>JAOXJK010000040.1:62045163-62075022 GCA_025774025.1 Xenus cinereus
ATACCTCCTGCTTATGGACTTGAAAACTTAGTCTCTGAGCAGTTTCTACTTCGCCTTTTGGGGCAAATTTGGCATCAGCTACTATATTGGATTATTGGTAAATTTTGTTATGGGGGACAAGGATTGAACGAGCAGATACACTGTTTAGACCAGACTCAAAGAGTTATGCTGGTCCCCAGCTCCAGTATTACGTTGTCTTCTTCTTTATGCATAACTGGATTTTCCAAAAGTGCAGTAAATTTGGAAAAAAGACGGAAAATGGACTCATGGGGGTAGTGGGGCAGAGATCTAGCTCTCTGCCTTTTTTGCTTATAAGAGGTAAAAAGGGAAGTGTGTTCTTGCTCTTCTTGTAAATGTGGTTTTCCTCTTCCGTAAAGAAGACAGACCCAATTTATTGTACTTTGCAGTTGTAGTTCTAGGCCTTTAACATCCATGCTGCCAACTATAATAATTCTGAGTCAGTGTATGTTCCTGCTATACTACACATCTCCTTTGTTCAAGAGGACTATGCAGTGGAGCATACAAGAAAAAGATTTCTTAAAAGAAAAACAACATTTTTATTCAGCAGTTCTTTTCTATGAAGTGAAAACTGTTTGATCTCAAGTCTTCTGCCTCTCCTCCAAGTCACGTGCATGGCTTGTCTGGTAAAGATTTTTGCCTCTATGTGTGTATGCAGGTTCTTCACAGCTAAGTAGGCTAAGGAGAAGTAGTACTTAATAAGCAGAATCCCAGACATTTCATAAAGGTTACAGGGAAGCGAAGTGAGAGCTATTATTAGTCTTCAAATGAAAACACAGATCAAGAAAACGTCATCAATATGTGCTTGTTGGCTTAGAGAATGGTCCTCAAAACATTGTTTTGTACCATTAGATACACCAAAAAGATGTGGAAGTGAATGGCACCTCTGTGTAGTGTATGTTCCAACTTATACGGGTTAGCAACTTCACTTCAAACTCGGTTACCACTTTTTGTTTACCCTGGGATGTGTTTTCTCGTTTTCCCTTTCATCATTTGAAGAGGACAAATGTGTAGATTGATTCATAGGAATTCATATGCGAATAAGCTAAAGAATATAAAAAATGTAGAGAACACCAGAATCTGGATTCTCATGTGAACTTCTTATTTTCATATCAATTTATGCTTAAGTGTGCTGAGTAATTTACGTATATCTCAGTGACTCTCAGAAGGGGACAGTTTGCCTGACTTCCATGTGGAAGTGTAGTTTGCTCTGGATTCACTGAGCAGTAAAACTAACACACCATTGTCAAGAACTGCAACATAGATTTCTTCCCCAGAAATACTGAGAAGTATCTGAAGTGTTTTAAAAAATGACTGGATAAATAAAACAGAGTAGCAAACATAATAGCATAAGGAGTGCTGGAAGTAAATGTTTTAGCATGTTTTTTGAAATGTTTATACATTTAAAACTATTTTATCTGGATAAAATAGTGATGGATAGGTTCTGTCTTCAAAGAGCTTGCAATATGATATTTTTTTCAGGGTTATGATAATTTGATTTCTAATTATTTAATAATAAAAAAGAATTGCTCATTGAGATGTGCTGAAAAGTTTCTATTCTGTTTTTATAATCTGTTTCATGTAGGAAAGAAGGGAAAGGGAACGAAAGCTGAGCAAAGAAATGGCAGAAAAAGCCACAAGGGAACTAGAAAAAATGCAGTTACAAGAAAAGGCCGAAGTAAAGTATAAAGAATGGCTAAAGAAGAAGAGAGCTGAAGAGGCAGAAAAGAAGAGGAAAGAGAAGGTATTAATCAGCTAATAGTTTACTTGGATGAGGTTACCTAATCTGTAACTTATATTCAATACACTGGTTGATTAAATTAATTAGAATTTATCCAATGGCAGTGTTGCACATGAAAAAAACTTTCAAAAGTTGTAATGTCAGTGCATTGAAGACATTGAGATATGGTCAGCAAAGCAAGATGCATATTAATGCATTTTTGTTTATAGCCTTTGCAAGCTCGCTGCAATTATGATATGATAAGAGAAAGAGAAATACAAACCACACAGTGTTAACTTTATTTCTCAGGTAGTTGCAGAGTGACCCAGGTAGAAAACAGATGGCATTATGCACAATTTTTCTCCCGACATCACTATTATATTAATATTATTGCATGTATTTCTAATTAAAAACATTTTTCTTCATACTGTCTGTACCAATCTGATGCTAGAGTTCTAATTTTAATGTTATTTCATCTTAATTAGTCACCTATATATTTTTATAGTGATCTTCAAAAGACTTCTTACTTATTTTAAGCTTCCTGAAGCATGTGCTTTGAGGTTCTCTAGTTCACTAGAACAAATGCTCTAACAAGGCTACACTTGCCAGGAATCATCCAGAATTCCTCTGAAATATCACATATTGGCAGTGATTATGCCTGAAAACTACGAAACGTGTGACCAGATGTCTTATCTGTGAAGCTGATTGGTTGTATTTTAATTTAATTAACAGTACAGTATAATTTTTCAGTAGAATATGTAGTGCTAGTGTAGAATAGGAATGCTACACTACTCTTGTAGCTAAGTGTGGGGGAGGATTGTGTTGAGAAGAATTTATCTGTATTCCCCCTGTAATTACAGCAGTTGTTCTTAAAGTGCAGAACACATTTGTAAGTATTTCACAAGTACATATAATAATTTCTTTGGATTAATTTTAAAATACTGTAAGCCGTATCAGATCAAATTTTTAGAGGCCTTAATGACCTTAATTTTGCAGTCTTTCAAAATTTCCCATATAATTAAAACGTGCTTAAGTGGTCTGTACTGGTGGTGTTTATTTCCAGCTTAACAAACGGATTCTGTCTCTCTGCTGAACCTCTAAAATGCACAGCACAAGGACCTTGAAACCCAAGAAAATGAAAGTCATCAGACAGATTTAATCCACGTGCATTCTTTCAGTCACGTCTCCATTATGTAGGCTCTTATAAGCCACGTTCACAGTATCAATTAAACCTAGTTTAAATCCAGATGCTATGCCTAAACATAGTGTTTTTACTCTTAACTTCTGATTAATGGTTCTCCAAGGCTCTGCTCCAGGCTTGGAGGCAACGCAGTCGTGGCTGATGTAGGGCTGTGTGAATATGGGTGAGAAGAGTTGATGGCTGTCCCAGATGCAATAGCCTCTTTACGCAAAATGCAGCACAGTAGGCCCTGGTCATCTGCCCGTTATGTGCAGAATATCTTCTACACATAGTCTTCCAAAACGTTTCTGAGAGCTTTTTCTCAGAGAAACACTGGATTAATGCAAAGGTTGTGAGGTTTTGTTTTTTTTTTTCATACTTAAAGAAAAAAAATGCAACTTTTCTACTACAATGTATTTGTATTTGAAAGCATATTTGAAATATATTCAGCAGTCTGGGAATCTTACCATTTTGTGTATATTGTACAGGGCTTTGTCTATAAGTATCTTAGATTTTTTAAATTTTTTTTAGGAAAAAGAAAAAGAAAGGGAAACTGAACTACAGGAAAAGAAAGCAAGATCAGAGAAGATATTTAAGGAATGGCTACAGAATGCTAGAAATAAACCACGCCCTGTTTTAAATGGTTATGGCTTCCCACGTGGGAAGTCTGCAGGTTTGTACTTCTTCTACAAATATGTGGTGACTTAGGTTCATGGTTCCTTCCCTCTAATCTTTTAATGTAAAATGAAGCCTGTTTAAGATTTGCATCCAGTATCTAAATTTGGCACGTGGGAGTGAATATCTCATATGGTATAAATCAGAGACACTTTGAGACTCTGTGCGTTTTTTTGCAGCCCTTTATTATTTGGGATGGCAATGATATTATTTGGGAGGAAAATGGTATTATTTGAGAGAATAATGCGGCATACCAAATTATAATTGATTTTGATCTCATTTTCCTTATAGGGCATAGGAATCACTAGAGCAAATTACTGGTTCCTCTGAAGCAAATCAGTATTGTTAGCATCCTTGTAACATTAGTATTTTGTTACAGAAGGTGTGTGCCACCTTATTGCACCTGAATCCCCTTTAGAAAAGAGGCAGTTTTTTGAGATACGGAGATTAATAAGAGGCTGCCAGAAGTCAGGAGACATGGGAATCAACATGTGTTCTGAGCTAAGGTTTCCTTTTCATTTAGCTTTACACCTGTGTCGCATCTTCTTGGCTTCCGTAATCCTATCCCGTTTTTGTTTCAAAGGGAAGTGTTGAAGAGAATGGTGTTGGTAGTGTGGTGTTTTGTGAGTCTCACATCATTTTTTGTCATCCCACATAGTACAAAAGCAGAAGAGCAGTAAGAAAAAGTATTGGATTGTTCGTTTGAATGCTTAATTAAATTTTCTTTAAAATATATGTACATATATACACTATTGCTTTTATTTTTTCATAGAATTAAAATAATTGTTATTATTTAAATGTGCAACAGAAAATATTTGAGGACCTAAATTCCAAGCTCTGAATGTTTAAGGAAGTGTATAAAGCAGGCGAACTACCTTTGCTCTTTTGCTTACATCTGTTTATAGATGGTGATACACTTTGCCTTCATGTTTTGTTTTGGACCTTCATTACTTCCCCACAGCTGCAATCACTTGTTTAAGTGGTTTTTGAAAAATATTTCTCTATTCAGTTGTGTTCATGCAACAGAATATATTACAGGCTTTGTTTTACCCGACCACATGATGTTTGCGCTGAAATTTCACTACAGACAAATGACTGGTAGGGCAACATATTCTTTCTGTTGTGTTATGGTCCCTAGGTTATTAATTGCAGATTATTAATATGTGGATAATTAGTGTATTTTTCTCCTCAATAAAATGAAGAATAACAGTTAAGCAAAGATGGAAAAATATGTGGGCTTTGCATACGTGGTGACAGGAAGTTTTATTTATAAATGCTTTGAAATAATGCAAAGTAGCCAATTCATTGACATTTACAGCTTTTAAGCACAAAAAGGACTGAGCATTCTGCGTTACATAGCATTTGACCTGATTAATATTTTAAATAGAGATTAAGAATATGCCCATTATTGGTAAAAAAAAACACAAGAAGGAAGATTTGTCACTTTGAATAATTTATGTGGTGCGGAAGATTTATTACTTTGAATCATTTAAATTATGTGATGTAGCTATGAAGATGCTGTTGTGTCTTTGTTAGTTCAGATGATTATTATAGCTGTAAAGCTTGTAGTGTAAATGTTCCTTTTTAGTTATGTGTTTTTTCTAAATGTTTTAGGGTATGCTGATGGAAATGTGTATCCAGCTCCAGCATATTGTAACCCCATTCCTTGGAAACCTATTCATGTACCTCCTCCAAAGGAAGACAGTGTTCTTACCATGAAGAAGAGTAAGAGACCTGTATCTTGTCAGTCACATGCATCTTTGCCTATGGTAATTTATAAGCCCAAGAACAACCCTTGTATCAGGTCCTTGTGCAGACAGCAGTTATAGTACAGAAAGCAAAACTGATCTTGAGTGAATTGGGCCATAAATATGAAGTTATATGTAGTTATGTGTCCAAAGCAAGCTGCCTTGTTTTTAATTTTTGTGAACAGGTTTTGTTTTTACAGCCAACTGACCAATCAGCTATTTTTTATATGATTTTCTTATATGTTGCATTTTGGTTTAAAAAAAGAAAAAGAAAAAAAGTCTTATTTAGCCAATTGTAATGGGACTGTTCCTTGATACCAATAAAACACACAGGATGGTTTCTTTCTTTCCTCCTCTCTTGTTGTTGAAGAAATTACTTTGTGTATGTTGATTATTCTTTTGGGCAACAGTGTTACTGGGTTATTTTAAAGATGCTAATTATAACAGACTTTAAAACAATTATTGGCTTAGTGTGGAAGGAATTCAAGACCTGCATGCAGTTGCAGGGCTCTGATGTCATTGGGATCGTGGAGAGTTAGAGGGATATCTTACATCACTGGAGTGCTGCAATGGATGGATACAGGTTCTTCAGGAAGCACGGGCTGGGACTGTGAGGAGGAGAGAGAGCAGGAGGAATGCATGAAGTTTTGCGTGAGGACCGATGATTAGCCAGATGACACCTAATGAGTTAAGATTAAAAATGGAGACCAAGGTGGGCAATGTTGTGGTGGGCATCTGCTGCAGACCACCTGAGCAAGAAGTGTGTGACGTTCTTCAGGCAGCTGGAAGAAGCCTTATGGTTTCTGGTCTCATAGGGAGACTTGAACCACCCTTGAAACGGTGGTGGGCAACACAGCAGAATGTAAGCAGTCAAGGGAGTTTCTGGAGAGCATTGGTAACTTCCTGACAGCTGGTAGAGAAGCTGACAAAGGGGAAGGCTCTTTGCTGGTCCTGATATGCACGAACAAAGGAGAACTGGTCAGGAACATGAAGGTTGGGGGCAGCTTTGCCTGCAGTGACCATGGGATGGTGAAGTTCAGGATCCTGAGAGAAGGGAACAAATAGCAGGATCACAATCCTGAACTTCAGGAGAGCAGATTTTGTCCTATTCAGGAATTTGCTTGGAAAAATCCTATGGAATATGATCATGGAGAGAAGAGGGTTCCAGGACAGCTGGTGATTTTCAAGGATTGCTTCCTCCAAGCTCAAGGATGGTCCATCCCAATGAACAGAAAGTCAAGCAGGAGTGGCAGAAAGCCTGCATGGATGAACAAGGAACCCGTGACTAAAATGAAATACAAAAATGAAGCGCACAAGAGGGGGCAGCAGAAACAAGTGACTGGTGGAATATAGAAACACTGTCTAAGTGTCCAGGGATGGGATGAGGAAAGTGAAAGCCTATCTGGAGTTGAAACTAGCATGGGAT
The DNA here is from genome assembly GCA_025774025.1 of Xenus cinereus. Lineage (NCBI taxonomy): Eukaryota > Metazoa > Chordata > Aves > Charadriiformes > Scolopacidae > Xenus > Xenus cinereus. Next base: position 62,051,931 of record JAOXJK010000040.1, read on the forward strand.
GTGAAGGGCAATAAGAAAGGCTTCTGTAGGTGTATCATCAGCAAAAGGGAAGTTAGTACAAATGTGGGTCCACTGCCACATGGGGCAGGAGCTTGATGACAATGAACACTGAAAAGGCGAAGGTACTTGATGCTTTCTTCACTTTTTTTTTTTTTTTTCTGGCAATCTGCTGATTGACCTCAGCAATCACAGGTCCTAGAGTCCAGTGGGGAAATCTGGAGCAAGGAAAACAACCGTGGTAGAGGAGGATTTCACCCCCGTCACCTAGAAAGCTGATGGATGCCACAAAGCTGGCCAGCAGCCTCCTGTGCTGCATGAGAAAGAGCTTTGGCCAGCATGTTGAGGGAAGCCATCCTTCTCAGCACTCCTCAGCACTGGTTGAGACCGTATCTGGAGTGCCATGCCCGGTCCTGGGCATCTCAGTAAAAGAGTGACACGGACATACTGGAGCAAGCTCAGTGAAGGGCCACAAAGATGATTAAGGGATTGAGCATCTGACGGGTGAAGAGAAGCTGAGAGAGTTGGGACAGTTCAGTGTGGAGGAGAGAAAGCTCAGGAGAGATCTTACCAATGTCTGTGAATACTTGATAGGTAGAAAGAGAAAGACAGACTAGACCCTTCTCAGTAGTGCCCAGTGTCAGGAGAAGAGGCAATAGGTACAAATGGGCACAGGGAATTCCATTTAAACATGTGACAGAAATTTTTAAAGTGAGAGTGGTCAAATGCTGGAACAGGTTGCCCCAAGATGTGGAGTCTCCATCCTTGGAGACAGGCAAAACCTGACTGGCCGCAACCCTGAGCAACTTGCCCTAGTTGGACCTGTTTTGAACAAGGGATTTGGGCTAGGCAATTTCCAGAGGTTCCTTCCAACTTCAACAATTATGTGGTTAATGGTGAAAAGGAGAAAGCAAAAAGAGGTAAGACCTTTTTTCCTGTTAAAACAGTTGTACCGCTTTAAGAAATATATTGTTATCCTTGAAAAATTACAGAATATTAAGAAGTTCATTACATACTATAAAATTTCATTGGTAAAAAGCTCACTAAGGCACATTCTGGCATGTAAGTATTCTAATATATTTATTCTGCTTCTAATCTTAATAATAAATTTAAATTTCTTCAGAGCAAATAAGTGTGTAATTCAAGTGCCAAACATTTATGAATGTGTAGTATACAAAATGGGTTATCATTATATTAGTTAATGAATGCCTGTTAAGAGTGCTTGACTTTCTGCAGTCTAGCATTTGTCATGGGCCATACAGTAAAAGCTGTTAATTTTTCATGCTGGATTTATTTAACAGTTTATTTTCCTATTTATTCTAATATGTAAATCAAACAAAGACACCTAAGGCGGCTCTCATGAAAGACAATAAAAACTCCTAGCAAGGGCACTGCCATGACTTACTAGAATGATTTCTTATTTCCATATTCTAAAGTATGTAAAGCTTTTGGTTCTGTGGGTTTGTTTTGGTTTTTTTTAAAGGCAGAAAATAATTTTAGTGGTTCATGCACTGTTCTTTTCTGTGTGTTTATTTGATATTAATTTTACTGCATACACTTAAGTCTGGACTCCATAAAATACGCAGAACGTCAAACTGTTTCTATTAAGTAGGAGAGCATGGGCTTCACAGAAGAAATCTGCACGTTGTCTTCAGGATGTAGAACTCTGTGCCCAGCTTTTTCTATAAGGACCTCCGCGACAGATTGGTATGAAACTAGTGGATTAATGGATTAGATGTTAATCTCTCCATTTGACCTTGCCATGGGGAGATGTCTTATGAGAGTCAGAAGTTTGACAATTGTGTAAGCCACTAGAAGCTCAGTAGTGTTTAGATGAAGGGACAGCATTTTACTGTAATATAAATGATTAATTTTGGATTAGCTTGGGACTCTGATGCAGTTGAAGAGCCACATACTCTCATGTTACTACTTTCTCTAATAGTTTCTCTAATAGATCTTCTGAAATCATGAGCATGTCACCACCAGTAGGGCGTGTTGACATAATTACCTGAGTGTTCATTTACAACTTTGTATTTGTTTTAGCATTTATTTGCTTGTTGTGACATAAAATGGCCTATCATATAAAGATAGGCATTGATAGCATTTATTTTAATAGAGTATGAAAGAATCTATGGCTTGGTTCTGCTGTAACAGATCGTTGACAAGGTTTCTGTTGAACAGTGACAAATAGCAATTTAACAGGGGTTCCAATGCTAACTCAAATAGAGCTGTCCTTCAGGATTGCATGTCTGCACCCATGATGAAGGGCTAAAGAAATTTTAAATTTGTATTTGGTACAGAAATGGGAATATAGTAATAAATGCTGAAGTATAGTAGTTTTCTTTCGGATGCCTCAGCCAGAGTAATCAAACTGAGTACTTACTGGATTTCTAGTTTAGCGATTTTAGAAAATACTAATAAATATCTAAAGCCATTATTCTTTTTCTCCTAGCCAAAGATAGTGTTATTTTTCCTCCACCAGATTTTCTGTGGAAAGGTTTATCCTGTCTTCAGAATCAGAGCAACATTTTATTTGGAGACAGCCAGTTTTAAGTGGACTTGCAAGCCCTAAAATAGCAGCTTTAAGATGAGGCCCTTGCTGTAGCTTATCTATAGCCTTGTAAATGCAGTTCTGTCCTAAGTTACAAATAAGGTTAAAGCAAGATAGCTCGGGAGTGTACATATTGGCTCCGATTCAATCAACATAATGGTTTTGCTGAGAGAAATGCTGTTTGGATTTTTTCCAACAGGATATCAATCACACAATGAAATGGTCTGGCCTTGTAGCATAATTCAAGATTCTGTGCTATGGAAAGCTATAATTTCATGCTGTTGCAGCAAATAATTAATTTACACTATTATTTCTCAGCTTTTAGAAAGATAAAATCTTAACAGTTTGTTGTAGCTTAAACAGCATTCTGTAGTCTCTTATTAAGTTCTCTTCTGGATTTCTGTGCTTGAGAAATTTCACAGTAGATCAAGTTGCAGAATCTCAAATTACTCACTAGAAACAATCGAAGATCTTGCATCTTGATGTCAATTCTGCTAAAATAATATGAGACTCAACGTCAGTTTATTTTCATCCCTGTGTTTTCTTGCAGGGCTTCTAGTTGTAAGAATTCACAGACCACTTCAAAAACCTGACTGCTGCATCCTTCTTTCCTCCTCTCCATATATCAGTCATAGAGTGCCATGTTCAACCTCCCCGTGAAGGATTACATCTCCTATGAGCTTTTACTGGTTTTGAAAATTACTATGTAGGTGCTCCGTAAAGTAGCATGACAGTAATTGACAGTGGATCTTCACACAGATGTTTCAGGATTGAAAGTCTACAAGCAGTAAAGTACATCAAAATAAGTCACAGAAGAGCATATGATGAGTAAGAGGTCACTATTATTGTAGACAGCCTTGCATTCTTAGGAAGTCGTCCCATTAATGTGACACAGTGCAACTTCACTGGTGGAAGTTTGGTTACTGGTTCTGGTGTGGAGCCAAGACTTCACCTTAACCTGATAATGCATCAGATTGTAATAATGTCCTTGCCATTATAACGTTTAATTGTAAAATTAATTTCTTAATTTATCATTTGGAAAACTAGATTGAAGAGCAGCCATTAGTCCTGATATAATTTTCACTGGGAGATTTCTGTGAGTAAATATAGAAGATTTCACACTTTATTGCTGTGGTCAAAAGGTGAGCGTTCCAGACTGCTGTCCCTTGGGCAACGTAATGAGCTGTGTTTAAATTCAGTGACAGAAGGGAAATCCGAGAACCCTGATCTAATAAAGTGTATAAACACTTGATTAGTTTGAAATGTGTTAGGGAGATCATTGATAAAGCAGGGCTAAATCTGGTTGCGCTCTCCTGGATTTGAGGACCAAAAGCCTATTCAGTTAGCATAGCCTCCGTTTCATACATAGTGTTATGTCCATGTTTTCACACGTGTGACTCATTTTATAGTGACCTATTAGACAATTCTCTAAAACTGAAGTGAGTAAATTTTTGCAAAACGTGAAGGCCTTTTCTTAATATATGGACTTAAATATTTGCTTGGTCTAACTTAGTGACTTGAGCAGGGATTGCAAATATTTAATTCACAGATTTAATTCACACATTTGAATTTACAGCAGGGTGGGTGATTTGAAAAGTGAGATACACGAAGCTCTTAGTAATGAAGTCTATGGAACTATGCTGTGGCCAGATGCAAGGGTGGATTCAATTATGTTAATGATAATTATATTGTTACAAAGGACTTGGACTTTGGTTTCTTTTACTCAAGTCACGACTGAAACGATTTCAGTATTGTTATCGCTAAACAATGATAAGTGGTTAACCCAGTTAGATAAATATCATAACAGATGCTTTTGTGTATAGGTTCTGTGGAAGACAAGTCTCTGACTTTTACAGGTAATTTGTTTAAACAATGCAAGACTGTGTGTTTTGGGATTAAGGCAACAAGTTAATAAGTAATCCAGCAATGCCAAAATGTTAATAGATGCTAGAGTGTTTTCTCCATAACTTCAGTCTGGCTAAAACCAAAAAAACCTTACAAGTTTTATTATACAATGACACCATATATGGTTGTACTGGTATGAAATGCATAATGTATTAAGTACTTTTTGTTATGATGTTGATCAGGGTAAGAAGAAAGCTCTTCAATTTCTCCTTGACGTTGACAAGTGTGCATCCATCTTTAAATAACAGTTACTGAAAGCTATGTAGAATATTTATCAGTATGCAGGAGGAAAGCGAGATGACTGTGGTATGCCTGAGTTCAAAGAGCCCTTCAAAGATACTGATACAAGTCCACACTTCAGCCTTCACTAACAAAATTGTGATCAAGTTATAGAGGATGGGTTCCTGAATTTCCTGTGTTGTTCTTGCTAGGTAAGTGCACTAGCTTAAAGGGCTAACACCAATGACTTTATTTCCACAGTGATTTCTCTCTCTGTTAGGATGTCTGTTCCAGCTGAGCATAGCTCACAGTGTGTTGAGTTAGGCGATGACAAATGTATAAAAAGGACATGTGAAATTTGCAAAAACAATTTCCTCGACAGAAATAATGGCCAAGGATTCAGGAAACAAAGATGAAAGGCAGATGGCAACTGAGGCTACAGCTGTGAATGGGCAGAATATGGTACCGATGTTGCATTATTTATTTCACGTGCTGTAGAAAAGTACAGTGTTGAACAGGAACAAGCGAGTTATTGAGCTCATTCAGCACTTTTTTCTATGCCACCCTGTGCACAGTTTGTCAGAGGTGTATCAAAATTCTCCCAAGCCAACTGTGAATAACAAACGCTTGAAGTACCCTCATCGGTAGAATCTAGACGGTGTGATATTTGTTAAGCTAAGTGCCAAAGCTGCTGCACTGATATGGGGTGGAACATTAAAACCATTGGCTAGCACTTGTTTATAATGTTCCAGGCTATTGCAGCTGATATAAAGTGTATGAAACTTCCTTGTTTCCTTGTGTGTACTTCAACCTCAAATAGCTTTCCAGAACTTAGTACTGTTTCATAGCCAAATTCTTGTACTCCTCAGGAAGGAAAATGGGAGGGCAAGTCTGTTTAACTGTTCCAAGATTCTTGGTGTAGGGGAAGTGGGTAATATGACCCAAATGAATTTAGAAAGTATTCTTATACTGGTCAATCTGCTCGTAATACAAAAAGTTGCAGGAACTATAATTTGAAGAAGCTCTAGAAACTCTAGGATCCAGGTGCTGCTGGTGGGTTTTTATCTTTTTTTTTTCTTCTTTTTTTTTTTTTAGGACAAAGTTGCTATTGAATTATTTGTAAAGTCCATTCTTAAATGCTGACCATAGAACTATTTTCACTTCCATATTGGTTAAGCTGAACAGCTTTGAAAATTGGTAAGATTTTATGTAATCTCCTGAATGTCGTGGATGTGCTGGTCATGTTTCATGAGATTCCAACACAAACAAATCTTTGGAAAAAACTCCCTACATTTTTGTTATTTCAGGTGGTCTGGGTGTGTTGCTCATACATAAAATTGTTAGGGTTCTTCTAAGACTGCTTCAGAGGTATAATATTTCAGGATTAAAACACTGAAACAGGAGTAAGGCAACTAAGCTTCAACATTATGCCTTTTAAAACTACTGAAAAGTGGTGTTGCACCTTCCAACTTACCCTTAAGCCTTTGATACTTTCAAAGCATAATTTTCTTGTAAAGCAGTTAAAATGTTTGGTACAGTTACTTAAAATATTAATCTACTTCATGCCTAGTTCGCTGTTTTGAGTGGTGATTTATCGTCAATTTACTGTCCTTGCCAATGAAATTATAGAATGTGCTTTTTATAGAAAAACTTACAAGTAATAATGATTCCAGAGCCATGGCCTAGAAAATAAGATATGTGCATTTCAGTTCCATGAACTTTTACTTGTATATGCAAAATAAATACTTCCAGCAGAAGGGATCGAACATCTAAAGGTAATATATTCTTATTTGGCCACTAGGTCACTCACCTGAATACCCATGGGAGAAATGAAGGGAAATCACTGGTAAGCACTGACTATTGGGAAATAAAGTGTTTTGATTTTTTTTCAGAAGTTTTGTAAAAAACCTCTTTTAATCATCTTTTATTTATAGTAACAAATAAAAAATAGGTCTATGTCAAAAGTTTAATATTGAGTGAACAATCTTTTAGGCTTTTGCTCTTGATAAGGACAGTTTTAGTTTGGCCTTGGATGCAGTTTGAACGATGCTTTGGAGAAAGGATTGAGGTGGGAAAATGTAGTTCCTCTACTGATGCTAAAACCCTAATTATTTTTACAACTGAGTCCCTTAGTATCTAAGTTACAGTTAAGGTTTTGTTGCATACAGCTGGTTGGCAGGATACGTGTACATAGCTGGTGACTCATATTTGTGCACTGCAACTTGTGTTTCCTGGTGTGGTCAACAGAGAGCCTAGCTAGGAAGAGAAGTAGGATTAATTAGCATTTTGACATTATTTGTAATAGAAGTATTGCAATACTGTGCTACTATTTAATTTTGCACATACATCTATATCCTATACAAACAGGGTTTGCAATCTAGACTTTCTAGACCAAATCACCGGTAAACATAAGACACACCTCACGAGTTAATGATACGATCTACAAAGTGTATCCGGGGGTTTGTTTGTTTTCTTCTTCCTTCTAATGCTGTGAAGTTTTTTCATTCTGTTTTATCTTGGGACTTTTTCAAGAATAGAAACATGTGAAATTATACTTTTATTTGCATAAGGATTTCAAATGCACTTCTCTTGGAGTCCTAATATATATGTGTATTTTTATATATATGAAAAACATTTGGCTAAGTTTTAGTGTTGCTTCGGTTTCTTAATACAAAAGGGAAGTAAAATGAATTATCATAAGCTTTTGAATCGTGATCTCAGAAATAATTCTTGTCTAGCTGTGTATAGTTTGTAGAGTTACCCAGTATACTCTTTAATTAACATTGAGACAATATATAGTGGGTAAAGCATTCTGTCTTGTGATGAAATCAAAGAACTTGATTTAAAACTCCGGAGTTATATATCTAACTCTGCCTCTGACTCCTTGTTAGATCTAGGACAAGCTAAATAACTTCTCTCTGCCAAAGTTAGAGCATGTCTGAAAGCTACTAGCTTTCATAAATTAGCACTTTTGATCGCCAGGTAAAAACACAGGTATGAAACAGGGTGTAGGAGACTCGGTTGCACTGAATAGCTGGATGATAAGGGGAGACTTTCAGTTGTCTGGCATTTTGTAATGGCTAGCATGTACAGTATTGCTTTTACTGCACTGATGTTCCACTGCTATAAGAGGCACCGTCTCAAAGAGATGTAATTAAATATTATCTAGAAACCAGATCACTACATGTTTTCCACGACTTTGTTTTAATTTTGTTTCTATCTTTGTTGCCATGTTGTTGTTCTTGATTATGAGTTAAAAGGCAGCTAAATGCACTTTGGCAATATGAACTTTTTAAAAAGCTAAACGATATAATAAAAGCTTACTGGTAGAGCATAAACCAAGCTCAAAGAATGTCTGGAACTAACATTGTAAGCCAGAAGTGCTTGCCCTTTCAAAAAAGAAAAAAGGCCAAAAAAAAAGCTTTGGCAATAAAGGAAATTATAACCAATTGTAATGTCCAATACTGCACACATAAGTACAATGTACAGAGCAACTGTTACTTAGTAAAAGTTTTCCTCTCTCTTACCAGTTATAAAACACGGCAGCTTTTCTACACTTTAAGTCCACCCTGAATCCCTTTGGTAGCATTTTAGGGGAAGAAAAAACAAAAGCCACAAGGCAAAAAAGAAACAACCGCTCAACCAATCCCATATGAAACCTTGACTCACTGCACCCTGAGGCATAGTTTAGAATCCAGCTTTTTGGAAAGACGAGTTCTTCCTGTTGCTGGAGAAGGGAGGGGAGGGATGAAAGTTTGTGTCATGGATTTCAAATGCAACTTGATTTGCGACATCAAGAATTGGTTGCAGTGCTGCGTACTTTCAAGAGTGGTTTTAAGTGCTGTTTTTTTCCTTGGGTCATCAACTGTTGCTTGCCTCAAACTGGGTGGATTTTGAGAAACTGCTCATCAGTTTGAATCAGATATACCTTTCCTAAAATTTATCTCCAATAATTGGAGACAACAGAAAAGCAAAGTTCACTTGGGTTCAGTTTCATCTCACCGAACTTTAGACACCTACATTGTAAACTACTCCCACTATGTTCTTTTATATCAATGAGTAGATATTGGCATGCTCAGAGTACTGCAATGCTCTTTGAGAAAGGGAAATAACACTCTAGAAGTGTGTGTTTATTTCCAATGTATATAACTGCTATCTTGGAGGGCATCTACCGTGCAGGTCGCTGCTGCTTGGTCAGGTTTGTCCTATCTGTGCCAAATCTGTTCACAGCTTTTGTAGCATTAGCTGTGTCAAGATAAACGGTGACAACATTGTCACTGACACAACTTTATTCTGAGTCTTGTGCTTGGTATTTTTTCATTAAAATACTGGGTTGAATTATTATCTCACTTTTATTTAAAAAAAACCTCACCTCAAAATACTGTGGAAACAGAGAAAGCTTAGTGTTGTGATTTGTAAGCTAATGCCCCAATAATTTACTGAGAATGAACTCGTGCTTTTTGCACTTTTTGGTGAGCAACAGTACTGGTCAATCCAAACTAAATTTCTATTTGTTTGGGTTCCAGTTCCTCCCAGATGTATTGCACCTGTTTATCAGATGTGAGCTGTTCCTGTGTCTCATAGCTAACTTCATTTGCACTGTCAGATGGAGAAAACCAAGAAGCAGGTCTTAGAAGTATAAAGACATAATTTGCCTATACAGTTGCATAGATTTCGGGTAGGATGGAAGAGTTGCTCCCAGCCTGTATATTCTCAGTCCTTAGAGAGTTTCCAGCATCACTTTGGGCAGGATCCAAATGGATCACAAACAAATGCACGGTATGGGTTGTGCATCTGGTGCCTAGCAGCGTTCTATGTTGCAAGAAAAACAGCATAAGAAAAAAAAAAATAGTACTCCTATTTTCTCTGTAAAATTGAACATGCTGAAAATCGTTTGGCAGATAATTTTTGTGAAGAAATCTATATGAGACTTCTGAAGCTTGTGCGGCTGTTACGGTGATGAGGTAGTTAGGTCCTGATATGCATAAATTCCCATCATACAGTTTAATAATGATATTGCAGTATCGAAAATTGTGATACGTGAAAAACATCAGAATCTTTATGAAACCTAGTTAACCTACTTTAAAAAAATTAATCCTTTTACAGCAACAGTAAAATATCCAGCATTTCGTGTTCACTGTCACTAGGACTGTTACTCACCAGTCCTTCTGGATTGCCTAACCATTTCTTAGTGCTTTCCAGCAGCTCAGCAAACACTTTTAAAAATCCAGACAAGCTGCAACTAGTGAAATGTTTGGAAATTCCTGAGAAACCCTGAATGAATTAGGAACCTTTGGATGGATTGTGATACAGGAGATTTGTCGAAAATAATTGCTATGTAACCATAACTAATGATGGAATCCTAGTCAATGTGAAGGAGAATCTTTCATAGATAACTGAAATCAGTCTGAACTCAAGATTTCTGGGATTGCCTTTTCTTTCCATCCAAAATTTTCTCACAACATCACAAAAAGCAAAGTTCACATACCAAAAAAATCCGAAAATACCAGGTCAAACGTAAGCAATTAAACCCAAGCAATTAAAACCTAAGCAGTTTAGTAGGTCAGGGATGTCTGACCCAGCAAAAAGGCCAGCCAATGGGTAATACAAGGTTTGTCTCCATCTCCGCAGACCACTGCATAAAATGTAAGAGTAAAGACTGAGGGGTGTGTTTTCAAGGGGTTCTCACAAATAAATTCCCACTAAGCCTCTCCTGCCCTACTAACTTAGTCTCAAACTTCACAGGGATTTTGATGGTGTGGTTGGAAAATACTTCTTTTTTTTCCCTTCAAGTACTTGAGGGGGAAAAATAAAAAAAAATCCTGTCCTATTGCTCCTTTTTGAAAGAAGTTTTTTTTTTCATAGAAGATACATAGGGGAAACGAATATACATGTAGTGTGTATCCAATATGTGCTATTTATTAAGTATAAAGGTGCATATCAATTTGCTTATATTAAAAAAAAAAAGAGTTGATAAAGAAAATTATGTAAATAAGAGAACATGACCTGATTTCCAATTTCAAGAAACCTGAGCATGTCTCATAATTACCAACCCTTGCAATTTATGGTGAATCTGTTACAATACATAGATTATTTTTTTTTAACCCTTGATTTTTGGCTATGATTATTTTATAATTTCAACTTCAGTTTGAAAGACCATGTTTCTGTTTCTCAAATGTGATTCATGTGTCAGCATTACCTCTTTCCTATGTGTTCTTCCACACATGGTTTCCTGGCAGAATGTCAGAGGTTTTGCTCTCTGGACTGACTTACTTGCTCTGCATTTTATGAGCCCCAAGAAGTAGTTCTGATCTGTTTGAAGCTGATGATGGTAGATTGCTTGAACTGTGTTTGCCAGGCCCATAGGGAAAATAATTAGCATGATCTCTTTATTGATTCAGGAATTGAGTCATTCCAGGTTTTTGTCATACTTCATTGTGTCAATCTGTTTGTGGAAAACTCATGTTTCCTTTAAAAAGGAAGGAGGGTTCAGGCCTTCTATGCCATGTGCTTCATCACAATTTCTGAATTTTAACTTAAATAAATCTGGTCTATAGTGATAAATATGCCAGGTATCTGTTTAGAGGGTAGAACTTAATGCCAAACCTGCACTATTGACAGAACCAGTAAACATTACTTCTCTGAGCTCTTATAGTAACAAAAGCAAGAACCTGATAAAAGACCAGAGCATTGCAATGCTAAAAGCCCCCAAGATAAGAAAAATTACTGAATAAAACTGTAAACAACATTCAGAGGCACAGGTTAAAGGATTTGCCTCGGCCATTTTAGGGGAAATGGCAGTTGCAGAAGCACCAGCTGAGATAAGCGTTTCCTAGTGGAACTTGAGTTTTTCCTTTCATTGTGGAGACTGGAATGCAGTCTGTGAATGTGTCAGAGATCCCACACAAGTGGGTTTTGATGGATCGTCTTTCCACTCATTTCTTTTTCTGGGAACTTCAAGAATTGTAAGTGTACAGGAAAGAAATCATATAGTAATAATACTTCTCTGGCAGTGCTCCTGTAGATGACTTGTGTCTAATAACTAAACCCAACACTGTTTAGTTTACATAATGAAAAGTAACTTTACTTGCAATATATTTTTCACTCACTAGATGTCTTGGTGCTCTGCAATATTCTGGACATGGTATACTTCTTGGTAAACTGAGTCTTGAAAAAAACCTGACACATAACTTGATTCTTGAATTTTTTTGAACGATACTTGTTGCCACATGTTCCATCCATTTGAGAGTCTTTTCTGGATTCTAGCACCTAGAATGTATGTTCCTTGTTGCCTGCTATGTGATGAAGATATGATTACACAATAATACTATATAGCACTAATTTTGCTTTTTAAGAAGGAATGGGTGTTTTTTGAATCTGAAAATAATTCTGTCAATCCAAACAATCCTCATATCAGTGAAAGGTTTGCAGCGTTTGCCCAGTTCTTAACCCACTGGAAAATTAATATTACTGCTCCCATTAGTTGTTTATGATGTGTAATCGTTCACCTTGATTTAAATAATAAAAAGATTGCAAAGCAAATAATTCAAAGAAAATATCAGTTAGTCAGCACATTATGTAAATGGCAAGCAGTTTGTTCTAAAGACATTTTCAATCTATTCTGTTTAGATGGAAGTGATGATAGAAATGAGTGGGATTTTTCTTTCATCTACTTGAACTCTAGGTCCTAATGGATCTCTAGGTTCTCTTGTCTTGTCATTGTTGGAACTTCATTCTCCTCAACTGCTTTGAAAAGCAAATGTGTCATCTTCAGGACCCAGCACATTGCATGCCTTCCAGGCCTTCTCTCATGGACATGACTTCTTAACCCCCTAATCATATTTTCTTTATCTCTTACTTCTCCTCCTCCAAGTAAGTCTTGATAGCACAGGCAGGTTACAGGAAGGTAAGGGGTTATGAGGACTTACCTTTTCTCCTTGCATCACCAAATCAGTATAAGGGAGGGGTGCAACAATTAATGTACAGTCAGGAGATACGAACTAGTTTATATGGTCTTAACTACTTATACGACTAGTACAGTTATGGGTTCCTTTTGATTTATTCAGGAATTAGTGTGCTTCTTGGAGACAGTACATATCAAGTTTTGTGTTGGTTTGTGTGCTTTCAAGAAAACTTTTCTGGACTTCTTCAGACTCTGGAGGCAACTCTTCAACATAGCACGAGTTTACTTTCATCGCTTGCATAAATCTCAATCTGTGCATTTTAATCTAAAAAAAAGCGAACAAAGTTGATATTTAACTAGATTGTCAGATGCTCAATCTTCACAGCATATTTCATAAAATGTTGTGGAAAGAGTAAACTTCTATGGGAAGAGAGAATTTGACCTTACTGTTCTTTATAATGCTGAATATTTATGACTGGCTGAAGTATTTACAAAAGAGCTAATCTACACGTTTTATAGAGATTCCAAAAATTAAAAGCAGCTGAGGAGAGCAGTTCAATATCTGGCAAAGGATCTGGCTGTATTTTCCAAAGTATATCTCTCATGCATGATATACATGTGAAAAACAAGAACTTACATTCTATGTATTAAATCTATGAGATGAAGGTAAAATGTCAGATTCCATATCTAAAATGTTATAGTTATCATTTGATTACAAATATTCAGGCTCCAGCTTTGTGAAAACTTGAACGTGTTGACATAGGCATTAATTGTCTGTCCTGTTTTTAAAGATGTAAATCCTCATCTTGTATTGGCATCGCTCGGAAGGATGCTCAGTGTCTCTAGGAATGAAAACCGTGCTGTGGAGTTAAGTATCTACCTCTGGCACACACATTCAGGTAACAGAGGGCAGGAGACTGTTCTGCCACCCAACATTCAGGTTAGCTGACACTCTGCAGCATCCTCTGCCAGTATAGCTGTATGTTGTAGCTTCCTGGAAGAACTCAATGGTTGTGAAACTAACTTGCCTAGCTGATAGAACAAGCAAGAGGAAGCTACAAACATGTGGCCCTTTATTGTGCTCCCCCAAATTCTTGGGACTCTGTCAGCCCTCAGTATATCTGGTGGCTTGCTATGTGCATTTCTAACTCTGTTCTCCAGCTGTTGCCATGATCCAGGTACAAAAATTCATAAAAGAACATGCTATTAATAAAAGATTAATTGCCTGATGAAAAGAAGGATTTTTGTCTATGCTGTCAGCACATCTTTATATTTGATATCTGTAGGAAGAATCCACATTCATGATTTCTGAGATCCAAGTACCTCAGCAAAAGAGAGATTCATGTAAGAGACTGCAGGATTCAGCTCTGACATTCTGTGGTTTTGGGGAACTCGATGCTCTGCAACGGCCTCTTTCATTGCACTTCTCTGTTGCAGGTTCCCACTTGGGCCTGTTCTTAACAAGCTAATTAAGACACTATAGGGAAAAAAACCCACTTCATTCTAGGTGATTTGGGTTGGAAAAGCCAGACAATTCTACCAATCCACATAAAACCAAGCGTGCTAGTAGGGCAAGAGAAAGCTAGTTGTGAGAGGACTGAGATACTGTTGTATGTGTGAGCCAATATTACCCCAGGATAACTTCTGTAATGACAAACTGTCTTCAAACATAGTTAACAAGGCCAAATGTTGACATAATATTATGCATTTCTGCTCTAAGGAGTGCTATATCTATTAGGAAAAAGCCTAATTGTGCCCAAGGTTAATAAGTGTTTCTTGACCAGGCTAAACCTGAGTTGTCTTCCCTGACTCATCTTGTTTAGTGACATCCCATCCTGGACATGTGTAAAGGTAGCATGTTTTGTTTGTTAATAGGGTACAGTATATGACACCAAACTGCTTTATTGTTAATTTTTAGTTCATAGGATACTGCTATAATCAAAATAATTATGAAGAAGGACACTATTATTTGTTGCCCTCTAAAACTTGTGAAATTATTAGATGAATAGAGGAAAAAAATTCAAAATCATGCTCTTTCAGTGAGTAAAGACAGACAGATTTTTAAGACAGGAAATTAAGATTATTTTTAGAATAGAGGGCACAGTAAACAGAGGAACTAGAATATTTTGCTGAAATCAGAAATTACAGGTTTTAAAATCTTGTGTAGACAACAATTCAAAGTTCTGGAGTAAGACCTCTTTGCTCGAGCTACTCTGAAGTAAACTATGAATTAAACCAGAATGTTAAGAATTATGGTTAAGCAGACCTTTTGTGTGTTGTTATGTTTTGTACTTCATCAGGACTCAAAAGGGAGCAAATGATGCAGCACAAGGGAGCTACCTCATTTTTGAAGATGAGGATGTTAGTATCAATTCAGTTTCCTCTTCCTGTTTGTACAAGTGTTTGAGAATAGCTCGGTAGTTTGATGGGATGGGAGAGGAGGCAGATGAAGAGATGTTTTTGGAAAAATCAGGATCACCCTTCATATCATAGGGCTGGACAGAAGTCAGACATGAAAGATTTTTGTCCTTGTCATATTAAATAATGAGACTTTCCATTATAATTACTGACTTTAGAAGAAAGATATTTTCCCTGCAGAGTCACATTTCTGCAAAATAAAATTTTGCAACATTATACTGAAAGTATTATGAACGCTGCCAGCAGAAGATGCAGTACAAGGTGGCGGAACAGTGTATTGGTACTAACTGTCACCAGCTGGAGTCAGCCTGGTGTAAGCTTCTTGTGTGAGTCGCTGTTAGCTCTGCGTATTCATCTTCTCTCTTGAGGCTGTAACCAATAGAGAAGAAAGACATCAATGTTCTGGATGGATGATATCAAAACTCAAAACCAAAACACAGCAGAATCCCTGTTAGCAGTTAGAAGCATCCACTTTACTGCCGTCTGTGGATTTTAAATCCACTTCTGTGGACTTAAACATGCCCTGCATATTCATCTTCTCTCTTGAGGTTGTAACCAACAGAGAAGAAAGGAATCAGTGTTCTGGACGGATGATATCAAAACTCAAACCCAAAACATAGCCGTATCCCTGTTAGCATTTAGAAGCATCCAGTTTACTGACGTCTGTGGATTTTAAATAAGCTCCTATAAAGAAGGTATGTCTTTATTGTTATCTTGTTTTCTGAGGCCTGTAGGAAGTGGTGGTTTATATTTTTAACCCCTTCTCTACAGTTCAGTTTGAACAGTCTCTGCTTGTGCTCAGTGATTCTGGTCAGATGAAAGTTTGGATTCTGCCCAGCAATATTTCTGGCAGGAGTTCACCTGAAGGAAGTAGTACAGCGAAGTGTGTGCGATCCTGTGCCAAAATCAACTGTTGTAACAGTTCATCCTCTGGCCACTCTGCCGTATCTGTGTACAAGTGCTTCCATTTTTATTCTTGAATTCATCATGCATTGAGAGGCATTTTACTGTTCTTCTTTCCTCTGTGGCCTGGCTGCCACATCTTGTCTTTATTGTCAAAACTTTTTATTTCAGATAACTACCTGTCAAGCAGAGCATGGAAAACTGCACACAGTTTTGGTATCTTTTACCTATTGACTTGCCCATCTCTGCCAGGATCTTTGGAAGCTTTTGCTGCAAGAGACCGGTAAGCACGGGTATGGAGATGTGTATGTGCTTAAGACCTAGAAGGAAGGAAAGACAAAACTATCTTCCGTAGTTCTTTTAATGCATTTATTTTTATTCAAATGAAACTTTTAAATATATGCTAAAAAAGAGAATCTTGTCTGTGTTACTTCAAGCAGCAGAAGGACTTTCAGCAAGAACGGGATCAGGATTTCATTGTGCATGTGTAGCATAGAAGCTGTTGGTAGCATGAGTGGTGTTTGTCAGCAACAAAGTTTACTCTTCTGACTATGTGCTAATCTGGAAGGCCAAGGGCGTAGTAAGATTTTTGTGCAAGGAAGAAAGTATGGCTTTCTAGAGACTGAGGAGTCTCTAAAGTGATCCCGTTCATTTACAAAGAAAGTAGGATAACCAGTTTCCCTGAAACTATTCCAGGATCGGAATAATAGGAAAAGGTTTCCTCACTTTGAGCTGTCACCCTCATTCAACTAGCACCAGACCCAGCAGCTTTCTCAAAGCTTTTCCCTTTTATTAACACTGCCAAGACTTCAGCAACTGTCTGGATGTCATCTTCGTTGGTCCATCTTTTTCCCCCCATGCTTTTTCCTTTCCTGGTGTCACAGTTGCACATCCTGTTGAAAGTATTTCCCAGGAAACACCTCTATTAATTCCTGGGCAAACCTGAATAAGCTTTCTTTGGCACATAGGTGACATGCTTGCAGTTTGATTTTGTCTCTGACCATCCCAAACATTTTAGCTGGATAGAAGGTAGCGTTTACACTCTTAGCTTGTATATAAACTTAGCTCATAACAATAACTGCTACAGAACATCCTGACTGTACGTGTAACTGGGATAGCCGTGGCCATTATCCCCACACTGCCATAGTTTTTTTTTTACTGTGTATTGATGGCTGTGTATATCATGGCTTCTTTGTTTATCTCCACAAAGATTACCATTTCTTGTCAGTAAGTATCCTGGTGGCATTGTGGTCTGCCTATGGATGTATACAAAGGGCTCTGGTCATCTTTGTCAGCAGCAACATGATCTGCATTTTAGGTTTCTGGGATTATACACACTCAGATTCTACAGGGATGATCTGAGTGTAATTGATAGACGTTATCACTTGAGTTAAGGACTGGTTGCAGATCTGAACAGGCTGATGACATCTCTATAAGAAACTTCTTGCTGAAGTTGTGTTGCCGGTATACTTTAAATAAAAATTTTTGAACTGCTAGTTTCAGGTCAACCGGAATAACTCCATACTTCAAAAATGTTCAGAACAGAAAATCTGCTAGAGCACCTTCCTTTTTGAGGTGGGAACACGTTAGGAGAACGAGGGAATGTGTGCAGCCATTGAAACTGCCTGCTGAGCTGATTTTGACCATATAAGCTAATAAAGTTCAACTGTGACCTTGTTTAAGCTTATTCCAAAAGTGAAGTCATTTCTGGCATCTAAAGCAAGTCCTTGAAGCTTTAAAATCATGGCTCTGTAAACTGGGTTCTTCTGCATTACAAATAAACTATTAGTATGCACCATTTAAGACGTGAATATGGGCTGTTTTGCTTCAACCCATATGCACAGTTCAGAAGGTCAGGCATTACCGCAGTATCTCTCCTGTTATTTTAGGGCTCTCATGTGTTATGGTTGGCCCTGATCACATGGCATTTGGTTTCAGTTATTTTTCCATGGGTTTGGCTTTTAAGAATAGACACATTTCAAGAAAAATCCAACAAGTTGTAAAGTTCACAAAGGCTAGGGACCGTGATAGCTTTTAGACTGGAGCAGTTGAAAGGAGATAAGCATCTTGTTCTAAGGACTGTGA
The DNA here is from genome assembly GCA_025774025.1 of Xenus cinereus. Lineage (NCBI taxonomy): Eukaryota > Metazoa > Chordata > Aves > Charadriiformes > Scolopacidae > Xenus > Xenus cinereus. Next base: position 62,069,912 of record JAOXJK010000040.1, read on the forward strand.
TTGTTTAATCTAAATATAGTGTATCTAAGTTACGGGTAATCGAGAGAGCAAAACTTGGTGTGGGTTATGGGGTAGGGGAGAGGCAAAAAGAAAATAGAGGCAGTTAGTGTTGTAGTAGCTCTTAACAGCTTTCTCACTTAGACCAACTGTTGCTAAATTACTTGAAATTTAGAGGCAGACAGAGCCAAAAGTGGAGAAACGGTGCTCTTTATTGAAGTCCAGTAATTAGTTTAATAAATAATGCAAGAGGGATTCCCTTCTGGTGAAAATGCGGACCCTTTGTTCCCCAACTGTGGCTCATCGTTTAAACTGGTGGTTTTCTTGTTTCTGTGGTTTTTACTGTAAGTTTTTCCTAACCTCTGTGTAAAGACCTGTACAGCAAATGTAGGCACCCTTTGTTTAAAGAGCGCCTGGGGGGTACAGTAAAAATTCCAAGGACTGAATTTCAGAATGTATATGGCTGTTTAAATGATCAAATACTAGTAGTATTAAAAGGAGTGTGTGTCTCCTCTGTTGTCTCAGTCCTAAAAATTTGCCTCGGGGCTTACAGACTGGCCGTCTAAACGATGTGGTAAGATTTTCAAAACCAGGAACTGCTCAATACTTCAGAAAATTTGTTTGCCTCAGACTTGTTCCTAAAAATGCTTTTGAAAATGGAACAAAATGCTTTAATGCCAGCATGAAAGAAGAGTATTTTGTGTAGCTGTGCATTGGTAGAGAATCTAGCTGCTGATGCAGAAATATTAGAAGTCAAGGGAAACCTGACTGAATGTGTACTTAGGTCTTTCAGTCATAAAGAACAGTGTTATATACACATAAATTGAGAGAACACGCAATTGTATGAGGAACTGTGGATGTGGAGTCTTGAAAGACTGGTGAAATGTGGCAGGGTTTATTTAAGCTTTTCAGACTCTGCAAACAAACCACTCAACAGAAGTTTGGTGCTGCAGTCCTAATGCTTGTGGTTGGTTTGTGTCTCCCAGGAACGTGCCCGAAGGTTGATGAAAGACTGAAACACTTCATGAGAAGCTACAGAATAAGGTGATAGGAAGGGTCTCTCTCTCCACTATCTCCTACACCTCCTAGAGTACTTGTTGCTCATGCTACAGGAAAGGCGTGGGTTTAACTTTGACTGTTTTGGTGTAACTAGTTTTGTTTAGATACATACGACAATACCAAGAGCTGAGATTTGGGTTTGTTGCAAAATTCGCCTCTTTTGTCATTGTTACTGTAATCCAAATTAAGACTTGATTCAAGAATGCACTATTTTGGTAATGTAGATTTATAATACTTGCATGAGTTTGGATGTGTGAAGACTGAGGTTTACAATACTAATAAGTTTTTGAAGATACCTGATGTCTTCTATATTTTTTCTAAACACGTATCTTAAAATTGCTAGAGTAGCCATCCAGTTAAACATATTGTAACCTCTGCTCCAGAGAAGAGCACAACAGAGATAAAGTAATGCATCTGCTGTAATATCTCTGGCTTCTCTCATTGCAGCATCAGGTGAAAGGAGACATTAAAAAGTTGATGTTCTGGTGGAACAGAGAGACGTATTCTTGCTTTCTTTTTACATTAAAAACAACTTTGATGTGTTTCTTACCAATCCTCGGAGTTCTAACTGTTGCTTACTGGACTTGTGTCACCATCAGAGGGAATTATTGAGTGAAAATCAGAAGTGTGTGTTGAATAGTTTAGTGGAGTAACAGGAGCTCATCTGCCATGGCACTGGAGGAGTGCTGCCATAAACCCAAATGCACCACTATTTATTGAACAGTAGCTGCACTATGTGAATAATGCTGGTTAGCTCTACGGTGAAGTCAGGATTAAAACTGAGAACCTAAGTATTCCCTTGCCCTCTCAGGAAAGGAAAGTAAGAACCAAGATTCCAAAAAGAAACAAGAATGTCTTTTTCTAATTTTTTTTTTTTTTATTATTATTTCTGCATAGTGTTGCCTAGTTCAACAAGGACTCAGTTGACTGATTTAACTGAGGCCCCATTAAAATGGATTTTACTCTGGGTCACCTAGAGTTTAAGAAGTTCAGGAAGAGAGCAGAAGAAATATTTTTCAGTGTGCTTTCAGCATGCCTCTGCAGGGGCTCTGCAGCAAGCGAGCTATTGTGTGCGAAGGGCCAGATCTCTTGGACAGACCCGGTTAACCTGGGAGGGGAGAGGGGAACCTTGTCGTTAGTGGCAGGAAACCTATTCTTTATTATCAGTCAAAACTAAAAAAGTATGTGCAAGTCTCCAGAGAGAACAGGGATGTAAAAGTAGCATCGTGTTCCTTAAAAAGTATCTGTTCTCTGCTTCTTTCCTGCTTAACAGTGTGAATATTAAGACCCTTTCTCGTGTTTTCTCCAGTCTATTTTGCTAACCTGCACAGCTTCCAAATGATTTTTTTTTTATTATCTCCTCAAGGTTCTTGTTCACCTTAAGAAAACTCCAACAAAAATCACACAAAAAGACAAAAGGAGAAAAGAAATACCATCCTATCTTTTCCCAGCCTTCTTCAATTCTGAGAGAATATGTACCTATTTAAGTAGTTTCCTTAAACAGAAGGGAACTTTTATTTGTTTAGTGTATATGTGCAGTGGATGAGGAGTCTGTGCCTGAGGATCTCCAGAACAAAATAGGAGGAATAAAAGCAACTTGAATTCATAGAAGTCATTGAGTTCTAGACTTTGTTCTTGACCAAGATCCACTTGTACTGAGAATTTGTCTGTCTTATAGTATAGTTGAGGTGCAAGGGCCTCAGTAATGTGGTGAGCTTTTCCAGACTGAAATAAGCACAAGCACACAGCACCAGCTCTCACGGTGTGGCTCAGCTGGTCTTGGAAAATCTGGAATTAGAATAACTATAATAGATATTGTCAGCTCTGGTCTCCTTCAAAATGGTGGTTGTAGATATTGCTATAGAGACAGGATGTTTGAAATACTTGAATATTGAGGATTTTAAAGGTCAATTTTGCCGTAGGCAAATCTCTATTTAAAGAATGAGGTTTAAAAGTATTTAAGATTGTAGCTATTTAAAGATTTAGTGTGAAGTGCTCTGTAGACACAATCATCTTTTGATTTGTGTTCAGAAAAGGAGAAGCGAATTTTCACTTTTCTCTGTACAGGAGAGAAAACATTTAGGGCCATAGCTGGCCAGATTATGGAGTAGGTCTAAACTTCTGGTGTCTTGGGATTCTTGGGTTAACAAGGGATCAGCAGGCACCAGTGCATTTCAGAGCTGTCTTCAGATGTCTGTGAAATATGCTGGGAAAAGTACACATTCAGTGTTAAAATTTGAAATTATTTGTTTAATTTCTAGAAATTGTATTGTATGGCAATTGTATTGCAGCGTAACTTTAAGGGTTTGTCTAATGTGGGAATCAGTGCTCAGAGCGAGTGCCTTCTGCAGCTCAGGCTTTTTTAGGTCTGGTATGGCAAGGGACATAGAAGTGCTACCACAGAGCACGGTCCCTGCAGAGTCCCCTGCGCTAGAAACAGTCATGGGAATGGCACTGTTGTTTTATTCTTTTGTCTTGTATGAACCACCGACTGTTGCTGGTCAGAAATTTTCTGACAAAATGAGTCAATTCAGTGAACTGGAATTGTTGCCAGGAAAGATTCAGCTAGCTGAGTCTCCTGCTTAGATGTTTTTTGGGTTAAAAAAAAAAAAAAAGCCCTTTGACATTCTGGTTCTGACATTTTTTTTTTCTTCCAGTGTTGAAATGCTGCTTTCTCTCAGATAAAGGAGGTCAAAATCTGAAGGAAATGTTTCAAAAGCATGGAAAGCAAAGCCAATCTGTTCTTCTGCATATGCTTAGTCTGTGGACATTTTTCCCTCCAAATTTTCAACTCCTTTTGTGGTAAGGAAAAATGTTTGAGTTCTTAAATGCTGACAGGTTAGGAAAACTGTTTCCCTTGCTGCTCCCCCTGTAACTGTGCAGCCCTTGTTGGAGGGTTTGATAGCGCTGGGAGCCCAGCCAAGACCCAGGCGGTTCGGTGGGGCTCCGGCTGCTCTGAGATGCCTTTGTTTTGCTGTCATCAATGTCCCATTGTTTGCCAGGATAATTGCCCAGTTAATCCTAACTGGTAGGATAATTATATAAAGCTCATGTCCAGTGTAAACAGGAAACAATATACTTTCCTTATCTTTGCTAGGCATGAAGTTCCCTGAACTCCTATCAGCCTTGCAGGATTGGCCCTTAATTGTTTACTGCCAGGCAATACGGGGGTGACAAATTAACATCAGGGACATGGGATCAAATCCTAATCTCCCTTATTATTCAGGTGAAATCCCTGGTTTTAGGGCTTAATTTTACTGGATCTAAGGATTACTCCTAGTTAGATTATGTCCTATAGCCATCCAGCTGGTTTTTCTAACTTTGAAACAAATAGTTCCAAAAGTTCATGCTTTAACAAGCCTTTTCTCAGTTCTGCTACTGTGGAAAGGTAAAGTGTATTTTTTTCTATACTCACAATAAAGAGGACAACTACTGAGTAGTATTACAGCTCCCTCTATAAAACTCTGACTATTACTATAGCAATTTCTTGAACACTTGGTTTAATAACGATTTTAAACCAATCACTTAACTGATTACAATTATGAAAAGCAATTTTAAGAGGAAAGTGTCTCATAGTAACTGAAAAATCATGTTTAGTTTTTCTCCTATTTTAACCCTTGAGATTTAGGAACAGGTTTTGCTTTGCATTCTCATGTTGAATATTGGTGCCTTACAGCACCAACAGTGAGACTGTTTGTACTGGTGAGCATATCAACACGTGGCTCATAATAATAACTGTTCCAACAGTTCCTGTGGGCAAACTGGTAAAATATTGGTGAAAAATGGGACTGGGAAGACAAAAGACTCTCGCTTTTGATTTCAAAGTCTGGAGTAGCACAGAACTGCATGAGTACCTGTTGTATGGTCAGATATTGGCCTAAATCTTGCGAGCTAAGGGGATGCAGTGATGGCTGCCTGTGTACCTTTCCTGCTGCCCGTTGCTTTGCTCTATAAAATCTTTCATATTTCCTAGGCTTGCTAACCTCCAGGTAACCGTGCTGGAAGTTGTAGTGGTATCAGGCTCTGAATAATAACATTTCACCACTTGGTTCTCT
>JAOXJK010000040.1:62075122-62089311 GCA_025774025.1 Xenus cinereus
TGAGCAAACGGCCGAGGTGGCGGCTGGCAGAGTGTCATGCAGACCCCTGCACACTCTGATTTAGGGGCTTGTAGTGTGCACAGGGTGCTTTCTTTACTCCAGTTCTCCCACTACAGGTGTTGTGATGGGTGGAGCTAGGCCAATAGGGTGGATTTAGGTGGAAGCAGCAGGAACATTTCCTACAGTAGCCTGAGGGGATTATTTTACTTTGCCTGCATTTACCACTTATGGTAGTGGCAAAAGCATGTCAAAAACAGCTAAAGAAAAAGGCATTTTAAAGGGGTATGTAAAACTTCTGAATGACCTGGTATGTTAGGAAAGGCTTTGGGGAGTAGTATAGAAATGTATCCCTCTGTCCTCAAACACCCTTTCCTTTCTGTTCCAGATAACATCTTGCAGGTCCACAGAGAAAAGTGCACTATTTTAACATTTATTAATTTTGATTTTTGTTAACTATGTTATCCCCTGCTCCATCTGAATTTCTAGCTGGAAGCTCTATATGGTGCTCCATACAGTGCAGCTCATTTGCTCTTAAACCTTTCTGCCACCTTTTAACCATAAAGATTTTGATTTCTTGAGTCACCTTACAAAATTCCAAGAGCGTGTCCAGGAAAACCAGTGAATCCACATTCCTCTTATCCATCTTTTTGAGGATTTTGCTTTACATGACAAACAGCTTTTGAAATTAGTAGTACTGGGCAGGCCAAAAAATCAGATCAACACCTTTTGTCACTTGGCTCATTGCCAGTCACTGTTGAGAAAACAAGAGTGTGGACTGCTGCCTGTTTTGGAAACTTTCTGGAATAAGATGGATTTTGGAAGAAATGAAGGGGTTTTTAAACAGCAGAGAAATACTGACTGTCAGGCAGGTTTCTGGTGGTCTCTGGCCTCATTCTCTTTATCTGGCTTCTCTGTGACTCTGAATGATGACCTTCCTCAAACTGCAGGAGCTGCATCTCCAGGGATGTCCAGGAGACAAGAGCTTAGAAGCTCATGGCCTGGTCCGGGCCAAGGGTCCCAGCTGGCGCAGTAAGGGAACTGGGAGTTCAGAAACCTTTAACAGCCACTGAGTTGCTCTGAAATGCCATTTTGTTAAAGCATCTGGGTTTCTAGGCCAGCAGGCAAGAAAGCTGCATGTGCAATAACAATTCTGTTTCAGAAAATAAATACTGTTTCACCATATGTTTGTACTTCATCAGATTTCTGACATTATTTTTAAAAAGTGGTATAAATGGAAAATCTTGAATTTCAGAGACATGCGGCAATAACTAAGTGGGGAAAAATAGTGCAAGATGCACTGTAAATTAGAATTTGCTATGCTAGTTTATGGTTAATAGTAGGATTTGTCCTATTAGTGAGCCACCATACTTTTTCTCATTCAAATATATGAATAAATGAAATCGAATGTTCTGTTACCATAACTTCTGAGAAGGATGCACAGCAAATTAAGGCTATCAGTTTCACAATATTTGCTGCTATCAGTTTCCTTACTTTTTCCTTTCTGCTCTTTGTCTTTCCTGTTACTATGCTTGTTCTGTGAACTGGCAACCTGCTCTGTACAGGCTCAACATCAGCCAAAAGACATGAGCTCTGATAATTCTGTATCTGCAAACCTTCCCCCCAAGGAATGCGACTGTCATGGCGTTCTGCAAAAGAACAAGTAAATTCTGAAGACCCTATTTAGGGCTCCTCGATGAAAAAAAAGATAGTGAACAGGGAACCAGTAGAGATGTTGAACAATATCCTGAGGTATGTCCAGCTTTTCTGCCAGTAGGGGTAGGTCTGAATTTGCATCCCCTGGCACTGTGTTCACACCTCCAGAGTGCGATGATGCAGCAGGAAAACAAGCTTTGCTGTTTTGCCTCGTGGATGGCTTTCAAATTCAGCTTGGAAAGATGCTTCCTAGAACATGTGTGGTGGAGCCTTATAAATAGAGCTAGGTTGTGTCTGACTGCAGTCGCTGGTGGAACAACTGCTCTGTCCTGATCTGCAGGTGTAATTGGCGTTTTTGACTGCCGATTGCTAATGGAGTAGCTTTCTTGATGTGACTGTTTAAGGCTTGTTTTCCATGCTGATGTTCTTGGGTTCAAGCCCTCAGCTAGAAATCAGACAACAAATGTTTGAGAGGAAGGAAGGACCCGTTGCGCTAGTGCTGTAATTGCATGCAGAAGGTTCAAATTCTGGCTTTGCTACAGATTTCCTATGTGACCCTGCACAAACATCCCAGTGCATCAGTTGCCATAGCAAAACAGAGATATTGTTTCCTTCCTTCCACTGCCTGTCTCACATGCAGGCTTTTGAGGACAAACATTTTTATGTACAATTTTACAGAACGGTACTTGATACAGTATGGTCCTGACTTTTGGCTGGGGCCAATAGCTGCCTCTACGTTACCAATAATAAATAAAAACAAAGCAGCCTTGTTCTGCAACAATGACAGCCCTGGCCTGCTGTCCAGGCAAGCCTGATCAGAAGCATATGCACTGTCTAAAAAGTATTTTATCTCTTATTACCAATTCCCTGGTTCATCCAGCCTTCCAGTTATTCTTGTGTAAGGAAACAGCCAGTGCCAAAAACCAATGAGTGAAGCTGTAGCTTCCTCCCTTCCCTTCTTGAAAGGGACGTGGAGAAGTAGCAGCTGCTCCTCGAGTTCTGGCATCATGTTGACGCCAAGTCCCCCTAGTGAGAGTGGTCACCACGGGGTGGAAATGGGTGAAGTGGACTGACAGCCAGACCAGCAACTCTTCCTTCAGACGTGACAGGAGGTCCATCCTGACCCGCATCTCTGGTGGAGGATGCACAGAATCCAGGAATGGGATCATCTCTTGTGATGCTGCCCTGAAGGCCGCTTTGGGCGTCAGCCGTGCCTGCATTTCCCATGAGGTAGGTGTCAGAGTCTGTAATGTTTTAAACTTCTACAGAAAAACAGCCTTATAAATATGATCACATATTTATCCAGAAAAGAGCTTCAAAAACAGGGTGTTATGGGCAAGATTTTCCAGCCACCAGCCTCTGAGGGTGGAAAATGGCAACTGACCCATTAGTCCACATGAGTAGCTCTGACCTAGAAGAGGATGAAAAAACCCTGTGCTCCAAGGAAACTGTGGAGGAAGAACTTAGCTTAAGAAACACGTTAGCAATGCCTATACTGGGCAAGGGTGCTCTTGTTAAACTGGTTGCTTCTATGGAAGATTACAGGGGTCTCTGGGACTTTTGTGGTGCGTAATGCGAAGCTTTGAGAGATTAATAGCAGTTGGGGAGTAGAAAGGGAGTAGTTATGTTGGTGTGGTGATGGCTGAGTGAACATGCTTCGTTGTAAACAAGCTCTGGGACAGCTACCACTAGTATCGGAGTGGTGTCTCCTAATGGCATGGTGGGATGCTAACAGAACAGTAATTCACAGGGAGGAGTGCCCTCTACAAAATTACAATGTCTCCCTTTTAAGCTCCTAGTATGTTTCTAGAGGTTTTCATCAGCCAAACATTGGCACATCATTGTTTATCCTAACTGAGGAGACCACAGCATGAAGTGATTGTAGGCCATCAGAATTATAGCAAGGGGGAATATTTTAGGCACATTTGGGGACTTTAAGAAATATATTGACTAAAGAGGCAACACTTTGATCAAGTTCCAAGAAGAGAATATAAACCACCATTTTTCATTAGAATGAATTTCAATTCTACAGTAAGGTGAGAAAGGGAGAGAAAAATGCTTGCTAAAGTAATTCCTTTCAGATACTTTTGCTTCCTGTCCAACCTGCCCATTTCCTTCTGTTTTCCAACGGGTGAAAGATCGCTTGCCCCTGCTGCCTGCCTGTCAACTCATCACATCAGTAACATTCCCTCTCAACATTCATCCATTTTCCTTCGTTTTCAGTCTTTGTCCTCCGCTTTCTTTCTGGTTGCTCTGTTTCTTGTCCCTTCCTGCCTCACTGTCTATATCCACCATCACATTGTTTATTTTTGATTCTCCCTACCCAAATGTAGAGGAATTCTCTCCACTTTGGTCATTTTGAATCTGCCTATGAATGAGTATATTCTCATAAAGGAGTAGTATTCTGAAGTGTTTGGTGTGCTGTTACTGTTGCTGTTAATTAGGGGTTCTGTAAAGATTGTTGAAAGTCAGTTCAGTGCCTGAATGTTTGTGACGTATGTACAAAAGGTTCTCAATTGGTGAGGGACTCTCAAAATTGTATCGAAGGTCTTTGTAGGATCTGTGTGGACTCCATGCCAAATGTATACTTGCAGCCATCAGATCTTTTTGCTCTTAGAGCTGTGGTTGTCAAAAGAGCCAAAGAGCAAGTGCTCAAGGCCAGATTTCTGAAGGTCTGTTTAGCTGTCTATCTGTCTCTGAAGTGGGAGTTTGCCCTTGCTGCTTGTTGCAGCTCAGTGGAGTTGGATTACCTAGTTTTTCCAAGCTCTATTGAGAACCTCTGCTTGTGTGTTTGCTGCAGAATCCAAGCTTCACTATGCATTAATGTGCAGGCCAGAAACTGTAGGAAAAGCAGATAAGAGTGTAGCCCCATGAGAGCAAAGCGGGAAGGCGGTATATGCAACTTGGTTCTCAGCTCATCTTGGCAATAAGCCAACCATACAGGTTGTCTGGGGCTATTCCTTATACACAAGCAGAAACTAAGTTTGTGTATAAATGTTGGATGAATACTTGCAGGAGAGTATGTGCATTTGGCTGTCTTGAAAAGTACTAACCAGCTTCCTGAGGAAGAGCTCTTACTCCCAAAAAAGCACCCAGGACAACTTTCCTTATTCCCAAAGACAGACGTTTAACAATAACTTAATGTTTCAAGATGGGAATCACTCTGAAGTGAAAAAACCTGAATTTGTTGCCATCCATGGGAGGGTGCTTTTCAGCTCTGTTTGTGTTTTGCTATAAGATGAAATACATGACTTTTTTATAAGGAAAGTTATCAGTTAACACTGGATCAGTGGTAATTTTATTACCCTCAGAACCATCCACTGTTATTTGGAAGAATCTGCTTCATTTTCTATCTGCACATCTGCGTAGCAGCTGCAGGCACATACTTCCCAGGGGCTCAGTCTAATTTGTAGAATTACAGGGGTTGTGCCTGGCTATAGAAAAGGTCTATTAGTGTTGCTCATGTTGAAAATTTAGGCTTGATGCCTTCCACATGTTTTTTTGTTTTGTTTTGTTTGTCTTCCTCTGGGTCTGTCATTAACCCTTTGGAGAAATTTCTTTTAAAGCAAGGTAACTATTGTGTTGTCTAATTGCTGATTAACCGTTTTCAGGAGGCCACAGTTTTGTACCGTGTCCCCTCTGAGTTTCTAACAACAGTGTCAGTTCACAGTGAACTGTGAACTCAGTTGGTTTTTTTTTTTCTCTCTTTCTCTCTCTTTTAATTGCATACAGAAATCAATTTCTCCGTTCCTGGAAAGCAGCCACTCTCACAGAAATAGCAGCTGACAGAAGAAGTGTGCACGGAGCACACGGAGAAGAATACATCAACCAAATTAAACCTTGAAGATACTTTAGGATGGCGAAGTGACGTTTGAATTGGCCAAGACACCAAACGCGAGGCTTCACTACGATATTTACCAGCCCCCTGTGGCAGCCTGCACCTCCTGCCGCGGCAAGGCACAAGGCTGTGTTCTTCCACCGCAGTAAATCACCAGTGGCAGGGTCAGTCCTGCAGGCAGCTCCGTGCATATGGACTCCTCGCCTCTCTATTTTAGTCCAGCTGAAATCTACCATGTGTTTATGTTCTGCAAGTGAAAAGCATCAAGGGAAAAAAAAAAAAAAACCACCCAAAATATTTTTCCATTTCTGAACCTTTGGACAATATATCTGTTGTCTGGGGTCTGATTGACCAGGGCTTCTTGCCAGACTGGAACCTCATAGAGAAAAGTGCCACCTACTGAATAACCACACCACATCCTGCCCTCTTCCTTTGCTCTCTAAACACCGTGATAGCTCGGCTCATCCAATCCAACAGAAGCTGACACCTTCATGACAGACCCGTTCTGCACTTGGAGGAGCCCTCAAGCTGAATTTTCAAGTGGGAAAAACATTGCCCTTTTGTGTGAGCTGAGAGGTGTTGCTCTCTCATTTTGTGGGAAGTGAAACAAAGTGTTTTTAAAACTATTTTGCTGAAGTTCTGGATTTGCTACTGGAGAAGAAATTGTAGCTGAGAAGAAAGCACTCACTTTTTGTCAGGTTAGCTCTAAAAACATCACTTTGTAAACCTAAGACAATTTTTTTCATTTTAGATCTGCTTCTTATTAAACTGTGTTGATCTCGGTTGTTATGATACCTTCACAGTGCCTTATTTCACTCCCGCTGCAGGGCCTGGGTTCACTGGAAGAGCCATGTCTTTCATGCCAGATTATGGCTACACAACACACAGTTTGAATCACAGAAATCCTACCACGGTGGAAAGCATAGTCCATGGAGAAGTTTGGCACAAAGCACAAAAATGGGATGCAGGCGGACTTCATGAAATGCTGAGAAAGCTCAATGGAAAATAGTCCAAAGAAAAGGTTTTAACATTTCCCAGTAGTTTGTGTGGTAAATGTTGTTGCGGGGGGAAAATCTCAGTATTTTAATTATTCTTCCTTTATTTGAAGAGTTAAAAGACTATATCTTCTTTACCCATGAGATTTACAGCTTCTGAAGGCTGTCTTTGTGGATAGGTTTTTGAATGGAACATTGTAAGGACAGGAACATTTAAAGAGAAAGTATGTTGTCCATAGGTGTTATGCAGTTGAAGGGAAAGGTGTTAAGACATTATCTATATGACCAGCAGCTATCCTTCATTGAACTTAGTATTATATCCAGACCTCTGTGACCTTTCCCCATATAGAATAACTTGCTGTAAGGAAGATAGAGAATTTTTGTATTTTGTAGTTAAAAGGGCTTCATAATCTTTATACCTATCTAACCTCACACTCTCCATATCTTTGTATCCTCTGTATTACTTTCTCTTCCATTCTTGAACCACACAGACATATACGAAAGAATTAATAACTTTCTTGTTACTTCATTGATCTTGTGATCTCTCTCTTATTGAAGAGATAACTACTGAGTCATAGCAATTTGTTTCTGGAATGGTCATCTAAACTTTTAACGAAGGAAGGAGCAAATCAGTTTATTTGGTTTTATCACAAAGTTCATTATTTCCAGTCAGCTTTCTACTTGGTGTGCTGTAGCTAGTGAATTGTTCAAGAAATTATTAAGAAGATGATTTACCGACTTTTTTATGGGAACAGAGTTTATAATTTGATAATCTAAGCAATTTGATAATGAATTTCAAGTACAAAGGCAATTTGAAGAAAATACTGTTCATTAACTGTATGTGGACTAATGATACCTGACATTTATCTGAAATTTGTTGCACAAGATCCAAGTGCACTTTAGCCACCATTACCATACTGATCCAGCTGAAATAATTGATTAAACTCCCATAATCTTCATTGGAGCCAAGAATTCATCCTCACTTGAGGTCTGTAAGCCCTCTTGCTCTTTCTCTCTTTAACTTATGCCGTGTCCTTTCTCTCTCAGCCTAAATTCCCCAATCTATGTTTATGGGTTTACTACATCCATCATTAAAATGCAGCTATTCCTGTTCAGCAGCTTGCAGCAGTGTAACATAAACAAATGAAGAGAAACATAGGAATGGGGTATCATATATCGTAGGTGGCCTTAAAATTTTGTTTTTAACATTTAAAATCTTGTTAAACCATATTTTGACATTTAAAATTACACCACCTTGTCTTTGCATATGCTTTTTCTTCAAAATCATAGTTTTATTTCTGACAAACTGAGCTAATTCTAAGAATTGCTCAAGTGCTTGGAAGCACATGTTGGCAGGTGCAGCTAGAAGCTGCCCACATCATAAGCAGACACACACAATGGATTCAAGACTTTCACCTACAGTTAAGGGTAGTTTTGCCATTGATTTAGATAACAAAAATATCAGGCTGGGCGAAATAAATGAAAGATGACTAATCACGTTTTCCTGTTCATTGTTTACCTTTCATTCATCATCTGTTCTTTAACTATGAGCTCATTATTTTATATTCCTTCAGCTGAATTTGTGTAAAAGAAATATATTCTCACATGCTGTGTAACCATCTGTTTGCTCTGGCAAGTTAGATAGTTTTGCCTTTCAGGAGGCTGCCATGATATTATGCAAACATGTCTGTTCATTTGCTACACCATCTTGGTTACTGCTTCAGCCATGTTCTCCCTTCCAGCTTTCACATCTGTATTTCTAACTGTGTAATGTCCAGACTTAAGCCAACTCCATAGCTGTTTGGAGAACTTCAAAACGAAAGGAAAAGATTAATGGTCATTTAATAACCTGTGAGCAAAACTCTCTGCTTTGGTTGTCTTCATTGTTTAACATTATTTGATGTATGCGCAAGAGAAAAAATGAAGTAATGGGAACAAACTCTCCTAAGTCAGGAGATGTTTGGAAGTCAGATGCATTTTCGGTTTAGTGAGAGCCTGAAAAAGTAGCAGATCTGTGGGAAACATGAAAATATGTGCATTAAAGCAAAGGGAGTCTCCATTGGTCAGCTTTACTAAAATACATTGGTAGATTGTGCAGTACTACTTTTGTGGTCTGAAAAACAAATAAACTTTGGGTCACATTCTTAGTACATGCCTGTAAACATAGGTCCTTGAAGTCAATGAGGGTATGCCAGTATATTTTAGCTAAAATCTGTCCCTGCATACAAATAAAACTGGTGATGATAGGCCATTTTTTATGACTGCGTAGGTCAAATTCAGGTTTCTGAAAAGCTGTGCTGTCACTAGAATCACGTACTGCCATTCAGCAGACTGAATAAAGGAATACAGACAGGTTGCATATATTATTACACTAAGGATATTTTTTCCTACTATTATGTTGATAGTAATATCGCTTGACTTTTACTTTTCCTTTCCCCCAACCCTCTCTTTTTTTTTTTTTTTTTTTTTTCCTGCTAACAGCAGACTACACAAATGGATGGATTCTACTAAGCTCGCGCTCCTGCAAAACTCAGCTGCTGGACAGTCTGGAACCCCATGCTGGCAGAGTGTGAGTGCTGCTTCTAGAGGGATGGGCACCTGCAGAATTGTTAGTTAGGAAAAGTAACATCGTTCTTAGGCATACAACAGAAATAGGAGAAAACGTTGCTGTTTGGCTCTGTGACAAGCCAGAGCTAAGTCCTGTAGTGCTTCAAGACATTTTTAAGGAAGTATCTTTTTCTAGCTGATTTTGAAAACAGAAAGTTCGAAGGAGCTTAAGGCTTGTTGGGGCAAATTTTGATATTGGCCATGCTCAGCTGAAGAAAATAGCGCTATAATAGGACACACCTTGCATTTTGTTTTTGCAGTATCGTATTTGCTAGTTTAAAATACAAACTTAAAAATAAATTTTACAGTAGCCTTGTTTCCATTAAGAAGTATCGGAACATGAATTTTCCAGGTTTTATATTTTGGTTTTGAGTAGGTTACTGTGGGACAGTCCATAAAATTTCTCAAAGTGAAAAAGCGCTCAGGGAATTCGAACAAGCCCCACTGGATAGCTACACCAGTGTGCCAGGGAAGGGGTAAGGAGCATTTGCATTCAAGGTAAACATTTATGATATCAGGAAACATTAGCTGAAAATTTAGTCAAATTATTTAAGCTGCATGGCCTAATGAACTAAAAGTAGTTGAAGAAATGTGGTTATGAGAACTAAATAGAAGAATATGGTGTTCTGGGAAAAATAATGATATGTATTTGGTTTGTTTTAATATTGGATTGAGAGGTTCCCTTTCTTTTTGTCACTGCTGAGTCCAGATCTGGAATGCTGTTGTTGCATCAGCAGGCTTCAGAAAAATGGTAGTAATTTGAAAGAAATACAGGCAGAAGCAATACGTTTTATTTAGAGGCAGGGAAGAATCCTCCTTTTGTAAATGCAATAGAAAGCCTGGATTAATAGTTTGGCTAAAACACAGTAAAGACTTTCCAGGTATCTCTGGACGTGAATATGTATCAGGGAGACTGACTGTTTATTTTTGTCTTGTTCGTAATTATTTCCCTTTACACTCTCTCAGACAGAGGAAAATTTTTGCAATTTATCAAGAAACTGATGTTAAAAGTCTCCTTCCTACAATGGTCTTTCTCTTCAGGGAATTAGCTGTGGCCAGTCTTGTGCTCCTTGCAGTTGTACGGAGACAGTTGTTAGGCAAGTGTTGCCCTCCACTGGGAGAGGGATAGATGACTTTAGCAAATTCCCTCCAGTCTCTGCTGTGTGTGTCCTAAAGCAGTTCCTCCCTTACAAGGAATTTTGGGAAGCAGAGGGCTCTTGACATTGCTCAGAGGGCATCTCCAAGTTGTCCCTGGGAGGTTTTGTCCTCGTTGGGTATAAAAGTGGCCAGGGGTGTGTTCCTAAAAACAAAGCAGGCTCTGAACTGCTGTGTGCAACGTGTTGGCAAATTGCTATGCCACCAGTACAAATTTGCTGGAATCAGTGTCCATGGCAAATCTCCAGACTTACTGAAACTTTCCTTCTCACGTAATTCACAGCAATTCTTGAAAGCTTCCCAACTTTTTCCTAGTTGCTGTTTTTATTTTGAATGGGAAAAGGGGAAAGAGCGTATGAACAGTACCAGCTGTAGACACCTTTTATGTAAAATTATACTCTGCTCTTCTAATAGCACACAGAGATTAATTCATGATATGCGTTGGCATCGATGTATGGTCTGCATTCACAAGCACGTTGTGAGACTGATTCCAAACTGAACATTGGTATTTCATCTAGGGGAAAATGCCTTGGTTAGCTGCCTATGTACAGACTGCATTTTTAGAGTAATGATGGTAATGCCTCGTCTGCTGTGTTCACTTCCAAAAACCAAGATTGGTTCCAATTTTTCCTAAGCCTATTTTGGGAAACAGCAATTCTTGGCTCTTCAAGGATTCGTGCTAGCGAGGAACTTAATTAGCTCATTAGAAAGACTAATTTGGCAAATCAAATCATAATGTTTTATCCAAGCTTTACAGTTTAATTTAATTTTCAAGACACTTGGGAAGCCAGCTGCAATCAAGGATGTTGTGAATGGCAGCTCCAGATGAGCTGGGGAGCTGGCTGCACCACAAGCAAGTTTTGGGGATGGTTCCTCCCCAGCATGTGTGGAACAGCAAGCGGGGTCCAGAGCATAATTCCCAGCCCTCTCCAGCAGCTGAAGGATAAATCCTTCCCCAGAGAAAGACCCCTCAGTGGCAAAAAGTGTATGGCAACTTCTTTGTGATATCTGGGTACAAGGACTCTCCATATAACACAGTAATGCCTGCAAC
This sequence comes from Xenus cinereus, assembly GCA_025774025.1. Taxonomy (NCBI): domain Eukaryota; kingdom Metazoa; phylum Chordata; class Aves; order Charadriiformes; family Scolopacidae; genus Xenus; species Xenus cinereus. Next base: position 62,086,422 of record JAOXJK010000040.1, read on the forward strand.
AACAGAAGGTGAAAGCTTGATTGTTACTCTGTTGACACAAATGTTCTCCTTTCCCTTTACTGCTCACTCTGAGTTGAGGCTGGGTGTTTTGTAATGCAGATTGCAGATATTTACTGACCATAACCACACCATGTTTTGAGGACTTTACAGTGAACCCAGTTGTTTCAGACATCTACAACTATCAGTTTCTAAACCACTTAAAATCACTTGATTGAGACTTCAGTATTTCTAATGGACAGTGGAGTTGCCTTTACTGAATGTGTCTCATTTGAGTGGTTTCCAAATATGCCATTTAGTTTATATATCACTGTATTCATCAATTCTCATCCCTTCCTTAAATTGTAACTACCTTTGTACCTGCTGCATTTCAACACACACACATAGACACCATGTGAGCAGTTCTCTGGAGGGGATATTGCTGTGTAAGCCGAGAGCTTGCAAGGTTCTGTCTGTTCAAAACTCTTATGAGTCTAAAGCACTTTTTAGCTAAAAGATATGTAGAAATTCTTGGCTCTCAGTAACTATGTCTTTTTCTCTCTCCCTCCATATTCTAAGAGGGATATTTCTACATTACTGGTCGTGTTGGCCTTTAAGTGCTCCAGTGATCTATATGATCTGGAAAATCTATTTCCAGATAAAGCTATTATATTTTATTTAATATTGGCGTTTTAGCAACAGGCAAGCTAGTGAAAGAAATGTAGTCATACAGAGAAAAGTAGTCATGATTTTTTTTTCTCCTTTTTTTGAGGAGGAAGTTCCTAAACCAGAGCTGGCAGCTGAAGAGCAGGAGTTGCAAACCTGGAGCTTGCAGAACTGGTGGTGTCCTTTATGGGCACATACCAACTCCAGAAGACTGCACTGCGAACACTTGTTTCCCTCTTGTTATGGAGATGGGAGGAGGAAGAACACGCCACCTCAGCTTTCCAAGACGTAGGAACATATGATGTAGGTGTGTGTCATTTTTCCACTCCTAGTTTCTCAGTTGATGGTGACAGTGATATGCTACTATGAGCTCAACACTTGTGTATTTGCAAAGCATGAGAAGTGATTCCCAAGAATAGGCTAATTTCCTAATTAGAAGACATATGTCCACGTGCACATGGCTTTTCAGCTAATTCCTGCTCAGTCATGCTGTTCTTAAGAGCTTTCCTTCACTTACTATGTGATATCCCCCCTGTGAGCAAGCTCAGTCAGCCATGGTATAATATGGTATCACAATGACCCTGTTATATTGTCAAAACCAAACATAGTCATTGGCAATTACATTGCCACTGATTGAACAAAGGAACTAGACACACAAAAACACATCATTCAGGTTTATGAGGGGCAGAGTCGGACAAGGGGAATGCAGCAGACTCTGTTTAGTACCTGGCCATTGTAATGTGTCTAGCTCCTGATTACACAGACTGTACAACATGACATATTTGCTCTAATCAGCGTAGGATTTTGTGGGAGTGTAGGTCTACACGCACTCAAAGCATTTGGCATTCTTCTATAAGCCAGATAACATCTCTGACAGGGAGGGCATCAGGCTGCAGGAAAAAAAAGAGGCTATTTGAGATGCAGGGGGGCAGATGGAGTGCAGGCACTACAGAGCTCTGGGCAGGTTTCATCAATCAGAAAAATTTGCACCAAGACATAGAAGGAGTTGTTCACTCCTGACGTTCGTCAGTGTATTAGAAAGAACAAAACAGTAAGATCTCACTGAGAAAAATGCTGAGAGTTTTCCCTTAACGAGGCAAGTTCATGGCTTGATACTGGTTCCTGCCTAAGGTCAATATTTAATCAGATGAAAGGAACATTTGTATAAATGCAGCTTCTTGAGCATCCCAAATGCTACATCTATTTGTAAAGTACTGGCAGGGGATATGTAAAGTGCTTACAATTATTCAGTGATAAAAGTCCCTGCAATAACAAGTTGTTTGCATCTACAAATACCATGTGGAGTTGAACTAAAGACTAAGCAAGGCTTTCCATGCCTGTAAAGATTTATGACTGTACTTCTTTCTTATTTTAACAGAATTTTATACAGTAGATGATGTGTGCACTGTGTATTTTGGGAAATGAAAGCAATTACTGCTTTAACAAACATTCAGCAGAATGTGATTACTTCAGCCCACCTGCAGGTGATTTTTTAATCTATGCAAGCAGTTACAAAGATACTCTAAACACCTGCAGGAAAAGTAAAACAAACAAAAGCACAGCAGGAAAAGCCTATTTCTGGTTAAGTCCATGGAATTGAGACTGGCCAAAGCAAGCTGTGTGACATAACAGGAATGGAAAGGCCCGATGCTAAGGTTAGCCTCAGGAAAGCTAATGGAGTTTGCAAGTTAATTTGGATCCAATGTGCTCTTTGTTAACAACCCATTCCAGGATTCTTGGAGGTAAGAAACTAACCTAATTACAGGTGGGATTAGATGCCATGCTATCTGTTTTAACCCTCACTTGATGGGAGTCAGGATTTCATCCTTTTAACAATATCTAGCTTCAGGAAGTGTAGCCATTTTGATCTCACCAGGTCTTTTCTTATTTTCCTTTTTATTTTCCATAGAACTGCAAGTTCAAAACTTTATATAAATCTCTAAAGTATTGGCCTGTACAGCACCATCTGAAATAGGTAACTTTATGGCCTCACACAAATGAAGAAAATTTGCAATTTACCTGTTCTGTAACGTTTCCTGGGCTAAAGAAGGAACACCACAAATATTCTGTTTGGGAAAGTAGTCTGTATTGGTTTTGCTTATCTACGTGTTTCTTCAGAATTTATGTTTGCATCTCACTACCTAGATCTACAATGGTAGCCACCATGCTGCTAATTATGACATTCATATTTGGGACTATGCGATTACCTCGTGTCATAAAATAGTATTGCTGGGGCAGTCGGAGCCAT
>JAOXJK010000040.1:62089957-62125288 GCA_025774025.1 Xenus cinereus
TGCTGGGGCAGTCTGAGCCATACTCACAGCTAACAAAAGCCTTATTTTAGTCTTTGTGGTTTTGTTTCTTCCTAAAATCATATGTTGCAAATTCCATATCTTTTCACTGTGACGTTGACAAAACTTAGAATGGGCATTTATACACTGATTTAGCCTGTTTTCACGAAAGGTCTGCAATTAATTTTGATTCAGCATTTGTTAAGTTTTATTCACTGTTGTCTAAACATTCCTAAAAGTTACCCTACAGTTTAAATAATTTTAAATCAAAAAAAAGTTTTACACAACATGCCCACTTTGCACAAAACAAGAGCTAGATGTGATCCACCCTTTCTTATTTAAAAGTATCTAGGTTGACTATGAATTTAAGTCATAAAACAAAGTTTATTCATGACATCCTGCATGGTAGTTGCCTGCTCAAACAATGTTTGTGCTTGCTTTTATTCAGTAGTCTCTTACGCAGGTTGCTATCTTGCTTATGAAGATTATAGGGAGCACCTCCTCAGGCTTCGTGGCCCAACTAGCAGTGTTGCCATATTTTTCTTAGAGTTTGTCTGCTGTTTTGTTGTTCTGTTAAGCTTGTGGGAAGCTGTCATGGTTCTTCCTTTTCAGACTGCCCAGACATGCTTCAGTGCAACATCCCTCAGCACCTCTCCTAGCCACAGGCATAAAATTGAGACCTCTGGTCAATCCAGTGCTTGATCACCTGAATCTGTGAACTGCCAAACAGCGCGTAATGCCTGTGTAATCTAACCTGACACAGCAGTGTGAGATGACTTTTTTCCTTTTCTTTTTTTCTTTGTGTGTGTGTAAAAATACTGTCAGATGTAAGAAAAAATATATTCTCTGCCTTGGGACAGTGAAATGGTGACTTCACACCTGTTAAACATTAGAAATGGAAGGCTGGACGGGATCATCTGAACACCAATGCCAAAATACCATGATTATGGGCAGTGACAAAATGGATGTTCAGTCGCAGAGGCTACATCAAACTTTTTTTTCCATGTCTCCCAGTGCCGCACACACCAGAAAATTCACTGATTACTTTATCGCTAAAGCGAGGGTTGCAGCAAGAGAGAGGAAGCCACAACTGCAGTGTCCCAAGAGGAGTGCGGGAGAGACTGGAAAACACCTTTTTTATGGGACCGAGAGCATATTAAATCCATGGATATTTGTTCAGCAGATCTGATGGTGGGAGCTGGAGCGTGCCTCGTGCCCTCTCTGATATGGAGGAAAAATTTAACGTGAACCTAGATTTGGTGCTTTACTAAACCTTGTGCCACTCAATAAAACACAAGAACCATTTAAGTGCTTCAGTTTGATACTGGTTGTGTGTGTTTTAAGTAAAGAAAAAATACTGAGCTTAGTTAACAAGCGAGAAGGAGTTAAAACTTAGTAGCACACATTCTTTGGGAAAAAAAAATGCAGGGAGGAGGGTTGTGGTACCTGATTTGTTTATTTTTGCAGCTGAGGTTTTTTCCTCTTAGGACGCCAGCTCGCCAGAGCAGTGCTCCGTATACAGAAGGTTCATTTACAGTGGCAGGCAGGCAGCTGTGCTCTGAGCTCTATTTAGTTTATGTTGTGATGGATGACTTGAGTGGGAGACGTGAAGAGTGAATTAACAGCTTTAGTAAAAACACATTGTTTGTCTTCCCATTGACTTTCCACTTTGCCTTACCTTGCTGTCTTACCTCCCTTGGGTCGCTGTTCCTGTCTGTCTTGCTCTCTCCTTGTGTCTCCTGTCTTTCAGGACTGCTTTCCTGCTTTGTTTTTGTTACTAGGTTGGTTTCTCCCCTCCCCCCCACCATTTTTTTTCTTTTTCTTTTCCCCAAGTTACTTCCCTGAAGAATTTATAAATCATTGCTGCTTCTGCTTGTGGTCTGAGTGGAGGCTTGCTTCCTGACCAGGACACTGTTCTTGGTGTGAAAACCTCATGAATCCAGTAATGCCACTGTTGCTGAATAATTCATATCTGGACAGAAAGACGCCTTCAAACACCTTTTCCAGCTACGTTTCTCCTAAAAGATGGCTGAAGGAGATTGCCAATACCTTCTGCTTGCTTTCCAGTGGTTTAGCTCACTGGTCACAGAAATGGTTTAGGTTGCACCTAAACCGTTTTACCCCACTCCAGCTTACAGCCAGCCACTGAAACATGCCAATGGATTTGAGGCAAGCCAGACATATCTCAGTAGAAGATAGTTCTGGAGGAGAACTGTGGTAGGGCATATTCAAAGAGTAGTCAAGCCAATAGGATTGTCACCAGGAATCTGGAGACTGATGTGCAGGGTTTTTTTTTTTCTTCTGTAGGCTTTTTGTGGTCCCTTACCACTATAAGAGAAAAATATCACTGCCCTGCAGAGGAGTGTCCTATTGGTTTTTGTTTCTTCCTTTTTCTTTCCTTGTAGTACCTAGACATGCGCTATACGAAATGACTAACTCGAGTGGAAAAAAAAGTGAATTATATCACCCCTTACTTGAGATTTATGGAACTGGAATTTTGAGCTCTTGTCTTGTCTTTATGTTTTTTGTTTCAATGTTGAATGACATAGAAACATAGGGCTAAATGGGACCTCAACAGATCCTGTAATTTCTTCTCCAATGCAAGGCCAGGCAGCCCATATTTGTGAGGGTCCTCACAGATGTTTTCCTGCTTATTCTTAGACATCTATAATGATGAACGCACTGTAGTCTCTTCAGGCAATGCATTCTTGACTTCTACTATCCCAAATGTGAGATTTTTTTTCATTAATTTTCTTAATTCTTGTGTCTTCATAATGAAATGTAATCCCCATTACTTCTGTTCATCACACATCTTGATAAATAGATTTCATTTCCTTTCTTCAAGATCCTCTTATTTAGTATTCTACCTATCTCGGCACTCTCATCTGCAAGCTAAGAAGTCCAAGTTATGTCCTGGCTTTCATCCAACTTTCATCCAGTTCCGAGAGCTCCTCTTCTTTCCTGAGATGCAGCACCCCAAAATTAGGCATTAAGCTCTGTCTGAGCAGGCTGAAAGTGACACTTCCCACCTAAGCCCAGCAGATAGTACACTGGCTATATATGCTGTTGTGACATTCACCTCTTCCAGGAGATGACCTGCTGACTCAGGCTCACCACATTATTGCATCCTTTTGTCAAGCCTGTAGTCCCCTGGTTGGTATTTGTAAGGCTGTGTACTCATAGCACCTTGCACTTGTCCTTATGGAATAGCAACCTCTTTACAGTCTGCCCTACAACTTTTTGGTTGCCCCTGCTTGTCTTCACATCATTCATCAATTAATAACCTCATTGTTCCCGTCTCCTGACTATTGCCTACCTGCTCCTCATCATATGGTCATAGCAAAAATCCTGTGGCAATCCCTGGCAGAATCCTACCTTCCTTTTACATTAAAAGTCGATAAATAATCTATTTTTCTACCAGTTTTGTACTTGACCTATTAAATTTTAATTAGGACGTGGTTGGTTGGTGTGATTATAAGAAAATATGAAAAGCTTTACTAAAGTAAAACTGTGATATATTCTGTTCTGCATAGCCACAAGACCTGATATGATATAGATGGAAACTGGAATAGTTTGACATCATTTGCCCTCAGCATAGGTTCACACTGACTGCTGCTCATGGAGCTCTTTTCTTTTCAGTGCTTACAAATAGATTGTTTAATTATATGTGTCAGCTTGTTTTGATAAATGAAGTATGCTGTCAGGCCTGCAAATTCCCAGCTGCTGTGTTTTTTGCTCCTTTGTAAGAATAATCACCATTTTCACTCTTCTGCAGTTTTCTGGTATGTTATTAATCCTCCATAGATTTCCATAGATAAGCAATTGCCAGGGGCCTCTGGGATTTTGCCGGTCTCCCTTGGGGTTTTGTATATCTTAGCCTGAGTTGAAAGTATTTAACTTACCTAAGTACTCTCTAACCTGTCCTTTCCATGTTTGTGCTTCTTAGTATTGTCTAAAATTGCTATTTGATTGTGATTTATCTCTGAATTATAGCGTATTAAAAAAGCCTGAAATACTTCGGTCTTCTCAAAACTATCCATCAATAGATCCTTATTGGTTAGTGGACAAATCTTTCCCCTATAATTTCTCAGGCTGCTGCTGTACTTAATATGACATGAGATACTGCTATATAGGGAGTCCTTTGCGTCATTTAGGATAGGAAAAATATAATTCTTTTCTTAATGCAAGATGAACTAAGAATGTATATAGGAGCCAAGCCTTAAAAGATCAAATTTATTAATATTAATGGAAAAAAAAGAGACCATTTGTAACATTTGCTACATGATGTAGGAAGGTAGCTAAATACATGTAAACCAACTTAATATCTGGAAAACAATTGTGTAGCTGACACACTACTTCTTTATTGTTCTTCATGCATTGATGGTGGATCACTGTGTCAAATTGCATTACTTCGAAAACGTGTGTGGTGTGTCAATTTTGAAACCTGATGGGATTCAATTCCCCCAAGTCAGATTTACACTGAAGCAGAGGTGGGCTCTGATATTTTTAATTCACTGGGTGTACATCGACATGCAGTACAGCATTCTAAAAGATGAGAGTTGAAGTGAATCACATCCTTTGCTGCCAGGCATAAGGGTGTATCTGAGGCTACAACAAATGAAACACTGGTTAAATTTTGTTGTTGCCTAGTGGGGCTTTGGTGTCAATTTAATAATGAAGTGCTGAACTAAATAGAAAGTGCCAGTAATGTGTGTGAGGGGAAAGTAACATGACCATTACATTTTCCCATTAGCAACATGACTACTTTTCAGTATTATTGAATCATTTTTGCTTCAGTTAGGGGGTTTGCCTCTACATGCACATGAAGTTCGGCTGGAAAGAAAGCAAATACAGCATTAACAGACCTGAACAGAGAAGATAAGTTTTGTCAGTAACTTGTGAAGTGACCAATTCTGATGACAGTCATCTGCATATATGAGTCTAAATAGTAGTTGAAATAAATATATATAAAAATATAAGAAATTAACTGTTTTTCTTTTAATTTTTTAATGATAAATCTCATATGAGATGAGTCAAATTAGTTCAGAGTTACAGTTCTATTATTTTTAAATAAATTGAGGTTAAGGCAAAAAGATATTAAAAGATGAAATTTTGGGGTTTTGAGTTTTTAAGAAGGAGAATAGATAGATGGCTTTATATTTTGTTTTTCCTTTTTACAGCACAGGAGAGCATGTGAAAATGAAGTCTTTATCTGCAAAGCAGTAGTGATCTTTCTTCCCACTATCAGCAAAAGCTGTGTGAATTGATTTGTAAATGTGGCATTGAAAAACAAACAGTTCCTCGTAACAGATAGTCTAGTTCAGTGAAGAAATTAATGAACACATTTTTTTTGAAATTGAAGTTATAGTTTGTATAATATGTATGTGGCATAAACCCATGTGTTTTGAAATACAATGATTATAAAACTAGTTATACTTACTAATTACTGTTTGTCCTTCAGGAAGAAAGAAAAGGGCTCTGATGGGCAAGGTGCTGTACAAACACACGGCATCGGGATGGATGTTATCACAGAACCACAGGCTGAATGGATTTTGAGAGATCAGAGTTTATCACATGGACTCAAGGGAAGATTAACTATCCCTGTCTTAATCCCGAAAGATGTTTGTCTACGTCACTCTTGAAGGCCTCCAAGGATGGACACTCCACAGCTTCCCAGGTCAATTTATTCTAGTGCTTTGCTACCCTTCCTGTTAGAGAACTTTTCCCATCATATTTAACATAAATTTCTCTTATTGCAGTTTAAGCTCTTTATTTCTTTTTCTAGCCACGGCAGATATTGGAAAAGAGATTATTTGCTCTGATTTGCAGCAGCCATGAACACTGTTGTTTTAGTCCTCCCTTCCTCAGTCTCCTTTTCCTTTTTGGCTAGATGACAGCAATTAATTGAGGCTCTTCTTGTGTCTTGGCTGCTCTGGGCCTCTGATCTCCCTCTCTCGTCTGTCTCAGAATTCTTCCTAGTAGTTTGTCTTCCCTGATGTGCTCTCAAAGTGGGATGCTGCTCTTCAGCTGGGGCACTACCAGGCGGTGGAGGACTCCTGCGTGACCCATAGGCTCTGCTCTTCTTTGTGTCCTGGTGATGTGTTTGCTTTTTTCGTAATGGATTACATGGTTGATTCGTGCTCAGCTGGTGATCCATTACAACCTCCAAGACCTGTTATGAAAAATAACAGGTCTAACCCTGCCTAATCACTCCCTATTTTGAATTTGTGTAGCAGATTAATCCTACCTAAGTGCAGTATTTTTTTTTGCCAAGAGAGACTCAGGGTGCGTTTCGCAGCTAGACAGAGGGTTGAGGTAGGGAAGAATAAACTTGCTGAGACAAGATCACACAGGGAGTTTGGGGAAGAGCCAGGAATCATTTCTGAATGACCTCCAAAGGCCTCATCTGTAGAGTCTCCTCCCTGGCCTTAGTGGAAAATCATTGAATTGAACACTGAAAACATGGCAGGCCCTAATACATCTACAATCTGACTCATTTTCACTTGTTGCTGTTTTTATGGCCCTCATTAATGAGACCCAACTAGATGAGTCTTTGCCAGCCGTCTATCAGAATTTCCTGCGTGTTCGCTCCACACATTTATAACTGCATACTAAAAGCAAAAATTGTTACTATTACCATACGTAAATATTGTATGAATTAATAGCTTTTGGAGGCAGACAGACCGAACTGTCTGCTGCAACTTTGTATTTTTATATTCTCTTGAGATTAACAGACGTTCCTCTGTTTTTCTTAATGAGAAAAACAGACAGGTCAGTAGAGCCAGCCATTGGTATTCAGCACTTTCCTCTCTAGCTATATATTGAAGAAAAGAGAAGAAAGATGGGAATACTGTGAAATTGCTAAACTGCCTCTTCTTTAAGAAAGTTGGTTAGGTACAGAATTTTCAAACTTAATTTCCCCAAATGATATTTCAGAGGGAGTTGTGTGGTGTTAAGCTCTCCAGAATAACTGCCTGCTTCACCGAGTTCTCTAATGGGAACAAAATCCTTTAGGAAATCAGAGCAGTTGTCTAAATGTGAGTTGCTGGGTGATTTTAAAAACACAGTGCTTAAAATAAAAGTTGCAAACAAGCAAAAGGAGCTGTTAACAAGTAAAAAAGTTGGCGTGACAACAGATGAGGTGGGCATAAAGCAATAATACAGTCTGCTGGGTAGGACACATCAGGATATACAGTTTTATTGTCTTTGCTGGTGTGGTTTGAAATGTTTAGCTTGACTCTGATGCTGGTGATTAGAAACATGCTGTTTGTTATGAAAAGAGCCAAATGCACTCCATTGTATTCTATTCTGGTTTTTAAACTGCACCCATCATTGTGGTGACCAGCTTCTTTAAATGTTTAGATATTTTTTTCCAGCACAATATTTTTCTAAGTATTTTCTAGCTTTATCTGTACAGTTACAAGTGGTTCAAGTTAAACCTTCTGTCAAGTCACTGCTGTCTTCTCCCAAAATATACGGATACTGAGTTTACAAGGTAGTATTTTTTTCCTTGTCTGGAAAAGAGGTTCCCTTGCAAGTATACCATTATCTTAAAGGCTGCCAGGGCTGCATATATCTTTTGGGGTAGACGTGCTTCCTCAGCTCAGCTACAGGCAAAAGTCTGTCTTAGTGTTAGAGTGCAAGTGAAAGTGGCCACGAAGGCACTTTGCAGTGTCATTTCTTATATGTTGAGATGAGATTTAGCCTTGGCTTTGTTACGAGTTCATGTTTCTTTTTGGGATGCTAAAAACAGTCCCTGCTGCATTACATGCAGTTGTCTAAATGAGCAGATCTATCCCAGAATTAGAAGGATGAATCTTGATATTGTTTCACTCTTCCAATATAAAATAATATATGTTTGTGCTGTATTTATCCTCACTGAGCATGAAAATTCTTGCTAGACATTGTTCTCTCTGTAGTTTCTCAGACAGAAGTCTGGCCAGGTGTAAATTTGTCACTGATGTTTTAGCTGTAGCACTTCTATTACTATGGTTGCTCTAGCAACAGGTCAGCCAGTGGCACGTGTCCTGGTCACCTTCCTGTATTGCTTCTGTGCCCTTTGCTTAGGGAGGTCCGACAACGCACTTTAAACAAGAAAAGGAAAGAGAAAAGTGACATCCATTTAAATTATTTGTGTGCCACTTAATGATGCTTGCAGTGTTCCTGTGTTCTGCAACTCGTGCATATTAAGTAGATACCCCAATGTGTTTATGTGATTTACCTTTCGAGTAAGTGAGAAAAATCCCCTTGACTTTAGCAATCTCAGAATATAGCTCACTGGGTAAAAAAAAAACAGTTCTTGATGTTTCTGTTTCACAATATGTCTGTAAAACTCAGATAAAAAGGAACCAGAACCAGTAACTGTAGCATGTCCTTTTAATTAACTATTTTTCAGACCCTATTTAATTTCTTCCCAGCTGAGCACTAGGCAATAATCTCAGCACTAGAAAATAATTTTGTTACTTTTTTTTTTCTATTAGAGGTCACATTTAGGAAAAAAAAACACCAAACCTGCAATTTTGTACTTGCAATCTGCTGGAGGGTGCAAATAAGTGAAATTAAATTTCTTTATACTTGATGATGCAGTCATACTCTCCTGATAACTCAAGATTTACTGCTAAAATAACTGTGGAGATAATGAGATGCATGCTTTGGTGCCAGTGCTTTTGCCTGCTAATGAGGAGGGAATTAAGCTTTTTGTCAGTTTGCAATTTTCTAGTTTGTCCTTGGTCTTGGCAACTGGCATCTGTGAAGCAGATGAACCCTCAGCATTCCCTGCGCTGCTGTGCCTCCAGGCTGTGCACACCATAAACCCTTGGAGCTCCATGATCCTTCTTTTCTCCTTGTTCATTCCCTCCACAGTTTTCACATCTGCCACAGTCCAGAGGGCCTGGGGGATGTTTGCTGTATTTCTTTCTCCCCTATTCTCTCCCTCTTCATTCTCCCTTCCTTTTTCTCCTCCTGAATACCAAACTACGAACCTTCATTTTCAACCTCACCTAGACTTCACCTCACTTTTCTCCTCCATTAGTACCTCTTGCTATTCCTCCTTTTCCCACATTAGGGCTTGCTATAGCCTTCTCTAAAAGGCTGTGTGAACCTCCTCCTCCTCCCTTCCTTGGTCACCTTGGTATTTCTTGCTCTCTGCAAAACAGGTCACTCAGCATGTCAGCAGGTTACTCGAGTTAGAAGGAGGGGATGAGCACACATGGTAGATGCAACTAAGGTGGAAGTCATCGGTGGCTGACAGTTTTTAGACCCTTTGGATGGTTAGTATAGAGCTAGTTGAAAATATTGGAGGTATACTTCTTTAGATACAGACAGCTAACTTTCTCCTTAGTATTTTCTGAATTTCCTCTGAATCTGTACCTTCTCGCTGATTGTGAGCATGCTCTGATGTTTAGACACGGATCATAAGCCATGTTCAAAAACGAAGACCAGATTGCTGACTACAAGGCTGCGTATGGTGCTGCTTGTAGAGACTGGGCTGGGATAGCCATTAGCATACTGCTGAATTGCTGTGGAAATCTAGCTTTAATAGTGTAATTCTAACCCAAGTCAAGTCTTCTGCACATTTAGACCTAGAACTAGACCTAGAACCTTCACTGGATTTTTCAGTTTGGCATTTTTGAGAGAGGCAAACAAAGAGAGAAATTTTAAATGTTGCCTTGCTTGGCCAGTTTCTAAATTGTAGAGAAAACATGCACCTGACTTTCAGAATAATAATTAAAAAAATTTTAAAAAAACCCCAAACCAATAACAAACCAAAAACCTGCAGTTTTTTCAATGCAAGCTAATCCTCTATGAGGTTCTATATCTATCTATAATCCTCTAGAGACTGTTCTCTATAGAAATGCATATAAACTCCTGACCTCTCTAATATTTTTTTCCTTCACCACACACTCACTTTTTGTCAAATTTCCAAATATGATTGAAACTTATAAAAGCTTCACAGCAGTTTTATTGCAAGAATACTCACACTTGGCTCTAACAGAGTCCAAGCTTAAAATAAATGTTAAAGGTTGATCCAGTGGAAATCAGTAAAGCCCCTACATGTGTTTGCAGTTGTATATTGAAGGCATTAGTGTGTATCTTACTGATGGGCGTATCTTTCATCATGGTGATAACCAAAGAAGGTATTGCAATATAGCAAGATATCATTGCACTAATAAGCCCTTGAAAACGGTTTAACAGAGTTGTGAGGTCTGTAAATGGGAACGGGGTTGTCCAATAGAGCACTCTGCATCTGATCTGGTCTCTTGAGAAGGCCAGGATCTGACCTCAGAGGCTGCAGCATGTGGTTTGCAAGACCCTGAGACCTTGGACCTCCTCCTAGTGCCCCCTCTTTTGTAGGGAGCATAAGCACAGCAGCTCTGCAAGGTATGGTGCTCCCTGGGTCATGGAGAGAGGTTTGGTCTGGTTTTGACTGCTACTTTACTCCTAAAGGGCTATCAAGTAACCCTGCCCACTTCCTTGAAGAGAAGGGGCAGAGGAGGTTAGCAGTGAGGCTGCTCAGATGGGATGGGACACAGGTTGGTACTGTGGATACTGTATTTCCTGGTGGTACTGGAAATGGCTGTTTCAGTAGTGCTGAGTGTCTTGCACGCTTGGTATTACAGTCATACTGTAACTTCATCATGCTGCCTGCTGATAGCATGTTTGTGTGTTTGAAGGGTAGAGAGAAAATTGTTTGGGAACCTGTTAGTGTTAGGGAGCTTCCCAGATTCAGGTCTGAGCTGCTGCTATCGGATTCTGCAGTCAGAAGTGTGGAAACTAGGTAAATCTCACAAAACTTCTATCTTCACCAGAAGTGCAGTGAGACCACTTAATCTTGAGAGCCTGCCATCACCCTGTGATTATATCTTACAGACTTGGCTGCTCCTGCATGGAAGAAATGCCTCCTCTTAGATTTGGGTTCAGTTCAGATGCCAGTTCTCACGAGGGCTGAATTTACGTTTGGGTTTGAACATGCATGGGACAGAAACCCCACCCATCCATAATTTTTTTCACCTCTGCATGGGGTAGGAAGGACAGGGCTCTCTTTTCCCCTTCTGCCTGCTTCTCATTCCAGGGCTGTGAGTCGCCCTGGCTTCTCAGTCCTTGAAGAAGTGGATCGTAGGCATTCAGTGGGTCCTTGGCTTTCACTGTGTGGCTTGCAGTTAGCTCTCATCCAGACTTGCCCAAGCTGTTTGCAGGTTGATTACAAAGCACCCATGGAATTCAGCTGTAGTAACGCCGTGGTGTTTTACATGCAGTTTTCCAAGGTGTAAGCACTACCAAATATTTCTACCAGCAGCAACAGCAACACAGAGCTGACTCCCAGGGAAAGCATCGCATTTGGTAAGGGCTTTGAAAGCCCTCACACCAGCAAGTAGAAAGGATGAAGAGGTAGCAATAAGGAAAAAAAATACTGATAAAAGAATAAAGCAAGCCGTTTCTGCTTTGGAATATAGCTGGTGATTATAATGAAGGCCAAAGTGGTGCTGGTGAGAAGATCATTTGCACCTCCTGGTGGCAAATAAAAAAAAACAACTTTAAAAAAGAGTCTAGATCAGACGTTTCAAACATTTACTATGATATAATAAGTCTGGTCAGAATAATGTGTAATAAGACAGCAGCAAATTCCTAAAATCCATGTCTTAGAGGAAAGAAAAATAGATACAAGCAACATATTCAAGACCTAGAGCTCTGCACATTACTTCTGAATCAAAGATAGAGCCACAAGAAGTGGGATATTAGAGATTTCCAATTAAACCATCTGAATACTCGTATTTTCAATGTATCTCTTGCAAGGGAGCACAGTGATGCAAAGCAAAACCAGGAAAACGCTTGTCTAAATGTGCAACACAATGGGCAGTGTATCTTGTCTGCTGTTTGAGCCACACTGAGGCAATATACTTGTAAATATAAGACAACAGGAAAATGCTGGTTGCATTAGAAGACAGTATGGCCCAGCAGCCCTGACATCCAGACTCCAGGGATGGTGTTTAGCTCTCTGATTAGCTGCAGGCTTCCTATGTGTCTCTGGCTCCTGTGACTCAGTTCGTCATTTGTAAAATTTTACCAGGCCCTTTTTGAAGCTTCAAGATCCCACTGTAATAAGTATCAAATAAGGTAATAAGTACCTGTGGAGCATGAATCTCTATAGGGACTCATAGGAGCATCTATTCACCTTCTTTTCTCTATGGATGGCCTGAATGCTCACACAAAAAGACTTCTCAAATTTTGAAATATATAAACAGATAAAAATGAAGTACAGGACTTTCAGTGTCTTCAGGCATTGCAATCATCACAATAGCTGGACTTCTGAAACACCCTGGTTGACAGTTTGTCCTGAAACCACAACATAGTTCTACTGAAAATTCTTTTAAAAATACATTTAAAAAAAAAAAACAAAAAAAAACAACAGAAAAAGCCACCCCCCCTCCTCCCCATCCCCAACTGTTTTAATCTTCTTAAAACTTTTATGGGTCTCCAAGAAGTCAGAAGAGGCTGGTAACTGTAATTTGGAAGTGTGACTTGGAAAATGTTTGATGTTCAATCCTAACTGTGTAATGTTAGGGCAGAATGGAAAGGAATAGAGATTAGTTTTTCAACTGGATTGTAACTCATCAGTCAACTCAGTAGTGACCTTGCAAGCTCAGTAAGATACTCTCTTACAGGATGCAAGCCTTTGTTAATGTAAACAGATTGGGCTCACAACTGACCTGATCAACACTGAAATGTCTGCTGAATTATGCTGGTCATGAGGTACAGTTCTCAGGATGTTGTAGCTCTGCTTGTAAACATGGTTGAATTGGTAAGAAAAAAGGTTTTCCTGTTATAACTCTATTTTGGGCACTGGTCTAAGCTCCATCTCATGTACATTATTGTTTTATAGGTATATGTTTCAAGTAGAGACAAGGTCTTAAAGTCATGAACAAAGAAACAGGGTGAGGTGGCTGACTCATGTGGGCAAAATCTTGTGTTTTATCTAATCTGCCCAGAGAGTGTTGCTGAGGACTCCAGCAGTGCCACATACGTAAGGCTGGGCAGGGGCCTGGGACCGTCCATAAGTGCTCAGAAAAAGCCTGCTTGACTTCAGAGTGTTGGAGGGACAACTGAGCTGACATTCCAGTCTAGTGCAAGTCGGATGGATTTTACTGAAAAGTAGTAGGCGAATAAGTGTGCCTGGTGGCTTGGAACTGACTGGAGCATTTGGTTTGTTTTAAGCTACATAACAAGCCTTTGTTTGTGAAAGTTAAGTACGGCTCCTGCAGCTGGAAACTCAGATACTCTGAGGATATTCTCATAGGGAGGGAACAAGCACACTTTAGAAACAAAAAGGTTCACGTGCCTCCGCTCTGTTGCTGACGTCTATCACAACAGTTAGGATGGTGAGATCACTTGCTAGAATGACCTCCAGCACAGCAGTGTTTGGCAGTATAAATTCCTACTTGTCTGTGTAGTTTCTGAGTCTTTCCCAGGGTGCAGAGCGGCACCATCCTTGCAGGGATGTACGACTGTTAGCATGGGCCCTGCCACCTGGAAAGAAGGGAGGCGTCTCTAGCAAGCTGTGCTCAAAGCCTTTGTGCCTGGTCCTGCTGGCTCCAGTCCTGCTGTCCTGACCGCTACCTGCGATACCACCATCTCTGGGGTCTTATGCATGCCAAGCTGGCAGAGCTCAGCTTTCTTCAGTGCAATGCAGGAGGCTATGATAGACCAACTCTACCCCAGGTAGCACTGTTCATGGCTTTGGTATTGGAAAGCTCCAAATGCAAACCAGGAAGACCTACAGTGATGGAGTTTTGTTGGTCCTTTGCTTGGTGCTTTGTCTACTCAGTGCAACCCCTGCCCAGTGGTAGCACTAGCTCCAACAGGCAGGTGGTATCCCTGGGATCTGGCGTATCTGGACTACTGGTTTCCCATGGAAACTGTGTGCCCTAGGTGTCATGGATGCTTATATCCAGCTTCTCTTGGTTTCCTGGTGACCTAGGTGTCCAAATGCCTTCAGAAAGTCAGTCTCTGATCTTGCGGTGGATGCACATTGGAAATATCCATGAGGAAATTAATGTTTTTCATGCATGATTTGTATTTTGGGCAGTGTAAAAAAATGAAGGAAAAATATTTTGCATTCAACAGGTCCAGAAAAGCCCACCATGAAAGGGACAGAGGTTCTGTAGAAAAACACACTCTTTTATGATGGATGAGTGCACAGACATCTTCTCCAGTCTTCCCAGACAAACTTCTCACAGTTTATAGTTTCTGATTTTGTAACATTTATATTCTTTTAGAGTAGGCTTTGGGAATGCACTGCATTTAAAAAGTAGAAAATACATGTCTGTACATGTATACATGTCTATATAGCTGTATACGCTGGGAAATATATGCAGAAACTTGGATGTTATGTTCTGGTAAGTGAAACTGTTGAATCTGTAATAGCATCCGTTGCAGTCGTAACAAGTTAGCCAGTTTTATTTTGGCCAGGATGTTGATACTGACACGCAGCCCACGTGTCCCAGGTTCACAGCCTTAAGGGCTGCTCTCTCTGCACTGTGCCGTTCACAGGGCTCTGTAAATACAGGATCTGCATATGCTGTACCGCAAGCACAATTGCTGGTAATATGAATGGCAGTCTTAAACATAGCATATGCTGAAAGCATATCTCTTTGCAGACTATTTAGCAGGAGAATTTCATTGCAATGTTTTTTCAGCTAAAAATCAGTTTCTGTGTTTTCAGCTGATAACCAGGTTTGCAAATTAAGAATAATAACTGCATGTGTTGTACATAGTTGACAGGACCGTCTCTGAAATCTTACAAGCCAGTCATGCTTATAATGAACAAGAGAGCTTGGGTGATGTTTTATATAGTCCAGTTAAGGTTATTGTTACGCTGTAGTGTTTGTTTTGTTTTTTAAAACAAATTGCACAAGCTGGAAGGAAACTTACGCAAAGCATTTGACACTGTCCGGCATGCCATCCTGGTCTCTAAATTGGAAAAGCATGGATTTGATGGATGGACCACTCAGTGGATAAGGAACTGGCTGGATGGCTGCATTCCAAGGGTTACAGTCAATGGCTCAATGTCCAAGTGACGAGTGGCGTTCCTCAGGGGTAAGTACTGGGACCAGTGCTGTTCAACATCTTTGTTGGAGACATGACAGTGGGATTGAGTGCACCCTCAGCAAGTTTGCCAATGACACTGACCTGTGTGGAGTGGTTGACACACTGGAGGGAAGGGATGCCATTCAGAGGGACCTGGACAGGCTTGAGAAGTAAGCCTGTGCAAACCTCATGAAGTTCAACCAGGCCAAGTGCAAGGTCCTGCACCTGGGTCACAGAAATCTCAGGAACAAATACAGGTTGGGCAGAGAATGCATTGAGAGCAGCCCTGATGAGAAGGACTTGGGAGTGTTGGTGGATACGAAGCAAAACATGAGTCAGCAATGTGTGCTGGCAGCCCAGAAACCCAACCGCATCCTGGTTGGGGCTGCATCAAAAGCAGCGTGGCCAGTGGGTCCAGGGAGATGATCCTCCCCCTCTACTCCACTCTGGTGAGACCCCACCTGGAGTACTGTGTGCAGCTCTGGAGTCCTCAGCACAGGAAGGACATTTACCTATTGGAATGGGTCCAGAGAGCCATGAAGATGATCAGAGGGCTGGAGCACCTGTGCTACGAAGACCAGCTGAGAGAGTTGGGTCGTTCAGCCTGGAGAAGAGGAGGCTCCAGGAAGACCTTATAGCAGCCTTCCAGTACCTGAAGGGGGCCTACAGGAGAGATGGGGAGGGACTTTTTATCAGCAAGTAGAGCAATAGGATGAGGGGTAATGGTTTTAAATGAAAAGAGGGGAGATTTAGATTAGATTTTAGGAAGAAATTCTTTACTGTGAGGGTGGTGAGGCACTGAAACAGGTTGCCTGGAGAAGTTGTGGATGCCCCATCCCTGGAGGTGTTCAAGGCCAGGCTGGATGGGGCTTTAAGCAACCTGGTCTGGTGGGAGGTGTCCCTGCCCATGGCAGGCGGGTTGAAAATAGATGATCTTTAAGGTCCATTCCAACTCTAACCATTCTATGATTCTGTGAAACATAGGGGTTCATTTCTATAACTGCTAACTGTTCTGTTCAACTAGCAGATGAACAAGCTCTATAGGAGCTAAATCTGCTTTAAATAATCAGTCAATTTGAATTTTCTAATTAGGATCTGAAGTAAGAGGTCTTATAAAAGGAAAATTGCTTTATGAGTTGGACAGCTGGGATAAGTGGGACATAAGAAGGAGGGAGCAAACTCAGTAAGCTGGTGAAAGGTTTTCTTCTAGAAGTCGAATGAGTCAACCAAGTCATACTCTTGTGAAAACGATGAAGTGCAATGCTGAATACCAAAATGTATAAGGAAGAATGTAGCCTGCTTGATAAATATAGTAATCTTTCTGCTCTTCTCAGCATTGGAAAAACCTCAGCTGGACTTCTGGCATTGCAGTTCAAGAGGATGTGGACCAGTTGGAAAGAGCCCGAAGAGGAGCATTGAGCTTAATTAGAGGTCCTGGATATGACTAAGGAGATAAGAGCTAATCAAGTTACATGGTTCAGCTTTAAGAAGAAAAGACTTTGGGCAATGCAGGGATAATCCTCAAGTATGCAGAAGGTAGAATCAAACTGTAAAAAGGACAGAAATAGTCTTTCCTAAAATCCCATGTTTTATTTGATAGGAATTTTCGAACTTACACTACAGGAAGAAAGGTGTAGGTTAAACAATAGGGAAAAGCTTCCTAACAGTGAGGATAATGAAATATTGGAGTTTCTGTCTTTGGGGGTCTTTAAAAACATGTTAGACAAACGTGTCACAATGATGTAGGTATAGAAGATCCTGCCTGGGACAGAAGGATAAACCAGATGACTACATCAAGTATTTTCTTTCCCTATTTTTTCCGTGATTCCACATTGAGGCTATGCTCACTTATGCGCATTTGTATCAGATCCATTAGTCTGAGAGTCATATTCATGATGGAATTTTAAAAGAGCTTTCAAAAAAATTCAGTGAGATTTTGGTGCCTACCTCCCTTTGACTCCTTTTGAGAGTCCTAGCCTTTAAAAGTACTCTTCAGACAAAGCCAGATAATTTTCTCTATGTTGATATTTAAATCCTCTTGCTGAATCTGTGTTTCCCTGAAATGTTTCTGCCTGCTCCAACATGCTCTTGTACATTAAATTGCTATTTTTCTGGATGAATCACGCTGAGAGCATTCAGCATATCAAGCTGGGTATAAAAATGCACAGTCAGATTGTGAACTAATCAACAGCAACTTTTGCATTGTTTCTTTGAATATAAAAAGGGCAATTTTCAGATCTCTCCACTGGCTCTGGGTAACCCAAATATCTGAGCAAACAATTAACTGACCCAACCAGCAGATAGCCCCATGGGAAGCAGAGGTTTGACAAAGACTGACTGATCTAGCATGAAAATGGAACATAACCTATTCTAAATGAATGAACAATATTGCGAAATTCTATTTATTCTTTCTTATGAGTTGTACATAAGTTGTACATAGCATCTGTCGTCGTCTTTTTTTTTTTTTGTCTATGCTCTCCATCATCTACACCTTTGGACCTCCCTGTTGGCTACTGCAACTGTTCTTCTGGTGCCCTTTTCTGTCCCATCAGTACTTGTCTTCTGCCCTGCTGTTCCAGTGATTTCTCTGGAAAGTCTTTTCTCTCTTTCTTCTTGTTTTACATCAAGAACAAGGAGCAAGTTATATTGGGGTTAGGAAGTCAAGCAACTGCACTTGAGTGTGAGCCAAAAAACTCCACAACTGAATCATGCCTGTCCTCTGCATAACAGCCGAGGGAGTAGGACATTAACCCTGGAGCCTGGTGTGCTACTTAGACTAAGGGGCTTAGATTATTGCCCAAAAGCATACTTTCTCCACAAGAAAAGAAAGAAGGATTAGAGTTGTTCCTCAACCCTTCTTCTCAAATTGGGTCACCCTTTAGAGAGGGCATGCCTAGAGCAGAAGAAACAGGTACAAGCATGAGCCTGTTGCCCTGAGAGGAAAGGATGTCCAGGGAGGGGAGTGCCTGCTTGCAATTTGGCCATTGAAGTACTTGCTAGGGAGCAGGGTAGAACCACAGGAGGCCTGTAACTTTGGTTTTGCACAACCTCAAGGAATGTAAGAACCATCAGCCCATCATATGAGCCATGTTTTAAAAGAAAAAAATAAACTAATTGATCAACTACAGATCATAGGCACTTCAGTGCAGGAAGCTGTTCAGAGCTCATGATAATCTGGGTCTCACACCTACATCACTTATGGTTCTTATGGCTCTCAGTCTGGGAAAGATTATTTCAGAGACATTTCTCTCTTCTGCATTTCCTACTTGCTAGTTTAGTGCCTTCCACATGCCCCCCCTCCCCTTGCCCTATTTTGAGGGAATTTAATTGCAGGCGTCTCTCTGGATCCACCCTGCAGAAGTGCCTTTGTGAATTTGTGCCCAAACTGTCACTTTCAGGGCTGTGCAATTGTATAAGGTTGGTTTGCTTGCTTTCATCCTGTGCTTTGCAGGCCTCCCTGTGCTATAAATGCTTCCCTTTCCTCCTTTGTCATGCTATAGTCCTTACTTGCAAAAGCTTCCCGTTTCCTTATCAGTTATTATTCCAGCTTGTTAAATCCCCCTTTTCCTGTTAGTGGTTGCCTACATATTCCCCCGAGGGGCGTTCTGGCAACGCACACTCTGAAGCTCAGCGATACACGTATTGGCACCCATGTAGTGTTCAGGCACCCTGTGTCTCCCTCAACCTTTGCATCCAGGGAGTGGGGAGCAAGAAGCAAGAGCCTCTCTTGCTCTTTCAGGGCTTGGGATGAGGCACTCCTCCATCCTTTGCCCAACTCTTCTTTCAGACCAGCCAGCCTCATGCACGCGCGCTTGCTCTTTGCCCACTTGTTTTTTCCCCTTAAGCCTCTGCTCTCTCGGCACAGTGTGTCGGCATGTTGGTATCTGTGACGAGGTGTCAGGCCCCGTTTGATCGCAGTGAGGCAAGCAGATATAACCAGCTGCCTGACCACAGCTGCTCTGCCTGAAGACAAGGGCTGGCCTATGAGCTTGGCCAGCTGCCCGCCAGTGGCCAACCAGAACCCCACCAGCTGCTTGGGGCTGTTGGGTGGTGCTTTGAACCCTGACCATGGAGGACTCCTCCCTGATGGTTCTTGCTCCAGCTTGTTCTACACCTATAGCAAGGGATCCCTGGCTTCAGACAGCACTCCTGTCCTCCAGCAGCCTCCTGCCCTTCCTCCAGTCCTAGCCTGGTCTGATTTTAACATGGTCAGGTTCTGTACGTGGATGGCACCCAACTACCTACAGCTTGGTTAAGGTCTCCTGATCTTCAGCAGGGAGACATCAGTTTAAAGAGTGAGTTTCCCTGGCGCTGTGACATGCTATAAAACACTCTGGTGTGTGTCCCTCCTCTGGCAGCAATTCAGAGACAGAGCCCCTCAGAAGCTGTGGCTGTCTTTATCCTTGCAGTGCTTGGTATGGACATCAGCAGCATGACCCGTGCTGAAGTTGGCATGAAAAATATGTCTGTCTTTTCCAATTAAGTGGCTTTTGCTTGGTTTCCTTTACAGTGGCAAAGTGTGGCATCACACAGCCAGTCAGGCCGCTTCCCAGTGGGAATGGATTGTCTGCCAGCACCCCAAGAGCAGCCACCACGCTGTCAGCACCCCCACTTGCATCGCCTCCAGAGCCCAACCGAGAGACCACCAGGCTCCTTGCAAGGTCATCAGCACTCCTGGTGGCAAGATGAGGACACTTAGAAGGTGACCATGATGTCTCCACAAGAAGACTTCTCCAAGCCTTGAAACTATGGTCACTGTCTGGTCCTGGGGCAGTACTAGAGTGCTACACTTAAAGACAGGTCTGGAGACCCCAATCTCATCCCTTAGCCTCAGTTCTCATGAATGAAATGTCTGTGTAACCTGCTGCTAGGTATTTCATTATCTTGTCACTATTATTTTATCTCTTTATATAAATTTTTCTCAATTTTTTAGTTTTAATTCAAAATAGCAATTTCAAAATGAAATGTCCTGACTTTCCAGGACAAAATGTTCTGACTTTTGTGGTGAAATTATTTCTCAAAAAATGATGTATTCACAAAGGATATTCCTCACTTAAAACTTGCTGTTAAATGTCCTTCTCTCTCAACACTTCTCCCTCTATACTTCTGGGCAGACAAACTAGACAAGGTCAAGCTTTAAGTCTGGATGGATTCTGGTGTTTTGACTTTTGTGGATGTTTGCATAAATCAAGCTGTAAGCAAGTCAAGAAAAGCATCTGTCTTTGTGAAGCACAGCGTGTCTTCATCTGCTTCTTGACCCACCGTCTTTCAGAATATAGCTCCTTTCTTATTTTTCTTTGGGTGTCTTCCAGTCCTGCTGTATTTTCCATTCCATCTCCTTCAGCAGTGTGACTAAGCACCTCTTGAGGGTTAGCCTATGACATGGTCAGTTCATTTGAGTTGATAATTTCTGTGAGTTATGCAGCTGGACTCATGTTTTTAAGTTTCCCTTTACCCCATAATTTTTTTCCCCTTGGACTGTCTCAAGGAAATGCATACAAACTAAAATCTGCATGTGGTTTTACTTGGAAGGCTTAACAAGAAAAGTTGATCTATGTGTTTCTAGTCTGTTTCTACAACAAGAAAGTTATTTTGAATTCTGTACAGAACTTGCCTTACGTATACAAAAGTGAAGATATTGGGCAATTACTATTTCAGCTAGGAAGCAATAGTTCTGAGCAGTTCTGGAGCACCACATTTATGAACTTTCCTCTTTCTGCCATCCAGATCCTCTTTCAATGAAGAAATGACCTTGGTGGTCATACTTCATGTTCCTAAGGTGTGTTTGCTCACAGAAGCTACCCCCATATTCTGTTCCAGGCTTTCAAGGCACATTTAAGAACATCCATTGCTGCATAGACTGATGCAGCCTTTGTGGTTTTTGCCATGATTAAACTTAGCAAGATTGACATATTGGGTTTAAGGGAAAGTGTCTGGGTTAAAGTGCAGGCCAGACTAATAGGAATAAGTAAAAAAAAGTCAGAGTGAAGGCAGGTTGACTGCAGAAGGTGTAGTCCTTTGCTGCCTCAGCTTGGGCTGGAGAATCCAGACAAGTCTAACTTTGGTCTTGGACTCTCAGGGTTGTTTAACTTTACTCACATGCTGATGTCAATAGAATTGTGTGTGAAGTTAAATTAGATGAATAAGTGTTTACTAAATTGTAGCTTTGGACTACACTTCTGGAGAGCACAGGAACAATATTGTTGTGGGAGCTGGAGCCACAACTCTGAGTCATGCCACTTGATGAAATAGGAGTTCATAGAAGGTGCTCTAACTGGGAATAAAACAAAGTTAAACACAAAAGTCTAGTTCTTATCTCTTCAATGTACCCAGGCCCATTTGCTTCTAATTAAGCCTATTTCACACAGCTGCAATTTCTAATCACAGTTCTTAGGGGCACCTGAGTGCTCCCCCGCCCCGTCCTGTGTGCTGGCCTCGCCTTGGCAGAACTTGGGGGAGTACATGGCTGTTCGGGAGCTCTCAGCTCTGTGCCAGGGAAATTGCAGCCTTCCTTTCATCAGGCAGTAAGTACACTTCCTTTATCTGCCTCTTTAAATTTAAGAATCTGAAGTAGTTGCTCCTTATGTTTCTTAATTGATCAGGTTTGTGCTTGCTGTTAATCTGAATGAAGGTTTGCTGACTGGTTTTGGTTTTTGGTCTGCAAGCAAGGACACTTAGAGAGTTTGGCTATTCCTGTTATAGTTAGTGGAGGAAGATCCTGCCTATTTAAAATAAGCATTAAATGTTTGTTGGCTTCAATGAATCAAGAAAGTTCATGTATTATAGAATTTTCCAGGTTGTTCAGAGCCCCCAGGAGTGTTTTTAGTTTGTAAAAGAATTGTTTTTTAACATTGGCTGCTGTGAGATGTAGGAGGAGATTGAGCAGTGTGTGAAATGTGGTTTATTTGTTCTCCCAGAAAGGGCTCAAAATAGCAATTTGTGGTTTGGATCTGAAGTGTGAAGAGGTTATCTGTCTGACCTGGGATCACAGAGGGTATCTGCAGTAGGACTAGAAAACAGTTCTCTATCTTCCAGTGTGATGTTGCATCTAGTGATATATGAAACAGCAATGAACTCTTAAGTGACCTCTATTACAAAACCAAATTCTTACATACCTTTCTCCTTTTTTTGAGTTTTCGTAGGGTACTGTCACCATATTCAGGGGGTATTTGTCATCTCTTAAACAGTGACTTATTAAGGTGCTATTAACTAATCCAAGAGCTACAGAAGACCTCTGCTCAAACTAGCATTTGCTTTTTCTTTTTTTCTTTTTTCTTTTTGAATGCAAGTTAATGGAAGTCATGAGAGACTGTGGTAAGAATCTGAGCATCTGTGGCTTAACCACATAAAGATCACACCTGTACTGTCTCTTTCTAGGTTTGTTATTTGTGAAGGACTAGTAGAAAACTGAGTTTTTGAAGCGAATTGAAATGGCAAGGATGGATAGTTGTTATGCACAGATCTGAATGTGACCCATAGGCAGTGTCATTTTGTAATTGCTGAGAAGCAAGGCTGGTGGAAAGGAAACTGTAGGACAGGTGAGAGAAAGTGGATAATCTTCAGCTGAGCAGAGAAAGTGGATAATCTTTAACTGAAACAAAGAACTGTGTGTCTGTGATACAAAGTCCCTCTTCCCTCTTTTGAGTGAACTTGCAGTGTAACACAGTCTGAGGAACTTGGCTAAAGGCTCTGTAATGCACCATATTGGTTGTCTTGCCTTTCTACTGCATTTTTTTTTCAGCTGGGAGGTACAGCACCCAAAAATACGATCTCCACATGGTAGGACAGAACTTTGTAGTAAAAACAAGTCTCCAAGTGATTTGCATCAAGTTCTTTTGTAAGAATTCATACACTCAGAGATGTGTTTGATTTTGAATGCTTATTAATGCAAGAAGCAGGCTTTTGAATCTCGGGTATAAAAGGTAGCAAAACGAGTACATTCAACAAGAACTTTACCACTCTTTTCCTCAGTATGGTTTCAGAATAGCCTAAAACCAAAAGAGCAGCCCCTCTAAGTTTCCTACAGCAGTATCATGAGGATGCAACCACAGCAAGGACTGACCAAGCTGCAAGCCCTGAGATTGTCTGTAATATAGTTATCAGATTCTGTTTTCCTTCATTAACCTTTGACCTTCAAATACCTGGGTTGCAAGTCCTGCTGAGACACGGCAACTTTGTTTGATAACAGAAGAAAGCACAAGGGAAGTTAAAACTGTGCTCTCGGTTGTCACCACCTTGTTTGCTAAAGGTGTGCGATGATGGTCAACGGGCAGGTGTTGAAAACACTATAAGGATTTTTTCCAAGGAAAAGCTAAGTGTCAGAAGAAGGGGGATGTATCCGAAGATCAGTTTTGCTTTGCTTACGTTAGCAGTGCATTAGAGAGGATGGAAGTTGGAAATGAAACTCTGGCTATCTAGATATCTGAGGAGATACAGGATTTACTATTTTTCTGACCTATGCTTTTGGTAAGATGTGTTTTTGTGGGAAAATTCAGACTTTTTTTTTTTTTTAGTAGTCATTAGTGAATGCAATGTTCAAATACACACAAAATTGCTGTTACGGTAGGCCAGCAAAGCAGTAGTATCTCCATCACAAATCTCGGTTCTTTAGTAGTGGTATTTGTGTGGCTTTCTCTCTTCCCCCTCTGCCTTCCCCCCCTTCTTCTTCATGTTTGGGGATGTGGTTACCCCTCGCTTCTACATTGCCGGTTTTGACCTACTGCAGTGGGGCAGCTGGATGGGGTGATTTGACTTAGTGTACTGCCTACCGGCACAGCTGCCGTGGGTCAGGGAATCCCCAGGCAGGGTGGAGCAAACATGGCAGGTCTGTGCTATATGACTCTTGGTCGCTTATTTTGGATAATGGGCACATGTCCAGTACCACGCTTATTTTGGATAATTGTTGTGTCCCCTTGGGCCCTGTGGCACCTGGTGCAGAGTAGGTTGGTCTGTGGGCTGCCCTTTTTCATGCCAGCTGCTGGTCAGTGCCTGAAAGCAATGAAGACTGTGAATTACAGTTGAAATCCAATATTTGGGTTTTGGGGAGATACCGACTGCTGGTTTTTATTAGCTTTGTTTCATAATTGTCAATTTGTTGACAATTGTCAATTGTCAATTTGTTTCACACCTCTACAACTTGAGTGAGGTAAGAACATGGACCTGGGTAACCTGTTTTCCAGGATTTTACTGAAGTAGTCAGAACTGAAGTCTTACTCTCCAGAAAGCATCAGTATTCTGTAGTGGCTGTTTTGGAGAGGATGTGTCAAGCAGAAATCTTGAGAACTTCTTTCATGTTACTACTCTTTCATCAAAGCTTCTCATTATCCTAGCATTCAGATTAACATATCATCGACCTAATTTCTCATCTGTCTTCATTAAATGCTGTTGCGTTTCATCCTGAAGTTAATGTATAGTGCCACTAACATTCTCTTAAAATATGTTGTGTTTGACAGAGCAACTGATTTTTTGGATGAAAATATTCTTGCTGTTATGTCAAGCTCTGTAAATAGTTTATAGCAATCACAAAAGCAGTGAGATTTGGGAGACCAGATTAAACCCCAGAAACTGCAGTCAGAGCTCTGAAGTTAAGGGTAAGGTTTCTGGTGACCCATTACTCTCTGCGTCTGCCCCAGCATACATGGGAGTTTGGAGTTTGCGGTATGGTGCGTGCCCTATGTCAGGAATGAATAGCATGCAGTCTTTACATTGCATTTAGCCTCCTCCGCACGCAGGAATGAGAGCCCGAGTACCTTGTCCCTTATCTTATGCGTTTGTCCCTTACTTGTCACTGTGTCAATTGTCAGCCCTGCTAGTCTGGATTATATTTCAGATGGCCTCTTGACCTTTGACTGTTCAGTTGACATATCTGCAAATATGATGGTTTTGGTAGAGTTTCGCTTACTTGGGATGTGAAACAGAAATAAAACTTAGGGGCCAAATGCAAGGTATTGAAATTAGTTTCATTTTTTTTTCCTAATCACAAGTTCTTTTTATACTATATGACAATTAATAAATATATATCTAAGCTTATGCTTTTAGACAAACCTGCTCAAGAGACCTGTAATAAAGATTTCATGAAAATAAGTTGGTGAACTTCTGTTCTTTTGATCGTTCTTTAGCACTGAACTAATTTCTGGATTTTTATTTGTCTGGGTGGGGATTAATAATTCTTTTGATTTAGAGGCGAGTGTGTGCCTTTCAAGTGTGTCCAAATCTGTATCTCTGAGGTAGTGCGTTCTCCTCCAAGTCAGAAGGAATGAATTGTTTAGCAACTGCTGGTTCTTCATTCACTAACCGGTACATCTTAGATGAAGATTTGCAATATTTTGTTCTGGATTGCTTAGCCAAATTCTTGTATTTGGTCAAGTTCCTGTATTTAAGTGAATTGTGTTACATTCAGCGTGCCAGTTTCTAGGACGGTGTTTGAAAAGAAATACTTTGAACATATTTCTAAATGTTTTGAGGCATACAACATTCAGGTCTGTTCAGGGTATCAGAGCATTGACAATTGTTATTCCAGGGCTATAAAGCATTTAAGGTGTTTTTATGTTATACTGTCTACAGTAATTAATGTGCATTTAGAAGGCATGATCCCTTTTAAACAAGATCAGAAAGTACTTCTTATATTCACCCATCCACTGCTCTCCTCATTATCACATCGAACCCATTTGAAATGAAGGAACACTAACGCTGTTGCATCGTCAGATGGAAAATGGTTGTGTTTGGAATGATGTAGGCCAGATACATTTTATTTTAAAGGATGATTTAAAAAACAATTTCTCAATGATCTTTGTAGGTGATACTTTCCTCCTGGGCATGGCATAATCAAATGTGCCAAAGTTTTTCTATTGCTTTTCGTGTTTGAAAATGGATGTGAAAAAGCATAGTATGTCTGAACTTCTCTTTGTACTGCATCCTTAAGTGTGGCAAGGAAATTGATTGCTAAGTTCAATTGCTTGCAAATGCATTTAACTTTTTAAAAAAAGATAACATCCGAACTTCAAGTGAAAGAAGGTTTCAGGCAAAATCCTATAACTGCAGTTGAAAACTTCTGAGGACCTCCTCTGACACTGTTTCTCATCTCTCCTGATACTAAGACACAGCAGTTCACACTATCATTGTGCTAAACATGAAAAGTAACATCTCTGACAGCAAAGAACTTCGATATCTATTCTCGCCTGTTAGCATTAGCCATTTAGATAAAAAAGAGAAAAGGTATCAGAAAATAAATCAACTTGAACCAAATCTTTAGAAAGGGACTCTTGAAGTATTTTATCTTCTTGAAAACCCAGAAGGAAAATCCCCACATCCTTGAATCTACAGATGGAATTTTTTATTATTATTATTTTTTTTAATCTAAAGCACTTCTTTCCTCCAGATACCCCCAAAATATTTCATGGGAGAGCCAGTTAATTGTTACTGTTTCAGGGAACTTTAAGTAAAAACTTGGAGGCTGTTTTAATGGTCTTATTGCTGAAAATATATGGTTCTATCATCTATATTTAGCATACTAAGTCCCAAGAAAGTTTTGGTGGTTGTGAAGAACAAGTTATTAAACTAACTCCATTGGAATTCTGCTTTATTACAAACAGTTGTTTGAAACTATGTTTATCCAACCGGGAACCATCATAAATTTTAATAATGTTTAATTAAACTCAATTATGTTTGTTTCTCCTTGCTGTATTTAATTTTCCAACAGATAAGATACATATATTTTTATATTTATCTATGTATGTATGCTGTGTGTATATATATATTTACACACATGATTTAAATTTATGGAAGAGTTCTAATAAATAATTAACACATGGAAGTTGCAATATATAATTATTACCACCCAAGTAAAAGCATAATAAATGTTACTGAAAGGCACTGGACAAGTTATTGCCCACTGTAGTAACCTCCCAGGTACAGTTTTGTATTCTGATGACAACTAAGTGTCATATATATAATTTGTATCTGTGCCCATGCTACTGACTGCTGTCTCCTGTTCTGATGATGAAGTTACTTAAAGGCAGACGTGGTTGCAGAGACCCAAATGGCACCTCAGACTTAGGCTTCAGTCATGTTTCTCGGATGGACAACGGTCTGCAGTAGGAACCAACCAAACAGTATAACTGTGTCTTCCTCCTCATACTTTCCACCTGCAAACAAGATGATAAGATCTGAAGAAACTAAATAAGTAACATGATTAACTTGTGTACTTTTCATGGTCAGTTTGTAGAGTGCTCAGACGGGAAATGGGACAGAAAAATAAGAGAACGCCTAAGCCATGCCCTCTTTCTGCTGGCAGTTGTCCTTCTTGCCTTCAGGGTTAGCCCAGTGTTTTGCAAGCTGCAGCCCTTACTTTTTTTGGAGACTGGAACTGAACCAATGTAAAATTTGGAGTTCTACATTACCAAGCCTCCTCGTCTACACCCAAAATCTGAGGATACCACAAATCGTTTGTTTTCTATCAGTCTGGCTATTGATTAAAGGCTGTCTTCTACACTTATGTGTGTTACTCTGAAATGAAGGGAAAAGCAGTTTGCACTTGAGTCCAAGTACAGTTTTTTTTAATTTACTAATCAGTTGAAAGAATGAATGATTATAGTTTGTGAACTTATTTAAGCCTCAACTAGTTTTTTTTGGTTTTTTGTTTTTTTAAAAAACCCCACATTATGCAATAGATCAAGCAGAAAAGTCCATTTAAAGAAAACATGATAATAAATTATCCTCCCGGGGGATGGAGGCTGTTATAGAGGGCTGTCATTTGATGCCAACATGATTTTCCAATGAGGGAACATTGAGCAGTAGACTGTCTAAACAAGTGCTCATGAAATATGTTTCTTCCTCCCCTGCCCAGTCAAAAGCTCATACTATTCACACACCCTTTGGGCAATTACTTGAAAAGATATTTAGCTCCCTGCGTGATCCCCATCAGCACATGTGTCTGTAGTTGAGGCTCTTGTGGGCAGGATGCAGCAAGGCTGAGAGTGGGTTGTTTTTAGTTTCTCAGCCGCTTATGGTGGGCAGAGGGACGGTAGAACGATGTACAACAATTGTACGTGTTGGTCAATGGAAGGAGCAGCACAGCTGTGCGAGGGTCAGGCTGCTAATAAATTGGTAAATTTATGATGTGATGTGAAGCTGTACCGTCATTTCACATGTCCTCACTCTCACGCCTGGCTGCAGAAACTCCAGGCCCGCCCGAGGTGCCAACACACCAGTTTTATATCTTTAACTGATATGCAAGTGTCTTCCTTCTATATATACACTGGGTGAAACCAGCTAGGTTTATTTATAGTTGGTTTCCTTCCTCCTCCTTAATTTTTTTATCCTTACAAAACTTTCACCATGGAAACCAGAAGCCTTTCATGAACCTTGGGTGCAAATAAAAAACAGGTTTAAGAAAGCAAAAGCTTTGCCCTGAGACTCATGGTGTTACTGGTAAGCTTACTTCAGACCTGGCAAGATCTTTGGAGCAAGTATAGTCTCAATTTTGGTGCCGCCGTTAGTGCTTCTATCATGCTAAATGTAATCCTGGTAAATTAAAGGACCAGCTGCTCTGTCTTGAGCCTGAAGAAATTTTCTTATCATAAATAACTCCTCAGAGAGGTGACACTGGCCTGAGTAACTCAGAGAGAAATCCAGTTTCTACTGCTCCCTGAAAAGTGGGAGTACTGGCGCTCGGCCACCTCGGTGATGGGAGCCGTGTAGAGGCTTATCTGAACTTTCCCCAGTGGAAAAAATGCACTTCTTTGCTCCTGCTTAATAAAATGTATGATGTGAGGTGTTCAACAGCTCTGTCGACTTGGGTTGCATCTGAGGGAATAATGACACATCCAAGTGGTAGGATCGTGCAGCTGCTGGGCCAGAGCTTCAGAAATGCAGGTGCCAAAGGACAGACCCCCATCTCCTCCCGGGACAGGGGCCGAATGCTGCTCCCCAACCATTCTCAGCACTGCGTCTCTTGAACCGATGTCTAGTTTTAAGCTGTTGAATAAGTCTCCTGACTTCAGCGAGGGTGTTCAGATCGTGCAGATGAAATGCACGCTCAAATACCTTGATGCAGAAGAGTCCCTATTTCCTTGGGAGCTCCAAAGGGGAAATGCTGGAGAGGACGTGTGGGTGTGTATTAGCGTTGTGTGGGGTAAGAACAGAACAACACAGACCCGGCGCGTGCCTTTCTGCAGCAACTCTGCTGCTTGCAAACTGCAAGAGGAAAGTTTTGTAAGGGCAATGAATGCCCTCCAGTGGCAGAAAATAGGGAAATAAATCAGTTCGGTTTGGTTTTCATAATTGTTAAGGAATTGGTGTATACATATAGTTCCATTTCAATTCATAGATGTGCCCCCTGACAACATAGTGGTACAGTATCAGTGGGCATCCTTTTCTCTGGTCTTGCAGTTCCCTACAGCACACAGCAAAGTGCTAAATCTTGGTGAAAATCCTTGGCGATAGTTACTTTTCTATAAGGCAGTGGACCTCAGGATGCTTTTACTAAAAAACTTGCGTTGGTGAAGATCATGTGTTGCGTCCAGCTTCATGAGCTGCCTGTTGATGCGGTTGTGTTTGCTTGGAGCATTGTAGCAGAAGGGAAGGTGGCATCCAGCATGCTGCAATTGCCAGGTAGAAATTGGGAGAACAGGAATTGTGGGGTTTGAATGCATGAATCTCTTGCATAGTGAGGTTTTATGCAGGTGCTGGGTTTTTTTCTCTGTTGTTTTTGTTCTTGTTTTTTAAACAATACTGTCATAATGTGTCCAGGCATATTTGTGGGTCAGAGTGATTAAAGTATTTCTTGCTGGTTTATAATGTGAAAACGTCCTTTAGAGGGTATCAAATATGCTGCAGCCTATTTCCATATTTGTTATGGAATAATCTTCTCATAATAAAGAGGTGGTGTGGTGTGGAAATGTGCTTGATTACTCTATTTTCCAAACTCAGAACAGGCTTACAAACAAACAAGAAGCTTTTATAACCATAAGCCAAAACCCCAAGAAGGGCTTGAATGCCACCACAGTGCTGACAGCGTTGTACCTGTCTGTTGAAGTGGCTTCCCCAGCCTGCAGACACCTCCTGGTGTCCCAGCACCAAGGAACTGCAGGGCATGTGCATCAGGAGCAAACAGCCATGTTTATGTCCAAAAGTCCATAATACTTCAGTGTTGTCTTAGGGCAAATGTTTATCTATGGGTTCTTTAGAGAAAGTGGACCCCCAAGCAGTTAGCTCCATTGTTCCCACATCCCAGGTTCATGTATGGGAATGCATCAATCCGATCACGCTGTCTGTTGCTGGGGGCTTTTTCTTGTTCTGTGTTTTAGTTTGGTTTGACAGATGGGCATCCAGTGCCCAGCCTACTCCCAGTTTAGGCTGGTAGCCTGCAAGTTCAAAATTCGCATCAAGGACGGAGTCCTGCCCAGCGTATTTTCACTCGAGTCGTCCTGGAGTTTAAACATCTGGAAATCACAGCACCATGAGCATCTTTAAAAACAAAATTAAGCAGTGCATGGGGATTTTTGGCCATGTGAAGCACAGCTCTTACAAATAATCTGTAAATGTTCATCTCAGAAAGGGCTGATGGAAATCTTTTCTCTTTGGTTGCCCTCTGCCATGCCCGGTCTGGCCCCACACTTCGTTGCTCTGTGGTGGGAAGACAGTGGTCTTGATCAAGTCCTTTCCAGTTGTCTTTGATAACATTACCTTGTTATTTGCAACACGTAAAGTAAGCCTTCCTTCTAAACAAAAAGAGGATACCCTGAACTCTAAAGTCATATTTTTGGGTGATAGAGAGGCTGCCCTTTTGGAAAAGAGATCAAGCTGTGCTGCACATGCTGTACGAATATCAGCACAGGTAAAAAAAGTAATTTGTACTTTAAATGACCCTGGATGTTGTCTCTGGAAATATTGCTTTTCCAGAAAGAGTTTTCTGGGTTCATCATCATTTGGTGACGGCCCAGGAAAGAGTGAGATCAGAAACTGATGGAAGCGTTCGTGTGAGATGGATGAGTCTCCTGTAAACTGTGGCTCGTTTGCTATATAAGCGTCGTACAAGTTATTTAGCATTTCCCACATCTCCTTGGGCGCCTCTGTATAACCATCTACATAGGGCTTTACTATTTAACCATGAGGATTACACTTAAAATAACCATAGGAAAGAGACTAATAGTATTCACATTATTTATGCTAGTTCTCAAATGCACTAAGAGGTCTGCTTTCCTTCCTGATGTTGGCAGATCATTGATTTTACACTTCTTCATAAATTTTGCTCAATTCAACAAGCAAATATAAAAAGACATTTTTTATTTTATTCTAGGAAATGCAATAATCTGTTGTATCAAATAAAAGAAATACCAGAGATATTAGTTAAAAGTACTGGTTATCCTTCTTTTGATTTAAATGACTTAGAAAAGTTGATAAAGATATTAAGTGTTGTATAGACCTAATTGGAGAAAAAAAATGTTTTTTTAAAAAATACTTTTTTTGCTTTGAGGCCAGTATTATGAACACTTACAATGCACACATAAAACTATATGAAGACAAATAATGTTATTGGCAATTCAAGAGCAGAAAAGATCCTCAGTTAGAGAAAAAAATGTTTTTCTGCTTTCTTCAGATTAGTTTCCAAAGGCAATTTCCTCCTTGATCCAAGTGGTATTTGTCTGCTGTTGAAAGCTATCACATTAGATGTTATAAGCAAAAGTGTTCTTCACGGGATGCTCTGATAGAACTGATTTCATGCTCATAGGTTGCAGCTGAACTTTAAGTTTTCAATTATCAAACACAAGCTATAACAGCTTGTTCATTCTGCACAACTCAAATAATACAAGTGCCCCAAAAGTAATTCCTGTTGACTTTCCTGTTGAAAACTCATGTTCTCAAACTTCATCAGTCAATATTACCTTGTGTGTGCTTCTGAGTATTGACAGGGTGTCAGGCTAAGAGGAAAGCGTGAGCTTGTGTTGACACAGTGTTACTCGGGGGAAAGGTACATATCTGCTGGGAGAGCCATGTTTAAGTTAGAGAAGTGGTGGTTAACACCATTACTCATTTGAGATCACGCACCGCAGTTAATTTCTTCAGAAAGCCTTATGTGAAGTCACTGCGCCATCAGCCTGATCTGGCTGGGCTGAGTCAAGTAGTAAAAGTGGTAAAACCAGGAATAATTGCCTTGTTTGGTCCCAATAACCCTGTCCTGGCTCTGACGGAGGCATGGTGCAAAGCTTTCAGGCAGTGTCATCCCTGGAGGTCGCTTTGGTTTTCCTGGGGAGCGTTGGCTTCACTGCCTCTGCTCCCCACAGCCCCGGCGGGAGGGTGCCAGCTCTGAGCATCGGCTGGACCAAGAGCTGACCACCCTTTGGCTTTAACCCTGCTGAGCTCTGGCTCCTGGAGCTAAGGGTTCCTCCTCTAGCATTGACCTCCTGGTGAGAGGGGTGTCCTCTCACAGGTACACCTATTGCTCGGGCAGCAGCACAAAGCTGCTGCAGCTCCCCCTGTCCTCAAATATACCGTGTGCTCGTGTTCCTTGCAGTGGTGATCACCGGGATTAGTAAAATCTAAGCAAGTTTTAGCGAGCATTTATCTGCATATCTAGCCACCTTCAGGGTTGCGCTGGTACCCTGATGCCAAAGGTTATGTTGACCCAGGAAGGAACTGGAGTTCATCCAGACTCCTCCACACTCCGCTCACTGGTGTACTCAAATTGATAGGGCAGCTGCAACAACGCTGAGTTTTGAGTGTAAAGTTTTTCATTCCCAGTTTAATGTCTGGGAATTTAACCCTGTGATAGCTATCTCTCGCACAGTTTTGTGGTTCATGATGTTTCCCTTGCCCTTTACTGAGCAGTGTTGTGGCCCTTGCACAAGTCCTTGGGTCAGCACCTGCGGGCAAGAGCATGCAGGGGATCTGAAATGGTGAGAGAAAGTCTTGCTGGTTCAGATCTTTCTTGTCCTTCGTTTCTTTTTTTTTTTTTTTTTTTTTTTTTAATATATGTATATTCTGAAACATGCCCTGTGAAGGAAAGGAATCCATGAGCTCATGCCACTTCTACGTTCAACAACCATTTTCGAGCCTGTGTTTTTCCCCCTCCAGAATGAGCGGTGAGAGATGTGTTTATGAACGAGGATGGTCATGCGGGGCAGCAGAAAATGAGAGCTCATCCTGTCTCCCCTTTCCTAAACAAGAGCCTAAAAATACTGCCAGAATCGCTCGCTGCAAAACATAGAATACGGCTCCTTGGCCACGTAAAAGCTGACTGGAGATGTGCCTCTGTTCAGAATGCTTTCAGATTTATAGGCCGTGTGTACTAAATGAAAATACTTGGAAGGAAGAAGGAAGCTTTCAGGGATTATAGATTCTTCACCTTATTCTGGACAAATAAACCTACAGGTCAAAAGAGAATAGAAATGTGTTTACTGAGATGAGACATTTGATCTGATAGGGAGAGGCAGTTGCAGAGCCAAACTCACCCTACGTGCTGTCTAATCTCCGGGAGATCTGGGCTGCAGATCAAACCCATTAATCAGTCCATAATCCCGGTGAAGCCTCCTGTAGGAGGTCAAAATGTCAGAGAAGACTGTGACAAGGCTTGCTAATCCTTAGCCTGCACTACAGTGATTTTTTTCAAGTCGGGTCCACGACTTGGAAACCCCATTTCTAACCTACATAAGCCAGTGCTACCAGGTCACCAGCGCCTTCATCAGCTCTGGGCTTTTGGGTGCCCTGCAGCGGGGACCAGAGTTCTGCATGGCCGAAAGGCACCAAGAGCAGATAGATGCCAGAGCTCCCCCCATGTTTAATGAGAGACAGTTAGTGCCTAACGTGGGTTTCTTCTCCCTTCTGGGGAGGCAGAAGGTGTGTGGTGGTGGCAGGAGGTGTGGATGGTGCTTTGAACATCTGCATGGGTGCCTGCTGTGCACTGAGCTGCTGGGGAGGTGTCTGCTGGTTTTGGCCCCTAGGGTGATGCTGGTACCACACTGCTCAGCTCTGGGATGCTGGCGGGTTAAGTGGGGAGAGATGCCAGGGGTGCAGGCAAAAGTGGTCCTGGGCATGCAGGGGAGCTGAACCTGGGAGCCTGTACCTTGGGATGGGTGCGTCGTGAGTCTGGGTGCCCCCCTGCATAGGCAGAAGTGGGGAGGTTGTTAATTTTGCAGTTCTCTGGCTTAGACCTGTCCTTGCAATGGCAGGCGATGCCGGGAGACTGGCTGGCCTGCAGCAGGTGGGATCCTGCGAGCACCTCAGGAGCTGCATTGCTGTAGTGTTCAGCCCGAAGGCTCTGCAGAGGATACCTACGTTGGCAGCCAGGGATAAACCATCCCTTCCTCGTTGATACGGCCATAAATGGAAAAGTACGGAAGGAATGCAACAAATCTGCCCGAAATTTTGCTTGGTGTGCTGGCTCCCTGAGACATCCTGAGTCTGTCTGTGAGGGTACTGCTGGCAAGCCGGGGCACGGTGAAGGTTTCCCCCCTCCATGGACTGCTTTGAACAGTAACATAGAAAATGTCAGAGAGGATCACTGAGCCGGGAGTGTTAGTATTAAGTGGAAAACTTTCAGGGGGCTTTTCAGCTCCTTGGCACAGTAATGTGATAAATCATCTGTAAAGTGCTTTTCCAGCAGATGTGGCTGTACAATGTGCAATGCATCTGACAGCAGACATCTGTCCGGGCTGCAGCAGCAACGGGCTCTGTTTTTCCGATCGTATTGGTTTACCTTACTCGTCTGATGGAGATGAAGTTCCCCTGAACCCTGGCTTCCCCTTGGCCGCTGTGCTTCCCAGCTGAGCGCCCTCCGTTCCGTACACCATGGCAGGGATGGCGAGCAGACTGAGGGCTGCTGTGGCCACTGGCTGGGGGGAGGCAGGGCTGGCACGTGGCTTCCAGCCTTGGAGGAATCTGAAGATTAAACTTCAGTTATGAGAATTAAGCTTGGCCCAACTTGAATTGGGTTGTGTGTCGTATCCAAAAAAGGAACAGGGTTGTTCAGCCTGGAGAAGGGAAGGCTCCGGGGAGACCTTAGAGCGGCCTTCCAGTACCTGAAGGGGTCTACAAAAAAGATGGAGAGGGACTTTTTACAAGGCTGTCCTTGTACAAGGGGTAATGGCTTCAAACTGAAGGAGGGGAGATTTAGATTAGATATCGGGAAGAAATTTTTCACTACGAGGGTTGTGAGACACTGGAACAGGTTGCCTACAGAAGTTGTAGATGCCCCATCCCTGGAGGTGTTCAAGGCCAGGCTGGATGGGGCTTTGAGCAACCTGGTCTGGTGGG
>JAOXJK010000040.1:62125938-62141642 GCA_025774025.1 Xenus cinereus
TGAGCAACCTGGTCTGGTGGGAGGTGTCCCTGCCCATGGCAGGGGGGCTGGAACTGGATGATCTTTAAGGTCCCTTCTAATTCTAACCATTCTATGATTCTATGACTTACCATCCAGAGTTAAAAACCGAGCTGATTGCATGCCTCTGGGCAAAGGGACGGCATTGTGAGGGCAAGGGAGTGATGAAGTCAAGGAGAAGCTGCAAACACAAGGCACAGAACTGTCCCCGTTTCCTTGCAGCCCCTGCCTGCAGGAGAGCTGCCACCACGTGGCATTGGGGAAACGCGAAAGGATGAGGAAAGGCTCTTTCTAAATCTTTGCTGTTGCCAAAACAATCATGTGATCTGGCTGTGTAGCATTTGTTTTTCTTGGCAAACTTGTAGAGGAGCCAAGAAAATGAATGGGTAGGGTTTTCCTCCTACTTGCCCTGGTCTAGTGTGCTTCCTTGTCCAAGTGAAAACGAAGTGGCCCTGGGGGCAGCGCAGGAAAACTTAATTGTGAGCACAGTACTGAAGGCAGCAAAGAACTGGAGACAGCTACGGACTTTGGTGGGTAGAAGGGAGAGAGTTGTGTCCTGCTGATTGCCAGATGTGCTGTGGAGACTTAACCAGCTCCTCCGTCACGAGCGGCGTTTCAAAGGTAGCTACCACAGAGCTCTCTGCAGCAGCCTGCTCCTCGCCTGCTTCCTTTCAAAGGCATTATACGGCCCTTAGCACATTTTCATAACAACTTTCCTGTTTGAATAAAGAAAAAAAGCAGGCCAAGATTTCAGAAATTGAGTACGACATGCTCTGAACATTGCAGTATCTTCTCCATGTCCGTTGCTTTGTGGTCTTTGAATGGTTCCAGAAATAACTTGAAAGAGATGCGTAGCTCGATTATTGCCAACACGAGTAGTTATTGATCTAAATGACTGCTTGGAAAGAAAGGAAGATAGAGAAGTCACACTCTGCTATCCACATGTTCAGACCTCCTGTCTCATTTTGCTTGAGCTAATGGGGAAAGACATGTATCATGACGTGGCAACAAAGAAATTCCTCTGCCTGCTTTGAAGTTATTAGATGCTTTTACATATTAGAGAAAAGTCATTAAAATACATAAAACATTTGGATTTAAATATATTTTGCTAACTAAACCAGCTCATATCCCACAAAACACCCTAACAGCAGCTCCTAATCCTTTGGTTTGCCCTTGACAAAATTTGGAAAAAACCTTGGGGCCACTCTGAATTGCTGTGGCTTTGCCAAAAATCCTTTTAAGTAACTAGGAAAACCAGTAGCTGGTTGGCTGCTCCAGCGATTCTTCCTTTTTGCCGGCACCGTCCTGCAGTAGATGTCACAGAAGGCTGGGAGATGGGCCTGTCCCCTCTGCCGTTCCCCAGGGAGGAGGAGCACCAGCCTCCTGTCCACACCTTGGGCCAGCACCAGGTGGCTTCAAAATGCCCTTGCTCCCTTCTCTTAGATCTCATCCTGTCTCCGAGATTGTTTTCAGCCATTAGCTGCCATGTCTGTGCTTAATTAAAGTTTGATACTATGGCCATTTTCTAGAGGTGATGTAGCTGGTTCCCTGGCTTTGACAATTTCCTTTTCTAGACTTTAATCAGATGTTGCGTGGAAAAGTAGGTTTCTTACAAGCAGTTGTGGTTTATTTTCCTTTTTGTTTTGGTATGGGTTGGATTTTTTTTGTTGTTTGTTTTTTAAAGGGGATTTTTTGTGCTCTTTCTGTCTCTCAGTCTTTACCATCTCTTTTTTTATTTTTTGTGCTACTGGACTGGCATAACAGGGTGGGGGGATCTTCTGTTATAAGTTTAAAATGTGTGCATAAAATATATTTATTATGGTAGCTTTTACCAAAACTGATTTCAAAATTCCAGCATGAAACTTTCAAATATGGACTTGCCCCAAACTGACAGTTAACTTTATGAATGTGTAGATTAGAATAAAAACTCATTTGCCTTAGGGAGAATCTGAGACGAGACGGTGAAGTACCTTCTCTGATTTGTGTCAGAGAAAAACACAGTACAGAATAAATACATATTTTCCAGGAGTAATATATTGCATATGTGATGAGAGGCTGCATTTAATTTGCTGGATGTATATACAGCGATACATTTCAACTTGCAAAGCTGGGCAGCTAATCCAGCTTTCTTCTGACAATAGGCGTTTTGGAAATCTCTCTGGACTGGGGTTTTCTGTCCACCCAGCCAAAAGAAGTTGGCACGTGCTGTAGGTAGCTCAGCAGCGGCTAAAGAGGAGCTGTGCTGAAGTGATCCACAGAGATGTGACTACTGATACGCCCAAGGTGCTACCTGCTTTCAGCTCAGATAAAAACATATTTAAAAAACAATACATGAAAACAATGCCGTGGGATTGGATCCAACATCCCTTGCTAGGACAAAAGAGAAAAGGCATTTGCAAATAATAAAATGGATGTGAATTTTTTTCTATTTCTCCAGCTGTGCTGTGAGCCCACTAGATGCAGCCAGCTGCTGACCACGGGCTGGTCAAACGATCTATCACGACAGCACCAAGGCAACATGTGCGGGGTGACGTGCCCGTGTCAGTATCGCAGGCAGATCAAAGCCAGACCTACCTGAAAGCTCTGCGATGTCATTTTTTGGTGTGGATTTGGAGGCGAAGGGGAAATAAACCCATCTTGGGCTTCTTCCATTATTTAGCCTGACCAGGTATCAGTATAGCCATCAGGAGATGATCTACTTTGCAGACAGTTACAGAACTACTCTCTTTTCTGACTACGGTAATATGCAAAGGTGTTTAGAATTGAAATTTCTGATATTGGTAGATCCTAGAAGTTGAGCAGAGGGTTTGCAGTCAGAAAGATCAGATTTGGTCGTGCATCAGGTTTGGGTGGGTAGCCTGACCCTTTCCCAGTTAAACTGGACATCATGCCATGGCTCACAAAGGCATTGCAGGGATTAGAGTTGGTTTGTGCAGGACTTCACAGTTCCAGGGTTTTTATCATTATTTGTACTCCGTTCTGCATGAAATATATATTCACTTGAATCATGTTTATATGTAATCCTAAAGGATTTAGAAGCTGCAAATTGCACACAAGCAAAGTGATCGTGCTGTTGGGAATCTGGAGCCACAGGACTCCTGCACCCACCCATCTCATCTATGTATGAGGCATACGCCTGCCATCTGCAAAGCTGCCTTTAAAAAAATAATTATTATTATGTTACTTATTTAAAATTGACACTAGATATTTTGCGGAAATGTGGACAGTTCAAGGAGGTGCGGGTATGTAAAGTACAACATATCTCAGGCACATCGTTATGAACTCCAGGGATCTCTCGTGTGAGTTTTTAATTGGGCATATTTCACTGACAAAAATCCCAGCAGTGCAAAATTAGATCCATTGAGAGTTTGATTAATTTGGGGTTTTTGTTTGTTTTTTGTTTTGTTTTCCCTGCATCTGTTCAAATCTATAGATTTATCTGCACTTTATATGTTAAGTGTGTGGGACAAACCTGAAAGAATCCAGCTCTAACCATATTTCCAAATATTTTAAACCAATAATGACTTCATATCTGCTTACAAGACATTTTGTGTGAGATTAGATATGAGCCCAAAACAGTAATCAGATCCATAACGGCTTTTAATAAAGAGAATTTTGAATAAACAGTTTTTAGAAAAGTACATAATAAAAGCAGAAAATATCTCTTCCCTATTAACCATTGGTATAAATCCCAAGATGCCTTGTTTTAGTGTTACAAATTGCAGTCATCACTAAATTGTTATGTGGAAAATACCACAGTTAAAGCACAGTACTGCTGGTGTCTTACAGCATATAGGTATTAACCTTTCCTCATCTTTTCCTCCTTTTATAGCAAAGGCAAAGATTACTCTCATGTTTCCAAAATTAAAGGAGGCACTGAGAAATCAAATTGCTGCTAAAAGCCAGTTTTGTTACGCTACATCTTAATGTCAAAACTTTGATAAAAACATTTCACTACTTGCTAAAGAGGAATGGATTCGAAGCACACTATGCCAGGTCATGACTGAAGCCTAATTTAGTTTTATTTGATTATTCAGCTGAGATATCTGTTGACTGTAAATGATGAGTAGAAACTGTGGAAGTGTTCCCAAGCTGATGTTCGGGTATCACTGATGTTGGGATATTTTGTGTTAACAAATTTAATTCTACAGTTATTTAATTCTGTAGTTCTACTATTTTAGTCTACTAGGAAGAGACTAGGATTTACTTGACTTTCAAGGAATAGTTTGAAAATAAAGAGCTGAACAGAGCAGATCTGGGGGTGGAGGTGTGGTTATTTTGCCAGACTCAGCACGGGTGAGAGCGTGCCCTGTTAACTCTGCAGCCTGAAGGACAGTGAAAGATAAACTCAGTGGACATATTGTCGGGTATAAAAACAAGCATTTTAAATTTTTTTCTCTTTCAATTTGGCATCTGAATATAGGGGAAAAAACCACTACTTGGTCTGCAGGGTGTTTTCCTCTAGATTATGTTCTGAACAGAGATCACACTATGTAAAAATTACTGCAGCTCAAGTCCCGTGGAGGCGTGCTCTTGTATTTGGTGTAACAAAACAGGATCTGAGATCAGTCACCACTTCTCCGTCAGGTGCGGAGTCAATGAACACTTCTTGTGCTTTGTGATTTCTAGCTGCAGAGCAGCAACAGCGTTCATCTTCCTGACCCAACTCAAAAGTCTGTCTGCCCTGCAGGTCTTAATTTCACCTGTGCACAGCATATGATGGGATTTCTGACCCTATCTGCGACCTCTACACTGGGATTTATTTCTGTTCCTAATGCAGAGGAAAATTAATAGGACGTGTTCTCTGGTAGCTTTATGGTTTCTGAGCTTATGGACTTAGAAATGTAGGAAAAATTATTTGTGGCTGTGATAGTCATCGCAAGTACAGCGGGATATACAGGACACAGCGTCTGTTGAGTGAGATCTTGTATTAAAGTGGAGTTCTACCTAGAAAGGTGTGTATATAAAAACAACTCTGCAGCAGTGATTGCTTATTTTGATAATGAATTTTAGTTATGATTTATGCAATAAAGAATGCCTGCCTTAAAATAGAAGAAGGTGCTGTTTGTAACAAATCTGAGGTAAATAATACTTATAAGCCCTTTTTTGATGCTCCCTTCCCATCTTTCTGGCAGGTATATTTGTAGAGGAAAATTAAGGAATTGTGATTCCCAGTCAGTCCAGTAGAGTGATAATCTTTCAAGCCATTTTGCGCACTGATTTTAACAAGCAAATACACTGACAGAGGTAGCAAGGCATTTTATAGATTCAAAGATCAGGGCACAGATAAATTGTTATGAACAAGAGGCTTCTTAGTTTATGGAACTCAAAAATATATTTGTGATGTTAGTTTCTGAAAAGAAAACACTATTTTTAAGGGGTTTGGTGTTTTTGTTGGCTTGGTGGTTTGTTTTTTGTTTGTTTTTTTTTTTTTTTTGAGGTTCAACGATCTAGGTTTGGCTCATTTTAGTTAGCAGAAAGCTCAATCCCTGTTCAGGACCCTCTTCCTGAGGAGCCGGAGCCTTGACATGACCACATCCCAGTCTGCATAGGCACCTTCCAGGTGACGACTCACTTCTGATCCCGACGGGTAGCTTTGGCGACCGTGAAGCACGCGCCAGTTATCAAACGTCACTACATCTCCTATAAAGAGATTTCACAAAGTTTAATATTTGGTACGTTATAGTTGATTCCTTCAAACAGATAACACGGAGGTAGATGTATATCAACAGTTAGGGAGCAATAATTTCATGTAGCTCGGCTGGAGATACACAGCAATGACACAGTAATTTTAATTTAGCTGGTCATTCTCAACCAGAGAGGGCAGGTCCCTTTAGACCTCTGCTTCTTTTCTTGTGTAACCAGGAGTTAAAAAGCAGAGTGGAAGGGGAGTCCACACTGAGAAAAGCAGGCCTTGAAGGGAAAAGCAACTACGGCAAATTTACTGGAAGGATAAAAAGGGTGAAAGCCACTAGGATGATTTTTATTTGATCAGACTGGTACTATTTGTAGTATACACATTCTG
This sequence comes from Xenus cinereus, assembly GCA_025774025.1. Taxonomy (NCBI): domain Eukaryota; kingdom Metazoa; phylum Chordata; class Aves; order Charadriiformes; family Scolopacidae; genus Xenus; species Xenus cinereus. Next base: position 62,131,982 of record JAOXJK010000040.1, read on the forward strand.
CATTACTACCCCTGTTAAGAGAATTTTATGAAAACAAAGTCAAGCCATTGAAAGTTAGGAAATCACGTAATTAAGGCTAGCATGCCATTTTGATTCTTTTCCCTTGTGTGTGCCACCATTATGATAAATCTCCAATTAAATAACCTTCTAGTCTTTCTTTCCTTCTCTCCCTCCCCTCTACCACCATTTTGGCGTGTTAATTGATGGGATGGATGGTACTAATGTAGTGTGAGGTACTCTGTTTTACCATTTATTATGTGGTCTTGTAAATTATTTTATTGCACGTCCCTAATAGAGAGACATTCATTTCCTCATAGACGTTTTGAGGACACTAGCATCATGGTACATGAGGCAGATACACTAATGAATTTACTTTTGTAACATCTCTTGAGAGATGAGGGACTATTTATACCTTCATTTTATAGCTGGGGAATGAAAGAACAGAGATTAAGGCCAAAGCAGTTAAATATATGCATGGACTGACTTTTAAAGAGTAAAGGGCATTTTTGCAGCGTGTTTTATGTTGAAAGCACAGCCCTGTACAACTCTAGATGAAGTTTAGAGCATTTAGCGCTTCTGCAAATCAAATTTTTTTTCTTTATAGTGTAACTATGGCAAAATAAATCTCTGAGATGAATGTAAGGATGCAGTGTGAAATCAAATAGGTGATAGAGGGTCTGAGGTTTCCTCTCCCTTTAAGTGTTTTGACTGTTAGGAAAAACATGTGAAAAATCATTGCGAGGAGAAGCAGCTTACTGACCTGGTTTCAGCTTGTACGTAAACTTGTGTTCAGCGCTGTTTAATAAATCATTAAATTCCTTTAGGGCTGCATAAAACGGCCTCACGTTTTCAGCTGGTATGTCAAACACTGTGTCTCTTGTTGCGTTATTATAATTGATGCGAACGGCCTGGCCTCTGGAATCCACACTGTGAAACAGAGAAGGAAAGGAAAAGGAATGCAATATGTTGTTGCTGAAACATTTTAAGATGGTTAAACAACAACTGAACTCTCCTGCTGGAATTTCAGTATGTTTCCACAGTGATTGTTATTAGATTGTTCTAATTGGATTAATTAGATGTTCTAATTAATTCAGATTGTTATTAGGTTGGATTTTGATAATTAAGCCTAACTAGGAAAAGGGATGATGAGGAGAAAGTGTAGACACTTGATTTCCTGAAACATCAATATTATATACACTTTAATTGTAGAACTGTAGACTTTAAGTTCAGAAGAGATTATGATCACTTGCATTTGATCTTTTAAGACTATGTAGTTTTTAGTCTGAATGCTTCAAATCATGACCTGTCTTTGGCACAAAACAGAGGTACTTTGGCTGCAATTTAGTAACAGACCCAGCTGCTGTTAACCTGTGTCTGTACCTGGGAGCTGCTCTAATTCCCACCGCTTCTTGCTGGTGTGTGGCAAAATAAAATAAGGAAAACTATGGTGTGGTGGTACAAAGCGCAGAACAAGCCATACACTGGCAAACGCCCCTCCCCAGACCCCCCCAGGCAACTACAGACCAAGTTAAACCAGTCTTTCCCCACAAGGTGGCAGGAGCAGACCTTCTCCTACCAACACGTAATCCACCATACAACAGGGATTTTAGTTTTCGATGTTGTTGAAACCACTCACTCTATAATCTTTTGTTTACATTGCACAGCAAAATCACAGTAGTCCACCCCAACATCTGTATAGTCCACAGCAGTAGAGGACAGGATCTGATACGCCTGAGGATTCTGTTTCTTCAGCTTGTTGGATACGTTAAATCCATCTACAACTTCACTTTCTCCTCCTGCAGCTGTTTGCTTTATACAATGGAGAAGCTGAACCTGGAATGAATTAACATCTCATTACAAGAAGAATTAGCTTGCCTATTTAACAGCTCATTAGTATCAGTCCCCTCATATCTGTGGTTCTGGTTTTTTTTGTTTGGGTTTGGTTTTTTTCAGCAAAAGACTGAGTTCCCACCACTGCAGCTTCACAGTGCTCTGCCACCACTGTCACACAGGCAGAAAATTGAAGTAGCATGTTCATAATTCTGTCCCATTTGGGATATATCTTCTAATGCCTGCAACGTGCGAGTGAACTGCAAAGCTCTGCTCTCCCTTCTTTCCTTTGAGTCCCCTCTTTGCGACAGTCATATAATTTTAAATACATTGCGGTCTTATCTCAACAAAGAGGATTAGTTTTCTCTTGCAGAAACAAAATTTACTGTCAATTATCTGCTCAGAGAGGGGTAAAGGTGGCCCTCATAGAAAGCAACAGGCCCAGCGTCTCTATCGTAAAGTGGGATTAAGAGTTTCATCTCCTTTCACAGTGAAATTGCTGAGCTGTAAGACGGAGCAGAAAGCCTAACCTGGGCTCTTGGTTGCACCGGGGTCAATCTGAGCTGCTGACACGGGCAGTAAAGCTCCCCGTGGCATTAGAGAGCCCAGCATCACACAGAGTGTAACCATTCATCTCAGCCAAACGACAGAAAATACATCCAGCCACCGATGGTAACAGTGTCCACCTTTCCCTTCCATGATGGTGAATTATTTCTGAGACTATAAGGAGGAAAAAACAAACAAACAAAAAAAAAAGCCAGGAGGAGAAAGAGGAGCAGAGACCAGGGTTTGCCCCAGAATATCCTCGGCTGCTGGACACGCAGACCTTGATGATGGTGACGAAGGGGGAAACTGAAATAACTGAGACTGCAGGGAAGGGACTTCTGTGGAAAGGATGTGAGCTAGTTCATTCATTAGGTGAAGCAGCTTTCTGCCCTCATGCCGTGCTCCTTTCAGCCACCAGCTGTGGGCAGGGAGGGCTCGGGGCTCCCGCTGAAGGGAGCACAAGGCAACCAGCTCTTTTCTTTTGTGGTCACTGCCGGCTTTGCATACGTAGTGTAAGCAAGGAGGGCTGCTATAGTGTGCTGCGTGGTAAACGGCTCTGGAAAAGTTCAAAGGGAGAATTTAGTTCAAACGAGAGTTTAGGTTCATATTCTAGAGAGCTAATGTTTCTGCTAGATTTATATAATCACTTTTATGGTGCGTTCTTGGTATGTTTTGGCTTTTTCAGTTGTTCGGCTTTTCGCGGGGGGTGTGTGGGAGGTGTGTTGGGGTTTTTTTTTTGTTTAATCAGGATATCTCCTGGAAATATAGTTGCCAGATCAAAACCTAGGAAATCCTAAAAATATTTTTACAGCATGGCTCTGAAAATAATCATCATCCATTTAAAAACATTTCCTCAAATATTTGTAGTGAATATGCCTTAAGAGCTCAAATATTGTGTAATAACTAGATAAATAAAGAAAAGTGCACATCCAGGACAGTGTTCAAACATAACTCAGTGTGCTTTAATACTTTTATTTCTTGCAAGCACGTTAGAATGAAAAAGGTTATGCTCTTTTTCTAATGTTTCATAGCAGAGTGTGAGCTTTGGCGCAGACAAGACAGTGAGCTAATTCACATCTGCTCTCTATTAATGAAGCCCTGTTCCATTCTTACTCCACATTAATGAACAGCATCTAAATGACTTTAATAGGTGATGTTACCGAGAAGTATTTGGTATATCCTAGCACATTGGCTTTTTGTTTAATTATAGAAACAACTGATACAAAGTACTCTAAAATATTAGAAGGGGAAACTATAGGTATGAAGCTTATAGATGCAAACTTTTCCAGGATTATTTTTGTTCCTTTGTACCTGTTCCTACTACCTTCCAGTTCTCTGGTGAATTATGTGGATTAGGCTTTGATATGACAGGGGTGAGGTGAAAATGTATTTCCTATGGTGGTTCATCTTCACAGGGTGCCCCTTTTTTCTCTATTATGAAGGGGCGAATAATTAAATCAATTAATAGAAAACAACATCCTCATCATATTTCTTCTAATACATTCTCCTCCTGAGGTGAACAGACATCTCCTAAAACATCAAAACTTCACTACAGCATGTAGATACCCAACTTCTTCAATGTGATGGAAGCAGTATCAGAAGCACATACAGGACCCTAATGCTTTCTCATATGATAATATTCTCAATACTTTGTGAATTTCCATTTAAAAACTACGGCATGGATAATGGGATTGTTATGCAGAACTTACATTATAATGTATGTATCGCATACCCATGTGTGTATAGACTGTTATCCAGATTACTATAGTTATTTTTACATTGCCCTTTTAAGACAAAATTCAGAGTCACAACGCTAACCATATTTCACAGTGTAGGAATATTTCCCTTTCCCCTTTTGTGTTGTGGAAAAGGCTCACCTTACCCCAGGTGGATGCTGCAGAACAGGGTAATCGGTGTGAAAACACAGTTTCCCGGTTGTGTAAGCCACATTGTTAGCATCTGCTTTGTCTTGCACTTGCCAAGTTGGTCTTTATAATGAAAGGGAAAAGGGAAAACATGTTAAAACAGCCAGCCAGCATGCCAGACAGTACACACTGAAACTGTGAAATCACAGCACAAAAGAGTCATTCCATCTTTGAACATGAAAATATTGTAAAATTATAAGGAAATAACGATTGAGCAGTGTCGCCCACACCAGAAAAGGCTTATCTCAAGCTAGAAACTTTAACGTGCAGAGGGATGTCTGGCCTCAGCGTAGCATCTAGAAGAATGATGGCTTTCTAGTGGTGGCACTTTGCTGGATGCAAAGATCAGTTGAAGCCACTAACTGAGAGGCAGCTGTTAGGATAAATCATCATCTTAATACTGAGGCTTCAGATATAAGAAAGTCAAAGTTGGCTTATTTCTTTTTATCAACCTTCCATTTTTCCCTGTCAGGTGGAGCACATTATCAATGAAATATGAAATTGTTAGAGGCTATGTAACTTTCCCCCAAAATTATTTTTAAAGCTTTATGATCTTAGAACATACAGAGAATCTTTTGAAGGGGGATCTTTCCTGTAACTTGAAGGCTTACTGCTCCAGGAAAATGTCTTGATGACAGACTTTGTAACTCCTTCCCTTTCTCTGACTGTCTTTCTGAGAACTAGCCCCGCTTATTTTGTTACATAGTTTCTGCCTTGAAATTTAACAAAATTCAGTAGGAAAGTGTACTGATAACAGCAAAAGAATGGCTACAAAGACGCAATCAAAATCCGTTTTGAGTGAGACGCCATGCAGGAGAGCTTAAGACCAAAAACCACCCCGATTTTGTTTGTAGAGAGTTCACATGATTGAAGACAGTCCTCAGCAGATGCATGTCGTAGGCCCAGACATTTGTCTGGAAAAGTGTAAGTCACCATATGCAGTCCATGTAATCACAGGAGCATAAGTGATTTAAAAGAAAATATGAAACTCATTTTCCCTTGTGAAATACTACAGACCAAATATATTATGTTTCAGATGGTGTCTAGCATTACTTCTTAATAATAGTTTAAAAAGAAAATAGGCTAAAGAATGTACAGACCGAAGTGATTTATATATAATATACAAACATGTTTGTTCTAGAAGTGATATTTATTATAGGAACTCTGCAAAATGCTAAAACTAAATTTCTGAAATTGCTAGAGGGAAAATCCCCTTGAATATTTGCAAATGTGTTTAACTGGTGAGAAAAAAACCCTTTTATTATTTAGTGCAGCACACACTCATCAGCACATGACTTCAGCACTCAAGTATGGTAACTTCAGCCACACTTCCCTAGTTCCCAATTTTACAGCCACAAAATAGCACATGATATCATCCTTGTCATTTGTGTTGAAGGTAGCTACGTTCACTACATCTTTAATTTTAAAGGCTCCAGTGTCACTAAAACAATTTAACACATTTTAATTGTCTTATATGCAATATATACAATTGCTGGAATGGTAGCACCTTCTAAAATCATTGTAAAGTTTTGCAAAAGCAATCAGTGCTTCCGTGCTGTTACGCTTGGCGATGGAAGCTGGTCCCTGGGAGACTTCCTTCCATGCAAGGAGCTTCGGTCAAAGCTCAAGTTACGGACTTGAAGTCAGCGATGATTAAAAAGACAAAGTGATGCTAATAGGGAGCTCAGCACTGAATGTGAAAAAAATCAACCTTACTTTCTCAAAGTTTCAACTGAGCTGAAGTATTTGACTCAGTCATGGGGAGACCGTGCGAGAACGAAAGGAAGAAAATGTGGGTAACGTCAGATGACTCTTGGCCCTTAGGGAGAGCAAAGTGGGTTGGAATGGTTTATGGTTTAGTAATTAGGGTCAGATTTCAACATCAATTGCTCAGGCTGTTTGACAGAGGAGGAAATTTGGCACCAGGCAGGTGTAGCAATTTTTCGCATTAAGTGGCAATGTGAGCTCAGTCTCCCTGAGCAGAAAATTAGTCTGTCTGTTACATCCTTAGTCTTGCAGAACTGCTGCACTAGGATCTGAAGCCACACTTGAATCATCTTTATTGCACTTGCACTTTATTAAAAATCTAAGTCTCATTCATAAGTCATCTGGGACCCACGTCATTCTCTTGCAGCTGAAGCCCTCTGGGAGGTGCAGATGGTTTGGTTATTTCAGTGGGAGCGCAAGGGCCATGAAGGAAGCCCTTCGTGCCACCCAAAGCCCTGGAGAAGGCTTCAGAACAGGGGAGGAGCACAAGGTCTAGGGCATGAGAAGCTGGTGAAATGAATTGTGGTGTGACTGGAGACCTAGTCAATGGAGTTGTGCCTCTACAACATAAAGAAAATTGGTAATTTAAAAATGTGGAATCCCCTGATGTTGTTACATACAGAGAATGTTTTCACTTTTTACAGTAATGACGTCTTAGGTAGCATGTACCAAAGAGACATCTAGACAAGGAAAAAGGCTTTTGTTTTCCCATGTGTCAGAGTTATATTCATTGCTGTTACATTTCAGTTTAAAATTCATGGCCCTGTTGAGGTAATGTTTTATTTGGCAAGCTTGCCAATTCCAAATTTATACTTTTATTTGTAATATTTGGTAGGCATTGTATTTGACTGCTAGTGAAACAGCACGGGAACTACCCAAAGTCATTATTTTATTACAGTTGTAAAAGCCACCTCAGAATTGGATGCCAGTAAGAAATGAAATTTTGTTTTAGAGGTGAAGAGATGGGCTGTAAAATGCTGCTCTGTTTGTTAAGACTGAGTTTCTGCTACCACAAGAAATATGTAAAAGCAACAAGATTACAACAACTACACTATAGTAACTATAGCTGAAAATGCAACAGGTTAAATTAGGAGAAAAGATACTACAGGGAAAGAAGTCTTTTCTTCTCCATAATGTTTTTAGGCTGGGTTCCAGATATACATGGTGAAAAAATACAAAATTGTTTCCTTATAAAACACTTACCCACCCCACCCCCTGCCAAATATCCAAAACTAAACCAGAACCATTAAAGTCTTTTTCAAGACTTGATGCGATGAATTACACATTTAACAAACACTGGGTTATTAAACTCTTTGAATACAGTTCTGTAACCTTTTTCTGATAAGTTTTGCATGTTACCACTTCATACACATCTATATTAAAACATATGAAACTAGTTTTGTGACTTAATTTTTAAAAAATACTTTATGGATAATTTCTTAAGCCACTACACATAAGTTTATGCATGATACTGGTTGTATTATCCAGCACTTGAGGAATTCCTCCCTCCCTATTATCATTTTTTTTTTTTTTACACAGAACTCTTAAGGAAAATACATGATCTAAAGAGTCATTTAATTTACTTTTTTTTTCAAAGCACTAACCACAAACATCATCAGTATGGCAACGAGAGCAGCTGAACATCGCTAAAGAGGTGTGCTCTATGTGTGTGCTCAGGGAGGGAGGAGAGCTGGTGGACAGCAGTGCAGGAGAATGGAGAGCAACCCTTTCGAGCAGGTTTAGCATTTTGCAGCCCCACTTTCTATTTACAGCCTTTACTTGAAATCCAGACTAGTCTGTGAAACTGGTCTTTGGGTGTCAGGCTCTCTTTGACCTTATGCTCTTCAGATTTTTATTTAATATTGCAAAAATCAACCTAATAATACACAGAAACATAATTAGCAACCGTCAAATGACCTAGAGTAAATCTAACCATGGTGGCTCACTTGGGAAGATGTAAACCAGACTTCAAGACTCTCAAATGCTAGAGTTGTGTTTAAAAAGCAAAAAGGAAAAAAACCCAAACTCAACTAAACAATATTGTAACTCAGTATGTTTTCTTTTAAATGCAGAATTTGTAGTCTATTGGAAAATTTGAAACCCTCTTTCTGCAGCCTAATAAATACAAGAATTAGCAAATAGGTTTTGGAAAAGCAAGGAGACTTACAGCCTTTTATTGTTCCTTTATTGTGAACCCTAATACTTAAGAAAACATAAAAATAAGGTTTAATCAACACCAATAGTAAATCTGGTTTAAACGGTGAAAGGAGCTAAAACCATGACTTGCTCAAACAGTGTGGACCAAGGTCACGCTTCAACCTTGATCTCGTATGGAACATTAATGTGTGGGAGGTTCTTTGTAGGATGTATTAAAGTGCTTTTAAATATATTTGTATATGTGTGTGTGTATATATAGATATCTAAAAGACTTGGAGCACATCCCGACAAATTACTTTTATGGAAACCATCTTTAAAGAGGGTAAACATTACTTTAGAATTATAGAATCCCAGAATTGTCGAGGTTGCAAGGGACCTTTAAGATCATCTAGTCCAACCATCAAATTTAAGCTGACTTTAAACAACCTGAAACATTCAATAATCATTACTGCTTATAATCATATTACAGATGAGTCAGTGAGGGGCAAGGTAACATTTTTTTAATTGGGAAAAAAAACACATTCTGATGACATAACTGATAAACTGGCCCTAGGGCAGTCTGAATCTCTTGCCAGCTGAACTTAGACAAGGAAAGTATACGCTAACAGGTATTGCACAGTTATACACTACAGGACTCTCTTACACATGGCAGTTATCACATGCTGGATGTTGCAGACGGTTGGCAGGGGTTTTAAACCACAAGGATGATTAAGAGCTGAGGCAGAGCACCAGGCAGGATGGTAGACTCTTTTATCTTACAATGCTGCTGAGTTTAATATCAAAAACTTTTGAATGCCTCAGTGAAAAACATGTTACAAGGCTCAGCCGATGGGCAAGAGGTGAAAAACAGTGGGCTGCCCCATCAAGAACATCAGTCAGGAAGATGTAAAGATCATATCCAGTTTTAGGCACTAGGAACTTCTTCTAGATGCAGTTCCTCATCCCGGAAATTTAGGAAAGCAACTAAAGGCTCTGTTGTAACCCACGCACAGATCCATGCTATCTGCTGAAGGGGTTGTATGGGTTGGGTTTTTTTGTTATTTTTTTGGAGTCTCCCCTCCTGCCCCAGAAGTATTTTGGAGATAATATATATTTTCTTTTAGTGGTATGCTTTAACACAGAATCAACATTTGGGGCTTGCTATATTTGTGCCTAACTCAAGATGGTTGTGCAGCTCTCTGGATACAAACAGAATGAATCTTTCAGCCTCCTGACATCAAGGAAAGCTTGGTGAGAGCGTGAAACCTAAGAATTTCCTTATATCTGTTATTAGGATCATGTCAAAACAGAAGTAGAAAGCAGTAGTATTTTCATAATGATGCAAGCTTTAAATTGAGACCGTAGTAGAAGTGCTTAACACTGAGGGTGGTGAGGCACTGGAACAGGTTGCCCAGAGAAGCTGTGGCTGCCCCATCCCTGGAGGTGTTCAAGGCCAG
>JAOXJK010000040.1:62141742-62162659 GCA_025774025.1 Xenus cinereus
TCAAGGCCAGGCTGGATGGGGCTTTGAGCAACCTGGTCTGGTGGGAGGTGTCCCTGCCCATGGCAGGGGGGTTGGAAATAGATGATCTTTAAGGTCCCTTCCAACCCAAACCATTCTATGATTAGGAATGCTTTTAACACTAGAAAATGTTTCGTAACACTGGATGAGGTTTCCAAGTCGAGCAGGGGGTTCTGCTCCTATTTATTTCAGTAGAATTAACCTGACTGAATCCCAGTTAACTTTGAAAACCACTTTTCCTTCTGGCACAGTAAGCAGAAAGGGGAAACCACACCTTAATGAAAGTACATTATCTTAACTACCCTAGTATATTTATACCTTACTCCCTTTAAATCTTTAAAAATATTTATCGTGGCTGCTAGAATTGACAAAAAAGCTTCATAACATTATGGTATTTTAAAGCAATTATTTTCTCCATCTCCTCTTTTGGGAAGACAATAGAAAAAAAATTAAAATGCCATTCTCACAAGCTGTTCTACATGCTATGAGTTCACTTCAGTTTCTAGAAGATTTCTTGAGCCAGCTTTCCTTATTTGAAGTACAAGAAAAAATTCTGCACAAACAGGTTGACTTTCAACATAAATGAAACAAAAATGAAGCATGGAGATTGGGTAAGAAGCAACTTCTACACTGCTAGAAGTGGCTAGTATATCATAATAGCTATTTCTCTGTCTCTTAGAAATTACTCACTAAATCTAAAAACCAGCACCATCAATGACATCTTTTTCCATAGCTAATGATGGAACCACATTTGCAAAACGAAGATGTTAAAAAAAGTCTTAATAAGCATTATAGCTTGAACAAGGGAACTTTTACCTTCCCTGGCTCGCCTCCCCACCCCCCAATTAACATTCTGAGTTAATGTATTTCTCTTGGTATCACAGTGCTGCTCTTATCAACCTCACCTCAGGGCTCAGATGTGCCTTCACACAGGAGTGTTAAGGAGCAGAAAAGTCTGTCCTTCTGATTTGTAGTCTTGAGGGAATGTGGTCTTTCTGGCCAAGGTTGGATTTTTTTTCCCCACTTCTATTTATTTTCTATTTTTTTAGACGAAGGAGGAGACACGTGGACACATGGCCCACATGGTTTGTTTGATTATTCTCTGAACTACCGATAAATCCAAGTGAAGGAGAACTCTAGCCAATCTTTTATTCTATTATGGGGGAGAAGGGACCTTTTCAGATGGGAAACCCTGAATGTTTCTGGTTTTGGTGGTTACTCAGGCACCAAGAAATCACAACTGTATTTAAATGTTACTATCTATTTCTGTGAATTGCTTTTTCTTTAAAGAATAAGCACACATACAAGGAATAGGGTTTTTTATGTACACTATAAAAAGTTATACCAACAGCTCGGGGTGAAGGACAGGGCCATAAGTTAGCTAATAACATTGGTCTTTACTTAGCTAGATGGAGGTCACTGACACAGCTCAGCAACTACTATCACTTGTTTACTCACCTAGTAGGCGCTTGAGGAGGCAGAGGTTCATCTTACCACCCCTTGGCATCAAAAAGATGATTTACAGGTTCCTGCTTGCACCCCTGCAGGCGAAGCTCTTACTTTTGCAAAAAAGCAGTCTTAAAAAAATGCTTGCTGGGACGGGTTGTGGCTTTCCAGAGCAGGCTCAGTTGAAAGCAGGGGAAATAGGTACTCTGCCCATCTTCTCAGTCATGTGAGACACAATAATATCATCTAAGTCTTACCTATTTCCATGACTCAAAATCAGGCTAAGAAAAAGATTCAGTACAGATAACTTCCTCTATTCAGAGGGAAACCAGATGAGTGATTTTTGATTTCGTCCATGGTATAGTTAAGTACAGCTATCTTGTGGCTATCTTTTATTTGAAATCATCTGTTTTCAGGCATTTTTCCGTCTCTCAGCAGTTGATGTTATAGCTGCTGGTCTTTACATTCCCTGCCTGTGATAGCAAAGCAATCCTCTCCTACAGAATATTAATTGGCACCACATTTTCTAACGTGCAGAGAAGAAAAAAACGTCACCTTGTTTTAATAAGTTAATCCACAAAAGAGGTCCTGCAAGCTGAAGTGAAATACACGAGAGGTAATTACACAGCCAGCAAAGCAAGGATATTAAAAGCCAAACTCACCCATAGAAAGTCAGACGCAGGAACCCAATCCGGTGGCCAAGTTTAACCAACTCTCCCTGCCTAGCAGCAGCTCCTGTTAGTAGCACAATTCCTACTTTCTTTAGGGTGCACAGCCACTTATAAGCGCTCTCATCGTTGTACATGACTTCTTCAAAAGGTATTTCGGGAAGTTGCAGGTCTGAGCCCCAGTACTGCCGTTCTGAATGGGAAGAAATACAGAGACAAGCACTTAGCTGTTTTAGCATCAAAGCTCAGGACATAGTCGGAGTATGAAGTTAATGGGATTTCTGTGCATTTGTAAATGTGCCCTCAGTCCTGCAGTCAGCCACCTGAAACTGGGCCCCTGAGTTTGCATGGATAACAAGCAATATTTATGGTGAAATTCAACAAAACATTGTAGTAAAGCAATTTTAACTCAGAAGTTGAATGAAAGATCTTTTGAAAGGGATATTTTTTGTTAACAGTAGATCAGAACTGTGCACATTCATTTTTCTGTCTGTACTGGTGAACCACAAGAGTGAAAATTTGAAGCTAAGACTGCTTTGAAACTTGCATGTCTTGGTAAAATACCATGAAGCACCCTCAGAGGTATTATCGTATGGATATATCATAATGAAAAGATTATATTCCTGATGAAGGAATAGGAGAAAACACACATCAATATAACAGCTTAGAAGCAGAGTAACTACCTCAATTGCATAAATGACCAATCAATTTTCTTTTGGAGATTTATCTTCATGAAACTATATCTAGTTGTGTTACATTCTGCAGGATGGTGTAATTCCTCGTCTTTTCCTCTGCAGACTTTTTTGTGAGCATTTATCTTATTTCAGGAAGACGCAAAGGAGAGCCCAAGATCTGAACAAATCCAGGGTGAAGGAAATGATGGAAAGATTGAGTGGTGACTAAGAAGTTATGTAGCTACATCATGCTACAGAGCTGGAGCCAAAGAAGGGGAGCTGGGGTACCTCAACGTGGCAGCTGGGGAGCTGAAAGCAAAGTGACAGAGCTCCAGAAAACACTGAGGCTCTTCTAACTAAATAATCAGGCCCTAAACATTTTTTCCCCTTTTGTATAAATGGCCAGAAACTGCCAGCAGGTGCCTGAGGCACGATCAGCAGCCTCTCGTTGCTATGTGATCTCTGGGATGACAAGACTCTGCCCGGGGAGCCACGTAATTTGTTTCCCGAGGGGTGACCACAGCAGAAGGTGCTGAGGGGAGGCATGGCCCAGGCCCAGAGAGCCACAGGCTGCCAGGATCCTGGGCTCCGCACAGCCGTACCTCCAGTGCCAGCCACTGGATGGACCTCTACCCTGCTCTCACACGAAATCTTCACACAGCGTATTCAATTCTAATTCACAGGAAAAAAACCACTTTATCGTTGAACAGAGAGCATCCAAGCCTTTATACCCCCCCCGCCATGACAGCACTCCGTCCTCTCCACTGATTGCAGCTGGGGTGGCCAGAGGAACCAACAGCCACGGCTCAGCTCATTTCAAAAGCAAAATAACCCCACTGGCTGCGACTCCCCATGCTCTTTGGTAGCAATTTTGGGTCTTACATATTTGAGACTTTCTTGTCAGATATTAGTAATGGTACACAACTTGCAAAACAAGGAAATGAGGTGTGATCAGCTCACTCTATCTGAAAAGCAAAAGACCATCTAGGCATATACATCTGTCCTTCGAAGTTACCATAATGCACAGAAATAGGTGTGGGGTAATTTCTCTCTCTCCTATACAGGAGGCCCATTTCAGATTTATACTCCCCAAATATTACACTGTCTGCTTCCTTGCTCTCATCTCACTAATTTCTGCATGAAGTGTCTCATAAATTTGCCCGTTTACCAATTAGTATGCACAAATAAACAAACACACATGGTCAAATCAAAGACATTGCAAAATAATGGGTAAACAGGCCAAAAATGCTATTTCTTACATTTTGTTTTGCATACATTTTGCATTGCTTTTAGTCTTTTGCAAAACTCTAAACATTAGTTTTAAGTCAAGCACTGAATCAGAGCTCCTATTCTTACAGTAAAGAAATAATTGGCTTCCCTTGCTTTGATGTATTTCGGCTGAAGCTGTTCATTCTTTAGAGAGCGCACAATAAAGCATGAAAAGATTTTAGCTATTCCATAGTAGAACTGTTTTGTTTAGATCAGATCTAGCTTACTTGGTATTTTAGCTAATATTCAATCACCAATGTGATTGATTGTCCAATCACAGAGATTACATACTAGAAATGAGACCATAAACATTGGAAAAATGCAGATGGCACCATTTTGAAAACACAACTCTCTTTAGTCCAACATGCCTTCAACAGGCAGGACCAATAAAAACTATTACATATTCCAAGCAGCTTTCTGAATGGGAGCTCGGGGGAATTTCACCTGGTGACTGAGGGACACGTTGCCCTTCAAAGAGATGTAAAGGGCCAGGATTGGGTTGCTTTATTTGTGGGGGTTTGGTTTGGCTTTTTTCCCCAGTACAAAATGCAATGTGCTCATAAAAAAGTGTACCCAGACACTACATAGTTACAACATTTTTCAATGGTTGCAAAGTCTGCGAATTTCCAACCACTAATATTCCCCCTCCCCTTTGGCTACGGTCGGTTAAAGACTGTCCAAGAAACACAATGAACATACCCAAATATAAGCTGTCCACATAGACCATCTTTTATACTCTACCCTGTGTTCCAAAGAAGCTGTAGAATGATTGACAAGCTGTTGAATTTCACAACATGTTCATAAAATCAAAAAAGCGAAATCCTTGAGGAGGGATATAATCTCACCTCATTAAGTTCCTTTTTGGGACCACTCCATGGCCTGATACTCACTGCTCCAGTGTGTTTAACTCAATATACATCCTTTCACACATTTGAAAGATGGGGTAAAAATAATATATGAATGCTTTCCTTTTTCTCTATTAAAAGTTATGAAATTAAAATAGCTTTAGGTATGCTGCATGAACTGCCAAGAATATGCTCTGAAAGACAAATAGAAGCTTCAGTGTTGGGGCAGGTAAATAACCATGTGAAAATTAGTGAAATATTTAAGTTTCAACTTTTCCTTCCTAGTCTTTCTTGCTAATAAAATTTTTCCAAATTTTCCTTACATAAAACAAGGCATAGAGTAATATTAGTATTTCAAAGAATATACCAACAGATTTTTTCCCCACTTTGGGAAATACATATATGCACCTGGAATTCAACTGCAGCCCCAAGAGCCCCAGGCTTACCTGAGTACATGGACTGTAAAGTCTTCTTACTTGAATTCCCGCTTCCTACTGTGCTTGCTCATGTTCCACCTAAATCAGGTGCCCCTTCCGCAGCCAATGGACATGGCTTTTTGGGGTGGTTTTGGCTTTTGTTGCAAACGCCTGCTGTGCCACAGCACTGCAAAACAGTGCGCACTCGGCATACCTGTCTGGGACTGTCCTTGATTTTGATGTAACAAATGTGGAGAACATTCAAAGACCACCAACCCGTTTGTCTTCCTCCCGACCAGGCATCCTGCAGTGGAGGCAGTCATCTGGCCTCACATCTCCAACTCTATGGAGCCAGGGGAGTCAAAAGCTGAATTCAAAATGCTTCTGTAAGTAACCTGCAAGAGAAATCTTTTCTCGGTGTAAAAACTGTCAAGAATGTGAATCCCACTAAGGTACTGAGAATTTATCCCTTCCCAGACTCTGCAGTCTATTCAGGAGACTGTCTGAAGAGATGTTTAACCTTTACAGTACCCCTATGATGTGGAAATCGCAAAATTTCAAGGAAACTGAACTGTTCACTGATACTCTCCAGGCAGCTGCTAAAACTGAGAAATGGTACAAGTAGCTTCTCAGGCTATTTTTTTTTTTATGTTTAGCTACTGTGTATTAAAAACCACCAAAAAACCAAACAAAAACACAAAGTAGTAAATATAGTTAAAACCTGCCTGGCGAGGCTATAAACTCTGTCCTTGAAGCTCAATTTCGCTCACATGAATTCACTTCCAGTGACAAGTGCAGCCAGTATCCTTAGTGGTTTTACTTCGTAAGGTGCAGGGCTGGTGCACAAAGGCTTATAAATCCTACCTCATGTTGCAGAGAAGAAAGGCTCCAAGTTCCCAGCCCTTAAGTGGCATCTTGATGCAGCCAAGAGCTCAGTCTTTGAGCTATGGCAGAAGTAACCTTTCCCCCCTGACATTTGCCAATGTACTCTGTAATGACACTGTGGTAAATATGCCAAAAGCTGAAACTGCATTGTGCACGGCTCCAACTACCATTAATCTCGGGAAACGTATGGAACGCAGCAGCGGTTGGTATCTGGGAGGAAAAAAAAATCCAGTGCAGCTTGTGAAATTATTGCTATTAAAAACACGCCCTCACTTCACAACTTAAAATCTTCCTTATAATTTGAGACTTTTTATAGTTTTTCTGAGCTCAGATTTTTACCTATTCTGAACAGCATTAAGAAAAATCTGTTCACATACGTACATGTGCATTTGCATAGTGAGGTACCTACCATGAACAGTGAAACCAAAAGGTTCCTTCTCTCTCTCCCCACTCTGCTCCCAGCACTTGATTTCTTAGATGCTTCTAGACCACTAATCACATACAGTGCTTTCCAATGAGCACTTTGGAGTCTTTTCTTGATACGTGGTGCTCAGATATGATACACTGTGGAAGCCTTACTTCACCAAATGGAACAGAAGGGCTACTTCATCAGGTTAGACTTCTCTTAGGACTCAGTTGAAAGCAATGTTTGCCTTGACCCCAACCCAGTCTGCCAGCATGGGCTCACATCCAGCCTGTGATCAGTACCAATCCCACCCGACCCGGGTGGTTATCTACCTGCCTTGCACGGCTGCCGAGCTGCAGCATCCTATAGGAAACCTCAATGCAATGACCATGGATGCTGAAGTAAATGGACTGCCGAGAATGGCTTGGCTCACATGCTTTTACTACATTGCTGCTGGAGTGTTAGGCTAGCTGAACTAGTCAGCCGACCCGTTAAAGTATTTTTTTAATGTTTTTACCATTTCCTCTATCTGCCAAGGTCATTTAGAATTGTAACCCTGGTCCTTCGGCCTGGTTCCAGTCAACCCCTGATTGGTGTCATCTGCAAATTTGATGTGGCTATTCCTTGCCATCACAGTCATGGACAAAAATAAGGAACAGTATTGCACAAACCTTCACAAAGCCCATCTTGATATATCATTCTGTCTTGATAGTAAACCATTACATCTACTTTGACTACTTTTTAAAGATGACACATTTCCTTAGCACAGTCATGAAAATTTCATGTGCAACAGGGTCAAATATCTTATGCTAAGAATATGAATGTGGCCACTTCATTTAATAATAAATATGCCAAAGAAAATGATGAAAAACAAAGAACAAATTTGCATACTCAGAGCATGAGCCAAACTACTGCCTTGACAGCACTGCATAAACTTCTCAAAATATGAGAAAGGCAGAATCTCCATGAAGAGAAAGAAGCAGAAAAACATCTTAGAGCCGTGATTAAAATAAAGCGATTCATTTGCAGCAATAAAGCCATACAAAATGGGGAGAAACTTGGCAGCATTTACACACCAGCTCAATGCATAACAAATGTTTTTACTACTAGCAAAGAGGAAATTGGCTGACAATCATACCGGCTTTCTGCAGTTGACTATTGGATATTTACTTACACCAGGAGTATATAGTAAGTTGCAGAAAGAAGATTACGCGGTGACTTCCTCATCGTTTTCACACAGAATTTCCTCCAGCCTTTTAAATTTCTATTAGATATTACATATTAGTAATGATGGAGGCTTTTTTCAGCAAGATCTTAGAGCTTAGTACAAATATACTGGCACCAGTTTTAATCCTTCTAGTAGCTGTAAGAGATCTAAAGTCTAATTTCTAACACTTATGTCTGATATACACATGAGCTACTTTTAAACAACTCATATTTGGATGAAAAGCAATGAAGGACTTCCTCTCCTCCCTGGTCCCCAGAGACCATCACGGTCAGGTAAGCACAACAGTAGTAGGAGAGAGACAAGTAATAGGTGTCTACACTAAAATAAGCAGTATTTAGAAAGTTTTCCTTCTCCTCAGCCCCAGACACGAATGTTGTATGTTGTCCAATATTTAATATTTGACAAATTAACACATCCATAATTCTTTGGAAAAGGGACAGGACAGCATGCAGCATAAAACCAAACAAGATCCTGTGATGTGAAGATATTTAAGTTGATCCACTTAATATTTTTTTTAAACGTCTATATGAAAGTCTTAGAAAATTGTGTGCCCCACAGGGCATGTTGTTCTTTTATTCCCATTTTGATCCACAAAACCCCTGAAAATCTATCAAGAAGCTGCACTAACGAGGACAGTATTTCCTGGTGGTAATTGATCCCACTCAGGTTCTTCATTATTTTATTGTGTCAGCATAGCATGCTTTTCCCCACCGTGTAACCACGGTAAATACATTTTCCATCGTACTACAGCATAAATCTTAGAACTTACGCTTGGAATGATGAAGGGGTAAGAAAGATAGGAAAGAGCCAGTAGTGTCTGGGCAGACTTAAGTCTCACTTGCACAGCACAGTTGCAGTTGCCCAATAAAAAAAAAACTTTGTGTTTACAAACATAGCTGAACAATTCATAAGGGATAAAAACAAAGGTCTTGTAGAATTATTTTGTGTCTTTACATTACATTTACATTACGACTAAAAAACCCCCAGATCTATGCGTTTTTCAAAATGAGAAGAATGAAATACTTTTGAGTCACTCTTTCAGAACAATGATTTTGGGGGAGAGAAAAAAAGAATCCCATTTCTTAATCATACCAGGTTATTCACAAAAAGTCACCTACATTAGAGCTTGCACAAAATGAGAAGGTGGCCTTTGCCCAGTTCCTGCAGATGGTGCACATCCGTCAACAAATACTTGGGATTATTCAGCATTTACTGTGCAGGTTGGGACAGTGCTGGTCAAAACCTTCTATAAGGAGTCACGTGAGAAAGAAAGTTGAGACATCGTAGATTAGCTTACTTCATCTAAGATTATTTTGCCTACAGTGTATATTTTACTGTTTGTTGAAGGCCATAGGTCTTTTTGCTGCATTGTGAATTATGGATATGGCAGCCTAACTCATGAGGGGAAGCTCTTATTAATTACTACTACAGGATAAATCCAATTGACCGAACTCTTTTAGCAAAAAACAACTTTTAACTTATTTCCCCCTCACCCCCATTCCCTTGTTGAGGTACCAGTGTCTTGGAAAACGAACCTCAATGTGCAACGCAATGCAGTGAGAGGCTGGTTACTGGAAAGTGCCTGGTGTACTCAGTGCCTGCCACAAGCTTCCTCTGCCACACACAAAATCCGAGCTACAGAGAGACTGCTCGAGGTGGTAAATCACTCCTGTGATGTTTGTTGGGGAGAACACAAGTAAACAGGAGGGGAAAAAAAATTGGGGAAAAGAACTGGGGAAGTAGAAGATGGCACTTTTGCTGCTCTTTTCAAATTATCTTGTAAACTGGGCTGAAAAAAGCCGTGGTACACACAAATAGCAGACTTTTCATACTACACGGATAGGATCTGGCAGTGTTTTTAAAAGGGGAATGTTGACATATTGCCATAGCGCTATTTATAGTCACTTCCATCATGCAGTGAAAATCTGACCTGCTCTTCTTTTCGGGTTTGACACACGCCTGACATCTAATTTTTTGAATCAGAAATTATGACGAAAAACCAGCATAGAAACAACATGAAAAGCAAATAACCACTTGCCAAAAAAAAAGTAAAAAAAAAAAAAAAAAAAAGGCCACATCTGTGATAATGTCAGCAGTGACGGTTAACCTCTAACTGCAGCAGTCTGGTGAGCTTGCTCTTCTATTTGTCGAACCAGCATGCAGGGCTGGCATTCCATATCACGGGCTGTAATACTATACTGCTGGGATATCATTAGCTACTTATAGCCGTGTAATTTGCTGTGTGTAACTCCCCTGACCAGAAGGAAGCGAATTCTAAACTTACCCCAATACACAATGAGAAACAGGTCTTAAAGAGCCAGCAAGCAAACTCATGCGCTTTACAACTGCAGCCTGGTTTTGCAACTGAAACCTGAGAAAAGCTGGGAAAAGCCATCCATCATAATAAGCCAGACCTTCTCTGGGAATATGAGGAAGAGCAAAATGACAGTAAACAAAGCCAAAGTTAACACAGGCCTTTATCTAGTGTCACTTCTATAAGCACACTTCTTCAGACCTACCATGGAAAGCAGATATTTCAAAAGCATGCCCAAAGAATAAAACGTATCTTTGGTGTATATTTTACCTAGCTGGTTTCACTGGACATCAGCAGTAGCCGGGGAGAGAACTCCAAAACAGGCATTGTATTCAGATTCTGAGAGTCAGCACTGTGTAAATGGGTGAGTATGAAGGCAAATTGCAGGTAGTTAGGCTTCACAAGGGGGGGGGAAATAGCATTACATCTGAAATAGTAAAACCTCATTTATTGATACCTTTGCTAATAAACATAACCAGAGATCTAGACTAATTTCTCTGGGCATTAATTAGAGCAACATTCAATTTACATCCCCAAAAAGGCTACAGCACATCTTGCTAGCTTCCACAGCATCTTCATTTTTCCAAACAAGAATTCCTACTACCTGAGAAATCAAGTCTAGTTTCCCTGAATGAGGTTTGCATCTTCATCACGTTCATCCTGGTAACATGCCCAGTGCTCCAAAATAGTAACCAGTGTAGTTTGTTCTTGCCAAAGCTAAAGTAAACGTAAACTTTTATATCACTGGAGGAAAAAAGTTCCATTCTGAACTATGAAGAGTCTGCTATTTGATCCACTGACATGAATGGAAATATTACTCATCACTGAAGTTTTAAGCCAGATATAAAAGGCTGAATCTTAAGAACTAACTTTTGTTTAGGAAAACAGGTGCTAGGAGCTAAGGAATATTGGAGCCGCAGAAACCGGGAAAGACAACTGGCCCCTTTGGTTGTCTCTGAAGTACCAAACAAAGCTCAGACGCGGGAGACACCTAGGGCCACCATTTTCTCATTTCTCATCTTTCTTGGGAAAAAAACAAAAACCCAACCAAATGAACCTTCCTTTCTTTGTCAGAATAAAAAACACCCTCAAAAAAAGGAACATAAACCAATCATAGATTTGCCTTTTGCTGAGCCCTGAGGACACTGATACCTGAATCTGAGTTTCATACCATCAGCCTGCCTCTAGTTTCTTTTTTCTAAAGTAATATCCTGTTTTAACACATACAGTTTAAACTCAGATCCACAATTTTCTGCAACAGCAGATCTCACAGGAACACTGTCAAGAGCAACAGCAGAAATCTTGCAAGTTTTCACAGGTTTCAAGCTCACAATCTGAAAGGCTGCCAGGGAAGTGACGACGTGCATCATGACAAACCTCGTGGGTTTAATTGTTCACTCAAAAGGGCGAGTGATTTGTACTGGGTAAATGTTACACCGCCGGTTGCACAAAACGCTTCATGACCAAAAGACCGTCAATTACTGCAGTTAAGTGGGGGATGCAGAGCAAACACGACCTGAACTTCAGCACGAGACGCTGCTAGGCTGCACAGTTACTTTTTAACAGAAGGCCACGGAAAGGGAAGAGATTTTATTCCAGTTATAACTCCCTTGCAATTCTAAATAATCTTCTAAAAATAAAAATGTAAATAATTTAAAGAGTACACGCCCACACTTGCATTGTCACAGAGACGACCGCTGGTCCACGAGGCTCATTTTTGAGACCTACTTTCTGGAAAGAAAAGGCTTTTAGGAAAGCAAACGCAGCCCAATGAGCTGAACTTCTCTCAGGTCCAAGGAAAGAGTAACCACAGGTTCCTGAACCGAGAAAAGGGAAAGAGCAACCATGGGTTCAGCCTAGCACTGAGCACCAAGAGCCATTGCCACTGCCCCAGCTGGGTTGACTTGGTCCTCACGCAGGGACAGGGACCTCTGCCTGGGGCTGTCAGTGTCAGACCCCACACATTTGAAACAAGCATGACAGAAGAGGGTCCGATTCCTACCTGGTAAAAATAAATCTTCTCGCATTTCTGCTCTGGCTTCTTCTGAGAAACATCGTTTTTTCAGCCATTCAGCTTCATATTCGCTTGCGTGTTCATCAGGCCACGTAATAGAGATCTTCCAATATAAAATGAAAGATAATTTTAGAACAAAAAAATTCAAAAACCACCACCCAGAACAACAACAGAAAAATCCTTAGAAAGTCCAGAAATTGAATATTTTGATCAATATCACAGTTAAGCCTTTTCTGGAACATAAGGGCAAACAAGTAGGAAAACCCAACCTGAACATCATCCAAATCCTGATACCGTTTATATATGGTCATTTTAACTTGAACCCATGACCTAATTTGCTATTTTGTGTGGGCTGCTTTCACTGCGGGAGCTGTGCTTAGCAGAAAGAGGAGAATCACAGAAGCTGGCACGTATCACTGGGGAGAGCGCTTTGCCACAACTCAGAAGAGAGCAAAAATATCTTCCAAAAAAATGACAGCTTGTTAAAAAAGAAAAAAGGACAAGAAAGACAGGCAAAAAGGAAATGCTAGGAGAGAAATCCCTCTCCCAGTTTTGAAAAAGGCTTCCCTCTTTCAAACAAATTTTAAAAAGGCATTATTTTTTGTTTTAATTCATGAAAAAAACACAGAAAGCAAGCATATGGCTTTGTTTGTCATGAACCAAAAGAGCTCAGTGTGGCACACACCCTCAGCTGAATTCTCAAAGCTGTTGAGTAGGTATCAATTCCCATTTCACATAATTCTGCTCTCTCACATGATGGTAAAACACCAGTATCGGTTTAGGATTAGTGCAGCGCTTTCATCAGTTCCTGAGTGGAAATGGAAGCAGATAATCCCTCCACTATCATGATACATTTGTCTGTTCAAAGCATTAATTTACCCAGCATTAATTTTGCTAATAAACAATCAACTTGGGAGCCCAGAATTCCTGAATGCAGACCCCGAGCTGTGCTCCCGCATGGGTCAACTTCTGCAAACTCTCCCTGCAGCGGGGCTGTCCCGGCTGCCAAAGGGTTGACTGCTGCATCTTTAGCGTGTTTAAAACTTCTTTAACTGTAAAATGAAGGAAGTGAGTTCACATATCAAAGGAGCCACGTACTGTTTTCAATAAAACCTATAAAATCTAAATGATCTGTTAGGTTTTCATATGGCAAGAGAGATTAAAATTCATAGGGAGGGCAGTTCCTGTCCTCTCTTGCCCAATAACACCCTCTTTTTTATGAGCAAATGTTAATGGAGACGAGGTAGATGCAGATATAGACACAGAAACTAGGTCAACTCTGAATATTGGGTTCAACTTTGGTTTGAGTGCTTGCTCTAAGATGAAGACTTTTGCACATTGGGAAATAGCTAATAAAGTGGTATTTTTGATGTGGATTAAGGTCATCATCACTTTGCCATTTGTTTTTCTGATTTTCAAGGCATTTACTTATAGAGTAAAGGGAGAAAAAAAGACATACATGAAAGTGTAATTAAAAACGTGGGGAATGCCTATATTTTCTTTTGAGCGTTTGGTAATGAAGAAGCATACAGCAGAATTTTAAAAAGCACAATTACATTCTAAAATCCAAAGCCTGGCTTGCTGCGCTCTCTGCATAACATCTACAAAGTGAAACTTCATATAAAGGTGGGAAGATCTGCGTTCTCCAAATTGCAATTATTCCTAAAAGCTTTGCAAATACAGGGTAGGGTTTGGACAAACAAATTGCGGTTGAAGTATAACCTGGGACTGCCTCTAATTTAGAGATGAACAAGCATCGTCAGACGGGTGGAACGGCAGATAGGCGGAACGGAGCTTTGCTTCAAATACCTTTTTTCTATCTGCCAGAGCGACTTCCTTCACCACGATGTCCACATCCAGGTCCTCGAAGACCAGCCTGCGCGCCCTGGCCGACTGCAGGAAGCAGTGGGGACACTGGCAGTTGTCCCTCAGCCAGACGCAGGGGTAGCGGCTCTCGCTCCCGTCCTCCCACTCCACCCGGACAAAATGACCCGCGTCCAAAGCTTCCACCTTCTGGATCCCCGGGTTCATGCTGAGCGGCCGGGCGGCGCGGAGCCCCGCAGCAGCGACGTCCCGCTGGCGGTGGCCAGTAGTCCCGGTGAGCAGGCTCCTGCCCTTCTGCGCCGGCGGCAGACAGCACGCCCTGCCCCTGGGGACTTTGGCCCTTGGCAGGACCTTGGCCACCGCCCTCCACATTTTGGCTTCTTTAACGAAATCCTCGGAGGGAGAACGCCTTCCTGGAGCTCCTAAAACGCCATGAAGAGCAGTTTATTACTGATGGAGTCAGCGCAGCAGAAAGACCATTTTAAGATGATTCTCCCCTCCCTTCCTGCTACCTAGACCTTTAGGAACATTCACTATCTGTTGCTTATATTTATATTTATATTTTTATATATATGCGCAGAGGATGTATTGAGACCCACCTACTCAAAAATCCCGTAGTTCATCAATTTACTTCATCATCGTGGCTGTCTTTTGTTTCTGCAGTCAGTTCATTACGTATTGCACAAATAGCCTCTTATAAAAAAAGACTCCTCAAGATCAGTTCCGTAAATCAAAAGCAGGAGTCACTACCAACCATGTTCAAAAGCTAAAGCCTTAAAGTACACATACCTTAATTCTTACAGTGGCTGCTACGGAAAAGAGAACACAGAATCCATCTCTTGTAAACATGACTTTAGCTACAGCAACAGAGTTCTGCAAGAGCTCCTTTCTCCTCTCAGAGCTGAACTGCTTTCTATAGATACAGTCTTTTATTTAAAGCTAGCTGTGTTCTATACTGCAGAAAGATGATCCATCCAAATCTTAAATTAGAAAAGAAGTTCTGGTCTAATGTTTTTCTTACTCAGAAACATACTTGGCCTCCCCCCGAAGCAATAAATCATTACATATATTTTTAATAGAGTGTTTAACCATCTCAAATATTGCATATTTATTCAGTATCTTTTTCTGTTGTTTTTGTTCTTAAGCTCACAGGGCAATATATTAACACCCCGCCAGGACCAAAGTCCCCCCAGTTATCTTTGCACAGGAAAAACCTCATTGGTTTCAGTAATTTGACTCACTAAGATCTGCTGGAGTTGCCAGAAGGTTTTTTAAATTTTTTCCTTTGCTACATGTTAGAACTAGGTTGTACAGGACCCTTGGGTCTCCTTTTGCTTTTCTTTCATTTGATTGAGTATAAAAAAATCAGAATATTGATTTCTACTTATTTGCACACAGTAGTCCCATCAAAACCTAGTATTTATCACTTGCAATGCAGTCCAAGCCACAGCTAGTTTTGTGTGTACAGACTGAAATCTCTTTTATATCTAGATTGAATAACTTTCCTTCTACATATATATAAGTACACAAACATACATATGTAAATATATATGTGTATCTCCCCCTTAATTCTAAAGGATTATTCAAGTAACTCAATTTTCGTCTGAACTGTAAAAATATTTATACCACAAGGCTGACTACAGTCTCCGTCTGAGATTTCTTGGACAAAGTTTTATTATGTATGACTGCAAAGATGTGGTATGATTTAGGGATTTTAACATGCCATAATTGGATACTTATTCTAATCTCCTTGAAAGAAAAGACAAGTACTGGAACACAATGAAGGTTTCTACTATACCAAAACTTTAGAATATCTGGTTTCCAGAAAAAAAAAAACCAAACACAAACAAACCAGGACAACCATCAACAATTCATTTTAACATATTGTATACTTTTGCCACATCTGTACTGGTTTCAGGATAGTTCTCTGTTCGGGGCAGGGGATTACCTGATGGTAAATACACTTAAGCAACCAAAATATAGTTTAGATGGAATAAGGACAATTAAGATGCAGGAGCATCTGTCATCCGTCATTGGCCAGTCTGGCCTAAACCACAGCAGCAAGTCACAAAACCATTGCCTAATGCTTAGGCAACTCAGAAGCTCTTGCTACTTGCCCTGCTACATACGAAGTTATCTGAATCCCTCAAATGCTAATACAACCCATATTGAAAGTCAGCACGATGCAGACAGAGCCGAGTATCCTCACACATACCCCTAACCCAGTTTACTTAAGATTGGTGATCAAGTAGCTGTGCACCGTAAAACTTTTAAGGCACGACAAGGTAAGCAAGATCAGAAAATTCCTGACATCTGAATTGTCCAGCACAAAGCATGGTGCTCACATCCACTTCAATTTAAGAACACTGCATCAATGGTGGGATCAATTTATTCCACCTGTCTTTCAGTGTATAAGGAATTCAAGCACAGAGCACTCTTCCCAGAACCAACTACCTAGCTCCTTTAGGGATACAGATGCTTTTCTCTGTGTACTGAATATAAGCAGGTACTCTGTAGGTATCTGCTTAAGACAAGACCACGAGAACAGAATATGCTTATGAAGTTTAAGGCCACCAGAAAGTTCCTCTGGCTTACCAGAGGGGGGCAGGGGAAATTCTGACAACTGGGTAAACATAATACACTCACTAAATAGTTCATTACATAGTTTGTCCATAATGTACTTCATACATTCATCCATCCAGTAGCTCATGCACTGGTTTTGTACACAATTTTCTCATCATACTTAAGTAGCTTACCAAATAATTTAAGTATCATTCACATGCTTAGTGCTTAACCTAAACAAAGGCTCCTTTTCTTTTAACTTTAGCATGGAGGTTACAAACACCTGGCTGCTGTGTATGAACTTATTATAAATATTTTTCTTTAAGATGGCAAAACAAGGGACAGGAAAAAACATTTAAGCCTTTACTTTCTGACTGTCAACTGTCTCTCAGGGAAGATTCATCACTAAATTTAGTCCTACATGAAGCCTGCCAGATTCAAAGGGCTCCTAGGGATCTGTTTTACCATTCAATTAAGATCTCTGAACTTACTTCTAAGAGACTCCTCATAACACTACTGGTAACAGAAAAATCACATCAGGATTTTCTGTTACGCCAAGAAACTAAGGTGAATTTATTGTCTTCCTATCACAGATGTCGCTTAACTCGTATTTGTTCACCTGGTAATGGATAACTCACTCACACAAAATACACGTCAAGCAGAATCTCTTCTAAATCTCTGACAGTAACTTTTATAAATGCCTGGGAACAAAAGGTCAGCCTAAAAAAACCAGATGCAACCAATCCTGCCAGACACAATTTCTAGTTAAAAAAAGAACAACAAAAAAAACAACTTGTGGAAGTTACTGAGATGAGTTACACGTAATTTATGTTACAATGGTGAAGGTCGTGAGCCAAATGGGAATTTTCACCTTTGCTCGGATGCGAGAAGCTTGTGCAGGAGGGTTCACCTCGCCTAACTTCAGGTAGGTACCATAGTGACCTACACCTGAACATCACATGCACTATCCCCAACACTCCTAACTAACAGGCACATCTGGATCATGATTCAGTTGACCTTGTCAGAAACCTGCTTTAGGATGAGGAGAACTGAACCCTCATTTCTCTCCGCCGATTACAGAAAGAGCCTCAGCAACCAGCTCCAACATGGACGTTTTTGAATTCAGCAAGACCACTTTCCATGGCACTAATTTTATTATTAACTGATGCTTCTGTTTAGAGACAACCATTGCTACACAGAATTCACTAAACACGATCCTGCTGGGAGAACTGTGGATAGTGGCCCTAAACGTTACTGCCACGCAGGGAAAGCCTACGCTGCTGTCGGTGCTACCCCTGTTCCACGAGACTTCAGGTCTTGGTGTCATCAGTCAAACCTATTGCCCATCACAAAGCACTCCCCTGAAATGCTGCCAGTCCTAACAGCCAGAATCTGAACCAGCACTGCATCCCGCAAAGAGAGGGAAGATCTTCCCAGGCTGCAGCAGGAACCTCCGATATGTTTAGGGTAGGAAAACATTCCACTGGACACTATGCAGTATTAATAAAAATAATTCTATGTAGCTTTTGTAATGTTCAGATCTACTTTGTCTGCCGTTACTCTGCCTCAAGACTCCAGACATATTCAGCTCTTTCATTTACGTCTATTTATTGAAGTCAGTGAACTTGTACCTGCAAAACACCACCATTAATTAGGAGAGAATCGGGACCCCCAGCTCTAATATTATTCATTTTGCTGGTTATACAAGAGGAAGCCATGAAAATTATTACAGCAAAAAGATTTCCCTTGTGGCGAAGTTACGCATTTGCTCTTTAAATACACCACAGTGTTTGCATTAGACTTCTGTTTCTGTCTTCACTGCAAAGCAATTTCTTGGGTTAGCCACCTACCGAGAGAAATCTTGTAACAGTAAAAAGGCTGTTTACTCTTTTCCCTGAGTTTGTCATATCATGATGTCATTATTAGAATGTGTATTAGAATGAAAACACAGATGACAATGACTAAAAATATCTGCTACAGCATGCCCTCTAGATGTTTTTCTTCTTAGATACAAACATCACATAGATCTGCAAGTCTATGTTTTGTCCCATACGCACACCATCAGAGCAGAACCTTCTCCCTTCAGTAGGATTTTTTTCCAGTTTGCATTGGTGGGGTGCAAGACTATTCTGGGTCAAGTTCTCCACAGAGGCTACTCGGAATGTCTGCACTGGACTACTCCAGTAAGGCATTTCACACCAAATGGGGGGTTTTCACAACTTCTTACTACCCTGTTCAGCCTTCCCAGCTGGGGTCTCTGTGCCAGGCGAGGGTGAGGCACATCAAGCTCCCTTTTTCTCACCTGCACCATACAAGACCTGTGTGGTCAGGCTATCCAGCTTCAGGACACAGATGCAGGACACAGCAGCCAGCCTCCCAGGGAGCACCAGCCTCCAGCACTCCAACCCAGCATGGGGCAAGAAATTAACTACCAACTTTTGATGAAAGTGCAGGTCAATGCTGGCATTTCTCTCTCCTGCAGCAATGGATGACAGATGGCAGAGAGTTGGGATGAAACATTCCTCATCAAGTAGCACTGGCAAGCCCCTAGCCACCGAGAAACCCCAGCCTGAGGACTCTGCCTGTTTCCAGGGTATTGTAAGGAAAGACATCCACAGACTGGGTGAATTTGTCTGGAAACCGCATGCTATTCCTGATTTCTAATTAAGTGATTTTTCTTTACATTAAGAGTGTATAGAACATTAAGGTAAGCCCGCAAATAGCAGTGAAGAACTTGGAACTGTTCTTATTGATATCTTCAGAAAATCCTGTAATTACACACTTGAAAGTACTGCACAGAAGCCAACTAACACCACTTGACGACAAAGAAAACATTCTCCCACCCTTACTAGTAGGCATATCTAGAAACAGTGTAACTGGTCAAAATGACCATTTCCACTCCTGATCAGTAATCTGGATGATACTGCCATTTTCCCAAAACCTTTGTGTTAAGACGTGATTCTAAATGCTTGAGAAATAGAACTTTATGGTTCAAAAAACCTGGAATCCAAGACAGCTGAGCTGCTGGTGAGAAAAACAAATCCAAATGCCTAGTGCTGATGGTGCCAGGCCACTGCAGAAAGCACATCTAATTCTAAAGGAATCAATCACACAACATGGATTTTCCTATCATGTTCAGTGTAGTTTTTCAATCCTTGACAGTTTAGAGGTTTGCCTTGTTATTTCTTTTTTTTTTTTTTAAATTTTTTACATAAAAGTAGGATGCTAATCTCAAATTAATGGAATCTAGATTACCAGAATTACCAGCAAGAGTTTCAGGAGTTTTTATCCCATTGCCTCCTCAAAATCTTCAGGCAGACATTAATCCCTGTGCTGCTATTTTACACCTGAAATTGCATTCTGTACTAAACTACAAGCAGAACTCACCGGTTGGCCTAAAGTTGGCATTCTTATAACCATGGTCAAATCAAAGAGCAACTGATAATGCAAAGCAAATTGTCTTCATCATAGCTCTCCACATTTCTTGTCCCTGAACTACTGTTATCAGCACAAACCTGGAATACACCCCACGTAACTCTCAGTCATCAGATCTCAGGTTTGCATAGTTTAAAATAAACACTACCAATAGCTCCTATGAGTCACACTGTCCCATGTGAACATCATCCAAGGCTCATGGATTTTCTGTCCACGTTGTTGTTATTCACTCATCATCCTCAGCAGCATGACAAGGGTCAGCCCGGATGCTGGCAGGCAATTACAATTTAAGGTGATCCCCATCACCTGGAGGCTAGGCTTTCAGCCTTCCCCAGCTCTCCAGTCAAAAGGTAATGCTCACTATTTTCTTTCTCAAAAATCTGTCTCCTTCAGTCTCCTCCAACAACACCCCACTAGACATCACCCGCTCTCTGCTCTTTGCTGACATCAGCAGTATGTTTATTAGCTTTACCTGCACAGCTACTTAAAATTTAATTCTGGTTAATGGTACTGGATAACAAGTGCTCTCCTTACGCAAGGTTAAGAAACTGCAGAGAAACAAAGGGCATAATTATTGTGTCACAACCAAGTTTTAGCCATGCCTTAAAACCAGTTTGCTGCATCAGAAGGGGGACAACGCAACCAGCTCCCCATGGGATGCACCAGCATCTAACACTGCTGCCAGCTGCACTGGAACCACCGATCCATAAAAAGTTAGATAACTCCAGGAAGAGCCCACACTGGCCCCTGTTTGAAGTGAGGTTTTATATAGAATCATGGAACGGTTTGGGTTGGAAGGGACCTTAAAGATCATCTATTTCCAATCCCCCTGCCCTAGGCAGGGACACCTCCCACCAGACCAGGTTGCTCAAAGCCCCATCCAGCCTGGCCTTGAACACCTCCAGGGATGGGG
>JAOXJK010000040.1:62175684-62218603 GCA_025774025.1 Xenus cinereus
GAGGGAGAAACGCACGCCTTTCTCTCCCCTTAACGAACACACACTCGCAGCCCCCGCTCCCCAAACCTGGAATTGCTCGGCTTTGCCCATTTTCCCCGTGAATAACGACGGCTCCAGCTCCGCGTCCCCCTCAGCAAGCACAGGGTGTAGGGGCAGAGGGGCTTCAAAAGCTGCGAGCACGCTCAAGCGCTCAGGCCGCGCGGTTTAGTCACCAATTGAAAGCTTGGAAGGGAAAAAGATGCAGGTTCAGGGAAAAAAGATAAGGCGTGCTGCAATAAACCCGGCTAGGGTAAAGATGGGGAGATGAAATGCAAATTCTGTTCTTAAATAAAACGTCAGATGCGTTTGAGGAAAATCCAAATACAGTTATTTGAGGAAAATCCAAATACGGTTCATCCTACGGGGCTGACTATGTAAAATTTTAAGCGTTTCGCTTTCATAAAACAATATTCTGCGTGAATGCAGAAGCGTAGTAATGTAATGGCAGCACCATTACAGCAGGGTGGAACCTTGCACGTAACCGGTATAAATCCGCCTTTTACTATTTTTGAGTTGTTAAGTCAAGGCGAGATCACAAAAAGAAAGGGTCTGTAAAGTGACCAGCTCCTTTCACGTCACCTGTCCTCCTTCATGGAAAACATCAGCAGCTAGCAGAGATTGCACCAAATCCTGCAGTCATACAGAGTTAAAACTCCCACCACCGTTCGTGAGGGCTTTGCATGCAAAAATACTTATATCTCCTCTTTAAGGTAAATATTTAAACTGTCATCCCGATACTTTCTGCGTGTTGTAAATAACTATGATATTTACAGTTAACTTTATTGGGAAACAGGCCAGATAATTATGAAGTATCTCTACTTTTTTCACTGTTATGCCGGGCACTGTAGATTAGAGCCTTATGGGGCTCAGGGGACTTTGGCTCCACTATGTCTTATGCTGCCATGACTGTAGACACCTACATTTCATCTCTGGCCCCTTCCCTCACGGCAGCTTCCTACTGTAATCAAAAGCTACCCCTTCTCTGGGTACACGGGAAGCAAACAGCAGCTGTAGAGACCAGCCGCTCTTCTCGAGCTCCAGCATCCTCAGCTCCACAAGCTGCTCCTTTCCTCGCTCACAGTTCCTTGAGAGGCTCCAGCGAGGCCCCTCTCTCCATGTAGCTGGCTACTGCTTCTGTTCCCAGGTGGCCCTGGTGCCAGTGGGTAGGTCATTGGGTTTTTGGGAGCTCAGCGATGGGCTTAACTACGTGGCCAGGCCCTTTAAGGTACAACACAACAGCACCGTATGCAAGTTCTCACTGTCACCTTTAATACTTAATGACAACCTGTGCTATCAGTGTCCCTGAGTACTGCCTGTAGAGCCTACTGAAGGGCTTTACCTAAGCCCAGGAGGTCATAACACTAACAAACACCAAGAAACAAGAGCAAAAAAATAAACCAACCAGTCAGCCAGCCAACAAAAGCCTAGCCCAGAGACAGCAAGGGTAATAACTGAACCCTTCACCTATTCAATTGCTTTAAGCAGACCTTCCAAGCCCCAGAGACAGTTAAGACCATGTGCACATACACCTCAAGGCGAGCAATGTTTGCAGAGTCCAGGCAACTATTTTGCACTGCTGAGAACCCAGGCCAGACAAGCTATCCAAACAGAAACACTCCACACATTTGGAAACATTTTAAATTTGTAATTAAGTTCAGAAAACACTCATATAAATAGGTTGGATTAGGCTAAGCTTTTGTGCTTCAGCTTTCTATAAAAGGTTTAAAGCTTATTCAACTGAGCCTACTTGGCATTTGTCCTTGGTCTGTGTTTGCCAACAGGGGCTCTTTCAAACAATTTTATTCCCAGGACGCTCTTCTTTCACCTAATATTTTATTTGGTTCCCAATTCTTTGCCAGCCATAGTACTTTATCTACATAAGTTTCCACCCCAACTGGTGTTACTGCCAGTTGACTGGTTTGGCTGATACTTGGGTTGTGGTGGACTCCACTTTTGAGGTCTTTTCATGGAAGTACCGCGCTGTAAATCACTCAGCTATAGCTTTGTCAGCATGGTTATGCTTTCACCAGTGCCACAGTGGGTAAAAATTCAGCCTTACTAAATAGTTTTTCTCTGTCTCTTCATACATTAAGAGACTAAGAGGTGTCTGTTGCTCCCTGCTGCAGCTGCCGAGTCCCTGCCACTGCTGTTTTCAATCCAACATGCATTATCCAAGTCTTATTTAAATTTTACATCAAAATAGTCTCTCCCCAAGTAACCCACTTGGAATGTCTGCTTCTGAAGGAAGTCTGCAACACGGGATCTGCAGCCTGGGTGACTCAGTAGGCAAAGCTTTGGTAAAAGCTGAACTTGCTGAAAGATACAGCCTGATCCAAGGCAATACCTGCATGGTTCAGGATTGCAACACAACAGAATCCTAAGTACTAACCAAAAAGCATCAAACAGTGGAAAACATGACAGAATGATACTGTGCATGGGTAATATTATCCATTCCAAACTCACATCTGAAAGACAAAAGTCTTAAGACTGCGGTGAGATAATCTAATACGAATACCCTTAAACTGTCCATAAAACCATGTGCATACAAATGAAAATCAGATTTTTTTCTTTTTTTTTTTGAAAGACACATACTGAAAAATGGATAACCTTTATCCATCAAGACCTGGGTTGAAGGGTCAGACATTTTCATCACAGCTGGCAGCAGCAGGAACACCGCAGCAAGGGCTGAAATAACAACATAAAAACTAGTGTCAACGCAGAGTTTTCAAAAGTAATTTCTGGCCTTATCTGGAAGGCACAGGGGGCAATAAAACCGGAGGAGGACAGAAGGGAATTTCTCAGGAATACCAGGAACGCAGGGTGGAGAAAACCAGGGAGGAGAGCAAACCGCTTTCTGCTGAACGATGCATTTTCTGCTGGGAACCCATAGGGGTAGTTGTATGAGATCAGATAGCTGGGGAGCTTTTGGGATGCATCCAAGAAACAGCTGCTCCTTGTGGCATGCTCCCATGAAGGCCCTCATTGAAATCCTGGCATTGTCAAAAGGCCCATTGATTTCAGCGTGACAGTATTTAACCCTCCGTGCCTGTTCAAGCATTTAAAAATTCCTTTTGCATAAAATGAGGAAAAAGTACTGGAAACAAAAATAAAGTAGCATACTGATACCGTCTTTTTACAAATACTTGGCATGATATACTCTGCTGTGGTAAAGCCATTGTTTTTCCACTGAAGAGCATTAGGTTTATAGTACTATAAAGAACTGCAGAATTTACTTTGCATAATCTCTTATGTACTAGCACCAAAATCAGCCTCCAGTCCAGAAATTGCCTATACACTGATGGAAAATGCACGGCTCGGCACTGGATTTCAGGCGAGGCTTGCATAGTCTTCCTCTGCAAGCAGTGCTTCATCTTTGGTTCTTGGCTCACACGTGTTTGCTATTTCTGTCACAGAGGATGGTAAACTTTGCAGCATCAGAACGTTTCAGATGTAAATGGCCATTAATTTGGAGAACAGATATATGTTATATGGTCCTAAAGGCCCCACAGGCTTTAGGGTATAAATGTTGTTCTGGCTTCTGTTTTTCTGCTGTGAACTGTTCTATAGCTTTACATAAAGATAGCTTGTTTAAAAATGAGACTAACAAGTATGCGTGTGTAATTTCTAATTGTAGGGTGCAGCACTAAATGCTCAAATGACATCAAGTTACGTGGGCATGAAATATCCCGTGAAAGAATAATGCCAGGTTTTTTTGTAGGAAAAATGCCACAAAAATATACCAGAAATTCTGCACAATAAAAAAAAATAAATGATTTGTCAAATGAAACTTTTATAAAGCACTTAATAGTCATTCCGTATAATTTTGGAATACAACACAAATTAGGAATGAATATGCTGAAGCATGAACCATATTGAATGTTCAGGAGCAGCATGCATATCTGTGATTACACTGAAATTTTGAATTTCTCAGAAAGGTGAGTTTAATTCAAGCACAAGAGATTTCTCAAATACAAATTTGTAGAGAAAATGTTTAGAGGTGGTGGATTCTGATGAACCTTTTCTTCTTGACAGATTTCAGGCTGAACCACAGCTGTGTCTGGGAATATAGTCCTCTGAGTCCTTTAGCACCGGCCCCCCCTGGATTAGCAATACAGAAAACCAAACTGAAAAAACATGAGTAGCTATAGGAAGTATTTGGTATAAGGCTTAATACGAATACAGCTAATAGAAAGAGTTTTTCAGGCTCGTTGTCTCAGAATAATATGCAGTTAGTATTGAATCTGCTTCCATTTTAGCCAACACCAAAATAAGATCAACCTCGGAAGAAAAATAAAGAAAGAGATTTTACCACACTCCTGTCTGTTGTGGGTGCTGGTTTACTTTACATAAATATAATTTGCTTAAAGCAGAAAACTGAGGGTGTGCTCAGATTATTTTTGAAAAGAAAAGTGATGCAACTGGATGCTTCCTCAGAAGGGAAGAGATTAAAAAAGAGATGAGGAGGGAAGACTATTTACTGGTATTATACTAGTGCAGTTTCTGTCTGTTGATGAAAAACCTCGAACCCCAAAAGGGATATCACTTGTGTTTCTTCAGCAAGGTTCCTGAAGTGGAAATAATAACACTTCCTCAGTGGAAATGAAAACATTTCAAAGAGCATCATCGTTGGCCAGCACATGGAGAAGCTTTCCCATTTCTGTAAATGTGGTTTGTTACAGAGACAGTGTATCGTGCTGTTAAAATGTTGATTTGATTTTCAGTCCTTTCTGTGTTATGTTTATGCTCTACATGAACATGAAAAGGCCGTATGTGAAAACATATACTTTGCAGATGTTACAGAAATGTAGTTCACTAATTATTTATGATAATACATTCTCCTTGCCTCTAACCTGTTAGAAGTAAAATAAGATTTATTTTAGGATTTTAAAAAAACCTGCAACTTTTCTTCTCTTTCCTTCTCTCCATCTCTTACAAAATAGAAAAAGCTTAAAACCTGACATGTTTTGCTCAGGCAGAGTTGGAAAAGAATTTGAGTAAAAGCCTTGGAAGAAATATAAGACAGTCTGGTGGGGAAACGCTGATGTCATTTCCAATGGGATTAATCCATTGATACAATTGCTCAGGATTTGCAGTCCTGTGATCTAATATATTCATTTGAGGCAGGGTCTTGAAAACACCTACATTTTCTGAAAGCTGAATTTCACCAGGCCTATTCTCTAGGTTGGTTCTCCAGCAATTTCAACAGATTTTACACTATAAAATTTCCAGTTTTACCACCTTTATAAGGATGGCATTTTCTGATTTACACACATAAACTTATGTATTAAGATCAGGGATGATTTCCTTAATAAAAGCTAGATCCTGACACATTTTATACTGATTAGTCATCGAATTTCCTCTGCTCACCAATCCTTTAAAGTCTCTGCTTATGACTTTAGAGCGGGAGCCTACATGTTCAGGCTAACTAACTGCACGTTGTTTTATTAAACATAGCTCCACAATGGTTAAGTCTTTCTATTCTCGGCCTCAGATAAACTGAAATATTTATAATAGTATCCTTTGTGCAGATAAAAGTGAGAGAAGATGGAAAAATGACAAAAAAATCCTAGGATTTAACTGGTTTAATCTCCTTTCACCCATACCTTTCTTAATGTAGCAAATAAAGAATGAAACATGCTTCTATAGTAAAATTCACTTGTATTCCCAGATCAGTTTTTTGGGAGTTGGAAAATGTCCTTTTTATATCCTAACACATTCACTCAGATTTTTTATTTAGGTGTTTTTAAAAGTGTATTAAATTTAAAACTAGACTGACTTTGTATTTGAGCAGCACAAGACCAAGCATATGGTTTCAATTGAAATATACCAAAATCTCCCTGTTAAAAAAAAAAAAAAAAGAAATCATTCCCCTTAACAAACATTCTTATAAAATTCTACTTGAAGAAGCAGGTGAAGGGGTACTATTTACAGTCAGCTCTATATTTATTTTTGTGCAGTCATGGCTGACTGTTCCCCAGGTTTTTAATGACTCAGTGCACACAGAGCACTCATTCAGCAGCCCTAACACTGTGTTATTCTCTCATGCCTGAGGTTGGTGCAGAACATCGATAGGGAATTTATACCTCCTACTACAATTTACGACTTTCATTCAGAATGGAATGGCGTGGCTTAGGAACCACCATTCGAGATGAGCTGCTTGTGGCTCTGCGGGCCCTTCTGCGGAGGATGAGCTGGGCACTGGTGAGTCTTGCCTCCGCAGCTCGACCTGGAGCCCCAGCATGGATGTTTGCTACCACTGACTTTGAACCAGAGTGAACTGGAGTGTAGGGGCACTACCTGCCTCTTTCCGCCTTTGTGGTCAAGAAGCAGAGATGTATGATAGGCTTTAATGGATAGAAGCTGGACTGAATAAAGTTTGCAAGCTAATTTAGGCTTAGGAAATATTACGGCTCTTCCAGCTTGGTTGCGTTGGATGAGAAAGCCCCAGCCTTGCTGCTGGCATTCAGGGTGTCTGAACACCACATCTGGTCTCACAAATTGGTCCGTTCTGGTGCTTTGATCCCACTGGGTATTATGCTCCCAGAGCCTGCACTAGCTGATCGATCTGCTTTTCCATAAGGACCATCTTGCTGGGGTGTTGGAAACCCCAAGACATCAGCACTCTAGTGCTGTGGCACTGGGAGGATTTCTTCCAGGGTCAGACAGAAGATGCCTGAGCATAAATTTGCTGAAGGATCTCAGCATCCAAACCCAGAGAAGCCCAATGAAGAGCAGCTTCCCTCTGGTAACAGAATAAATGCTCCTGTTTCACAGCAGGCAGCTGTGGAGGCATTCAAAACACTTTGCTATTCTTAGCCTTAAAAAGGTTCAACGAAACCAAAGCGAAGCTGACAGCCATTTGAAATGAAAATTAAGAGGGTACATTCAAAACCAAGAAGTGTCTGGAAGGCAGGGTTGGACAACCCATCCTCTCTACAAGAGCAACCCACAGGGAGAACACCTCCACGGGTTAAAGCAATGTGTGCTGTTCATTCAGGTGCCAGCTGCCTGCAGAGTGGAGGGAGCTTGTCTACAACTGCGGGGCTGCCTCACCTCCCCATCCTGCTCTTCTCCCAGGGAAGACCCTGCGTAATGAAGTTTCTGGCGTTAAATCTGCAGATAGCAGCAACAATGGAATAGCAGACGCGGGTGACCTCTTTCATCCTATTTTCCAAATAGGTTAAGGCACAAATACTGCTTTTTTTTTTTTTTTTTTTTTAAATAAATATTCCCTTTTCCGGCTCCCCTGTTGCATAGTGTGACATACTAGCAATAACCTCCGGCTGAAACCTGGCCCCTGGCACTGTGCCACTCCTCTGGTGGGAGGTGGGATTCTGCCCTTGTTTTCAAACCTGCTAAATCACTTCTTACTCTGTCGTCTTACAAAGTGTTTTGCAGGTTATGCTCCTGGAGCGGGGTATGGCACTGGACTTCAAAATCACTCCCTTTTTGTAGAAAGTCTGCACGTAGGATGATGGCAAATGGTAACATATCCTGAGTGTTCTTAACCTCTTGTTACACTGGAGTCATTTGCACGTAAATTTGATGAAGGAGTAGTTTAGCACAAATAAAAACACATGGAATAGCAGCCAAGATTTCTGTGGGTAATGAAACCATACAGGTTCTCCTGTTTTCTAGTGATCTGCATGTTTACCTCCCAAAGCACCTTGTGCAGAGCACAATTTGGAGATGTGCTTGACCTTCACTACCTGAGGAAACCGTGCTTTCATTCAGAGGGGCTGCGGAGTCAAGCTGCCGTCCAGGCACCATTCTGAGCATTTATCAACCACACTGAGAGTAAGAGGCATCGCCATTACACTTACTTATTCATGTGTTCTTATGTATTTTTCTTCAAAGAACTAATTTTTGCTCATTTTAGCCTGTTGCTGATTTTTAAAAAAAAACATTATACATTTGAACTGATCTAACCTAGAAAGTTTCAGGCCGAGCTCTCTCATGTTACTCTCTTAGTAATCATGGATGGTAGTTTGTTAACCTTTTGATGACTTGTAAAATTGAATTATTTGTCTAACAAGGAGCTGCTGAGATGGATGCACTAACCAAAACATATTCAGACACACATTAAAACTAACATACCTTTCTCCTGAAGAGTCCAGCTGGAAACATACGTAACAATGGGCTGCAAACTCAAGCTGGTTTTGTGGTAGTTTCTCACATTCCTGAAAATG
The DNA here is from genome assembly GCA_025774025.1 of Xenus cinereus. Lineage (NCBI taxonomy): Eukaryota > Metazoa > Chordata > Aves > Charadriiformes > Scolopacidae > Xenus > Xenus cinereus. The sequence continues at coordinate 62,183,913 of JAOXJK010000040.1, forward strand.
TGTGCACAGGATTTTTAAAAGTGTTTAAGTGAGCAATGAACATTATACTACAGCTTTTGGGAAGACTTACAGGTTGTAAATCATGGCTAGGACCACTAATTCAGTGGCAATAATTTAAATAGTATTATTTGCACATTATAAAGCCTTTTGTTTGTCTTATTCAATTTATCAGTATTATTTTGCCTCTTTTTGTTTTTAGAAAGGCATCAGTTTAGTCTTAATTCACTGTCAAGATGTGAGGACACCTCTGAGAAGGGTTTCTGGACATTTGCTGATGATATTTCTGCTAGGGATCAGGAGTCCAAAGCTCCTTCGGCATAAATGGAGAAAATAACTAATTTAGTAACTAAGATACTCAAAAAGAGACATTGCGGACTGCGTTGTCTAAACAAGTTTTCTCTGACTCTTTCTGAAAGTGATGGGGACTTTACCCATGCCTTTGGTAGGACAGAGTCAAAGATGAATCTTGGAAACATTTTGCTCTATATTGTAAGTGGTTTGCTTGCCCTTGGCTCACTTGCAAATTACTTGCAGACAGTAGCCTTTCTTTTCTTTTTTTTTTTGGGCTGCAAGTCATCTGGGAATCAGCACAGTGAATAATACAGGAACCATTAGTTGTTTCTGGAAACATTAGTTTCCAGAAATGTTAGGCATTTCCAGATATGAGTAGTAATTCCTAGATTGTTCATTGTGTTAATTCCAGACGATTTAGCAAAAAGAATTTGCTATTGTTAATCATATTATGGCCGACATAATACTTTCTAACAGTTCTCTTTAACCACCAGCTATTTGGTACTAATTATTGATATGTGATGACTAGCCTTGAGACAAAGTTGTTGCATGAGAAAAATCATCACGACAAAGAATTCTTCTGGCCCAAATTTTCACCAGAGGTTCATTTCTGCTGAGGTGTACAAAAGCGTTGGCATTCACAAATGGTTTTGGTTATCAAACATTTTCAAACAATTAGCTGTATGATTTGATTAGGAACAGATGAGTGATTAAAACATTTTCTTAACCAATGCAAATAAAACACTTCATTGACTCACACATACAACTGTAATGATAAAAAAGTAAATCAAGTCTAAAAGGGAGACTAAACTATCTTCACTGAGGCCCTTTTATTGTGTTGCTTTCCTATTATAAATTCCATTTTCATCTCTTCAAATATATAAATCTGGGACACTAACTAACTGGATATATAGTCTCGCCGTGTATGAGTAACACATAGTAATGCAAGAGCAAGCCCCTCCAGACATTGTGACTTTACCAAGTTACTTTACTGGTTACCGAACATCTTTTTTTGTCCAGATGTTACAGCAGTATATATGTTGGAAGTGGAATGCATTAGCAAATAAAAACGTGTCTAATCTCCTCTGGAATGGCACAGAATATTTTCTTTCATCATATTCCCTGTGTCTATTAGAAGCAGAAGGGTTTGTAGGTGAAGACTGTATGAAGAAAACCATATCCCACTTGTTGAAGCTAATACGTAACAGTTAATAAACAGTAGATACTAACATCTTGAGTGTGGATACCAGTTCTGATCTAAGCAGACAGGACTTTAAGACCTTAAAATAATGCCTCTAGAAGCATCAAAATTTTAGCAGTCCTCAGTGGTTTCCCTGAGTTCACATTTCTGGACACTACTATCAGAACCAGCAGCTGTGGGAGAGACAGCACAGGCACATCCTTCCAGTCCTACCTCCCCTCCTCGCTTGGACCAGATGTTGACCGGAGGCTCCCCTGCCAAGTCCAAGACTCTGGATCTTGAAGGTGAATCTTTGGAGAGAGCTAGTCGATCCCAGGGTTTGTGGGAGATTTGAAAGCCGGCGGCCTTAGCCACTAGATCTTTTGAGAGCAGCCAGTACATGATCTGTGACAAATCCAAAACAAGAATTCCTCAATACTCATCACCTGTAAATCAGCCATGGCAGTGAAAACCAGGATCTCTAAAAAAAGAGAGCGGCAGAGAAAAGCCCGACAGGCAATTTGAGGCTGGAGCTGCAACCTGCCCAGCGAGGCAAATGTGCCTGCAGTCTCTCTGCTTAGGCATAGCAAATAAACTTTGGGCAGCATGCCATTTTGAGAGTAGGGTCTTTCTGAAGGAATCTATGGGAATTCTGCTGTTTTGTGGTTTTTTGTTTTGGGCTTTTTTTTTTTTTTTTGGTGTGTAAAAGAATAAGCAGTGCCTATCCAAAATACTAGAAATATTTAAGGTTAAATCTTGGCCATGTTGACACTGAAGCAGAAGCTTGAACTGACATTGGAAAGGCCAGTATTGCACCTGTGCAGATTGCCACGTGAGGAGACCCTTTCAGTCACCTCTCGGTGGCTCCTGAACTGACAGAAAAAGGACTTGGGACACATTCCCAGCCCCAAGGGTCTCTTCCAAAGCTGTCATACTACCTTCCATTTTTTGATTATGTATTTTATGTGCCTGGTAAAAACCGTGTTAATCCCCACATGCTGTGAGGTGACGGAGCACGCTATGACGTGATAATTCCTATAGATTCAGAAGGAGAAAAAAATTGGACCTGCTTTTCCATCTGCGCTTTTGGACAAATTAAGGCTGAAGGCCACATCCCTGTGTTCACCTACACAGTACTGCCAAACTCAGCAGGGCTATTTATATTCAGAAAGCAGAGTCCTCACAAGAGAAGGGTCTGAGGAAGGAGATGTTTTCTGCACAGACATCCCTACCAATGGGTTACCGAGGTGAGACAGCAAGTTTCAAACACCATGGGTGATGTCCTCTCAGGAGAGAGGAGAAAATGGAAAATGGTTTGACCATATGTCCCTTCCAGGCATCTAAGCCCTTTCCCCTTTTCCCACTAATTGCTTTATACTTCTGAAGCTGTACCAGTCAATTTAAGGGTAACCCACAAAATAATCACAGAAATTTTGTTTTACCACCATGTCTTTTCTATTTAAACCACTTGTAATACTAGAAGCTGACCATATCTGAAAAAAATATAAACAAGTATAAGCCAGAAAAAATGTGAAAATAGCATTTTCTCACAATGACCATGAAGATGATAAAGACAAGTATGGACAGAGATGCTTGCAAATTAGCAAAGATCAAAGAGAATATATGTCAGGAAGTGTATTTTTTTCATTGATTTAATGGTGAGTGTTAAGTAAATATTTTCTTTCAGGAAAAAAATCCATGTAAAAGACCAACAGTTCAAATTGTAGAACAACTTCTGAGGCTGACAGCTATTTAATATAATCAAAACATTGCCTTTCAGTAATGTAATCTACTAACAAACCAATATCCAGGGTTGCTGCTACTTACACCACTCAGACATGAAAAAGAAAGTGTCAAATTGTTCCTGAAAACTTTGCTGGATCCCGTGGCCCTCTTGGATGCAAGCTTGGATGCTCCCATGCTGGCAGAAATACCAAGGCTTTGTCCAGCTGCTTCCTTGATTTGTTCTCGCTGTACTTGGACGAACTATAAAAGGCTTAAAAGCCCATACAAATATGCAGAGTCAAAAGTAGGTGTAAGTAGGAATAGTAATACCTCTTTTCTCTTTCTCCCTACTTCTCATCATTGCTGCAGTGTTGGATCCCAGGCAGTGCTTGCCCTCAGCTAAATACCACCCACAGCCTCTGTTGGGCACAGAGAGGGGTGGGGGAGAGGGACAGCCTTGGCAGCCTGGCTCACTGCAGGGCCTTCCAGCACTTGCTCTGGGTGTTTAAATCCACTTTTAAAACAGTTTCTGTTGTCAGACTGAGTGTGATTCCTGCAATATATTATACTCTGGAACTGTCTTTCATTTTGCCATCAATACCTAACCTGATCCGTTATGCAGTTTGGGATATTTAGCACAGAAACTTGGTTTTCCCTCAGCGCGTATGAGGCTGGTTACCTCCTTGAGAAAATACCATGACATCCAGGGAAGTGCTGGAAGTAGCAATTCATAGTCTTAAAGCCCCCAAACCTATCTTATAAGTACTCACTTACATATTCTCTCTTTTTTGGTTCATCCTCTTGGACAACATAGATAGCAGTACATGTGTTTTACCTTACTGGATTTTGCAAGGATTAGTTAGTGGGGTTTTTTTTATGTGTACGCTTTGACTTCTGTGGACCGTATTTGGCAGTGGGATCACGGCAGTCTAATTCCTCCTAACCGCAGGGGAACTGTGACTCCTGCACCAAGGGTGCATGGGGACGTACACTGTGTATTACAGCACATGCAGAGAGCCAGCTGCTCCGTGCAGCACACCACTTACAGGCATGGCAGTAGCTGCACAGCTGAAATATTGTCTTACCCTTTCCATTAAGTTTAAACCAGAGAAAAAAAAAAAAAGGACTTTACTTCCCGCCATGACATCACTACGGAATATTTAAACCACACACATCTCCTCGTTTTAAAGTCAACTTTCCCCTGCTGTTTGAATGCAGTCCCTTTCATTTTGCTAAAATGTCTGAGGACAAGCAAATGTTTAGACAGCGCTTTCTACTAATCCGTTCCTTGCACTAATTCTCATCCATGCACACAGCTAGAAACACTCTATAGCAGAACCTCTTCTGTGTGTATATATAGAGAGAGTGCCAGGCTTACAGTGCCAGTTCAAGGCTGACAACTGGAGTGCCTCGAAGCTTGGTAGATAGGTGCCCCGGGCCTCTGTTTCACCAAAGTTTCATGTTTTAACCACAGTCTTTTTTCCCGTGTCTCTGTGCCAGCCCGGCAGCTGCCACCTACGTGCTGTGAAGCTGGCAGCGTTGCTCTGGCGCTCCCACACCAGTCTGAAACCATCACTCCCACCACCCAGCATCTGGGCTGGTGCAGGAGGAAACCTTCAGCAGCCCCGTTTGCTTTTGCAGTTCAAGCAGCTGTTCCTTGTCTCCTCCAGGAGGAGGGCAGGGGGCCAGATTCGCCTGTGGTCAAGGCATCTGGTTGGACCACGCTGACCTAAACCTCAAATGCCTTCATAGACCAGCCAAATCCTTAGCAGCCACATCCTGCTCTTAAACTGGACAAGGAGCATGGAGAATGGTTGCAAACCATTCTGAGTTACTCTGTGGGAGATGTATTTCATCAGAGTGGGAGCACAGGGGGCCTTTAAAGGTAAACACTGAAATGCTTAAGTGCTTGGAGGTAAGAACTGAGATGAGCGATTTTGTTCCTATTGATGCAAATTAAAACACTTAGTCCCCTGCTTTGCTGAAGAAATTGAGGCCCACATGAATAATCGTAGCTAGTCACTTCCAGAGCCACTCAGAGAAAAGTCCATTTTTGAAAAAATGTAAACAAAACTAAATCTCAGCAGTAGTATAAATACTGTCACAGCAACACAAGAAGGCTTGTGACAAGATCTGTGAAATTTAAGTTGTAACAATAAATTATAACATGAAATTCATGTTTGTCCCATAGCTACAACTGAGGTGCAGCTAGGTGTCAGGGCAGTGCCTGTGTATACACCCACCGCACTTCAGCCGTCAGCTCCTGGGGTGGTCCAGGATCTCCCCAGATCTCTACCCATCATCTGGGTTGGCCTGTGACATGGAGTCACCCCACAACACAACACTCCACTCGTCGCTGTGGTATCTCTGCAGGGGCAAGTCTAGGAAGGCCCAGAAATCCCCCTACAGATGCCAGGCACTAGTTCCATGTTCAACATGCAGAGTAACAGCCCAGGTGGAGAACACAGCAGTCCCAGCAGCTGCCCTGAGCCCTTTTGCCTGCAGAACTCACCAAACCATGCACAGAGAATTACAAATGTTCAGTAGAAACTACTCCGACAGATGCTCACCCAGGACAGCCTTTCGTACATAGCTAATATAGTCAGGAGATGCTTAGTTCACAGTTTAAGATAATCAACAGAAAGAGCTCGTACCTTTGCCATGTTGGTCCCGCAGGACCACAGCCCAGCCGGATACACGTCTGCAGCAGAGCAGCAGCCTGGAGAGTCTCACCTGATCCAGCTGAAGATGCTGTTGCAAGGCCCCTTGCAATGGAGGCTCCCACAACCACCCAGACAGTGACCAGCCATCCTGTTCGAGAGGTCGGTTTCTCCACACCAGTGTCACCTGTGCAAGAGATCGCACTGAGTTAGGGTTTGGTTTGTTGTTGGTTTGTTTTTTTTGTTCCCAGCAAATGCTCTTTCTACAAGTATTGTGCAACAGGCAGAAAACAGGGGTGCTGAAAGTTTGCGGTTCGGAACTGAGCATCAGGCATCAAAATGCAGCCCAGAAAGCCCATTCCTTCATGCCTGTTGCACAGCAAGGTGGGGTTCAGGGCTGCAATCCTCCTCAGCACTGTGTCAGCATTCACAAAAATAAGGTTTACTGCTAAAGGCCATGGAGAAATGAACTGAACAGTTCTCCTTTCCCCTTTCCATTTATCCAAGAAAAAACCACAGTGGCTTCCAATCAAGAGCGGGATGAGATTCACTATTTTTACCATCTTCTATTTCCTCTGAATTGCTAGGTCTTTTTCTCCCCGCACTACATTTAGCATGTGATGCACAGATGTTGCCCATCTACTTGCTTATCTTCCTTAAATGATTATCTTGTAATTCTCCTTAATAACACTATCTGTTCCAGGACAGTTAGCATATGACTCTAGAAGAAGACAGGACCTCAGTTTGATGGATCTCATCCTAATTTAGACGCAAACGCCTGCTGCACACCAACCACGTGACTCTTGTAAGATATGAGCTAACGAAGATCAAACTGTACTACTCTTGCTGTATTTTTCTTGGACACTTGCTCTTCCTAAATAGCAGCGGAGAGCTGTCTGGTAATTGCTTATATATTCTTTAAATATGGCAAATTTCTCTGAGATCCTGAGTGCTGCCTGAAATGAACCATATAACTGAATTTTGAAATGATGGTCGCAGCGGCATGAATCTAGTGATTTCTGAAAACTGGAAGGCATCAGGGAAGAAACACATCAGTTTAAATTAAAAAAAATACTGCCATCAGGAGTTCAACTCTACGTGCCCTTCTGCCTAATTGCTTGCTGAAGGTATAAATCCTAGTCCTCAGGAGAGTTATCAGAATGATAACATTGGAGACTGAAAGCCGTTAGCTGATAGCTCAGAGATTCAGGCTCTGTGCTGGGGAAATCCTTGGGATTACCACCATCTTTGCCAGTGGTCAAAACGTACTGGGTTGCCTTACAGAAGTCCAGCTTGCCTTACCTTGGGGGTACTGATAGCGGCTATTTGTGGCCAGATCTCAGCTGAAGATAAACGTCCGGGTATTTACCCAGCTTCAGTCATGACACTGCAGATTGCGGTGAGTTCGGGACCATAGAGGCTGCACTGCTAGCAAATAGCTATGGAGCTGGCTGGTTCACAGCTACCTCCTGCGGCTGCGCCAGCTACCACAGCTATGTCTATATTAATACGACTAGAAGTGCCTTTGCCAACTTAAGGCAAGGTTCTGTCCCAATATGGGGCCAAAAAGTATGAATTTAGCTTGGAATCGGTGAAAGCATCCTCCCTTGGAAATACCCTGTGGGGATGGTAACAAGGGCAAGGTTAAGCACTTCATCTGCCATCTGTTCAATTTTTTTAACAGCAGCCGCTGTGGAGGAAAAAAATCTGAAGGGTTTGTATCAGAGCAGCACGGAGGAGGGAGCCTACATGGAGATTTCCTTTATCACCAGCTGTTATCAGTGAACCAGGAGCAATGATGAGGTGATAAAAACCCAAGGCAGCCTTTATAGAGCGCACACACCGAGGAACCAGACAGACTAAAGAAACCAGCCTGGTAAATTTAAACCATTTATAGAAGGTTTCCAAGGAGCCCGGAGGAAAATTAAATCCCCACATAACTCACTGAGCCAGAACCATGCTACTGAAAAGCTGACCCCCCCCCCAAAAGACCCTTTTCAGTCAAAATCCTGGCACTTTTGGCTTTTAAGCTCTTTGAAACAAAATACCTGAGAGGAACAAGGCAATTGTTAACAACAGCTCTAGCACGTACAACTGGAAAACTGTCTCTGCTTAAAACTAGCTGAGGCCACATCTAGAAACAAGCACATGTGCTTTTTCCAATACATTGCAGAGGAGGCTGAACAGGATTATTTCTCTCGTATTTTCCACTTGTGTGTAGGGAAAATGAGAAGAGAATCATTAAGTATTACGAATGCAATAGCTTAAGAGGTTTTGGGGTTAGTGTAATCCTGTGCATGGGAATAAAGTGACTCATTCACAGTGGATTTGCTGCATTTGGAAAGAATGGTGTCCAGGAAACCTGTAAATATAACTTGCTAGGATTTATTTCTATTAGCAGCTTGCCATTTGTGCTTTACCTATTCTGCTTGTCTTTTTCACTGAGCTTCTGATATTGCAGCCGTCTACTAACTGGGTGTGCAATCCCCTCTTGTCATGCATTTTGCGGTGGCATAACCACAGCTTTACCATTGCCCAGCCCGAAAGAGAGCATGAAGTCCAAACCAGTTTAAGTCCTGCATACAATGAAGTGCTGGGAACATGAAATGTGGGAAAACAGACTGACGTACCATAGGGCTGTTGGTTACAATTCTTACTATCTCCTGATGCTGTTTCTTATTTACTTTTCACCAACAAGCTCTGCTTATGAATAATACCCTGCAGCAATAAGTTCTGGACAAACAACAAAAATTATAATCTCTGCCCAGAAGAACATATAAATTGTTGAGCTCTAAAAGTGCTCTTTTTTTAGATAGACTTCCAAAATACTTATTAATTTTTCTTGAGCCTAAGAAGTTAAATCGTCTTTGTTTATTTCATCAATGGATGAGAAAATTCCTGCTTCTTGGTTTTTTGTGGGTTTGGTTTTTTTTTTTTCCCTAGGTGTTTTCTTTTTCTTTTAGGAAACTACTACTTAATCTTGCTTAGCAGTGTAGTCTCAAATATTATATTTCCTCAAGTGATTCCCTCTTCCATTTCTTGCCTCTGACCAATGTTTTAAATTAGTGTACTGTGGCTTCAAGCTCACGTGACTAAGAAATAAAGCTGTAGAGCTCTGGTTGCATAATATAATTCACTATAGGCTCTCAAGCTTACAGTAGCATTTTCCTGTAACAGTCTAGTCTCCTTTCCTTCTTACAGTTACGGTCATACCTATATTTGTCCAACCCTAGGTAGCTGCTGGCAGTTTCACAGTTCCAGTACTCCTGGGATAGGGATAAACTGAAGGATAAAGACTAGGCTGTTTACCATATTCTTCATATAAGGGGAAAAAAACCCCTCTAGGTAACATAATCCTGTATTTAAAGCATCAGTTAGGAAGGACAGAGCTTCAGTAAACATCTAGCACAAAAAAAAAAAAGGATGAAAAATATCAGGTTGAGATCATATCATTCTTCTCATAGCAATGAGAAACCCTCATATTCAGTTTTCCCAGCATGTCTCTCTGACTCAGTCGTGGCAGCTTCGACTAGTCAGGGATTGCAAAGCATTTTCGTTTTAAAGGTCAGCTGTTTCAGGGGCTTGAACTCAGTTTGCCCTGAAATTTGGTATGCATTGTTTAGCATGCTGGGGGTAGGGTGAGTCTGCCCAATATCAGACATTTGGCTAGAAGCCTCTTTAAAGCTATATATCCCCAAACTCTTATTTTTTTCTTAAGCTTGACAAATTATAGCAATTTTGGTGCATGCACGCTCAGTGATTTTGTTCAGGCCCCCGAAGAGCATCCCCATCTCCTGCAGAGCTCTCGCTCTCTGGGCAGGGCTGCAACCGATACTCACAAAAGGGCTTTGTAGCTGTGAGTCTCTGAGCAAAAAAACAGCATTACATGGGGAGACAGGAGTCAAAAAACTTTCTGCTTCATCAGTTCACGCCTGAATACCTGTCATCTTTATGCAGCACAACATAAAACTGGCTGCAGGCAAACACCTTTACACAGAAACTTGTCATTTTGGTTCAATTTTTACACTTTGATGTGTGCAGAAATACAATAAAATATGTCTTTTCATCAGGAAGATAACCCTGCTATTGCTACTTTGTACTCCCTGCCCTTATTTTGCAGGAAATGTTTGGTCTGTTTGCATCTGTTTATGGAAAGAGAACAAGCATTTCAAGGGAAAGAGAAAAAAGAACAGCAAACTGGGAAAACGCCTTCTCTGTCAGCACTACAATATTAATAGCGCTTGCCATTTCGCTCAGCAATAAATAACAAGCCATTCCTTCCTTAAAAAAAAAGCAGCAAGAACACACCCTTTGCCAAAACCATCCTAAGCAGAAAGGCCAAGTTTCCATAAGTGCAAGACTACATTAATTATACGTCTAAACAGTCCGCAGCTTTTCCAGAAAGCAACTGATCTCTTTCAGAGCTGCTAGTTTTAAAATGTATTTTCAGTGCTCCGTAGAGCTGATTAGCAAAACAACCGCTGTTCCTAAGCAGGTCTCTTTTCGGTGGGGCTGGGAATGGTGAAACATGGGGAGCAGGGAAGGGGCAGGTCCCACGCACCCGGCTGCGGGGCAGCCAAGGCACCCGGCTCAAGTTCGATTTCCTCTCGGATAAACCAATTCTGCCTCAAATCCCCGGTCACACTAATTCATAAAAAGAAGCTCAATTAGTCCTTGCTAATTCATAGCTGCAAAATGTTACTACTCAAGCCTCCCATGGCTTAAGTTTCTTTTTAAATCCATATATAGTTACAGAATGCCTGTCTAGCAAACTTGCTGATCTAGCTTAGCTCTTTCCTCTGGAAAGTCTGACATGTGAAGCAGTTCTGTAAAACGTTAAAGAGGCAGTATCGAATGTACTGGCAGAAATATTTTTTTTTATATTTGTGTTTACCATCTGTTGCTAATGGAATAGTATTTCAGATGCCTGTAAATGATCTCTTTCTTTACGGATCTGGCCCATCCTTCAGCAAGTTGGTTACCTGAGAATTTAACTCCAAGAAAGTGCTCTAAGTTAAGCACAAACTTGGTATTATTTCTTCTTGTGGTTTTTTTTTTTTCCCCACTGCACAAACATGTATCAATTTCTTTTGAAAAATAAGAAGAAAATCCATTTTACCAAATTTTCTTCACAAGTATATTAAAAATTACCACGTGAGAGTAATACATGCTTGTGCAATCACATCTGAGGTGTGGTGGAGTCCATAACCTTTTTTCTGATCTTCCTCAGACGGAGCATGAGATTTTTTCTTGTTTGCCTCAGCCAGAAGGTATTGATTCCCTTTTCAGATTGGAACAATTAGCCAGTGTAAGCAGCATCTTCTGAAGTGAATTAAGTTTAATCACAGGGTCTAAACTAAATTGCTTTCATTGTATTTCTAACATGCCATGGCTAAGATTTTTGCTTAGCCATGAAGATGAAATGAAAGAAAACATTATCTGGAAGATGGCAATGGCTTTTTATCTAAATGAGTGATTTTGTGGCAGTCCTTCAGGTTGAAAGCACCACTGGTGTCACACTAGCCTTAGGCAGATCTGATCCAGAACAGTTCCCATATCACCAAAAGGCCCAATAGCAGCTGATGGGATTTTATCAAATTATTATACTAATTGCTATATATTATTAATAACTGAAGTTGCAGTGGCATTCTTATCTCTGCATTTACTGCCACATTGAACTGATAGCAGAGGAGAAATAAAACAGAGGTGGTGTGATGAAATCCAGATATCTCAATGCTAAGCAAAGTATGCAGCCTAGTTCCTGGCTTTTAACCGTGCGCTTAGCTTGAGCATAGACCTGCCTAAATACCTATTGCTCAGGAAGACACTTAGTGATCCTACAACTTACCAGAAAGTAGCTGTGTCACGTGCCACAGAAACAGGCTCGCACGCAGATGCCAGACTGCATTAAAAAAAAGAAAAAGAGAAAAAAGAGATGCTAATATAACAGATGCAGTTTTTCTTGAGCTTTTTTGTTATTGTTGCTTTTAAATTAGTCCTAGTTTAGATTACAGTGAAATATTTCCTCAGACTACAACCATGTGCATCTGTCTGCCCCCCCCCCCCCCTTGTAAAGAGATGGCTGTTTTCCTCGCTTTAAGGACTAAAATCTTGCATTCCCATAGCTCTGTGTGTGTGCGCTAACACCAATTCATACGGGTTTCAGTGCTGAAAGACTATTCTTCTCAGACTACCAAAATATACTGCATAGGACAGTCACTTGAATCTTATACTAATTCATAATTTACTGAGTGGCTGTCTCCCTCACTCAACAGGGGTTTGAAGGTGGAAAAGTTTGAGGCCCTGTTTGGCCTGCTCAGGGCAAGCGGTGAAGACAGCGCAAGTTAGGAATCCCTCACTTTTCCCTAACTTGACATATAACTTCCATTGATTGATGTTATAGCTTGAGAAAACCCACAACAATAAATTTTTTTACACAAGTATTCTATCACCAGGTGACCCCTCCCTAGCCGGGAAGAGGAACTGGGGCAAACAAGGAAATAGAAGGGTTGAAATTTATGTAGGTATCATAGGATAAGACTAAATAATTAACAACAATAATAATAAAGAACCAGTATTGATCCTGATACTGATATAAAATACATAAGAATTATACTCAGCTAATTCCATCAGGAGGAAGCTGTGCGCTCCTGGCAGTGGACAGCAAATGTCGGACGCTGTGAGTGCAATGGCTCTGGGAGGAAGCGAAGGCCTCAGGGGCCCTGTGTTGGGGCAAGATGTTCTCTGGGAGGCCGCCGTCAAAGGAGAGAGAGGACTACACAGCAATCTTTCCAATTTATGTCGAATGTGACATTCATGGTACGAAATAATCCTGTTGTCCAGGCTGGGTCAAACGCCCAGGCCTGCTCCTCCTCATCCCTGTACCTGACAAGGCTGGAAAACACTGAAACTTTGAATTCCACAGAGCCTAGCTGGCTACAAAGTAAATATTTTCATGAATTTAGACACTGGAGTCTTCCAAAACTGGGGTTTTCCCAAGCATTAGAAGAGAAGTTAGTCCAGCGTTGCTCAACCAGGACAATTGATTTGCTCTATACCCACGTACAATCCACTTAATTTAGTGTACTATTTATATTTCAAGGGCTCCTTAGCACCTTATAGGACAAGTCTTTGTAGGAACACAGTTTATCTCATGCTTTTGGAACTCATGTCCTAATGTAAAAATTTAGATTATAAGCATCAAGGTATGAGGAGACCACATGAAATTAAATACATCTTGCTCAGATACTACAGGGGTCTCACCTTATGGAGTTCAGTTTCTGGGACATAGACCACCTCTAGTGCTGTCTTAACTCATGGACATAGTTGATTCTTCTGGATGTAACTGGAATTAAAATAAAGAATAATAGTTAAAACAACATCATGCTACACTAGCAATAGGGTAATTCAGATGGGAATTCAAACACAAATGTGAACACAGGAACAGAATCAGACAAAAATATCTACTAAAATACTGGGCCTGAAATGCTTCGAGTGTCTCAGTTTCAGAATGATTTTGCTGAAACCAAGACGGGTTCGTGGCTCCCCAGAAGAGTGGTTCCCCATTGCTATGGCAATTAATTCCCAGATGAGATGCAGACATTACAAACATTACTCATTAGCAACAAAATAGTATAAGAATGACTACTCCAGTGAGCAGCTAGAAGAGCTGCTCTGCTAAAAAAAAAGAACTGTATTTGTTTTGATTTAACTCAAGCTAAACGTTGAGGAAAACATAATTTCCTGCAGACTTGAAACCTCCCTTCTCAGGGAGCTCCAGAAGGGAATTTTGATCCCTGTGGCCGGCTCTTGGCTGCTGGAGGGGCCAAAGCCTGTCATCCTTTCCATAACCTGACTGCACACCTTCTTCTGCAGGATACAGCTATCAAAGACTGACACCTCAAAATAACTTATGAACAATTTTATGGGAGCAGGTTTTATTAAATCAACATTCATAGTAAGAAACCCACCTAGGTCTACTAAAAGACCACCCTCCAAAGGCAACCTGGTTTTTGGTCACTTCCCAAAGTTGCTGATTAAAGCACATCCATGTGCTGGCCCTGCTCCTGTTGCCCAGACCTCTCCCTGGTCCCTGAGGAGTGGGGACCAATTACCTTCCTTTTTCAAAGGCCAAATTGCACTTCAGTCTTGCCTAATGCTTACGCTGGTCTTCTTCATAGGGCAAATTTCATGCTAAGAATCCAATATGTACAAAAAAAATTGTTTCTTAAATATCAGATTACACTCACACACAAAAGCAAAACCCTTTAGAGACAATGATATCATCAATTAAGAGTGTTAGGATTAGAGCTGAACTAAATCCATGTGCATCTCAGTTGCATTGCTTTTCTATTTCCAGTATTTCTAACCTGAGGAGAACTAGACCTCATTTAGGGCTTTTGTGATAAAATACGTGGAAAATTCTCCTTATGAAATTCTGACTGGGCCATTTTGTTTGTTAGTTTTCTTCATATATTGCAACTAAAAAAAATTGTTTATAAAAAAATCCATTATCTTACAAACGAGTGAAAATTAAACTCAGTGTCACCTGAAACTGATGAATACAGCAGCCAGACCAATTTACTCAGCTATCAAGTATTTTCACATCTCTATGATAAGACTGCTATGCTGTATTTCATTCTTTGATTACAGCTGCTCCAACAGCCATCTAGAACATTAAAAAGTGAGTTAGAGAAACTATAATATGAAGGTCTTGTGGTTTACAAATGCATCTTCTGCTGCCAGTAATGATTATTCCACATTCCCAAACGTGTTACAGTAGTGGTTGCCAGTTGTCATGAAAGCAATGTACAGAAATCAGAAAACATTAGCTTGTATGTTGGACCTTGTACCTTTGGACTCACATTACACAGTTCATGTGTATTTTTATCTAATGCTAACTTGCCAGAAAACAAAATCATAACCACAATTTAAATACTGAATTGGAATGAAAAGGTTTAGTAGGGGCAGTTCATCCTTTAGAAATAGATGGAATATGTAGCTCACATACTACGGCATTCTTTAAAGTTAGACATAGCTTTTCAGATTTGAGTTAGGTCTTTATGTAGTATTGACCCATTTAGCTGGAGTGACGTATGTCTTTAATACTCTGACATACATTAATGATTTTCTCATAAAAACTAAAGTACTACTTCATTTTTCATTATTTATTACCTATACAGATAAAAGGTATATTACTGATGTGCTTCATCCATAAAAAAGGCAGCCCCCTCCCTCTCTTTCCTAAGATAATGCAAATCAGTTTTTGCAAAGGTCATTGCTCTGACTCCTTCATTTCAGCAGGAGGTAGCATGACCACTAACTTATTAAATGTATGAAGAAAGACATTTCAAAACTCTTTCCTTTTACTGTGCATTTCAGTTCACAGTAAAAAGGGTAAGAACTCCCTCACTTTCATTGGCAAACAAGCAGTTGAAACACTCATGAATTCATTCTCCTTAAATTTTAAGCTGTCAGAAGTTTCAATTGACCTGAAAACTGAAATTCAAACCCAAATGAAATTATCAAAAGATTGCAATTCTTCACGATCCCTGAAAAACCTCTTGCATGCCCTAAGAAGAGTTAGAAAACTGGTAAAAAATTGGGATCCACAATGAAAAGATTAAGTATTGCAGGATCTGAACAAACTTATGAGTATGACAGTTTTCAACTAGGAATAACATTTTTCTTGATGACTGATGTTCTTCTTGGTTTGTTTATGTCTCCAGCATAGTCACCCTGTCTCAGCTGTCTGACAACCCCCCCCACCCCCATTGTATTGTTAGGATTTTATAATTTATTATGTTAAGCAAATACTCATTTATGATTTTAGGGCTAAAATCTTACCCCTGAAGTCATCAACAAACTTTATATAACTCAAGATAAGTCTCTCTTTCCAGAAATACTTAATCATTGCTTAGGGGAAGTAGCAGGTCCACAAGTGCTTGTATTGAAATAAAATAAGAATATCCAACTTGAGCAAGGTAACTTATTGAGTTCTTCCAGTTAGTTCCTGGAACTAACTTCATTTAATATTTTCCTCAGTGATTTTGGAACAAAGACCTGGAGAATATTAACAAAATATGATGGTGCCCAAAAACTGGGAGGCGTTATCAATACAAGGAGGATAAAGAAGAATTTATAACTTACACATTGAAATAGAAACAGGATGAAATTTGGCAAAAACACGTACTCTGGAACTGAGAGCAAGAATTTCTGCCTTGAGCTTGGAACTCAGCAAATTAAATGGCAGAAGAGGAGAAAAAGCTTTGGATATTAGTTGATCACAGGATAAGTAAAGCACTCTAATGCAGCTGTGGAATAATCTGAGTGCAGCCTTGTGTGTTTCAACCAAGATATTTTGGGGAGAAATAAATAAGTATTACTGCGATTGTTGAAGTATTAGCTGGATTGCATTTTGAGTGAGTTAACAGAAATTTCCTGTTAAAGCAAGATTATTTCAAATTAAAAAAAAAAAAAAGAAAGCATAAAAACAGAAAAATCTGTCTTATGACAGAGACTGGAAGACACTAGCAGCATTAAGCCTATAAAAATGAAGCCTGAGAAGCAATATAGCTCTTTCCATAAATATGCTGAGCTAAACATTAGGAACATATGAGAACCATTTAAGCTAAGCGACTATATATACACACATACATATAGCAAATAGACATAAACTGGATGGAAATGAGCCATCAAAGGAGAAAAGTTCTTGAACACCCTCCCAGTAAAACACCACGGGCCAAGGACTGGAACAATTCAGAAACAAAGGTTGAGCAACTCGTGAAAAGAATTCTATGCCATGGTTATCCCTCATAATATGGAGCTGGTTTCCACGAGTCAGAGGGCTGATGAATAGTGTGGCCCAGGTTCTTGCTGAACTCATCCAGCTCATTTTGGCGAGCGGAGGAAAGGCCCAGGAACTGATCAACACAGCATAACAACTCGGGATGGCTCATGGTAGGTGCTCGTCAGAGGAGCAGTGGCCACCAGGGCACGTGAAGAAGCCAGAGCAGTAGAGGGGATGAATGGCAAGGGTTAATACTGCTGAATACGCTCATAATGCTGGGGGCAAATAGTATCACACAGACTGGCATCTGCAGAGGGGACAGGAGGAGCCTGGAAGGGGAGGCAAGTTACAGTTAGCCAGAAAACCACCTGGAAAATGACGTCTGTCACTTCTGCGTTTCTTATTTTCCAACTGCTTGACTTCGAAACCTGGACTTCATCTTGAAAATACGTGCACTTGAAAAATCACATTTAAGTCTTCTCACACTGTCCACTTCAATACATTCTGTAAGTTAGGTTCTTATGCCTCAGCTGAATTAAAATCAAACTGTAAACCCTCAGTGTCTTCTGTGAAAAACCCTCTTACCAACGCTTCATTTCCAGTTGAACAAACATTTCATTTAAGGATGCATTAACAACCCAAACACTAAAGCTTCACAACATTTGAAGTATTATTAAATCAGTCCCTGTATCCTTAAATGTACTTTTTCTTAGGCTGACTTTGCAGGAAACCGTACTGAGCCTCAGCATACATTATCACAACTGAAGTATCTATACCACAAACGTCCAATGTCTGATTTAACTGATAGCAGTAATGGTCTGGCTTTTTTTTTTTTTTTAAATATAGAAAAATACTGGAGGAATCTGTTTCTCTGCTGCCTTCTATGTTCATTTGCCATGTAAGACAGGAATCACTGTAGTTCTCTTCAACATGTTTGGTTAACATTTGGTACATCCATCATGACTGCTAGTAAAACCTCTGAATTAAAAATGTAGCTTCAGTCTAGACATGTAAACAGTTTCATATTTGTATTTGTGGAGGCCAGATTAGCTGGAAACTGGTCAAAAAGAGGCTGGCAAATATCTTCCCCCCCATACTTTAAGGTGAAAGAAATTATTTTTCAGGTAGCATGTTGTTTTTTGAAGGTTGCACATGTACCTGAGAGAGATTCTATGTTTACAGTGCAACCGGAATGGAGTCCAGAGCTGGGGATAGTTTGCATTAATTTGATCCAAGCCACGTCCAGTGCCTCAGATTTGGTGTGCGCTGTGACAGCTGTCAACACCAGGGGAACGTCATTAGTAGGCATAGAGAGTGTGATTACAAAGGCATTATAGCACAGAATACCTAGAGCACAAAATCATTTAGCGACTAAAACATTTGGAAGAACTGGTATCAATACTCTCTTCTGATCTGAACTGAAGATCAACCATAGAATCGTTTAGGTTGGAAGAGACCTTAAAGATCATCAAGACCAACCGTTAACTTAGCTCTGCCAAGTCCACCACTAAACCATGTCCCTCAGCACCATGTCTACATGTCTTATAAGTATCTCCAGGGATTGTGACACATCCACTTCCCCGGGAAGCCTGTTCCAATGCTTGACAACCCTTTTGGTGAAGAAATTTTTCCTAATATCTATCCTAAACCTCCACTGGTGCAACCTGAGGCCATTTCCTCTTGTTCTATTGCCTGTTACTTTGGAGAAGAGACCAACCCCCACCTCGTTACAACCTCCTTTCAAGTAGTTGTAGAGACCGATAAGGTCTTCCCTCACCCTCCTTTTCTCTGGGCTGAACAACCACAGTTCCCTCAGCCACTGCTCATGAGACTTGAGAAATCTTGAGAGCGCTGCTGAAGTGGGTAAATACAGACACCTGTCCCCAGCGCCCCTCATCCAGAGGCACATGCTGCAGCCAGAGCAGTTGGGCATTGAGTAAAACAGAGATAACGTTGGCCTGGCAAGCAGAAGGTAACTACTTATTAGTAAACTACTAAGGTAACTACTTTTTACTATTATTATTAATCTCAGGCCTCAGGTTTAGAAGATGTTGTAGCTGAGGAGGTGACCGTGCGTCCCTTGCCAGGTCCCTGAGCAGAAGGGATGGCAGGGGCAGCTTGTGGGGACTCACCTGGGAGGGCCACCCGAGGCACAGCCAAACTGTGCTGCCTGGAAGCAACCAGGGAAGCTTGGAGATGAGGGGATACAGCAGTGGGCAACACCACCAGTGGTGGTAAGAGCTGAGACTATGAAGTGCAACACATGGATTCTTCAATGTGCCTGCTGTGCTGAGCGTGCTGGAGCGGGAATGTGCGTGCTGAGGGCAGGGGGAGATGGCTTGACCCAGACGGAAGGAAACAGATGGTACCTGGAAAAGTTGTTGTAATCCTCCTAAATAGCTGCCTTGTAATACAGCTAATGCTGGCGCTGCTCCCATTGACCGTACTTTCATGCTGGCTGCTGACCAAGCCAGTTCAGCCTTGCTGTCCATATGTGGTTCTCTGAGGATATCCAAATGCAAGCAAGTTTCTGGCTCTCCAGGTAAGCCTTTTCCTGGGCAGCCACAGAGCATGGAAAGACCCGTGGGAGTTCTGAGAAGATTTGGGAGTTCTCACTCTGTTCTCCCTATACTCTGTGTGTTGCTTGAAGAGCTTTTTTCCTGGGCAATGTCTTTAGACCCCTTGAAATCTTCACTTGGGGCTGAGCACGTAGGTTCAACAGGGCAATCATGATCTGACTGTCTGCAACGGGCACGGACGTGGCATAACCTTGCAGACTCTCCTCAACCACCAAAAGGGGCACAGCTAAGAAAATTTAACTCCAAAGGTCTTAGAAACATATAGGGAATATATAATATATAAACCCCATTTCACCATCAGCTCTCCAGTTTTTCTGCCTTCCACATGTGACTGTAGCTCCATACAGAGTTCCCTATCTTTCCCAAGAGTGAGTGAACATTACTCATTACTATATTACTCCTTTCCCACCCTGGCTTTGTCTCCCCCGAAGAAAATGTCTCCCCTATGTCCTTGGCTAAAATTATTAAATAAATCAAATTATTTTGATTTGGCCTTGCATGCCAATAATTACGAATTTGGATTCTTGTTTGATTAAGCTTATTTGCAGCTATGAAAATGTAGGACTGTAACAATTAACACTTTATTGCAAGCTACTTTCTGTAATAAAAGGTCGACTGTTTTTGTCTGCCTGGTTGGCTTAATTCATTGGTTGCTTAAAAAGCTATAACTGTAACTAAAATTATTTGTAAGCTTTACCAATAGAGCCAATTGGCTAAAACCGTTTGGTTGTTCCCTGTTGGAACATCTGGTTAACGTAACTGGTTACAAAATTCTGTATGTGTGCTTGGGCAGATGTGGTTTTAGGCAATTTCTAGATTGCATGATTTTAGATGAAGTAAGTTAATCTATGATGTCTAGACTTTCTTTCCCCCATGACTCCAGTATAGAAGGTTTTGACCAGCACTGTCCCAACCTGTGTAATTTATACATCTGTAGTGTATTTTCACTGTACACAGGCCAAGTTCCTGTGTAGACTGATCTCTGCCAAAGAACTTTTCCAGTTGCTCTTATTTGATCAGTCAAGCCATGATTTTAACACTGATTCCCTTATTACTACAAAAACAGGAACCAAGCACAAATTTGCTATACAATGTTTTGTTCATTGAAAGTATAATAAAATAGTCTGATATTTCTTTGCATTGTTCTTGTTTCTGTAAAGGAAATGTTTTTGTTTATTTTTTAAATGTGCAGTTAAAAGAAATTTAATCATCAAGCTATTTCTAGGTGTCAGAGGAACAAATCTGTTTCATTTCTTGGTAGTTCTTCACTTCCTTTAGATTTCTTGCAAAGAGATTCCTGGCTGTTAAGATAACAAAATTACACCAAAATATATGGAACATAAGCTGAATCTTTAGTTCAGGTATTTCTGCGTAGACAGTCTTAAATGTACTGCCAAAAATAACCAGGCTTAAAAGATATTTACAAAAACTATTTTTAAATACAATATTGATGATAATGCAAATCTAATACTTAAAGTAATTTAACTTGTAGATTTTGCCCTCACTTGGAGAAAAAGAATATGAAGTTATGACAATGTTTTATTCATTATTAACTGATTTGCTTTGTGGAAGGGAGCAGAACTACTACCCTGGATTTGCTTTAGTCTGCAACTTTGTGTGCTTTGATTTCACCTTAGTTACTCCAGTGTCCAGGGCTCACTTAAAAAGCGTGGGCACAATACCTCATGACTAAAATACAAAAAACATTTTATCAAAAATATGACTGAAAAAGACATTAAATGATTTTAGTCCTAGGACTTGGTCTTAACAAGTTTCTTAGCAGTTTGTTCAGATGGACATACTGCATTTAATTGGCTGGTTTGCAAATCTTCAAAACAGGCTGTAAGTCCTGTTGGTGCCTATATTTATTTAGGATCCTCCTGTAGCTCATGTAGCAGTAGGAGTCTTTTGGAAAACTATGGTTCACACTGAAGTTGTAATACTTCTGGTTATTAGAGTAATCTGAACAACCAACCTTTTACTTGTGACTGCGTGTTTCACTAGCAAGAAAAGGAGGAAGGCAACTAACCCGCAAGATACTGACAATTTCCAGCGTAGTAAATACTCAGTGAGGCATTACGTAAAGAGAGAGAGGTGAAGTGTATCTGAAGAAATGATATATCTGCTTTCTGATTCCTTCCCCCATCTCCAGGGCCAAGCACTGCATTCTGCTCCTAACGTGCCTGGCTGCATCTTATCTACCTTTTCTGCCAAATTGCGAAAGTTCCACTGGGGTTTCTCTAGCAACTCAAGATGATGAGATACAGCAGGTTTCTTTCCTGTCAGATTTCTAGTGTCTTTTCGCAGACTTAGCATGTCTGGGTCCCACTAACCCGTTTTTGCTAACCTGAGAAAGGACTGTGTCGTACCACCCTTCCAGTCCCCAAAGCAGCCCTCCTGCAGCATGCAAGGTTTGGTTATGCTTACAAATAAATATTTCCTACGTCTTGATCCTCCTGATACCAACATTGCCAGTGCCGAGCGCTCCTGGAACAGACTTTTCCAGGAAAAAGGGATCAGTTTTGTTAGCAGCCTTCTAGGCTTGTTTGGGTTTCAGAGTGACATGCGGAAAATCCATGAAACCATACCTGTCACTAAGAGTTGTTGCTGTGGTTTAGATAACTTGTTTCTTATGAATATTTTTTCACTAACTGATTGTACTGCTGGTGCAG
Source organism: Xenus cinereus (assembly GCA_025774025.1). Classification (NCBI taxonomy): domain Eukaryota; kingdom Metazoa; phylum Chordata; class Aves; order Charadriiformes; family Scolopacidae; genus Xenus; species Xenus cinereus. The sequence continues at coordinate 62,205,809 of JAOXJK010000040.1, forward strand.
TTTTTCAGCCTTAAAAGGTCTACGTACCAATCATCTCCTCCTCAAATTTGCTTGCCTGCAGGATATACATCCAGCTCTTGGGATTCAGAAAGAGCCAGCTGCATCCTGCTGTCTGAAAATGCTATATACATATATGCGCGTACATATACACATTTTTTTATATCTAATGGAAAACAGAATATTGTTACCATTGCTAACCAGAAGATATTTTGATAGTTCCAATTTACTTTATTTTTTAAAATAAAACTTGATGTAATTAAGTAATTCGTGTTTAAAATCACAAACATCTTGCTTCACAGCACAGCTACAAGCCACATTTTTCACAATATAACCCATGGAGAATGAGCCATATGTCTGCAAAATGAGGCACGTAAATTGTTATGTAGAAGCAGTATCTTTAATTTTAAACATAATTCACAAGAACTCTTGGGTACTTAATCATTCCTATGCCTTTCCTACTTGGAAGAAAAACACACTGGGGTCAGATTCACTCACAGCCCAAGATAATGTAACTCAGATTAGCTCACTGTGATTACATCGGTGTGAATGCTTTTCAAAATCTCAAGACAAAAGTTTATACTACAGATTGTTTCAAATCATAAACCCCACGCTACTGATGTGTGGCATGTGAATACACGGATCTTTTTCTGCCAAAGCCACCCACCCTCCAACATCTTCTCCCACTCTAGAGAGATCCATGGCAATTTCCCCCTTAGGGTGAAAGCTTATCCCTCCAGGCTAGCCATAAAACCTTCCTCCTCTGGGGCTGGGAAAGCAGTTAGAAACAAGAGTCCTTTATTTTCCTTAATTTCAACGATAATGTATTCCTTTGACGAAGGTGAAGGCAGTTTCCCTGCAGCCCCTCTAGTGCACAACTTGTCCCACTGTCCACACACAGTAACAGAGGGAGATTTCTCCCCTCTCGCTGGAGATCCAGCTAAACACAAGGGCTACGCTATTAGCAAATTTCTCCTTTCCAAGTCTCCTCTCTTATTTTCAAGTCCTCTCTGGGGACTTATCTAGGACCATTCTGGAGTTACTAACTTTTTGGTAGAAAAGATAGACATTACATATATAAATAGAGTTAACTAGAGTAAACAGATTACAGTTGGTCTTGATAATGTTAAAGGTCTCTTCCAACCAAAATGATTCTATGATTCCATATAAACACAGACTTACAGACATCTTTGACTGTCACAGAAGCTGGAGTTCCTTCATTTCTTGGCCTGCCTTCAAACTTCAAGACTGTTTCCAGGAATAAGAAAGTTTCTGTTTATTCTACTAACTTGTAAGATATGGCCACCTAAGTAAAACAAGCAAAAACTCTCCTCCAGAAAATGCAGGTTAATATTTTTAAAATGTTGCTGTCTTCTGTAACAATCATGGATGATAGATTTAGAACTATTCATCTAAAACACACACGGCATAAAGGATCGACTGTGTATGCTGAGGAGTAAGGCTCATCTGCACTGGGATACCAAAGGATGCCCATGGGAAGGGTGTGTTGAGAAGTAACCCTAAGTTTCTGCAGAGGGAGGGCAGTGGTGCTCAAGGGACCACCCGTCCTCTCGGGCTATGCTACACTGGAAGCATATGTGCTCTTCCAATTGCCTGTGATACAAAACAGCATACAACGCATAGGCACCGAGGCCTAAATTTGTCTGATTTCTCACTTTTTATGTTCTCTCTACTCCTTTGTGACAGCAGCTCTGTTTGCTTCAAAGACTGAGAAGTTTGCCCCTGTAAACTCTGGTCTTGCAGCGAGACCTACAGCATTGCTAACACCCCATGGAGTCCCAGCGTGGTCTGACCTGCGGATGGTTCCATTTGTGGTCAAATATCACGTGTTAAACTGTATAATAGGTGCTTCAGTTGATGCTGACATGATAGGTTTTATCTAAGTCCATGGCAGCTGTATGACTGAAAACTTTGCAGTGACAGTGGGGAGTTACAACCTTTTGTCTCTCTGGTTAAATTTTCCAGGGGTACTCTTTATACTTCACTTATTTCATCACCCTTCAAGAGCTTTTTATGGTGGTTGCAAGGAAGATTGAATTTGTTTTCACAGATCCCACTTACTTTGCCACATTTACTGTTCTCCTGCCATTAGTTAGAAGGCAGAATTTGGCGCAATGTTTCCTCTCTGCTGTTGCTCTTTAGCTGTGGTAATATGTCGGATAGTTTTTGGTTTATGTTCACGTAAAAAAATCCGACTACCCAAACCCCAAAGAACAGCTCTATTTGTATTTTAAAGTCATTAAACTTCACTGCAGAATGGTTAGGAAGCTAAACTTCTCTGTTTTGACATTTCTAAGTGGTGTCAGTTGTGGCAGTCAGGTGCAGAAGCAGGCATGAAGTGCCAACACGCCCATAGGCCTTGCCTTTATGCAACTATATTTTAGTATTATTTGCCAAATCAAAATTCTTACTTCAAGTAACTTATCTCAACCTAAAAGAGTTTTAGGAGAAGACCGTGACTGGCAGTGAGAGCAATGATATTTCACAGTTTGTTATAAATAAATCAGAAAAAAGCTTTAATTTTTTTTGTTGTTTTTTTCCTCTCCATCAGGCTTTAATCTTAAGAGATTGTTTCCTTCTGTCGCACAACTCTGCAATATTTGGAGAAGATCAAATGCCTAGCGTGAGGTCTGTTCCTGCTTTAAGTATCTAATTGTGTAAGGATACAGACCAATTTAATACTTTGCTCAAATTTTACTTGGACCTGGGTCCTCAATTCCGTATAACAAGATCAAAATAATAGCATGCAGGCGCATCAAGGTAAGGTTCCAAAACATTACATTTTTATCCTAAACCCAGAAATGTAAGTCTATGTCTTTTTTACTGATGCAGTTGATGCAGACTGAGTGCCTCATGTATAAAGCCTTGACAACCTGTCTTGGTTCCATAGCTTTCTGTATTGAGTTGAAGAGTATTTGCTTTCCATTACAGCCAAGGACAAGTACAATTTAAAAACTGGCTCTAGCACTTCTCTCTGTTTTGAATATGAGAAGAAATATGCCAGCAGAACCCCAAATTTACTGTTAGCCTTTAAAGATACTTTATTCCTCATGGTGATGGAACGGCCTTCCTTCCTTCCTTCTCTCAAGAAAGATGGGCACCAGGAGCAAGAATCATTGGCATGTTGCTATTACAAGTCTGCGGCATACAATAATATTACGTACAATATTCTCTGGAGATATTCAAAACCTGCCTGGATGCGTTCCTGCCCAACCCGTTCTAGATGAACCTGCTTTGGCAGGAGGGTTGGACTAGATGATCTCCAAAGGTCCCTTCCAACCCCTACCATTCTGCGATTCTATGAATAATGTAGGAGAGCTGCCACTTGAGGTGCATCACAAAATGAGCAGGGCTACAGAAGCACACGTTGCAAGCTTCTAGCAGTGCTTAGAATGAAAGTACCTGCCCGAACCCAGATCCAAGCTTATGATATGGAGAGCTACACCCGCTGCTTTAACAAGTGAAAGCGCTTACAAAAGAAACCATTCATAAATGACAGGGATAACAGCAGAAGCCATATCATGTTAATTCTCAGCTGCAAACCTCTAGCCATCCATTGGGATGGTAAAGTTGCATAGCACATTGAAGCATATTAGTGGCTTTGTGATTTAAACCTCAGGGTTATAATAGCCTTACCACAGGCTGAAATCCCAGGAGTGTCAACTTTCCCTTCTGGAAAGGGAAAATTAGTATTATGCAATTGGTTTTGCATGCCTCTTTCAAATAAGCTAGAGCTATCAAAGTTAAGGGTATGATTAAGTGTCTGATTCCAAAGCACTTCCTTTAAAATGGAGAGAAACTTCTTTCATTTTTCCTTTCCTCCTTGTTCTGCAAAATGACGATAATAATTAATTGTGAAACATGTACTGATCCCCAAAACTATATCTATATGTACATACACATATATGTGTAGGCATGATGCCGTATGAACACTCTATGAGAATAATGTGCCATTCCCAATATTACAGAGACTATATTGTGGCTTCAATACCCTTGCAGATTGGATAGCGATTAGTTTGGGGTTCAGTGCCCAGGAGTACAGAACATGTCGCAGGTGCTGCAAGCATGCAGCCCCAAGACCATGTCGTAATCCTGCCCGGGAGCCAGGTCGAGCAGACGCTTGGGCATTGCATACTTTTCCCTGGGTACCAGCTACACTCTCCGTCTTCCAGTTCCCGTTAATGGGTCCTTCAACCAGGTCCCAGCCACAGCTCTTAGCTAAGCACAGGCAGAAGCGGCAGACGTCAGGAAGTCTGAGCTCAGTTTGGAGGGGCTTATCCATCTGGCAAACAGCCTCACTCCAGTGGTAAATCCTCTTACACTTGGCCAGCAACCTCGGGGGCCAGATGCCAAAGCGTAGAGGATATTTCCCCAGCAGCAGCTAAGCTGATGACTGCACATAGACCTCAACGTTGCCAGCTCTTCAGTTGTTTCATGTCTAGTGAGAAGAGCTCCCACAGCTGCCTTGTCCTCCTAGATGCTAGATGCTTTTGACTGACACTCTCTAACATTGCAGGAGAATTTATTACAGTTTCCTGGTGCTCTTTGTCACTTGAAAGTGAAACCCATGCTTATGTGCCTTCCTCTCTTTTTCTTTTATCTTTCAATTTCAAGCCAAAGTTGTGCCGTCTGATCAGCCCTGCAGATCCCTTTCTTTTGAATGTACCCTTCTTCAAACTCATCTTGCACACACAGGACTTCTAGCAGCATCCTTTAGGTTTTGTAAGATACGGCACAGGGAAGTTACCGACCTCCCTGCTTGCTCCCCAGCAACATACAAAACATTATTGCGACATGTAAGTGAATGAATTCTTAGTCTGTTTTTTATTCTCCTGCTTACATATAAACCTCACTTTTTTAGGGTTGCAAGACAGAATTCAAAAGTCTGAAACTAATACCAGAGCACTGTTTCCCCTTGACAATGCAATTATATGCTATCCGTAACGCATTGAACAAGTAATGACATGAAATTTAATATCACTACAGGGCTGCCATACATTATTCATTAAAGGCTAAAGGTCCCAATAACATAAGCATGCACACTGATATCATCTTTCCTAATGAAACCATCCCCCCAAAGCCAGCAGGGCAAGTTCACAGAGTAAAATTTCACATATATTTGCAATTTCAGGTCCTAATTAATCGTACAGATTTCTAAATTCATTAAAAACAGAGCAAGCAACTCCCAATGACTTTTCATAGACCACAGAGTGTGGTCAAGATCTGCTGGTGTTACTTGGCTGGATTCATCCCAGCTCTGCTGCAGTGAGAGAGCCCTGGGTAGAGCAGCTTGGCATAATGATCCCCAACGAAGGTCTCCTAGATCTTTTACAGGATGGGCCACGTTGCTGATAGCAGAGCACGCATTGGGTAGCCAGCCTGAAACAACTTCAGAGCTTCTCTGGGGCAAATCAAACCTTTTCTCTAATGTCAGCAACTTCCCATCATCCCCTGTATAAATTGCCATGAATGCTTAAAGTAAATATGTGCTAAATTATGCCTTTGTTCTCTATTTGATTTGGATGAGTTTATTGTAGATACGCACATACTAAACAGTAAAGATGATGATAGTAATTAATTTTAGTTGTCTAATACCCTCTTTGAGGATCACAGGGTCATAATAATAATTTTAAAAAATCCAAACCATTGAAAATAGTTATATTGACTTTCTACAAAAGCCTTCTGTCTGTCAGTCTCAGCTATTAACAGCTGTTGTGACTTCCTCTGTTGTTTCGTAAAAAGTTATGCCCCAAACCATCTCCTACTTGGCAGCAAACACGTATTTATTAAAGATATTGAGCTGTGAAATTTTCACAGAAAATAACCACCCTGGTACTCATGCAAAATTGTTTCAACATCAGATTATGAGTTGCAAATAATTGATAAACTGCTATCATCACTAAACCAGTTCACCAACACTAATCAAATTAAAGTCTCATGCATAAGCATGTACTGTTGATTGATGTCATTCCTGGAATAGATTCAGAAAACAATCGCTAATGTGTCAGGCATTTACAAATGGTCCCATTCAACAGCAGAGAAGACCATTTGACTTTGCTTCCAGAGCAACAAACAAATCAAAAAGTGCTTGTTTCAGCTAAAATATGGTGACCTTATCACACTGCACTGTCTCAGTACATTTATATTTCTTCTACAGGTCAGAGATAGTATTCCCAGCACAATGAGAGTTTCCATACAAATTTGCATTCAAGGATTTTAGAGACATTTACAGCAACATGATGAGCCTCAACATCAGTTCCTACTACTGTCCTCAGTTTTACACGTAATTTATTAATCTTTCTATTTATGATTGCTATTGAAGTGGTCATTCAGACCCAAACAATATGAACACTGGCCAAGAGCAGGCTCTGTCAAAGATGTTCCCTGGCCCTGAAGGTTGTGCTCCCAGATATGATCTAAAAGGAACGAGAGAGAGGCAGGAGCTCAGCTGTTGTTCTGCAAGGGAAAAGCTAAAGTGGAAAGGAACTTGCTCAAAGCTCAGAACAGACCCTGGATCTTCTTCCTCTGCCTTGGAATTGAGCTTCAGAATTACGTTTTCTGTGATGACGGAATGAACTATGACAGCCTAAATCAGAATAATCCTGGCCCCAAGAATCACTTTTGTAATTGGAAACAATTGTGAGTACAGCATGGTGGGAGTTTTTCTTTTTTTTTTTTTTTTTCCTTTTTTTTTTTCTTATTTTGTGAATGTGTTTTTTTTTCTTATTTTCTGAATGAGTTATTTTGTGGTTGAGCAAAATGTTGGCCCCACTCCAACAGAAGGGAGCACACGGATGAGTTGCTGCCATTACATCTTGTCTAGGCAGCCGAGATGCTTTGGGAAAACACCTGTGATGCAAGTACACGTCATGTTCGTCTACGCTGCCAAAGTAAATCTCTAATCCGTGTGAACACTGCACTGCTCAGCCCTTTCTTCTTTCCCCCCTCCTACTACCAGATGCATTCTCCACTAATTATGGAATAAAAAGTAAAGATGTACTTAACCTCAATGCAGCCCTACAGGCAGGACTTGCTCACTCAGGGAAAAAAAAGGGGAATAAACACCCTCATATTCTTTTGACCTTCAGCACAAATGGGAACAGCCCGAGTGCAGGCTGGTGGCCAAGTGCCAGGACTGCAATATTTTGCAACTGGAAACACTCAATTTGGAGTTTCTGAACTTGAGGTCTCATTATTGCTGTGCAGTGGGCTACTGCTAGGCTTGACAGAGCACATTCCTCTGGTTTGTCTGGGGCTGCTCTCAGGCAAAAACCGCTTTAAAGTGAAGGCTTCAAAAGAAGACAAAGGGGGATCCTTAGTCTTCCATCAAAGATGTTAAGGGTTGTAAATTAAAAATAATACGACTAGAGCATGTTCTGGGTCCAGAGACTGCAGTACCACTCTGCACAAGCCGTGGTATGAGGAGGTGATGGTGCCTGGTCCTGCTCTGTCCCTTTGGATCTGCCTTAAAACAGCAGCTCTTCTGGGTGCCAAGCAAACACCTTCATTCAATGAGAATTACTATGGTCCTAGAGGCAGGGAAGATGCGAGGTGGTTTAGAGCCATCTGTGTCACGCTTACTGTAATGGCAGAGTAGAGAAACTGACCGAAGGTCTCGAGGGTGAGAAACTAGTTGTGCTGAGCCGACAGGGAAATGATGAGTTTAAATTTGCATATTAATAAGTTTGCAGAAGTATGAGGCATGGTGTATTTAGCAGGGAGGGAGATAAAATTGGTGGCAATTTTTAACAGATTGAAGCAAAGGAAGAAAAAGTGATAATCAGGAAGGCTAATACAGTCCCCGTCAAATCATTAGTATTAGAGATTTTAAGAGGAAATATGATTGTGAGAGCGTGCATGAAGAAGTGAAGAGTAGCAGAGTTTTTTAATCATTTTAGAAAACATCTGGGTTTGCTTTTTCTGTTACCTCTGTTCCAGCTAACTAACCTCCAGGAGCAGAATGATGCATTCATGCTCTGGGGACGTTTCTCCCATTATAATCAACACTTTTTGTTATTTGTTTCCTGTTACACCCACGACATATTAGGCATTTCCACCCTCAAAGAAATTCGATTCTAGCCTCAAAATGCTCAGTTTATTTTGTTTGTTTAAAAAAGGACAAAAGTGCTTCTGAAATAAAAACCTTTCATTTGTTTCCAAAGGGGATCTAAAGAAAATTCTGTCGTGGTTGTACCCGCATTTTAGTTAGAAGCAACAGCCCAGGCCTTGACACACAAATTGCTGGTGGTGTAGGTCTAGGAGCCTTTGCACTGACCACTTCAGCCTGCTCATTTATTGCACTATATCACTCGCTAATGTAGACATAGTCTATTTTATATAAACCCCCCAGGCACACAGACTCAAGTATGGCGTTTGAACAAATAAATATCTGAAAAATTATCAAATTACCCAATTGATATTGCAGACTGGTTTGGAGTCAGGTGTTTCGACCGCAAAGTGAACCGCATTTCTGTTACCAAACAGTGAGCAACGCAAAAGATCTGCCGCTATTCGTGTTATGATTGCCGCAGGACCAAATTCAAAGCTCATTTAACTCACTAATGGAATTGACTGGGCTGCAGTGACTTTTCTTTCAGCTCGTACTACTTTACATGTTTGAGTAGGAGGGAAGACAAGACAGATTAAACCAACACAAGTTTTTCAGCTCAGGAGGACAAAAATCACATTTTTGGCATATATGAACCAATGAATATTACCTCCCCTCTCTGAGACCAGCTAGGTTTCTTTCAAATCACACAAGGAAGCACAAAAAGGCAGGTTTTAGTTCCACAATAACCCATTCCTTTAAAGCTCTGATCACCCTCAACACCCTTGATACAAGTAGGAAGACAGTTATCTTACTTGTGCTATGCTAACATGTGGTCAAATCTTACAATTGCCATTCCATTAAAAATACCACGTCACATATAGCAATATGATTTCATAAAAGCAGAATAGGAGAGAATTTATTAAATGTAAATAAAATGGATTTTTCTATATTTTTAATTATTATTCACAAACTCTGCATCAGTATGGCAAAAACCTCAGCTTGTAAATCTAATGTCAGGTTGGATGGGGCTTTGAGCAACATGGTCTAGTGGAAGGTGTCCCTGCCAATGGCAGGGGAGTTGGAGGTAGATGATTTTTAAGGTCCCTTCCAAGTCCAACCATTCTATGATTCTAGGATAAAGAATGTGGAGTTTTATGCCTGAGGAATGGTTATAACTATCAACACAAACCACTTTTTAAACATATAAGCAAATTTATACGTGTGATTATCCTCCTCCAGTTACACATTTGTATTTTTTCTAACGACACAAACAGCCTCACAGTCTTGGCAAAATGTGATCCTGAGTTTTGCATGAGTTGTTTATGACATTGCTTTTGATTTCATTGCTGCTGGACCTGTAAAATTCTCCACCACTGAAAATTTTCCCTATTTATTAGAGCAAAAATAACTAAATGAAAACACAGATTCAAGGCAACAGAAGGGCTTCAGCCTGCATCCATTTCTGTCTGCCATGGAAGGTCTTCCAAGGTCGCATTATAGCCATGGTCACCAACCTGCCTCTAACAGCATCAGCATTAAAAACGCAGTGACAACCACCTATCATGCCAGATCTGACCACAAGTCCTTGTATTTCTGCTGTATTGTTTAAAGAAATGTAACTAAAAGGTGAAAAAAAGAGTTCTCGTAGGGTTTTTAAAACGGAGTCACAACTACGCAGTTACTGCCAAATTACTTTCAGGCAGCCACTGTCCCAAGCACACAGGACATTTATCAGCCCACTCACTAAAAAAGGCCTGAGCATGCAAACTGCCAACAAAAAACCTAAACAAACAATGAGTGAAAAATGAGCATTAAGCACAGCAGTTTTAAGTTACGGAAATGCATATGGTTTGTTTTGATTATGATGATGGTAAAAAAACTTAGGTGGAAGAGGCTACTTTTGCAAATATTTGCAAATAATAACAACAATGAATGAATCAAGTACCAAGCATAAGTGCCAAAGAAAGAAAATAGCAATACTCAGCAGAAGAAAATGCTTTAGGAGGAAAGGCAGCTGCTTGAAAGGACGGCGAGGTGTAATGGCTGCAGAATGCATTCAGATAAACAAAGTCTTTCTGCCTAACTTTGCAGGTATTACCCCTCTGCAAAAAGACCACTTTCAATACAAAACCACATTTTAAACACATTACAAAGACAGATGCAAGTTTAATTTTACATAGGAGAGCACTCCCTCTGACACCGAGATGGAAAGTTAGGCCCCCATGCTGCTAGGAATGCTTTTTTTTTTTTCCCCTCCTTCTTCATGCTGTGGACATAAAAATTAGTATTCAGTTCAGTGTTTCCTAAAGTGTGGAGCACTCCCTTTTGGAGAGGGGTAGTTAGAGCAAAATGGATGCAAGCATGTGTGTGACTGTGGTGCCAGAGTATACTAATTGCATAAGGAATATAAGAGGTCCCTAATTGCATAAGGAATATAAGGGGTCCAAGGGAAGCAGTGGTTGAAACGGTATTGGAAGTAGGCATGGGCATGTGCTAAAATACTTTGGTGAATTTGCCACTATACATAGCATTTGGAAGAAGTTTAGCCCAAAATCAACACTATAGTTTTTCCTTAAAAAAAACCCCAAACCTAATAGTTCAAATAAGTGCCAGAAAAAGCCTAGAGAATTTAATAGAAAATACCTCCTTCTGATATCCTCTTAGAGAGATTTCCACACTATAAAGTTTTGCTGTATAAATGGTTAAAAACACCTACAAAAAAGATCCCATTGCCTCTCAAAACACAAAATTTTTGGAATAACTATATATATATAGTCACACACTAGACATACTATAAATAACAGAATCTATATACATAATAGGTTTTTTACTGGATTTACTATATCCATTGATACGTATATATGTGTAAAGAAAAATCTGTTTTATCCGTTAAACACATGAACATTTTAACAAATTAGTGAAAGGAGAGAAATTATAATTTAAAAAGTATGTTTTTTGTGTAGTATTTAATGGAAGAGGTATCAAGAAATCACATACTGTGAGTTTCAGTAATGTGTAGCATATAATAAACAATGAGAATTAAAGAAATTTCAAAATAACTTTTAGTATTTAGCACAGAATGACATCCCTATAAAGTTCTATTACCTATGGGATCAATCTTAAATAATCTTAAATTAATCTGAAAGTATTTTAAATATGATCCCATTTATTTCTCTGAGTGTAATCAAGGACTATTTTTGTTTCTGTTTTATTACAGCATTAAACATCTATTTGACTGATTTGTAGAAAAAAAGAAACTAATGTGTATATATACACATAATGTCTACAATTTCAGGAAGCGCAGCGGTTAGCATTAGCTGTGGCTGCTGTTAACTTTTATTAAAGATAGCACCCAAAAACCTCAAGGGAAGGTGCATATCATGTGATGTACCCGTTGCCAAAGTGCATACGTGTTTCGGTGAACAGATGAGTGTTTGTGAATATAAAACCTACAAAATCTGTTGGCAAATTACAGCAAAATTCTCCAAAGCCTGTAAAAAACCTTCTGCACCCCTTTTCTTCATTTTTGGCTATCTGTGCTTTATGAAGTGATAGAACTGGAACATGCCTCCTCTTTTTTTTTTTTTTTTTGTCTGGCTGATTTTACTACCTTCTGCTGCTCTTTTTTATTTATTTATATCATTCACATGAATGAAGGAGATTGTCCTTGCTGGGCAAGCAAGCTAATGCATTTCAGAGAATCGGTTTCTATTAGTAAAACACACGCCTGGCAGCTTCTGGTCAAAGGCGTTGGAGCAACGTGCTCGTGGAAAGGCATCAAACAATTTTTACACAGTCACATCTTTGGTTTGGAGGCAGTGATTTAACGTCAGCTTTGGGAGGTGAGATGACAACTGCATTGTGTAGCGGTTCGTATCCGCTGCTCTAGCACCCTGAGGTAAGCAGTTTGCTGCCATGAGGTGAATCTCTTCACCCGTATTCATGACCGCTAAGCACCAGAAAAATATAAACCCGAGACTTTAGCCAGAGGTGAGTATCTGATCCATTGCAGACACTGGCTTCTACAAACGAATGATGCATAAAACAGAGCTTGAGCTCCCTGGATCAAATTCAAATGACCGTGCACACCATCACTGACTGTGTAGACAGGAAAGTACAGATGCATCAGTGTATATATATATATATGCAACAAAAACCTCAGAAAGGTTATTTAGTGTATATAGGGAAAATGACTTTAGATTAGGGAAGATAAGTTTAGATTGAAACGATGGTAGATAAACAACCATATAGTAGACAACCCTCTTGCATACCCCAGCTGAGGAAGCCTTTGGGGCTACAAGGACATATATTTCTTGCGAGCAGCCCAAGTGAGCGTGCAAGGGAGCGATGCCTGCACGGTAGGACTGCATTTCCAGGGAAACAGAAGATGGCGGAGCTCGAACTTGCACTCTGAACTCACACTCCACACTGACAACGTTTTGATATAAAGCATGGTGACAGCTTCTCCCCCTCCTCCCCTCTCAAGAGTACTTATGAGCAAGGGATGGGCCGGATCTTTCTAGATCTCATCTACCTCTCGTTTTCGGCTGCTACTGCTGCACTTTCACTGCAGGCATAGTCCAAAACTGCTAACTTTATTTTCACTCAAACAGGCACGGCAGCCACGGAGATCTGAATCATCTCAGTCCAGAGCAAACATAAATTTGGAAGACATCAGCAAAAAAAAAAAAAAAAAAAAAAAAAAAGAAGAAACTTACCAAAACCAT
>JAOXJK010000040.1:62239478-62282470 GCA_025774025.1 Xenus cinereus
GGGGAAGGAGGTGTGGTTTTATTTATCTTTCTCTCTTTCTTATCTTTTAAAAAAAAAAAACACCTTTCTGTTTGTGGAATAAGGAAATACAGGTTTCATAACAATCATGATGGAGTATGACACAAGGTAAACAGGCAAGTTATGAGCATATCCAAGTCTACAGTAGATGCAGTCTGATGCAACAATGGAGATTTGTGTCCTATATGTAAAGTTTCTCACATGCTTACTGGGTGATGCCACCTTGGACTCCCATGTAACTGTTGGGCTACTCCTTACTGTGTGACCTGAGAATGCTTACCCAGATCCCAGGTTTGGATGTGCTGTGTCCTACATTATTTTAAATTGGGGAAAAAATAAACCCCATCCCCTTCCTTGAGCTCACTTTTCCTCAAGAAAGCAAGCCACACACTTTTTATCAAAAATATGTCACTGTTTAGCTTATGCTAAATATATTTCAGAAGATATATTCCTCTGAAGAGATAACAAATACAAGGTTTTTACAAGACTTGAGAGGTTATGGGGTAGAATCAGAAGAGATTTGCCCAATACAAACCCAATTCTATGTCTTTCAGCAATATTTGCAAAATGTTCTGCCCTGATCTCTAATTTATTTTGACATTACAAATATAAAATCTCTCCCTCACCGCTTTCACCAAGTACAAAACCAATTAGACCTCTGTGGAGGAATCCAGCCTCTGAGGTTAGTGCAGGTGAATTACATGTTCTGATGAATTAGATGATATATTAATGTAGCAGAAATAATCACGTTGCACACTGAAGGCTGAGACTCTAATTGTGTCTTGCACATTTATACGTGGCAGAGACTATTTAAAAGGACAAAGAGCACAGCTTAGAGGAGGCAGCAGCTCTTATGGAAAAAATAGGAAACCTCCCCCAGTTTGAACGGAGCTGCCAAGAGAGCTCGCCTTTGGAACGGTCCCCCCTATAGTGAAATGTTAGTAGTTTTGTTTAGAGCTAGTTAGAAGCTTTCCAGTGAAACAGAGTCCATCCAAAGTGCTGGCTTGGTGACCTTCATGTTATTAGTTTGATCAGCTGTGTTTGTTCATCCATGTCCAACCTAAAAGATTTATTCTGCCTAAAGGTCTATTTTAAACACTGAGGAGAGGATTCGCACGTCTACTTCCAAACTATTCATCCAAGTATCCTTTTATGGTCAGCGGAGAAACTGGCATTTATAGAAAACAATTTGTCTGCAGTTTTAGCCCTGTAGGAGGAGTAGAGTTATGTCCTACTCTTCCCCATTTTTCTCCACTGTAATGGAAACATAGACATGTGGCTCGAGTGCGGGCATCTACACTTTATCAGACAAATCATCCCCTTAAAGGCTGTGGTCTACTGTCACTTCTCAGTATATTCTTGTCCTCAGAAAATTATTAGTCTACCCCATGTGAAATTCCTGTTTGAGTTATAGGGAACTTCTGTTGTTGAGTAAGAGAAGCCTTGCAGTGAAGGACAAAAATACAAATGTTTCTTTTAGTGTATCAATGAAGCAGAGAAAAACTGGAGACTGTGGCTATCAGATTGCTGTATCTGCTGCACTGAACCTTAGGAAGCCAGCAGCCAGCTGCAATTCTGAGTTGCATCACAAGGTTCTAGAACCCCGTGGTCACATTAGGTCACTACTTATACACAGACAATTTCCTTTGCAAGGCCAATCTGGTCCAGACTTGAGAACAAGGATCCAAATTATCCAGGTCATCCAGAATGGGAAATTATTTTAATATAAAAGAAAGAGGAAAATAACTTGTTTTTCAGAGGGAACTAAGGGAACTCATGGATGTAACTATTAGTTAGTATGTGTTGTAACCAGTGTCAAGCTCAGCAGGGCAGAAAGGTATCAGAAAGCTCTTCTCTCTCCTTGAGTCAAGTTGAAGTCTGACGCAGCAAAGTTTCTAGTCCACATAATTTCTACATATCTGAGTTTTCACTTACAGGGGCTGAATTGTCCAAAAGCAATGAACATTTTATGGTTTTCCTCTATGAAGAAGTAGGATGAAAACATTTAGAGCTCCAAAATTCATGGTGCCGCTACACTACAGTGTCACTTTACAACTGTAAATGATAGAACTGAAAATGTTTGTACTACAACCGCACACCACAATGGTGGTTCCATTTGAGACAGATCATTCGGATGACACCAAGTAACTGTAGTCCTGATCCTCAGCTTGCATAAGCCAGAGAAAAAAGTGAATCTGCTCTATCACATGAGAGTACGTCAATGGTAATCATAGAAAAGTAAAAGAAAATAGTGTGAAAACAATGCAAGCATTAATACCTTAGGAGAGCATTATTCTTCCAAGCAGTTTAAAAATGTAGAAGAGAATAATTTGCCATGGGATACATATGTTGGAGTGTAATTTGTATTTTTGTACAAGTATTATAATTATTATTATAGATTGCACATAAGCTTGGTGGACATTGCATAATTATCTCCTTAAAATGTAAACAAATATCTGCCTAAGCTGCATCCGCAGCCCTTTCAGTTTCTATAAATACTCTAATGACAGCAGAAGTTCATTTAAACAAATATAGCTGGCTATCTGCAGTTACTGTTGTTCCAAAGCTTCCATTGTGGAAACCTAGTTCAAAAAGTTACACCCACATACATACGCTGAAAAAACAGCCATTATATACAATAAGAATAGATTTGATTTTTTAATATTATGAGGGAATATCTTGAGTAAACAAAACAGACTAAGAATTACTTCATAAACCAGACTGAGCCTGTGCTTTAAGCTTTACATAAGCCTGATTATTTGCTATGCCCAAACACAAAGCTTCAAGAAATGCCTTGATTCAGATAGCCACTCTTCTTCCACAGCACCGCTCTTTTTACTAGGGTGATATACATGCCCAGTAGCAAATTATTTTCCCTTTGACAGTCTAGTTCCGCCTTGCAGTGTATTGTTTATGTGGATCCAAGACTTTCTGTTCCCTAGCATTTCCCTCTTTTCCTGTTCTCATTAGCACATTGTACGAAGTGTCTGAGAACTGCAAGCTTAGGAGGTCATTGCAGTGGTTCTCACCCCTACACGTCAAATCTGTGTACCACCTTGTGCACCTCTGCACTTTGTGTATAATAAAATAAAAAGATACTATAAAAGAAATAAAAGATAAATAAAAAGAAAAAAAATCTTGAATATTCATATATTATTATTCCTTGCATTTTGTTTCTTTTACTGCAAGCATGAAAATATGCATGCTTATTTTCTTTTTGATTCATATCTGTGCAGTGAGTCCAGTGATTCACTGCTCCTACTCAGTAAATTCAATGATGTTCTCCGTGTGTCTGACTTACCACATATACACACATCAGCTGCCTAACATATATAGATTAGATCATAAATCCATGAATCTGTTTGTGTCTAAAAATGATAGGCACATAGTGAGTGGCTAATTGTCCAGGATTCCCAGGTGTCCAGCAGCTCAAACAGAGCTCATTTAAGATTTCAGAAAATCTTAGCAAACGGCTGAAGTTTTCCTGGACAGAATTTCTGACAGAAACAGGTGTTGCCAAAATGTACTAACTCCTGAAAACAAAAATGATGTTCACAGATTCAGATACAGAAATTATATAAAAATCAGGAGTCACATTTTAATATATAGTTCCCTTCACAGGGACTCACAGTAATGACTCCAGAAAAAGAATCCGAAAAATGATCAATAGCCTGCATAAAGTAAGAGATGTTTCTGTGACAAAGACAGATAAAAATATTGCACCATTGCATAAAGCCTGGAATACTAACTGCAAGTAAATTTTGAAAGGAAAGAAAGAACAGCAGCTTAGGAGCTAGAAATAACTCTTTTACAAAATTATCTTTGTCACATATCCAAAAATAACACAATAATGAAAGACGATGATTCTTTAGCTCTTCCAAGCTATAGACAATTTTTAAAATATATTGTCCTTTAATAAACATCATAGTATCTCATCTAACTAGCTTTCTCATGGAGGATCTCATTTTCTCCACTAACTACCAGGACAATGATCACAGATTTGCAAGTTTAGCATAACTCTAAGTATATCTTAGTCTAACCTTTTTAAAAAGTCGACCTTCAAACCGGTCCTTCATACACAAGATTATCAGCTGCATTAGATGTATTTCATGTGATAAAGTACTTATGCAGTTTAAGGAAATTACTTAGTCCAGAGTTACTATGCAGATTTCCAGAGAAAAAAATGCTGTAAAAAAACCACAACAAACAGACCAAATACAAACAAGATGAAAAAGACCCTTAATTAAAAAAACCCCACCTTTATCTGTCAAAATCAGAACTAGAGAAATAACATGGGTTTGGGATTTGGCAGTTTCCTGAAACCAACCAACCAAACAAAAACTCTAAAATAATTGTTTGGGTCCTTTACAAGTACATTTTTAAAACTGAAGATCACTACACTGACATTTGGTAAACTTTCTAGGCCATAACAAAATGACTGATTTGACCTAAAAAGAAAAATTATGTTCATTTTCAATTTGGGGAAAATCTTTATTTTTAAATTACATTTCAGAACAAAGCATTCAATTCAAGTGTTAGGGTATTTTGCTTTAAAAGTTCTTAAAATATAAATTGGGATAGGGGGAGGGATTTCATCTCTTGTCAGCCAAAAAAGTATTGCAATGCTGACATGAATTCAAAAAATGTTTTGTTTGACACAAATCTTTCCCTCAATACAGTCTGTACTTTCGAATCAAAAGTAAAGTTTTGACCAATAAAAAAAAAAGTTTGACCCCCATGAAATCATCTGTAATGTGTTGAAAACAAACATATGACACTTTAAGACTTATTTTCAGTTTTCTGCTAAGATGTCATTCTCACTGAATTCATAAGAACTGCAAGTCACAAACATAATAGACATTTGACCTCATCCTTGTTTTCTTGCTTGGAACTGAAAACACCATGAGTATTCAGACCCAGAGCGTATCCTAATAGGCGTTTCAGGCTGAGAGTCAAGACTCTTCCCTAATCCAGAAACAAAACTTAGCTTCAAGATTTTTTATCTAAACAGAATGGTAAATTATGATAAAATATTCTAAATCAAAGAGAAGGCTCAGTCTGGTACCTTGGCTTTAGCTTGGTATCTAAGTATATCCAAAATGTCCCTAGTTACTGGTGAATATTTTCAAATATTTCAGCCGTACTTCATTTACAAAATGATCAGGGAAACTACCATGGAAGCATAAAATACAGATAAATGAATAGCCAAAATTATTAAGCTTTCTTTAATAATAAAATGTCCCCAGTATAAGAAAAGATAGATAGATGACAGCAAAGAGAAAATAACTCTGAATATCCTAATCTTAGTTGGCAATTGCTGCTTTGGTTCAGTTTCTTATAGTAATGACTATGAAGATATACCTTTATCTCAAAGGTTAGAGAAAATAATTCTTTATAACAGATGTCTCTGAATATTTTGGTATCATTACTGCATGGCTAGATGACACATTTGTGAGAATCTGCTGCCTTGCCACAGTTAGGATCTATAATGCTAAGAAATATGTTATCTCCATTTTTGCTACGCCACACTAATAGACTATATCAACTATAGATCACAAAAACATGAACAAGAGGAACAGTTTTTATATATATAGCAACTGCTTCTACGATATTTTATTTTCTGTTCTAGACAAATTGGAACATGATAATCCTACTAAGAAATGCATATTATTAAGTCAGAATATACTGCAGACTGTGTTAGCAACTCTTTCATATTAATGTAATTTCAAGCCCTGGGAGTACTGCATCTGACTCCACGGTTTCTTTCAGAGCAGGAATTGAAAGTAAATTTCCAGACATAATTAAATGCAGATGGACTTGAAGCTATCTAAAAGTCAATTGTTACACTTACTTTATTAAACCTATCTATCTATAAAAAAAAAAAGTTACTGCATTAGACATTGAGTAACCTGATGAGGAAATACAACTCCTGAATCTCTCTGTAGTTTACAGACTCTGTAAGTGTATATATAGAATATATCTAACTTCCAGAGAAAAAAAAATAAATTGTGAAGAGGAACAAGCTATAACTTCTTTTCTCATTACAGCCTGACTTCTATTGTGGTTCTGCTTGGAGGTATTCATGTAAGATATCATTTTCAGAAAATGAAAATGAAAATCTGAGAGTCATCATAGACTAAGTTCATGTATACACAACGAGTAGAAGTGAATGTTCAGTAAAAAGCATTTAATAATCTTCAGTAATACTTATTTGTCTCTAGAAATCATCTGTTTCCTATTAAGTGCGTGCATATTCCTGAGACTGAACTGGAGTAAATGTATGTAAATCCACCCAGAGTAATTGAAACAGGCCAAGGACCAGGTTCTCTTATTTTCAAGGAGCCTGGTTCTCTGGTATGGATTACTAAATGAACATCTAAAGCATCTTCATACCTGTCTTTGTCCTTTACATCAGTAATAAGGATTTCCTCTCCACTGCTGCATGGAGAGGCGGTGCCACTTCAGCAATTCCTTTCATGTAAGAACCACAGCTTTCAAAAAAACCTGAAGAAACAGGAAATTTACTATACGTGTGTCATTAGAGCTCATCAGGAGTACACTATGCTCTAGCTCTCCTCTGAACAAGGACTTACTATTTTTAATTCAGAAGCGTTTTTCAGAATCTATATTGAATTTCAAAATTTGTGTGTGTGACCTTTCAAAATAACATTTGAAAATTAAACTAACCTGGGAGGAAAGAAAGCAAATTTTTCTGGAATTTTTCCCTAGTCCATGGGATCTTCAATTAGAAAAAAATAAGAAACTTTGAGAACGAAGTTAATGCAATCCTTTTTCTTAATCATTTCTTCATATGTATGCACAATCAGTCAGAAAATATCCACTTGCCAGATCAAATGCAAATGAAAAATCAAATCAAACAGAATGGCTTTGTATAAGCTATATCAGCTATTTCTTTTGCCAGTTAAGAGATGAGAGAGATTGTTACACTGTTTCTGTTATAAGTGCATGGGATATGCAGGGAAACCAAATGTAGAACCATCTAAATAATACAAGAAATATGTCCATAGACAGGCAACTCCTGCTAGCATTATGCATGATTTTCATCTAGGTGTCAAAGGATTAACCATTTTGCTTAATCTTACTACACATTCACAAGGCAGTTTGATTAAAATCAGCCAATACATATGTTTTCATATGTGATTTTAAAATATTTCTTGGAACTACTCTGTTCTCACATGGAAGTAAAGGAAAAGGAGAAGAAAAAATGTGCTGGTAAACCTTGTGTAATTCACACAGCTAATCGGAGAAAATTGCCAAAATTGCCGACACTCTTGTCACAGTACAAGTGAAGGTACAGGAGAAGTACTAATGACAAACAGCTTTTCCAGAAAAATTGCACATAAACATTATTGCTAATCCTGTCGCTAGGGAAGATGAGCCACAGTGTCATTTGTGTAATAAGCAACTGCAGGGTTGTTTAATGGCAGCATGTTTGTAGCGCTAGCCAGTCTCTGTAATGACTTTTTGTATGGCACCTCACACAACATTGATTGTCGCTGTTGTTCCTTAAGCATGCTGGGAATCAATATGGTTAGTAATATTAATTACAATAAATGAGCTTTATGAGTAATATTTTACTGCCAAAAGAATCAACAATCATAATTTGTGCCTGTGATAGTTATATTTCCACTACGGCTGGTAGATTACTAAAGTAGAAAAACAGTCTGCAGCCTACGCTTAATGAACCAAATCAATTTATATCGTTTTATTCTGTACAGAAGACAAAGGAGAGATTGTGGTGGGAGCATCTTTCGACACACATTTCCCTGCTAAGTTTCAGGCCAGACTGGAGAAAAGACAACACTGTTTTGAATGATTCTGAGGATGCTTGGAAGTGCCTGAGGTAAGGATGCTTGAAGGGAAGCAGCTCTGTCAAGGACCACCTGCAAACAGTTTTGAAAAGGCTGTCAAAACACAGCATACATACAATCACAAAGAACTACGCTCCTACAGCTGCACTTACCCTTCCTCATAAAGGTATGAACTGTCACTAGGAGGCAGTTAAAAATCTAGAAGAGATATTGAAAAAAATATACTGAAGCAAAAACTAGGGGTATGAAATGGAAAAAATAAATGTTCAACAATTAATTCACAATTCTTAGGTGTGATTTAGTGCTGCAGGCACTTCTATATAAATCTATGCACTTAGGCTTATCCTTCCATTTGCAAATTATCATGAAAATAAATGCGTGTGTGTGTTCAAATGTGATACATGCGCATGCTACTGGTGAGTTAAATAATGCACACACAAAAGTTGAGGCCTAAATGAAATTTCTTGGAAATACAGTTAGGTTTGACTGCCCTCCTACTCTTCAGTCAGAATAAGTTCTTTTAACTTAAACATTATTTCAGTTCAACAGCAAGTGCTAGCACTATAGTCTGGCCTCCTGAATAATACTTGGGATGGACCAAAGATGCTAGACCATGTCAGTGACAACCTTCTAACCTTGCCATTCTTCCTATCAATTAACTACTGTAAAAACAGACTACAGTGACTGTGAGTGCTGTTCATCAGTAAGAAACCAATCTTGAACTTCAGTGAAGCAAATGTTGTAAATTAAGCTGCTGCTTGAGACAATCATGTATGGATGGTGATGATCTAGACAATTATTTATACATAGCCTATCTTCCACTTCTGATTA
This sequence comes from Xenus cinereus, assembly GCA_025774025.1. Taxonomy (NCBI): domain Eukaryota; kingdom Metazoa; phylum Chordata; class Aves; order Charadriiformes; family Scolopacidae; genus Xenus; species Xenus cinereus. The sequence continues at coordinate 62,248,160 of JAOXJK010000040.1, forward strand.
CATTTATTAAGGTTTATTTTCCTTAAGGAGTCTTAAGAATGATTATGCTAGTAGCTTCTCTTTATAAACAATAATTGAAAACTTTTCTAACTATTCTTGCATAAATTACAAGATATAAATGTAAAAATGTATATAAAATATTTTTTGCCCACTTCTCTATTAACAAAAGGCTTTAGTCTTTTTTTTACTGATAGGGTTATTGAAATGTGAACTTCAGCTCCTATTAAACCTCTCACAAGGAAGTATATCTTGTAAAATGGGAAACAAAAATAAAAAACCCTTCATTTAATTTTAAAAATTCCACCAAAAAAATCACACCAGCAGCAGGTAGAAAACAAAAAAGCAGGCACAATATTTTGCATATTCCTTAAGAGAATGCACATTCATAAACTAAAAATATGTGTATCAACTCTCAAAGGAATAAGTCACTAAGAGAGTGGTAACAGCTAATTTATTTTTCATTCTGCAAGCCCTGACAGGTAGGTAGTTTCTTCCTTTGGAAAAATGATAAAAATAAAGGAGTATAAACACTGAAGTGAGCACCCAGCAGTACTTTTTTGTTCCATTTTTCAATTTTAAGACCTTTTCACACAAGATCCATTTCATTTCAGCAAGCTAACACCTTTCAACACAAGAAAAAAAAAAGAACAAAAAAAAATAACTCTTCTAGGCTAGATGTTGTCATTGACAACTCAGTCTAAATCTGATGCAATGATGGAAAATATCATAGGTCATGCAATCAGCTTGTCCTTAATAAACAGTTTGCCTCATTGTTTTTCTGTTTCTTGAGGTTAACAACACATTGAAGTAAAGTATTTACCCACTCTGAAAGTAATATTAAAAATGCATCAGTGGAAGAGCGCTTGGGCAAAAAAAAAAAAACAATGACAATTTCTGTGTGCATTTTCACAGCTTTTTTCTCCTTTCAGTTCACCTTGAAACTCATCTGCTGAGAAATACAAGACTCTTAAGTCTCCATTTAAAAAGGATGACAAGACAGTACCCATCTTGAAAAGATGCTGAAAAATAGTTTATTGCAAACCTACAGATAGCTTGCATACCTAACTTAACAAGTTTGCTATGTTTCATAGAATCATAGAATGTTTAGAGTTGGAAGGGACCTTAAAGATTATTGAGTTCCAACCCCCCTGCTATGGACAGGGACACCCACCGCTGGACCAGGGTGCTCAAAGCCCCATCCAGCCTGGTCTTTCTTTTTATGTAGCAATTTCTCTTTGAGAACTCTGTGCTTGCCCAACCCCTAACATATACATTATGCAGTATCTATTCAATGATATCCACCCAAGTATAAAAAATCTCTACAAGAAATGTACAATACATACACATCTGCTATATATAAAGCCAGATATTGGCAAATATTTAATTTTAATCCTTTTAAAATTTTTCTACTAACATAAAAAAACCAAAAAACAAAAAACCAAATAAGTAGCCAGACTAATTATGCAAACTCTCCTGTGACATTTAAAAGTAAACAATTTTCATCTAATGGTATTACATTCTTGAATGTTTCCCTCCTTTACATTTCTATAGAATATAACGGTAGATTATTCTCTTAGATACCCAAGAATGTAGGAAAATTGGGGTTAGACACAGATAAAATCAGCCTCCTACCATCTATACATTGAGATACTCTATGAAAGAGTGTAAAGCAAGGCTGAGTCACTCATTATGGGGATTTAAGAAACAATAACAATAATATGTTTTTATTTCTCTGTGTGTGTCCCTCTACTGTTACTCAGAACAAAATACTATCCTTAAAAGAAGCAATTTGTATATCTTTGTACTTACACTGCATATTATCTTTCAATGAATTTAAATGTAAAAGCAGACAGCGACAAATTGCGCTCTCCAAATAATTTCCTTTAAATTACTATCTCCTGATTTCTCTAGCCTTTGAACATATCTGCTTTGACAGTCTAAGCAGCCAAGGTAGAAAGCCACAAGAAATTTAAAGGCTGAGGGTTCACAACCCCAGGGAATCCTTGGCAGACCATGCAAGTACTGAGAGCTGGTAAGTGAAATTGGTAGAAACTTTGTGAAGCAGCTCCTATAAACCTCAAGAGCACATCTGCTTTAAAACAACATCAAAGCGTAGAAAGAAAAAGTGAATTAAAGGGTTCGGAACTACCTGTTCTGAGCATGGAAAACATTTTAAATTAATAGTGTCTCCCATAAAGCAGAAGATCCAAAAAGCACAAAGCAGAATGTCCAAAAAGTGGTCAAATTGTATTCAGCAGCTGTATGTATGAGAGCTGCTGGTAAGTTAGAACAGAAAGACATCTACAAATAGTTTCCCTCTCCTGATCAGAGATGGAAGTAGGTGGTTTGAATGGAGATTATCAAAGTTTGTTGGGGAAGATTAAAATGTGAGCTGAAGGAAATACAAGGAAAAGCACTTAATGCTGTAAGACACATGTCCTGATCTCTAATTCTTCATTTTTTTTAACTTTACCACAAACACCAGGAATATAATTGCTTTAATAATATGGAGAAGAGGAAATATACATAGAGATATTTCTCTTTTTTTTTTTTTTATCGTATCTTTGGGAAACAGATATGTTTCACTTAGGAGGTTAATTTGTTTTTGAACCTTTTTAATCAGCTACTAGCTATTGGCAACAAAGACAAAAGGGGAGAAGAACATGGGTCGATAATGAATTATCTAACATTAAAAATTGCCTCTTATGTACAGGTTAAGCATGAAAACTAGGATCTCAGTTTTACACAGAAAAATGAATAGAAACTGGAAATACAGGGCAATAGATAAATTATTCTAGTTTAGTTTTCTCAGGCCAAGATGGGACAAATATTATCCTGTGCTGGTGATCTACTTCTTGTCCCTGACTCTGTGAAAATTCCAAGAAATTTCCAGCAGCTGGAGAAGGCCAGGTTGTTTGCCACAAGCCTTTAATAGAGCCCCAGGGAGCTGAACCAGCTAGTGCCATGGCTGACAGGGTTGTTCAGCAGCAGAAGTCCTGAAACTCCCACAACACTGTTCCTAAGACAATAGCGCGTGTCCAAGGCAGAATTCCCAAATTTTTAAGCTTCTGTCTCTGCAAGACAAAAACATGGGCAACATGCCACAGGTAGCTTGGCCTGAACCAACAGAGTTAGCTGGTGAAAATTGCCACTAGAAGCTTTATGTTGTCATTGACACTGCAGTCCCACAGGGATATAACTCTTATTTATTACTCAGCAGATACCTCCTGCTCTGGCTTGAATGTATGAGAAGGCATATCTCCAGATTTTCTTTAAACTTTCTCAGACTCATCCCCAAAACAGCTTATTGAGAACATCCTGTAATGTAACAATATAAGGAAATCTAAACAGAGATCTGCATATACACCTTCTGGGAATCACAAGGCAGGCACAGCAACAAAACAAACACCTTTGATACTGTAGGAAAATATATAATTTATGGACATAATTAAATGAATCTCTAAAATTAAGTTATTTCGCACAGTTTAAAAAAGGAAGATGCATTAGCTGATAGTTTTCTATATTGAAATAGCTGGAGCATGTTTGAGGTGAGAGTGCAGACAAAAGGAAAACAAACAAGATGTCTATGTATAAAAAAGAGTTCTTTGAAAAATATATTTTCCTCTGTATTTCACTGCATTGTTTTGCTGACAAATATTTCACCAGAAACATAAAATTTTCTTTTTAATTTTTTTTTTTCCTCTCTAATTGAACAATACTGTGGTATTAAAAAAATATGACTGCGGAAGATGACCGTGTCCAGACACTCCAGACAACTCCGAAAAATGCAAATGTTGATGAGCAAAAACATAATACAGAAAAAAAAAGTAAGTTCTTTTTGATGAAAATATCAGGAGGAAAGTTAACAGAACACTTTATACAGATGTACCACAGTAATACTAAAGTCTTTATAAACATGATTATCTCCAGACACTGGAAAAGGATATAAACATTTCTCAAAGATGTTTACCATACACAGAATCACAGAATGATATGGGGTTTGAAGGGACCTCTGGGGATTATCTAGTCCAACCCCCCTGCCAGAGCAGGTCCTCCTAGAGCAGGTTGCACAGGAACCTGTCCAGGCGGGTTTTGAACGTTTCCAGAGACGGAGACTACACCACCTCTCAGGGCAGCCTGTTCCAGTGCTCTGCCACCCTCAAAGTGAAGAAGTTCCTCCTCATGTTTAGATGGAACTTCTTATGTACAAGTTTGTGCCCATTTCCCCTCATCCTGTCACTGGGCACCACTGAAAAAAGACTGGCCCTGTCCTCTTGACATCCACCCTTTAAGTATTTATAGGCATTAATGAGATTCCCCCTCAAGTCTTCTCCAGACTAAAAAGACCCAAGACCCTCAGCCTTTCCTCAGAAGAGAGATGTTCCAGGCCTCTAATCATCTTTGTAGCCCTCTGCTCTACCCCCTTCAACTTATAAATGTTACTAGTTCAAAACTCTTAATATCAGCCTTTCCTGAGAGAGCTCTGTCATGTGCACTGGACAGTTCCAAAATTAAAATGTTCATGCAGTATTTTGTCCATTATCTATATTGTTCATTCTGTCTCCCCTGGGAAGCAGCAGCTCTTCTTATAGTAAGGACTCCTCATTCTGAGCTAATGCTCAGAATTTGCAGGTTTTGTTGCTGCATCTAAACATCGGTGCTTGCTTACATACGAGCTTCTCCACCAACCTGTAGCCACCCACTTCCCATTGCTGTCACCTTGCCAAGCCAGCTTCCCACAGTGTCAGCAACGGTTCATGATGGGAGACCTGCTTTTCTTCTCGGCTACAAGGATTTACCAGATATGATTGCAACTGGCTGACTTCACTAGAAGTACTCTGAAATAGACACTGTGTAAAAGTTAAAAATACCCAAATGCTGAGAGATGACTTATGTGAAATCTGTAAGCACCTATTTTGTTGAATGTTGAACCATACATTTAAATCTCTTTGTCTTATAGACAAGAGAAGCACTTCTAAAAATCTTAGATGACATCAAAGAAGATGACTTCTTCAATTTCATACTGTTTGGTAGTGAAGTACGCACCTGGAAAGAAACGTTAATCAAGGCCACTCCTGAGAATTTGGATGAAGCAAGGAAGTTTGTTCAGGGCATTAACACTGAAGGCAGTAAGTACTTTACTGGACTTGCCAATAGGTCATTGCGTAAGTTAATTTATCAATTCAGTCTGTGAACACAATGCTACAGCTTTTTTTAAAATTTATTTTATTACTGATGAGACACTCCTAAAGTTTAAATTTACTGAGAACGTGACATCTACTTTTCCTTATGTTTCCAAAGTCCAGCTACTTTTCTGTCTAAACATCCCCCTGCTTGCAAACCCAAATCTTTCATTTTCATATTTTATGAGATCTCGTCAGATTGCAGTGGAAAAAATGAGCCTTTATTTTGACTGACTGTGCTGGAACCAAATTTCTATGCCTACCTTGCAGTGACCAATTTACACGGTGGTATAATGAGGGGAATTGGTATGCTGAATGATGCTCATGAAGGAAACCTCGTGCCCAAGAGAAGCGCTTCTATAATTATCATGTTAACAGATGGCCAACCAAACGTAGGTAAGTTTGCGTGGGACAGAATAATAGAGTGAATTAGCTACTAAAAAGCCACTCAGTTAAAATTGGCCTCCATCTTTGACTTCCAGCTGTTTTCATTATTTAAATGTTACTGTGACAGCACCATACTATTAAAACAAGTTTTTGATAACGCCTCCTAAGAGATCTGAACATGACCAGCCACGTTTCATTTTGTGGTAATTTTATCTATTTATGAAGAAAACTCAAACTTTTTCTGGTTTGATGCAGGCATATCAAATACTGAGGACATTCAGGCACATGTAAAAAAAGCCATAGAAGGAAAATATCCCTTATACAATCTTGGGTTTGGCTATGGTGTTGACTACAGCTTCTTGGAGAAGATGGCGCTGGAGAATAAAGGATTGGCCCGTCGGATTTATCCTGACGCCGATGCATCTTTACAGCTTCAGGTACCGTAATCACCACTTAAATTAGGTGAGATACACATTAATTCAGATAACCGTACAGACGTTCCTATTTTGAAGTAGTCAAAATCCCCAAGTGTAACGTGGTACTGAGATACTCAAGAGTCTGCTGTAATCAGAGTATCAGTTGCATTTAATTTTCCCCTTCCCTTATATAAGCAGAAAGTGGAAGGAGAGTAAAAGGGAGATAGTGTGGGGTATGGAAGAGGGTTCAAAACTTGGCATAGGGTGACACAAGTCACGGTTCTGAAGGACACTTTAGTGTGCAGCAAAATTGCTGCAGTTGTTATATCTCCCACACCTCACAGATCATGTAGTTAATGTCATGTCAAGGGAAAATAAGGATGACAGAGCATAAAGGCTCTAGATGTTCTGTCTTTAGGAACTTACTGCAAAGTAGGTGTATCTTACCATACTTCTGAAGCATTTTATATTTGTATAAGGCATGAGAACAGGTACAGGCAGTACGGAGTTGATCTTTTTTAGTTCTCGCATTCCAATAGCAGCCATTCAAAAAACTCATCGAAGAATTTAGATACTGGATTTCATTGGAAGCTCTGCCAAAATCAATTACCTAGTCTCCTTAGGCTTATGTTGTCATTTCTATCAAATGGAGGGGAGCTTGGGGTCCCTCTTGATTAACATTGATGGAACTCATCATTCACAGCATGTTCTCAGGTATTTTTCATTTCTTTCTGTAATACTGAAGAGTTGTATGTCCTTTCTCACTTCCATTACTTGTAGATTTGTGCTCTGAGATTTAACTGAATATTTAAATGTTTATTCTAGAAGACACTTTTAGTTTTCATTGCTGAAATGGCAGGATGTTTCTGGGTGTAGGTCCAGGTCCACCTATGAATTAAAGAAACAATGTTAGTTAAATGTTAGTTAAATGTTTTCCTTTTTTTTTTTTTTTCCTTCTTGTCCTGTAGGGGTTTTATGATGAGGTGTCAAATCCCATGCTCACAGATGTGGAATTAAACTACCCAGAAAATGAAATAACAGACCTAACTAAAAACAGTTTTAAGCATTTCTATGATGGGTCTGAGATTGTGGTGGCTGGGCGCTTTATAGACAACAACCAGAACAGTTTGACTGTAGATGTGAGAGGTGAAGGTGTAAGTATGGATTTCTTTGACTTAAGTAAGGTACACAAAATGTCTGAATGTTCAAAGCTGGCAATACGTAAAATATTTACTGGTCCTTCTTTACCTCAGTGACAGGATGCGTTACTGCGTGTGTGAGAAACTAAATGCGCCAAAGTCATTGCTTTTAAAACTGCAAGTTACTTGCCTAACTCGGTCAGGTGTACTAGGGGGTGTCTGGAACAACTTTGTGCTGACTAGATTACCTTTGCTAACAGATTTTTTTTTTTTTTTTTTTAGTTTAGTCTCTAAATACCCTAACTGGTTCTTTCAGGAGGCAAATGTTCAGTGTTCACAGGTGCTAGTCTTCACTGGGTGAAGAAAACTGATGGATAAGATCAGGCCCCTTCCAACCCAAACCATTCTATAATGAGGCAGCTGAATATTCGAAATGCTTTCCTCTTAAGATAGATGTCTACTGCTAATATAAACCAAGTGATCTAAATACCTCTCCAGGTCTGGATTCTTAAAAGTATGTGCCCCTGATACTCAAGAAACACAACAAAAACATAGTAAAGATCATGTTATCATAAATACTGTGAACTGCATATATGAACCATATATACAGCATGCACTAAATATTACTATTATTAAATATATTATCTGAAATTAGGTATATTTCAAATACAAATAATGTGTTATTAGTCAGTTAGCCAGCATATCTGCTTGAAGAGGTTCCTGAATGAAATTGGCATCATCAAAGTTCTTTAAATCCTGAGTACCCAAATTCTAATGAACAAAAATGCCAGGTGAATTTGGAAACTGCATGATATCCTATAGCATACACTATGAACCTTCGCAGAAGCAATGGAACAAAGATCCTAATACAACACTGACAATTTCCTGGGCAAGTGCTGTGTAGGACCAGACTCTTCTTCAATTTAGTAAGATTTTCAGATGTGAAGGTCTTGATTTTGGGAGGTTCTGGAATTCCCTGGCTACTTATGATGCAGAGCAGTTTCCTTACTCCTAACAGGCAAACGACGCCCTGTCATATACTACAAAACAAGATGCTGAGCAAACAGCTAAAGCTTTCCAAGACCAAGAATACATATTTGGAGAGTACATTGAAAGGCTCTGGGCTTATCTCACCATTGAACAACTCCTGGAAAAACGGTAATTATATCTAGAATAACATCTTTGCTATGAACCCGTTAAGCCATTTGACTGGTGCAACTTCTAGGATGTGAAGCTGAAATTCACATCACACTGAGGTGTCAGTGGGAAAAGCGTAAAAAACAGCAAGGCAAATCCCCCAACATATTCTCCTCCCCGACCTCAGAATTCCCTATTTCAGGTTGCAAATTAAACAACATTAAATTATTGCAAATATAAAGCACAGTATTGCCTTTTTCTTGGATAGCCAGTGGACTCAGAAGTGCTCTTAGACTGTAACAAATATTCCTTATTGGTAAATTAGCTGCAGTGAAATGACTTCACTTTAGAGAAAAATATTTAATCCAGAGCTCATTGAGTAATTTAGCAATCACGGATGCCAGGAGTCTCTACCTGTATTCAGTATTGCAGCTACAGGAGAAGAAAAGGAGAATCTTACAGCCGAGGCCCTGGATCTCTCACTAAAATACAAGTTTGTAACACCACTGACATCCATGGTGGTAACAAAGCCAGAAGAAAATGACAATCAAGATGGAATTGCCGATAAACCCATTGAAGGTATAGACATTTTCACAATTTTACTTAATTTGAGAAGCCAAGTGTTCCTTTGATGTTTCCCTAAAGGAAGGGTTTTGTGTGGGCACAAGTTTAAATGTGTATCTGAAAAATCTACTTTCCAAACCTTGTGTTTGGTTTATGCAAAATTACTTTTCCATTGTAAAGCTCATTTCCATCAAACCATCTTTCATTACTAAATCATACAGGCAAAATACTATAAATTCAAAATAAATGTATTTTAAGCTGAATATATAAACTATTACATCAAAAAAACCCCAACCCAAACCCAACAAGCATTTCTGATTTAATAATCCAGCTAGATTCAGTTTAGTTCACATCACTTTCTCTTTTATTTTTCTACATTCTTCAGCTTAGGAGTAGATATAGTAACATCTTTCTACATGAAAGGGGAAAAGTATGAGATCTTCCTCATGCAGGATATAACAGGTTGTAAAAAGACGGAGATTGTATCTGTAAAACACAGTATTCATATATATTGCAGAAAGAGAAGCAATTACATTGAGAGCAGACAATTTGTTCTCAATTCCTCTGATACTTGGGCTAATTATTAACTCCTTGCTCAGGAGCTGTGCTTTGGTACAGTTCAGCCTCTTTGTTTAACCTGTGTGAAGCCTCTTCAGCAAAATAAGGCAAATGCTACTCACCCAGTGCACCCCAAAGCTACCCTATCCTCATCTGCGTGTGTTGTTCAGGCCATCCTCATCTCTCCCTCCTTCAACAGGTCTGACAAACCTCCTGTAAGGCTTTTCAATCTCTTCTATAAGCATCCATTATTTTTTCCCCAAACTTTTGCATAGTGCTCCTAAAAGTTCCTCCCAGGCTCTGTGCGGGCTCTCCGCTGGCTTCTAGATGAAAAACTTTCTTATCTCCTGAATTTGGCACGGTAACTTAAGGCATTTGAGCATAACAGAGATGCTTACCGGAGGTTAGTGGCTTTTTCCTTCAACAGGACTAAGTCCTGCAACCAATTAATTGCTAAGTGCCTTCAATTCTGAATAATTCTTCAGGTATTCTGCTGATAAAATTTTTGCATTGTTTTTCATAACTATCATAATGACACTGACATAAAACCACTTCATTCTTAATTTAACATTCAAGTCACTATTCAGCATGATGACTTTAAAGTTTACAGCTGGACTCCATAAGGTGGAAAAACTTACCTAAACATCTGATAGAAGTAGCATCCACTCAGAGTGATCTTCAGCTCCTTGCTTTCCCTTTCCAGGTACTTGTAGTACAAAGGCCCTCTTCTGAACCTCTTTCCAAGTAAATCCTCTTTGTATACAGAAAGTATAGAGCTGTAATAGCAGAAAATACTCAAAACACTGCTGCTGTGTAAGAAAATAATTTGTGCACACCCTAGAATCTGGATTCACAAATAGGATTCCTGAACCATCCAGTCAGTATTAATAGAACGATGCAAATGCCTTGAAAACTGCAAGGGAGTAAAACCAATAAGGAACATTTGGCAATATGAAAACAGAATAACAATAAAACAATTACTAATAGTTCTCTTGTCATATGCATAATTAATTGCAGTTTTGCTGCCCCACATAACAGCTTTTTACTTTTAGCATGTTTCTGTTTGATCTACAAATACTGAGTTGCATCATTGGGAAGAAATGGAATTGTAAAATACTGAACATACCTGGTTGAATTGTCAAACGGTTTTTAATTTGTTTTCTTAGAATATGTTTTAACAGGGTGAGAATCCTTTCTCTTTAACCATACAACTAAAACTGTGAATTTCTCTTTTTCTTCCTTTTACTTCTTACCTGCCCATGGTGACAGCTGAAGGTATGTACATTTCTTATTAAATTTACTTAATATTTTTAACCATTAGAGGTGGATTTCCTGCATCACTTACTTGATCTAGGATGCAATAGTTTCATAAAATTCTTGGTGAATAAATCAAGACCACATTATAACTAGATTAAAAACTTTTCAGCTGGAAAAAAATTGAAAATACCATTTTCAGTGTGGTGGTTCCTCCTATGTCTGATAATTGCAGCATCCCATCATCACCAAATTCAGGCCCAGTACGAGCCAGTTGCTTTGCGGGGTTAGCGCTGCTCACTCCCAGGTACCTGTGCGTAGCAGAGTCTCTCCTGCAGAGATGGCTTCACTCGTGCTGTGATTGCCACTTCTTCAGGCACCCCTCCATAGCTTCAGATGTAGAAAGAGTAGAAGACTAGAAAAAGGTGGAAGCGGGTGAGTAAATCTTACTGAATCCCCAGTAGCACAGTTTAGAACATGACAGTGCAGAGAAATGGGAGAACAGGTTGTCCCAGCCTCTTACAGAGCAAATCACCTGCCTGTGGAGAAGTAATGTTTTTGCTGAAAAGCAGGGAGTGCTTTCTGCCTGCTCATGATATTTGCTGTGTTGCAGTACTAAATTAACTCCTTTGAATAAGTTTTTCTCTAAATATTTAGAAATTTACACATAATTACAAGATTTTGGAGTTGGTTTTGGTGGAAAGAAGTGGGAGAGATTTTCATTCTTTCTAGCCTCTAAAATAACATTTTGTTTCATTCACAGCACAGGCTGGCACAGCTGTTACACTGGGTAAGTCATTAGCTTAAGTTTCTGAATGAAGCAGCATCTGTCAAAGGAAATCAGTTCAGACAACTGAAATTACTGGAGCGATAGAAACTGTCTTTTCTGGGTTTACAACTGAATTTTAACAAATACTACCAAATTCTGCTCACTGCTAAAATGTTGCTCGCTGCTAAAAAACTTAAAATTTGAACAATACCAGATGGAAAGTTTGAGCTAAATAGCTCTTAAGGAGTAAATGACAGTTCATCAAACCACCATTTTTTCCTGAAAGCTGTTTCCCAAGAGCAGAGAATAGACTTGCATTTGCATCTCCTTTGGAACTTTATAAAGCCATGGACTATGATGTCAGCATCTCAGGCTAAATTAATATGCTCAGTTACTTATACAAAAAGAAACTGTTTTATTCAAGAGAGAGACAGCAACTGACCCTCCAGACTGCTGGCTGGGCAATCCTAGAAATGGGAGAGTTAGATTTAAGTTTTTGCTCTGGAGATTAGTCTCAGTTCCCTTTCTCAATCTCTGTCGAGTTTTCTCAAGTCTTCATTGAAAAGACTTAGCTTCATTCTGGAAGAAAACAAACGTCAAAACCTCAAAGGTTGTCAATGGATGATGTTGCATTCACTTGCTGACAGACAGCTTAATCCTTAAGTCTGAGACATTTGTGTCCTACAGGTACATTACTTGGGCTTGTGGAAACCCTCAAAGGAATTTAGGTGACAAGTGAAATCTATCTCAATTGTGAAGCTTTGCTTCATTCAAAAGGGGCACAAACTGTCATTCCATGGACTATATGCCTTAAAAACTAGGATGGAATTAACAATTTACCCAGCATATTAACTTCCTGACATTTTACATGTACTGTGCAGATAGTGTGTAAATATTCCGCTTTGATGGGAGTTTTTCCTAACCTTTTTTTGTTTTTTAAATTTACACTCTACAGCTCCACAAGTCTCTTACCTATATAACGCACACCCCACATGGTACACTAGTGGTGAGTACTTTCAGTAGTGTCTGCTTAGAAGAAGAACAGAAGAGGGGGTATTTAAGACTAAAATGCACAATTCTTCTGAGCCTTTTAGGTAATTCCTTCCCACAAAAGCAGCCATTTTTTATTTCCAAGGGGCTAGTATTTTAATTTATACATCTCTAAATGTTTTTTAAAGATCAAGTCACTGAGATTATTTATGGCCCTTTTCTTAGTCCTCCTTCCCATTGCAAGACTTTGTGTTGGTTACTGCCTAGTCTCTCTTCAAGTGACCTTCCTGCCCTCAGTAATACTTCCATTAGTATGGAAGTTAGAGGTGGCCTCAGAGAGCAGTTAGAGGTGGCCCTCCTGAATCTAAAATCCATGTGCGAAATTTTGCAGTGGTCAAGAGACACAGGATATGTATCATGTACCAGGGAAAGATGAGGGGAAAAAGGACGTCGTTCACTTTGGGGAGATGGCAGAAGCATCCCTGAGACCCCACCACTCCTTTGAGGATGGGCTGGACTAAGCTGGGCATACATTTTGTGCAGGGACCACTTCCTGCTGGTCCCCAGCATCAGCAAGTCCATTGCCACAACGTTACGTGGTCATGCAGAACACTGAACCTGTGTATCACTATGCAAATACCAGTGATTTGCCTTTACAGTTGATGGAGATCCACACTTCATTATTTCGGTGCCACAGAAAGATGATGCCATTTGTTTCAATATCAATGAAAACCCAGGTGCTGTGTTGAATTTAATAAAAGACCCAGTTACAGGTGAGTTTTTAATTTTTTTAAATACAGTAAATCAGGATATTTGTAACAAAATGTCTTATGTTTAAAGGCTATTTCTCTCTTTTATACTGTGTAAGCTTTTTTCCCAGCAAAGTTAATAGGAGTTACTGTAGCTGTGATAGGGTACTCTTCCCATGGCTGTGTTTTCACTTCTTGGAGCAAAATGAACTTTTAAACTTTGTTTGAAAGCCACCGTTGAGAGTTGAGATCCATAACTTGTCTCGGTGAGCAGTAGTACAAGCAATGAAATAATCCTTGGGTTGCCAGTTCATGGAATGCCTGGTAAAGAGAGACTGATGGCGCACAGCCTTTTGTGCCCATCACAGACTCTCTGTGCTCTAGGAAATATTTAACTTCTCTCTATAAAGTGATTGTTGTCTTTGTGGAAATCCACACGGCAGTGCCCAGAGCTTTATTCTACTTTGGCATAAACACACACAAGTAATTCTGATCTGTTTTTCAACTCTTCTTTGTTTCCTTGAGTTGTTAAATTTCCATTACGCTCCTTGACATCAGTTGATCGGGTCCTCTCTATAAACCGGTACTTGATGTTTCCTTTTATATTAGGCATCACAATCAATGGAGAACTCATTGGTGATAAGATTGCAAATAACGATGCAAAGATCCAAAACACATATTTTGGAAAACTTGGCATTGCAAATAAGCACCTGGATTTAAAACTGACAGTAACTCCTGAGAAGATCACACTTCAGAATGGCAATGAACAAACAGGTTTCACCTGGCTGGACTCAGTCACCTTGCAACAAGAAGGGTAAGGCTTACAGAAAGAACACCAGGCTCCTTTATTAGTTTCTACACTTTGTTTAGTGTTGATAAATAAATAAATTTAAGATAGGTTGTCTGAATATATATAAGAAACTGATTCAAGTCCTGATGGATTCTGCTCTCTGCTTTGTTGTGTAAGTGCTGAATGAGTATTCATAAATTCCTCTGCTTGGAATAAATGAGTGAAGAATTTTCCCTGATTTTCTATTACTATGACTAAGGTAAAACTAGATTTGGTGTTGTGCTTAACACAACAGTGTCTTGCAAATACTTAAAGAGTAACTTTAGATATAATGTGTAAACTTTCAAACAGACACAATAACATGCTGTAAACGATCTCCATTTTAAGAAATGGAAATTATGATATTTAAAGCACAGGTACATTTTGCCCTGTCAGAAGGTATATTTTTCATAAGATTTATCTACGACAGAATCATTTCTACCTGTGCAAAAGCAACAGGCAGCATCTCCTCCTCATCTGCATTTTCATTGTGCACCTGGACCAAAATCACTGCCTTCTCAAAGCATGGCACTGCAGCAGACAGAGCACTGGAGCAAAACTCTTACTCATAGAGCATACTTGGTTTTTTACTATGTCAGCCACATTGATGATATCACTCACACCATCAGAAGCAAATCTTTATCCTAGCACTAACCGAGACAGTTCAGGAATTGTCTTTTCCAAAAAACAAAAGGAAGAGGTGTCAGGTAGCATCTGGGCAAGGAAGTATTGGTTTTCTCAGTAATGCTTTTATCACTGAGCATGAGGTGCTGTGTCTCCATACCACTAACCTATCTGTGATTAATTGCACTGTTAGAGGATGAGTTTTGATAGAAACATCGTGCTGAAACATTTAAAGGCCAGGCAGCCTTTTACAGCATAATTCAGTGTGAGTCTTGGGCTCTCTGTGAACACACAGAGATTCACAGGGACCAAACTATGCAGCAAAACCTTAGTTTAAAAAACACTGAGCAATTTATAAAGCCATGGTTGTTCCTTGAATATGTTTCTTCTTCTAGAATTTCTTCTCATTGCTGTTAACTCTGGGAAGCGCAATGCCCTAAGTCAAGTTTTTCTTTTTTCCTCAGTTTAACTTTGATGATTAATAGGAAAAAGAATCTAGTGCTCAAAATGGGCAGCGGTGCCTCATTTGTTATTGTTTTGCATCAAGTATGGAAGAAACATCCTCTCCACCAAGATTTCCTAGGACTGTATACATTGGAAAGTGATAAACTGTCTGAACAGACCCATGGATTATTAGGTATGATTTCATTTAGTGTTTTCATGCTTGTCTTTCCTTATGAGGCTACATCATTTGTAGACAGAATCTGGTACTGAGCCTTTCTGAACAGAGATGGTGGAGGAAACTGAGAGGCCGTTGATTGGCCGTATTAAGATTTCTGACAAAATACTCTGGGCTCAGACTGTATGCATTATCTTAAATTCCTCTGCTGCTGCTAAAATCACTGGCATCCCTTGTCCTCACTGGCATCTTTAAAGCCCTTTATCTCGCTAAATCCCACCTACAGATTTATTTTTCTTTCTTACTATACTATTCCTCCCTCTTCTTGGGTGGTTTGATCTCTTCTTTCCTCTGTCACCTTTCTTCTAAGTACAAGCACTCTGAGAAAATACATGTGTTTGCTCAGTCAAAATTTGCCAAACCTCAGTTGGGGCATCCTTGTACGAAAAGAAGTTTTTAAGGTATACTTTGATTTACTGGCATATATAAAAATCACAGAATGCCTTATATTGTCTAAGGTTTTCCTTACTTTAGCCAACAGTCTTTATTCTAGTAGAAGGCGAAGTTGGTAATTCAGGGATCATAATTTTGACCCCATTGAATCCTGTTTTCTGCCAGTGTAGTGGGTTTGTTGGAAAATACACAGATAGCAGCCATTTTCCCTTGACTTCCAATTTTCACTTACAAAATCAGATAAGGGCGGCAAACGTTCCTTTTGCATCAGTAAATTTACTCACCGTGGAAAACTATGAAATGCTGCAAACTTACTCTTCTCAGTCTTAGTGTGCACTTTAAGGCCTGAGCAGAGTGAGCCAAGGTGTCAGCGGCAGCACACGTTAGATCCACGCATCATGGGAAATGCTGTAACAAAACAGAAAAAGAGCAGAATAAGGAGGGAATGTTATTTATGCTTTCCTGCTCCAGTCTCCTCAGGCTAAAGGACTTCTCCAAACAGAAGTTATTCTGCTATGGTATGAACTGCAAGTAGCAAGAAAATGGCGAAAGCCCACATGACAGGGGATAGCACCATGTTAAAAGTTCACTGACACAGCTCATCGCTATTTTCATCGTCTTTGGCTTTGCCTAAAATCTGTGCTCATTAGTGCACTCGAAGCACCAGCGGGATCTTGTACCATCCCGGATACATCCAGCCTTAGCTGTCAGCCTTGTCCTGAGCATAATCAACACATGCGTTACTTGATTTAAAAAAAAAACAAACTAAAGACTTGGAGAATATGTAATAAATACAACTGAAGAGACAAGACACAAAGTGAGGATATTCTGAACGATATCTAATTTTACTGTGTACTGGGAAGCTGGAACTTAGGTCTAGATGATTTGCATAGAGTTCTGGTTTATAACAAGTAAATAATACCGGAGGCATATGTTCAGCCTTACATGAAACTTGGTGTTTGCTTATCCATTGAAAACCCTGAGGGGACATGGAAAACAGCATGGGAATGTAGATGTTCTGGGGTTTGTTTGGTTTGTTTCTGTTTTAGTATGTGCAACATGCCTGAAACGGTAATTTTGGTTTCTATTTTTAGGCCAGTTTTTCCACCCCATTGACTTCACCATACTTGAAATTCATCCTGGATCTGATCCCAAGAAACCAGATGCCACAATGATTGTTAAAAACAATGAACTGACAGTAACGAGGTAAAAAAAAAATAATTAGGTTCTTAGCAAAGACTCGGGAAAGATTACCTCGTCCAAGTGCCGTTTCTGCTCCCAGGCACCCACGGCTGTGTTCTCCCTTGCAGGGGCTGGCAGAAGGATTACAGAACAGATCCCACCCACGGCCTTGACGTTCCTTGCTGGTTTGTCCATGACAATGGAGCTGGGCTGCTAGATGGCGTTCATACCGACTATATTGTTTCCAGTCTGTTTTAAATAACTACAGCTTCCTCCAAGTTCAGGCGTATAGAGTATTTGACTGAAAACAACAGTATTTTTCAAAGTTGAAGAAGTATTAAAAAGACACAAGCTTACCGTGTTTGGTAATGTCAAGGTATGACTGATTCTCATAGAGAGTTTTACTGGGTTTTTGATCAACTCTTAAGTGCTGAACAGCTATTCTGTTTGTTTGCAGATACCACTCATCCCCTGAAATACCCTCATTTTATTGAATTAATTTACTGGCTTTAAAATTCTGACTTAAGTCATTACTTTGTAAAACATAACAGAAACATTCTGTCCAATTTTAAATCAATATCTGAGCGTCAGGAGTGATTTAAATAAAAGCCTCAATACGTAGTGCCTTGTTCTGTCATTCCAACAGCTATCAGTGCTTTCATTCCGGTTTCTCAAAGCCCGGGATGCCAGCTGCATTTTGAAATTCCGCACCGGAGGACTGACAGCTGATGGTCCGGCACACGGGCTGGGATAACGCAGTGGTGCTTACAGCCACCTCACCGCTTGACTGGGCAGGGCCGAGGGCTGGTGCAAATGTCTCAGCACTCAGGACTCCTCAATTTTAGTATTTTGATTTGAATGTAACTTTTGAATGCCCAAATCTTTATAAATGAATTAAATACCACAGTTCCAAAGAGCACTCAGGTTTAATTAATAGTAGCTGTCTTTTGGACAGTATCTTTTTTGTGTAAGACCCTCTACTGAAATGCCATGCCTGTCCTCCAGTAAAATTCCTCTCTCTGTTCCCATAACAGAATTTATGTACATATTTTAGGGCAAGAAACATCCCATTTATTTATATATCCATTTTGTATTGGAAGAAATTGTAAGCTATTAGTCCTAAAGCAAAACAATAAGCAGATTTCTTATTTCCTTTGAGTTTTCTATTAATCAAATCAGCCATAGCAAGGCAATTGTGGTCTCACGCAGCAAAGCAGACCATTTCCCTACTGTTATGACAAGAGAAAGTCATTGTCTGGGAAAGCAGAATGCAGACACACATGAGGAAAGAGGAGTGTAGTGAGAAAAACAGAGAGGACATAAGATGTGATGGGTCAAATTGAAAGAACAAAAGTAGAGGTGAACAAAAATGCAACAGAAAAAAAATAATGAGGAAAAATATACTTACTGATAAATTTATGGGGGAGAGAGGCCATCTCCAGGAACAAAATCCTTTACTAAATGTAGGTATCTTGTAGCAGAATTAAAAATAATAGCAATTGCTTGTGGGGAGGGGGAGTGTCACAGAGGGTAGATAGCTAAACTCAGACAAAAAGGATGAAAGAAAATGGTATTTTCTGCAGAAAGTTGTAAGTTACTGAAAAATGAAGAAGGCGAGGAGAGAAACAGGAAGAAATGAGAATCACGGAATCAGAATCACAGAATCACCTAGGTTGGAAGGGACCTTTTAAGATCATCTAGTCCAACCAATTAAACAAAACAACAACCCCCCCCTTTTTTTTTTTTAACTGTCACAACAGAGATGGCTGGTGGACATGGAGTCCAATGGCCAAAGGTTGCATTGCAAGTTGCTATGAGACGTTTCAGCCCTATGTAGGATATAACACCTTTCCATCCTTTTGGCAAAGCACAAGCAGTCAACAACAGAAACACAGGATGGGCCTGAGCCAGTAGAGGCAGGTACTTCACATAAAATAGCTGATGGCATCCTCTTAGTCTTACCAGCAATATATAGCATCAGTCAGGAAAATAGACTCTCCAGTAACATTTTGGTAGAAGCATCAAAGCGGACTAGTCTGTATTTCTTTTGGTAGAAGCATCAAAGAGGACTAGGCTTCACAAGGAAGGAAAGCAGCATACAGGAGCATAGACTTATTTTGTGGGTGGAAGATTTTAGAGCCTATGTTTTGTCATAATGAATTTAGACCAACTTCTAGGTCTGGGGAAACATCTGAGACAAACTGAGATTTCAGCCTGAACATAAGTCAACTCCAAAACAGAGAGGGAGTCTGGTAATGATCGATAAAGAACCACTAGCTAAAGTCATATTTGTGAATGGCTGTGGTCAGCAAGAAACAGGCAGTGAACCACAACAGATGAAGGACAGAAAGAATTTTAGAAACTAAAAAAAAAAAAAAATAAATCTTGTAAATTAAAAGTGAATCCCCATAAAAGGTTAACTGGAAATATCATTCCATTTTGAACAAGTTCATCTCATAGCCAATGTGTTCTGGGTTTTAGCCAGTTTACAATAAAATGAGCCAGTTTTCAACAAGAATACACTTTCCATGATTCTACAATTTAGATAGCTCATGTGACTGCCAGCATAAAATCTCCAAGTGGTGAGATATTCCAAGTAAGCATTTAAATGCAGCTTGAATTATTTTCGAATTAGGACCAAATGTTGCCCAAGCCTTGACAGTATTCCCTTGCTCCAGATCCAAGGCACTATACATAGAACCAAAATCTGGACCAGCTGTGAACAAGCTTGTAGGAGCACTACACATATGTTTAGAGTATTGTGCCATGGAGGCTTTATCATCCAAGTCTGCTAAGGCAAGAAAAGTGATTTATTAAAATCATGTTTGGCAATAACTCTGAAAGACCTCAGAGGAGACAAAGGCCCTCTTCAGTTGATGCCTCACAGAAGGATGGTGAAAAGCAGATATCCATGCATCAGCAAAAAACGGACATGAGAGAGAAAAGGTGGACTGGGAAACGAAACCCCCCTTCCAGCTTTCTTCATCAGGTGAGTGCTAGTGACACTGCTTTGGCCAGCCCTCTTCTCCCGTTAGAACAACAAATATTGCTGGTCCAGCTCTCCCTGCAATACACTCTAACCCAAACAAAAGATAGAGGAATACAATACTTCACAGTCAAACTCAGAAAAGCATGGTGGATTTATTCAAAGGCTGTTCGTGGACGTTCAAGCTGTCATTATTTTCTGCTGAAGTGGTTTTGAGAAGGATTTGGATAAAGCTGGTGGCATGAAAATATTCACAGCAACTCACATTTTCTTGAAGTATAGCAGAGGCCACGGGATGATGAAGCAGATATGCTTCCCATGTAGTTAATGTAATTAGTTATGATAGCACAAGCCACAGCTCTTACAATGCTTAATTAGCTACAAGCAAATGTTTGTGACTACAGTTATTCTGTTATTTAAAAACCAACTTGTAGAGTAAAAGCGTAGAACTTGTTAATAGTCAAAATTGAGAGTACAGAAAGATCACAACATATTCTCATTACAATATGCTTTCTAATCTGAACTAATATTCACAGCGATTTTGCCATTAATGAGGACAGGGTGAATTTCCAGGAGAAGGGGTACGTTACTGTCTAGGCTAGAACAAGAGAAAGCTGTGATTTAGTTCTGTGTCACTCTGTCCCTAATCTGTTGTTCACAGTACAGAAAGTCTCTCACGATGAAATCTTATTGGGCTCGTTTTGAAACCTAATATTAATTACAACACATTTATATCTTAGTGCATGTACCAATTATAAAAAAACAAAACAAAACAACTAGCACTAAACTTCTTGTTCTTAGGGAACATTTGTCTTCTGCTACACTATAACTATAACATATGTACTCTTTGGATTTGCCCTAAGTATTATTTCCATGCTTTTTATAAGATACAGATGTTAAATTGATGGTTTGAAGCATTTCGAACTGGCCCTCCACTCCCCAGCAATTATTGAAATATTGGTACCACATTTATAGCCATCTAAATGTCCTGAAACCTCATATGAACTAGGAAAGTTTGTTGGTTTTCATTACCTCCAAATTTTGCCTTCTCCATATCCTTTCAAAACCCATGATAATCATGCTTGTAAACTTGCTGATTAACCAAGATTCGTCCCTCCCCTAATTTTTTTCTGAGATTATCCTGTTTTCCAGACACATGCAGGAGCTGCTGCTAAACACAAGCATTTCTACAGAGGCATGAGACATTTTTGCAGTGAACGTAACATACTAAGTTTTAATTAAACCACCACTACTCAACTTTATTTACTTATTTAAATTGTTGTGAATTTAGCACGTCGCTCTATAGGAGACTTCAAACCAGCTTAACCAGTGAAAATTATTAATTTGAGATTCTGCTGGCCCTAGTGAGCTGGGACAATGTTTTGTGCTTCCAAGAAGCATGTGGCTGTGAACACCCCAGTGTTTCTTGGGGGAAGGCCAGTAAAAAACACCTGAAATGAGATCAGGGTCTTGGAAGCCATTAAAAGTACAAACTCTTATTGTATCTCTTAGGCCCTGGTATTATTACTTTTGAGGAGGGGAAAAAAATTCAGTTTATTGTTTCAGATTTAGTAAAGCTTGGACCAGAAAGATAAATGAGTTGAGAGATACGGCTATAAGAAGCAGCTACAGCATAAAATTATCTCCTGAGTGATCTATTTTGACAGCACCGGTTTTATAAATACGTTATGAACCTTCTTTATAAACATGATTCTTTTAACCCAGGACAGCATGGCTTCTAATATGCAATAATAATTTAGATTAAATAAATTTGTGTCTCAAAGCATCAGGTGACACCTCCAGTGCCTCTTGAGACAACAGAGCACTTTGCTCCATCATCTCCTTTAAAAGAAAACAAAGGCTTTACCCAGGGCTGCTTTAACATGACAGCAGTCAAGAGGCTTTTGAATAAAAAAGAATTGGGACTACTATAATGAAGTTTACCTTTTGTACATAAGAAAACTAATATAATCCCTGTAGTCATCCTTGCATGTGAAGTCCAATCTTCAACCCTTCTTTAAGATCCACGTAACAAGTAGGGTAGGAACCTAAATTTCCCCCCCATCAAGACATCAGTAAATCTCGATCAACCTTAATAGGATTTGTCTACTGCAGCAGGAGAATCAAAGCCCTGGTGTGCAGGAGCAAACTATATTTCCAGATCTCATCTGCAAGACTCAGACAGACTAAGATACAATATTGAAAACGTGATCTGCTTCTAAACCTAAGGCACACGCGCATATCTGCATCAGCACACACACACACACACAAGGGTTTCATGTAATTGGAAAAACAGGTTACGTGATCCGTATGCTAAGATCTCCAAGCTCTGTGGTAATATTTTTTTCTATTTTTTTTTTTCCAGATGAGGAGTGGAAGGATGGGAGTTGAAAAAGTCACTTAATAGTCCACAGAAAAAAATAATGGAGAAGGAAAGATCACTTCTGTAATCTCCTCTCCTAACTAAATTAACATTAACTTCATTTTTTAAAGTCCCCACTGTTCCTGATTTACTGTTCTTCTTCTTACCTGATTTATTTTCCAGACAGAGGACTGTAAAAGGCAGACAATTTTTCAGCATGGTGTCTTATTTCCTGCTGGGTTATTTTGTCTGCCCAAGGAGTTGTTAGAACAGAGGACAGGAAAAATGAATTTATGTTCCTATACCTGAAGATGACACGTGCAGCCAGGACCATCTGGAACATGAAGAATGGCTTCTGCACGTTATGGCACAATGCTGCAAAGGGCTGAGCATTTTATTCACAGCATGAGGGAAAGCTCCCGTTTTCTGTGGCATGATTTCTGGGTGGGTGTCAAGAGAAGGCTTCAGCCTGTTGCCAAGTTCCCTAAGAAGTCCTAGTTTCTGGTGCAGAAAAGGGAAGTGTTGAGGAATAGCCGCATGCAGAGTTTGCTAAAATTCCCAAATACCTTGCTAGAGCCTTAACAGAAACAGTTTAAATATCGTAAAGAAGAAGATAAATATGTAAATAACAGACTGTCACAAACAGCTGTGACCACCCAGGCAGATTTCCTGTGTGTGAACACATCTTGTTTGAGTTGGATTGGATCTTACTATGACAACCATTCTTGATACAAAGTTTTATGTAATAGAACTGCATGAACGCCGTGGAAGTTGAAGAGCAATGCATTCTTTCTTATAACTTCAAAACTAACATTTGTAAGATGTTACTTTGCACATTAAATTAGGGAAAAAATCAACACCACAAAGATTAGATTTGGATTTCTTTCAGTCAAGCGGTTAACGTGCAAGAAGTGTTATAGTTAGGACTGCACTTGGAAAAAACAAGAATTATGAACTGTCTAGACTAGCATAGGAAGACATCTTTTTATATTATGTGTGTCTACATGGTAGCACTAAAAGGAGTCAACTTCTATCTCCTTTAGCCCCATGTTGTTATTAATAATTAAAACGACAAAACCATTTCAGAAAGTTGGCTGCAAGTAAGGAATCCAGTTCTGACATCTGAATGATCAACCTCAAGCAGTGAGTTTTAAGTACCTTGGCCAAAGGTGGTAAAAAATGGCAGATTTCAGCATTCATATCTCTCGGAGTTCATCATCTTGCAACCTTTAAAAGGATATGAATCCCAGAGACACAAATGTCCCATGGCCTGCAGAGTAAAGGATACTCTGATAAAAGTATGATATTTTGGAAATTTACATCCCTACATCTGACACACCAACAGCTGTCTCACTACTCAGGGAAGACATCTGCCCAAAAAATTTTCTGAGATGTTTTCTACATCTCATAGTTTTCCAGAGCAATAAGATCACGGATCATATTGATGCCCTTCAGAAATAATGTGGGAAGTGCCTATGATTAAATGCTCTGTATTTTCCATGTCCCTGTCAGCTGTTAATGGCAGGTAGACCTGTCACGTGAACGCGTTGCCTTCACTTGAAATTTGAGTGACACAATCAGCTCATCCAGTTTGCTTTCCCTGGGCAATGACTTTGTATCTGGAATTGGTTTGGAGAGATGTGTAACATAGACACAGACCCTGAGGCTTGCTGTACTCACATATGAACATTTTTCAAAAGCTTTCACAGAAGATTTCTCAGGAGACATTATACTTTACAACTACATGAATACCAGGTACTGTCTGCAGTATTGTATAACAAACTATTTCTGTTTTGTCCACCGACCCCCTCCCCCCTCGCCTTTTCTTTTTTTTAATTGTAAACCACCAAGTGCTCACCAAACAACATTTTGCAACCTGCCTGACAGGGCATCTTACACATCCACACTTTCCAGCTTTAGTTATTTATGATGACCCTGACAACACCATCTGTAACACTCAGAGATTTAAAGAAACAGCAGTGATTTAAAACAATCCCAGTGAAAGGTAAAGTAAGTAATTTCATAGAGTACGGGTCACAACTGTTCCTTTTATGGTGACATTGCCCTAAAACTTAACCTCACAAAAGAAAAAAACCACCTCAACCAAGAGACCCTGTAAATTTTATAAGCACCCAAGCGGTCTTTTTTTCCCATACTCTACCCTGTATGGGATTTTAATCACAGCTCCTCGGGGATCTGTTCTTGCCTTGATCCTTCTGTTTTGCCTTACACTTGCTTCACACAAGTGATGTATATTCACAAAAGTGACACCCACACACATTCACCACTGCAAGGGGTCCCGTATGGAAACAGTTTTGCAGGATCAAGGATGCTACTGAGTTACTTGAGAAAAAATTTCAAGGGGTTTCGAGTGAGATCTTCTGAGCAAGGGACACTGGAAGCTCTAATTACTTCCTTCTGAAAATGACACTTAGACTAATTTCATTACTGATATGAAAGGTATAGACTGAACAATAACACTGTGGATTAAATCAGACTTGCAGATTGCTTTGTTTTAATAATTTAGGATACCATTTCTATCTCAGGCATGGTGAGATGGGAACTCAGGCCTCCTTGAGTCCATGTGAGGACTCCAGTGGATTTCAGTCAGATTTACAGGTTTTTCTTAACATGAACAGACAAAAAAACCCAATAAGACAGAAGAGATAGATGCAAAGTTGGCGGAACTGAGCGGAGCTCTAATGAATTCAACACATCAACTCTGCCAGAGCTGTTTTAGTCATGCTCATAAGCAGTTTTGAACTTGTCAGCAGTTTTTAAACTACTTTTCAGTCTTAAAAACCCTGAATTGTACTCACTTCTGAGACCTCCTTGACACTTATTCCCTCTCAATTGCTGCGTGTCTTCCTTTGTTCTCTGCTGTAGGATCTCCTTATATTTCTACAGGTGCTGGTTTCCTTCCACCTGTCGGCCCTGTGCAGTTGCCAAATGTTGCAGGAGATAGATGTGGCCATTGTTCTTTACTAGACATATTTGTTTTCTGGTATTTTCACTAGTGATTAAATACTTCCATTCAATGCATCAAATGGGTGTTTTATTGGGTGTGTATTTTGGGGGTTTGGTGTTTTCTGTTGTTAGTTTTGAAGTGGTTTTTTGTTGTTTTGGGGAAGTTTTTTTTCTTTGTTTTGTTTTGGTGTTGTTTTTTTTTTAAACCCAAATACTTAAAACTAAGATTGTACTTGAATGTAACCGTACAATTATAGTCAGGACTGAAGCCCTCCCACCGTGGGAAATAATAAGAGTCGTTTTCCCTAGAGAATGTACAACTTTCATAAAGGCAAAAAAACCTGACTGGAGACAAGTAGGAGAAAAAGGGAAAAGGGGACATGACGAAGTAGTAAAAGAATAAAGGCAACATCCTAAGTTGTATGATATTCTTCATATGCCCCAAAGTCTTCCATTATGGTTTGATGCATTGGATTTTCCTCATCAGTGTGAGATTTAATACCAGGATTTTCATCCACTGACGGATTAAAACACAGCGTAGTAGCCTACGAAAAATACTAAGAATTAATAACTAGCAGATGTGATATGTTTATGTTGAGCAGGAGAAAAGCATGCATTTGTAAGAATGTATTTCAGCTGCAAAATCACCCCCAAAGTATGGTAACCACCACCGTCAACTTGCTCCTGTGGTGAACGTCACTGATTTTTTGGCTATTCATTTGGTAAAAATTGAGAGAAATACTTGATTTATAGTTACTTATGTATATAGGACTGTGCAATTGATTAAAATACCATCATCTCTGAATCAAAATAATGTATCCTGACATTTATTGTGACACTGAGTACAATAGTGTGCACACCAGTCTGTGGAATTAAAAAGCCATTACATTGTTTTCAAAATGTTTCCTACTGACTTACACAGGACCTAAACGAAAGCAGAGTTTGAACTAAAACTGTGAAGAATTCGGAGTTTATGAGATCGGGCAGCAGTATCTCATTTTGAGGTATCTTGAGGATAATATGTTCCCAGTTTTTTCCAACTGCTATAGAAGTTGCTATAGAAGATGCTGTAGAAGATAAGTATGTGTAATTTTTTTCCCTCCAAACATTTCCTAAGATTGTCTTAGGAAATAATTTTCCTTTTGTTTCACATCATCACATGGCAAATCCAGGCAGCTGATTCCCTAGAAGGAAAGCAATCTCCTGACAGATTTCAGTCCAACAGAGGGGATGAAGAGGTGTGGGGCATTGCCTGCCCTCTTCCAGGAAACTTCATATGGAACAGAAATAGCCACATAAAATCTTTCACTGAGCATCAAATGTATGCGTTACCTTAAAGTTATCTTAGGAATTTAATATTCGAACAGCTTCCTACATTCCATTCTTGAACAAATTTCTGGTTATTGCTTACCAAAACCTAAAGTAATTTTGGTTTCTCTATGTCAAACGTTTAAATTCAAATAACTCCAGTCAAAGTCTTGACAAGCGTTTGACAGCTTTCTTCTCATGCAACTGTTCCTACTGAGATCGTTGCCACACCTGTAAAAGCCAGGTTAAGGAGTTGAGATGCTGGACAGCAAAAAACGAACTGGGTTGCTATCAGCAGAATTATACTAAGTGTCAAATAGGTTGTGAACCTTTAAATAATAAGAAAGAGGTATCTCCTTAATACCAATTGATTCTGCTTAATACTGTGGGAAGTTGCTGAGTTTGGTATGCGACATATCCCTGCCTTGAATTATTCCAAACAACAGAGGAACCTCTATGAAAGCTTGACGGGGTTTTGAGTCTAGTATTTTCTATTAAGTTAAAGAGTAAAGTATAAAGAGTGAGACTGAATGTGCCAAACAACTATGGGAATGAGTTTTGAGTTCATCGACAGAAGAAATGGGAGCGAAGCCCTGTTAGTTTAAGGCAATGATTTCAGTCCTCCATGTTACAGTCTTCTTGTCACCTTCTATAAAGTTTTGTATTTCACTCAGATAAAACAATCCTTCATCTACCTCCTTATGTATAACATTCACCCTGTGACCCTGAATTTGTGGAAAGTCCCATCGCAATAACATTTTTTGCAGCTAGTTGCACATTTTTCAAGGCTGTCTAGAGTCTGAAGTATTTGAAAGCATCACAGACCGTACACACTCAGTTTGAGGATTAGGTGACAGTCTCCCCCTCTCCAATTCTCCTGATGCCCCTGAGTATTGACTCTTAATGATAATTCCTCCTCCCTCCACCCCCCAAAAATCAACCCAACCCCCAAACCACTGGATTACCAGCTGTACTTCAATTAATTGTATACAAAAATGTTTGTGTTGTCCCAAAGAGGAGGAGTCACTTTTATCTACGAAACTAAAAAGCGTGGGTTTTCCTTGTTTAAATTTTGCTATTTAAGTAAGCAGGCATCATCAGTGTAGGAAGGGGAGGTTTTGTCTGCATTCAGACAGAGCGTGGGCTCTGATTTAGGAGGAGGAAGAGCGCCTGACTGTATTGCTATGGAAGAGAAATAAAAGGGGAGTAGATACTAGACAGTAAAATATGAGCTGGAGAGGTTCTCTCATCTAATAAAAACTGGAAATAATACGGGAACTCAGATGAAACAACCTGCTTACACAGTTTTAAAACAGTGCACCAACAAGGAGGCTTCTGGCTTCTGATCTAGTCCCTCCACCTTGTCATGAGGCTGTAAGAGCCAACAGCAAACCCTCCTCTGCCCCCTGCCCCAGCTTTCTTCCCAACATCTTGGGTTGGTTCCTCCCAAGCTTCACCTTGGAGCAACTGTTCTGTCTGCAGCATAATCCTTCAGGATATCACAGCTTTGTAGCGAAACATGAAGAAGAAGAGAAAAACCCTAAACAAGACGGAAGCAATCTCTTGTGTACAACAGCAGCTACTGAGTGCTGTGGGTCCACTACGGGCTTTATACATAAGTTGCTGTATGTGGTATACCAACATAGTAAATTATACCAACGCCTACCAGATAAACTCATACAGGCCGGTCACCTAGCAGGCATGCACATACACACAGAGTAGCCCTTTCCAAAGTCTCTAATATTCCTTACACACTTTCTTCCTGTGCTGGGGGGAACTACTGTCATAGCTCATAAATGTTAAAGATGACAGAAACATGTATTTTTCCCTGAGGTTTAACTGTAGCTGAGATGCAATACAAGTCTTTGGGTAAAGCAAAACAAAAATCAGTGTTCAGGAGAATCGTGAGCATTGTGGAACACAAACAGCAAAATGGTATTGATATAGATGTTTTGCCCCAATTATAAAGGTCCGAACACAATAAATTATACACAGTCCTTCTGTCCTTTCTTCTAAATTATCCAACTGCTGAGAAAGTTGTGATGTAAATATGAAAGCAAAGTGCAAGACTGATAGTCTTACTACTACTCAGTTGTAAGCATGATGCTTAATCATATCACCTAAGTCTCCGTCAGAACAATATAAAAGTAGATCAAACCCTGTCTTACAAATTTCACTTATAGTCCCAGAGGGAAAACACTGACTTATTCCCAGGTACTTATTTTAAACCAGGTTAGTTAAACCTTCAATACAGCTATGTTCCTATTTCTGTGTTATCATTTCTGGACTATTCCTCTCTCATTTCTCCTCCAGAGACGTCAGTTATCAGCTCTTTCTGTCTTATGGAGCTGTGCCTAGTCACCAGGCCTTCTGGAGAAAAATGATAAGGAACTATGGACATCTCAAAATGAATTCAGAAATGTTTAACGCATGATGTGGTAGTTAAGAGGAACAGCACTTCTGTGAGTGCTCACTTGTATTGGCATAATTACCAGATTAGATAGCATTTTGGGAACCAAGTATCCTACATCTTGTCCTAAAGTTAAAAATTAAAGATTTACAGCTTGTAAAGAGTATTCAGGTTGTAACTCCAAATACCTACTGAGATCTGTTGATGGAGCTGAGAAAAAGAGTAGGGATACAGCAACACAGATATTTTTGCATTGCAAGTAGGATCTGCTCCCAACTGAAGATGTTGCCCCCTGCAGCACCACTAGATGCAATAACCTTTGGCTACCTGTTAAAAGGCAGGTTACTCATGCCTTTTTCTACATCTCAAGTTAAGCATCTGATCTTTTTTATTTTCCTGGGTAAAAAGAAGATAAAAGCCTGAATTACTAATCCAGAGCCACGCAGCCAGTCGGCAGGAGTGAGGCATCGAATCGGAAACCCTGTTTCCAAGTCCTCACCCGCAGACAAACCCCACTTGAAAAATAAAACCAGAAGAGACAGCTGCCTCTTTTCTTTTTCCCTTCACTCCTCCAAATAGAAAGCAACAGAGTTGCTGTTCCACAGATGTTACAGTGCAATACAACACCGAAAATAAACCAACAAACATGTTAATAAATAAAACCCAAAAACCCAAAGCAAAAAATCTGCAAATTCCCAAACCAAAACGATCAGACTTTGAAACAAGCAAAGACAAATGACAGGAGTAAACATATTATCCAAAAAATCTGTGTACTGCTACTCTGTACTGGGTGCAGTACGTACAAGAGGGAAAAGCAGCAAGATGAGCTGCAAAAACCAGAAGGCTGAAAAACAATTCCTGTCATCCCTATGTCCAAAATTCTTTGGCTGTTAAATTATCAGACTCCTGACAGCAAACAACTTACCCCAAATTATTCAGCTACCCTGTCACAGATTGAAGAGCAACACAAAATAGAGGCAAAGTAATTGATATATTCTCAAGCCTGCAGTAGACAGGCAAGATTTATTTCCCGTCTAATTTTTCAGCTGCTTGTCCATCAAGGCACCATAGAGCAAAGATGGAACAGAGATCTCCTGTTCTCATTTACATAAAATAAGATAAAAGGAGAAGGTTTTCTTCTTAAAGGATGTGTTTAAAACACTTCATTTGTCACGTGAGGAAAAAGAACCTCATATCTCCTGAGCAATATATTCTACGTTTAAAAGTGCAGCTTTTCCACTGTAGGGGTTCATATATAGCAAACACTTAGTTCCAGAATTTATTGCTGAACCTAAAGTTTATTTCCAGTGTCCTTAATTTCAATGTCTAATTTACTACCATTCCTAGACCACATTCTACTATCATAATATTTTTCTTTTCCCAGCTTAACTTCAGGGGTTAGCTTTCCAAAACTGTTCAACATGTGTACTCAGAGTCAAGTTTTCAAAAGAATAAATGACTCAGACTGAATAAAAATAACATTCAACTCCCTGCAGCTTACTCTGAGAGCCACCCCTTAGTATTTCGATATACAAGGAAAAAAAATAAAAATCTCAACTAAAACCAACATGATGAATGGAAGAAGAAACACACACCAAAGCTCCACGGCCCCTCTAATTCACAAACATACATATATAGTTTTTATACATACATATATGCACAGAGGGAGGCACAAAATGGAAGGAGGGGAACCAGGTAGCCAATTACGTTTTATATAATAAGACACAGTCACACACAATATGATATTTGGAATGTTTGCCAGCATACAAGAAACTTATTGCCAATAAACGACGAAGCAAAACCTCTGTGATTTAAGCTGCTACCTAGGCAACAACACAATTTATCTTCTTTTCCATTCCTGGTGACAGAAAAGGTTCAGCAGGCATCAAGCAGGGAAGGTAGCAGCAGCTCAGTAAATGCAGAATGGAGCCCTAATTTTTGCTGTAACTGGCTTTGATTTAAATCACAATCTTTCACGTATTGTGTGATCCCAGCCCAAAGCCCCACTGCTGGGATTTGGGGATCCCAAGCCAAACCACACACCGGCGCCCACAGGCTGGGCGAGGGCTGACAGGCTGCGGGCACAGCCCCAGTTACCCTGCAAACACTTCTCTTCAGCGTCGGGAAGATGCTCACTTCTGTTATTATCCTGGAGCTGTTAATTATTGACTTTTAAAGGAAATAAAAAGGGTTGCTGATGTGTGCCTCTAGCTGAGGTTTCATTTCCCTCACTATGGTTCGTGATAGTTGGGGCATCCCTGAGATACTTCTCTGGCTCACCCTGCTGAGACCACCTGGTCCTGCTGTGAGCTGGGGTCCTTGTGAGACTCCTTGAGAGACCCTCCCTTGAGTCTGTGGCCAAAACACAATCTTCTTCCCCCGCCTGCACCCTCTACCCCCAGATAAGCAGGGCACATATTTCCTCAAGCTATCCCCAAGTTACATCTCTCGTTTCCCAAAACACGTAAAATCAAAGTGTCCCTGCTATACTGGAGTCAACAGCACATAAAAAGCCGAGCAATTTATCAAAAAAGAACAAACAGATGTAGGAGTAATTGTTCGCATAAGCAAATTCCAGAGACTTTTTTTACAGCTATTCATGCTGTTATGACGTCCCTTTGCCTGATTTCAAGCAATTGCTGTGGCAGCACTTCACACGTCCAGCTTTGCATGAGGTGCAGAGCACACCCTTAGCTCTTACGAAAACAGGCTAACGTGACACCACACATGAACTCCCCTACTATCTACTGTTCCATTAACCCAAATACATTTCCTCCAATTCCTAATGCTCACTTTATGTCATATTATTTCATGGTACCCTACAGAATTTCCACCCCCCTCCTCACCTTCTCCGCTTTTCGGCCCTTTAGGGAAGGCTAAGAAGAGAAGCTTTCTATAGCCTTAAAGTTAGCCCAAGTAAAGGTCCGTACAAAAGCCTGAATTTAAACTGATTAAGAAATTTTAGCAAAGCAGTAAGAGCTTTAGGCCCTCAGATGCAAGATGGGAAAGAAGATCCATCAGGACAAAGACCTACAGAAAAACCAAGGACTGGCTCCTTTCCTCCTTACTCCATGCCCCACCACACACAAGTCAGAGGCAAGACTAAAGCAGGCCAGCTCTTCTACCCAATTCTTTCAAGAGAAATGCCTTGTATAGTCGCAGGCAAGTATTTATTATTTTTTTTCTCTGGATTATTTTAACTATTACCAGCTCTTTATCTTTTATTATTTTAACTTATTTTAAGCTAAGGAAAAAAAAAAAAAAAGAATGGCTTGTAATTTTCAGAATACAATGGTAATCAGCAATATCTGAGTAGCTATTCTCTTTGCAGAAAAATAAATGAAACCTTTTGGCCATGTAGTAATATGGCACTGTAATCGTTATCAAGATAAGGATTTGAGTTCTTAAGTGTGAAATCATACAGGCAAAACAGAATGGAGAGATCCCTTTGAAGTATATTAAGAAAGAAAAGCAGAAGTGATACAATAAATAAATAAAGAATTATTAAAGATGATTGACCCCCAAGTCCTACTAAAAAACGTCTTCCTTTGATTTGGGTTTTCTGTGAGGTGGGAAGAGGTGCTTTTTATAACATAAGTTCATTGGAGTGCATGAAACCTCTAATCTGGGGAAAGATGCCAGGCCAAACTAGCGTTAAACAGCTTAATTCCTCAGGGAGCGCCTGAATTTCCCCTTTAGTAGGGTAACATGAGGGTAAGTGAAGGGTTGTGATCCTCAGCTTTATTATAATCATGCTCGTTAAAGCTACTCTTGAACAGCAAAGCCCTCCTGTTTGGACCATTAACAGCAATCCCGTTAAGTAGGCATCATCTTTCTATCCCTGTGCTCGCTGTGAAAACTGTTTCCAAATGAAAGCAGTATTTCTACTACTGATTAACAATTAAAGACCAACACAGATGACTGGTTTCTGAAGCTTTTAACGGCACAGAAATATTGAAGCACACATTATTTTTTAATCCTTTTAAAGTGCACTCTGTGCTGTTTTATCCTTAAATCACCTGCAGTGAGATCTCAGCTCCCTCTTTCCTTCCCAGCTGCTGCGTTCTTCCCGAAGTGCTTTATGGTCAACATAAAAGGTGCTTTACTTGTGCTGTACCTCATCCTCATTTTAAAACAAACTAGACCCTAAGGTTGCTATTTTGTTCAGTCCTTGACTGCTGTCTTTTGACAAGATATGCTGGGATGGTGGCTCGTCCTTCTGTCAGTACGCAAGTTTTACTACCTCTTAACTTGTTCGGCTAATGAAGAGAAAAATCCAACTTAACCCCCTTAATTTGCAAAGCTAGTTCTACCTGTAAGCCAAACAGGGATATGTTATGTTTCCTCCTATTATTAATACACTGCTCTTCCCTGCAAGAATCTGAAATAGCCCATGCAGGATGAATCTCCCCAGCGCAGCCTTGCCCTGCCTTCCCTCGATCCATCTCTTTCCCTTCCCTCGGTCCTGCTCACCCTCGTGTGTGCTCCCTCTCTCACACACAGACACTTCCATTGGCAAAACCAGGAAAAAAAAAAAAAAAAAAAGAAAATCTGATTCTGGAAGTTTCCTCTGAAGCCTGGGAACTTGCAACAGCAGCCAGACATCAGAATGGAGCAAGTATGAGCCACGTCACAGATACAAGCTGGGGAGCACTCCAAAACAGGATGGGATGTTCCCCAATCCCACCTTTTAAGGAGTATTTACCACAGTGGAAAATAGAGATGATCTAAAGGACAGTCTTATCTCCTTGGTGTCCACACCAAGAGCATAGCAGTTTTTCTGACTCATTCTGTTTCACAACCAGGCCAGCACCAGCCATCCCAGCACCTCCACCCAGCTCCTACCTGTCAGGGAGCTATTGCACGGGCTACTCAGCTTATGGTCTTGACTGCAATATCTGATCATTTATTTTTACTGACATTTGGATAAAAACATCTTTGTACATCATATCTGTGTCGTTCCTGGAAAATGAATCATTACCCTGGGTAGATAAGTAGCAAACTACTTTCCCCTCTACAAAAATAAAGGGAGCTGAAGGAGCAAAGCCAGGCTGCTGCCCTGCAGGCCGGGTGGCTGGTGTGGCCCCTTGGAGGAGCTGTGAGGATGGCTCAGGTCCTTGGGAAACTGCAGCCACACGGTAGAGAGGGACCCTCTTCCACTGCAGTATGGGTTAGGAGAGGTAAATGATAACTGACATGTGTCAGTTTAAAAGTTTAAAAATTATTTTTTTTTTTTTTGTTGAGAATGTTGAGAATTCCAAATCCAGTGTTTCAGATTAGCAGTTTCTTCTCATGAAGCTCCTCAGATTGCTTTGTTGAATCACGGAATTATCAGAGTTGGAAGGGATCTCTAGAGATCATCTAGTCCAACTCCCCTGCCAAAGCAGGGTTGCCCAGAGCACATCACTCAGGACTGCATCCAGGC
>JAOXJK010000040.1:62282540-62306255 GCA_025774025.1 Xenus cinereus
CTGCATCCAGGTGGGTCTTGAAGATCTCCAGAGAAGGGGACTCCACAACCTCCCTGGGCAGCCTGTTCCAGGGCTCTGTCACCCTCACCGTAAAGAAGTTTTTACTCATATTCGAATGGAACTTCCCATGTTCCAGCTTGTGCCCGTAAGAGAATCCAATTCTTAGTGCTAACCAGCCACTTTTTTTTTTTTTTACCTTAAGCAAGTATGCAATAAAAATCCACCTCTGTACAGCCCAAATGGCCATGCTTACAAAGCCTGCAAATGGGTTTGCAAGGAACTCTGCAAACTTTGCATCCTGAGCTGCAAAACAAAGCAGAGGGGTGGGATAAGACTTCACCACTGGCCACAGTCCCTGCCGTGACCTGGTGTTGCTGGGGAAGAGCGATCCCACAGGAAGGACTCTGTGTCCCTGGGGAATGATCTATTTTGAAACTATAAGCAATACCTCCTGCTCCCCGCATTACTTGGTTATAACGATCTTTGTGTAGATAACTGAACATGTCTTTCTGAGGAACGAGTAATCATTAAAGAGGAGCCTCTTAAGAAAAGGCAAAGTCCACCGACAAGGAAAGATAATGACCCGTAAGTTTAACAGAGACTTCTGAATGATACACCTTTGATTTTCGGTGTATTTTGTGCTCCAGAAATATACTTTTCCTCAGTGGGGTAGTTACTATTTTTTTCAGCCACCTAGTTAAGTGTGACTTAAATCTTCCAGTGCCTATTTCTATGAAATTTTCACAGCGCTATATTGAAAAATATTGAGAAGGAAGCTGAAAAATAATTCCATAACAGTGTAGAGTAAAACACATCTACTACATAACAAAACACTTTATTTCCAGGCTTGATCCTGTTTTCTGCATTATCAGGAAAAAAAAATATTTTTCAAATACTTCAGTACTGCACAGGTATTTACCTGACAGCTGCAGTTTTAATGCTTTTTAGCGCAAACCAGTGTGTGCTAAATATAGGAACTTTCTGGTCTAAGTGTTAGAAAGGCTTTACTTAGAGAAATAGATGCAATATTTTTTTTTTTATAATGCTATTAAGAG
The DNA here is from genome assembly GCA_025774025.1 of Xenus cinereus. NCBI lineage: Eukaryota > Metazoa > Chordata > Aves > Charadriiformes > Scolopacidae > Xenus > Xenus cinereus. The sequence goes on from JAOXJK010000040.1 coordinate 62,283,596, forward strand.
AGGCTGTAGCTCCTTAGCACCCACAAGGGGACCTTTATTTTGTAAGTTAAATCAGGTGTATTTTAGTATTTATAGATCTAAGCATTTGGAGCAGCACCAACAAATCAATATCCAATTTTATGTGTGATTTGATATTATCTTCCAGAATGACTCATGTTTATAACAATGGACAAATCTCAGACTCAAATATTAAACTCAAGCACCAAAAGTGAGTGCAGAAGCTACAAAATTTTTAAGCCATTTAGGAAATCAAAACTCATTTTTACTTCTTGTCAGCACTAACGATCAGTCTGTGATCAAGGCTCAGGTCCTGGATCTGTCACTCATGACAAAAATATTTGACAGACTAACTCAGCTGAAGCTAGTGAAAATTCTCATGGTATGATCATCAAGCATCAGACTACATGATGCTAGTCTGGTCTCAGAAAGGGATGACTCCTGTCACCTGAAATTGGAATTTACTCCAAAGGGAAAGGTCTCATATCAAGAAAAGGTGCAGTTAGAAGCAAAAATTATTATTTCCAGAACAGTGCAATACGCTACCAATATTTGACTGTGAAAAGCAGATATTTTAGAGCTGCTATAGAAATAAGAATCATACCAAAGACTCATAACACCACCAAGAAATAAAATACTGGTGTACCAGATTCTGAATACGTGCCAGTTTGTGTACATACTAGAAGACATTGTCTGACTTGATCATGAAGTGCACTGTGTATATCATTTAGGATAAAAAGACACAAAATATGTGAAATGCATTTGTCAAATTCAGTATTTTATATGCACATTTGAAAAAGAGAATATTTAAAAGCTCCCTACATGTTCTCTTCAGATATTTGGTTGCTTTTGTGAGCTTGATTAATACTTCTCGGTCTCTAGGATATAAGCAAAGCATCTTCTGCAGCTCCCCTACTCACCATTACTTTACACAAAAGATTTCCAGTCTTATCAATAATAAATAGACACAAGTTGACTGGTACCATATGGGGAGGAATCCTTAAATATTCATCAGTTCCCTAAACTAGTTTAGGAACTGTGTTCCAGAGGAAAATTTCAGATTATTAAAAAAAAAAAACCACCCAAAAAACCCAAACACCACAACCAAAACCCAAAAAACCATGCAAAGTTTTGCTTCAGGAGTTTATTTCAGCTGACACAGTCGCCAAACATAGTTGTATATATTGAATTCTACTAAGCACGTGTTCACTCTCCAAAGGGACCCTACTTTTTACCGGAAAAATCTCACCCAAACTGAAATCTGACTTGAAATATGAAGAATCTATGTAAGCACTGATATGAAAAGATTTGAAATATTTATATTACAGTGGAAATTTACGACAAAGTCACCATTTCCCTTTTCAGACGGAAAAGGATCAGAGCTAGAATTTGGGTTAATGGAAGCAGAAAGGCCACTGCAGAAAAGCCTGAGAAACCCGTCCTACATGACTACATTTATTGAGCAAACATATTTATCCCCTCCAAATAAATATCAAAATACATAACTGAAGTACTTAAAAGGTCTTACTGAAATGCATGAAAGCAGGTAATGCACACAGCTCATTCAAGACAGGATATAATTCCAAATTAAGAACCAAATTACTGATGAAAACCTGTCTTCGTTCACATGCTCTCACCTGTGAAACTGTTACCAAAACCTAGGGGTAAAAGATACTGCCAATTTAAACCACAATGTTAAAATATAATTCTTTGAAAATTCTTCACTTTATATGTAATATGTATAATCATTGGAAATATATTTTCTTCTCTCGTCATCTTTTCTCTGCTCAAAAGCCTTGAAGTCCTGTCATCAACAGGCTTCATTAGCAAGCACTATAGAGGTTTATGAAGAGCAGTTGCAAGTAATATCCCCTTGCTGTTTAAAAATCTACCTATAAAGCATCACATTGAGAAAGTTTAAGTGCTAGCCACTTTTGAAAAGCTATCTCTATATTAGTCATTAAAGATGGTCAAATGTGGCCTTGAAGTGAGTGGTTTAAACCCAATGAACGTCGTCCATGGTTATGCAAAGTGATGCCATCTCATGTGGGTGGCACGAGGGCACCAAAACCTGGCAGATTTTTCAGTTTGAAACTGTTCTTATCATTACATTAATATCTAACTGACATCATAGGCTAATAGGGAGAGAAAGCAAAAGGACCCAGCAAATTAAAGTTCTGAAAGCTGTTAATCTCCTAGAAGATGAGGAAACGTCATAATCAAACTTCTTCCTTTGGCTACCCTGGCTAAAACTAATTTCACGGGAGTTTTCGCAAATAGAATACAAAACCTTATTATTTCAAGGAAGTAAAAATTTCAATAATTACCAGCTAAGAAATACCATCGTGACAGAATAACAAGTGTTTTCATGCTATTTGGAAGTAATATTTCTCCTTCAGAAGTTTTATTTCTAAGGTATAGTATTTTTATTCTATGTAAGAGTTAGCTAAAATAGCTGCCCTGAACAATACCATGAAGCTATGATGAAAGATTATCAGAGGGCTATAGAATAATATACAAATTTACATTTCAACTTGATTTCCAGTTTATTATCCCATTAGCTTTTCCCTACTTTGTATGTAAAATACTATAATCCAAAAAATACTTTCCTGCTAGAAAGACCATTCATAATTTTAAAAGAATAATAATAAAAAAAAGTCTCTGTAGGCTTACATTTATGCCAATAGGAATTTTGCTGCTTGGAAAAGCTTCCTGGAATCCAACCCAAATTACTATGCACTGAGCCCATGTGAGCTGACAGGCAGCTTTATTCATCACTGTGTGACAGCGCAGTTAGCCCAGCTGCTAATTAGCAGTGCTAACTGATGGCAAACAGACCATTTAAAAAACCTGTTCAAGCCAGTAATAATATATTACACTACATTTAGGCTTCCTAGAATGGAAGTTACAGGGATCTTCCACTTAGAATTTCTCTGGTAACATGACTGGCACTGAAACCTGACACACATGAACTTTTTTTTTTTCATACTTTTAAGATGAATTTTTTTCCCAGGCACAAACAGTTCTCCACCCTCTCAGCAACGTAAGACTGATGCAGTCTTACTTATACGATGCAGCTCAGTGCCTCGAGTTTAAGAGGAAACACCCTCAAGTTTGTTTCTTTGCAGATTTTTGTGAATTCTCTTGGCGGTGGTGTGACTGAGGTAGCAATCGGCTGTAGTTTGAGGGAAGAAGCAGGCACGTGGTTTGCCTGGTTAGCCCTGCGTGCTGCATTCATACCCCATTAAATTAGCTTCCTGCCAGCCTGGGTTGATAGTTGACTCTAGAACCTCAGCCACTGTAATGGAACGGCTTTTACTGTTGCCAGAGACATTTAATTAATCAGACTCTGTTGGTATGAATTAAACCATCTTACATAGTTGAGGAGGAAAAAATAAAATAAAATAAAAAAACCCAACACCCAAAAGCAGAGGAATACCTGAAAAGTAAAAGTTGCTGCTTTTTTTGAGAGCGGACACCGCCTTAAGACATTTGTTCTGTACAAAAGAGAAATATTAACCAGCAAATGGAGTATACTTGGATAAATAAATTACTGTGTGATGGTTGGATGAGAATTTACAGAGCATTTCCCTATAATGGCTCACTTTGACTGATCCAAAGTAATGCAAGACAGTTTATTGCTCTCTTGTCTGGTCCCCCCATCTCACTACCCGCAGGTTACAGCACACAAACAAGTACCATGGCAACTGATGTGCCTTTATTTGATATCCCAGCTTTCACACAGTGCTGGATCATACCTCACAAAAAGGATTTCACACTTTTTAAACTAAAAGTATTTAATCTGTATATGAAGCAGTGCCTTCTAGGAAGTATCTTTGAATTTTTACTAATTTTTTTTTTTTAATTCACATTCTGCAGCAGCAATAGACTTTTAAACTCCCCCTTCCACACTTGGTCTCACCAAAATTGATCACAAAAATTTCACAATCTCTACTGCACATATGGACAGAAGAAGTCAGTCATAGGCTCTCCTAGATTTTCTTTGACTCCATGCTAAGCACTGAAGGTTGCTGAACATGTACTCCTCTTTCTCCTGAGCAGATGGATGGGAACAGGCAAAGCTTCAGGTCTGGACACTCAGTGATTTCCCGGGTACAACTGACACAGCAAATCCAACACCATTTACTGATGGCTTAAGAAGGAGAAGTGGGGATCCTTCTCCAGCCAAGACAAGGCTGAAGAAAAGGACTTTTGCTGCTAAAGGTTACCCCAGGTAACTGCATCTCTTTATTGTCTCCAAAAAGTATGCTCCGCCTGTCAATTCCTTCCTTCAGGGCTGTGACCACACACACTCCCTATTTGTACAAGTTAATCCTTCAGGATGACAAGTCATTGCCTGCTTCATTGGAAGATGTATTGTCATGACATAGATCAAGGTAAAATGAGTACTCATTTATTTAAAAAAAAGAAAAAACCAAAAAAAACCACCACAAAAAAACCCCACCACACAAGCAAAACCTAATTAATAGAATTTAAAAAATTATGCAAAGAAAAATTAAGAAAGAAAATATTTGCTATTTTCTGATCTGCTTCTCTTTGGCCCTTTTGTCCTACAGGTCTGACCAAGCTGTACATGGATAAATAAGCCACCTCGCACATGAACCCGTATAAGCTGTAATTAAAATTGCTGTTAGTAGTGGACAGTTGCTAACTGGAAGTCATCCTCAGTGGAGCACGGAGGCCCAGTGGGCTCCCAAACACACCAAGGCTGGGCTATGGTGGGTGACGAAGAGCCACCACAGCTACTTTTAACCATTAAAGGCTCCAGCTCTTTAAAGCAGCCTAAATTTCCAGAGGGTCTACCATGGAGCATACTTAGAGTGTCAAAGGACAATTCTGAATCCTATCACTAATGTTCAAGTTTAGTTTTTAACGATATGAGGGAATTGCTCCTCTGAAAGCAAACTCACCAGTGGGGTCATAGGTTCGTACACAGAACTTTCCTTCATTTTGCTCTCCTTTATTTCTTTCTTTATTGCTCTCATTTTATTATTTAAAAATGCTGAGAGGTTAGAATGCTTGGAATCAGATCAAGTCAATGTGCCAGGCTAATGTTTAACCTTAAATTAAAATCTCACAGATAAAAAGGGAGTGTACTACAGGTTTCACAGCTAAGTCCCCTGCTCCAGCCTGCCTGACAGAAGCATCAGTAGCACTAGGGTCTAAGTGCATTCAGCACCTTCCTAACTCACCTTTTGCTATTTTTTTTTTTTTTTTTTCCTCCTTAGGGGTGAACTGGATTAAAAAGAAACGAGTCTCCAAGCTGAATATTTGTCATTGATGAGCTACAGATAAACTTCTACTTTGCCGTCAACTGAGTTGATCTGTTTAGAGCAACAGCTATAGAAAAACAGAATTTTCCATCGGAGAATTGCCCAACTGGTGCTATGTCAAACTTTGTAGCTCCAGAAATCAAAAAATTTGTGGCTTGGGACTATGTTGTTTTTGCAGCACTGTTTTTAGTAAGTGCTAGCATTGGAGTCTTTTTTGCAGTTAAAGAGAGGAAAAAGAAAACTTCTAAGGAATTTTTGGTGGGTGGTAGGCAGATGACATGTGGGCCAATAGCTTTCTCTCTCACAACAAGTTTCATGTCAGCAGTCACTGTTCTGGGGACACCCTCTGAAGTTTATCGCTATGGGGCATCCTTTGTGCTGTTCTTTCTTTCATATGCGCTTGTCATCATTTTTACTGCTGAACTTTTTCTACCTGTATTTTACAGATCTGGCATTACAAGCACTTATGAGGTAAGTAAAAATAATAAAAAGGGGCACTGCTCTCATGTATACGCATCATGTAGATAGATATTTCTACAGAAGAATGTCAGATTTTCTGCATTATTTTACAGAAAAAGTGTATTGATACATTAAATATTTTTTTAGTAACTGGTTGCATTAATTCAAACGAGTTATTTATATTGCATAAGTTGAAAGCACAAATTAAGGTCAGAGCTCCTGTTATGCAAATATAGCAAAGACAAGATAAGGGTTTACACGCCAGCACCAAATTAAGTTACAGATGGAAAATATCTGTCCAAATGTTTTTGTTCTTATAAGTAACTATTCCACTCTGGTTTAGAGAGCAGGTGTTAAAGACAGACTTTCAGAACAAAATTCAAGTGTCCAAATCAAGCTTGGTCTAGATCTGGCAATTTGATCCAATTTACTATAAAAATGGACTATTTCATAGCTAAAAAGGCGAGGAGGGGGAAGAGATAGAGGAAGAAGATGGCAGGTCTCTCAAAAATCCCAAAAAGTCAGGGCTGGAGGATTAATTCAGGGATTCTCTAGGAAATTAGATGAACAACCTCTGCATTTTCTAGAGGTTTTGCATGGCATTCTTCCTGGAACATGTTATTTTCTTCATAGGACAGTTAAGCAGTAAAAAAGTAATAATTAAAATATACCAGTAGTCTTTGTGATGTTATTGCTATGAGCACAGCATGCAGCCCTTGTCATCTGCAAACCCACAGGACAGATTCTCAGCATTTAGGAATATCCTTTTAGTCACTTTATTCAACTGCCGCAAATTTGTTGGCTCCTGTTTGTGGGCACTTTCAACTAAACAAAAATTGGATGAAGAAAGTCAGGTTAGTTCATGAGGAGCTTCTCAGTAACAAAGGCTGCCCATGTTCTCTAAGTTCAAACCGAAGGAGTTGCTTTGGTCAAACAGCTCTGCCTGGGGTATTTGGAAATATTTGAGTTACAGGTTCCTATTGCCACAAGTAACTGCATTTTCTAGCTGGTTTTGATGCAAGATCAAAGAATGAATTACTTCCCTCACCTGAACCACCACAGGTGTCACTGTAGTCAGAGAGTCCCTTCAAGCATGCTGGAAAGTTGACTCTGCAGGGCTCCATTAATTATTTTCAGAAAAAAGTTAAGTTACATAAATTAGCTATCGATTTGTATGGAAAACTGTGGGGTTTATTATGCAAGAGACACGATAAAGAGAAACATGAACAAAATTAATAGGAATCACAGAATAGTCTAGGTTGATGATCTTAAAGGTCTCTTCCAAGTCCAACTGTATACCTAACACTGCCAAGTCTGCCACTAAACCATGTCCCTAAGCGGCACATCTACAAGTCTTTTAAATATCTCCAGGGTTGGTGACCCAACCACTTCCCTGGGCAGCCCGTTCCAATGCTTGACAACCCTTTTGGTGAAGAAATTTTTCGTAATATTCAATCTAAACCTCCCCTAATGCAACTTGAGGCCATTTCCTCTTGTCCTATGACTTGCTACCTGAGAGAAGAGCCCGATACCCACTGCTTTGGAAGTACTATGCCTAGAGACTTGGACAAGAGAGGCTTGTACAGCCTGTGCCTGGTATCTGCTGGGAAGCACATGGGACTATGGCTTAAGGAGACACTCAGCCCACCTGAGTCTGTGCAGGAGGCTGCCACTGGGTTAGCAATGCAGCTTTGATTTTTTTTTTGGTCAACTCTACAGAGAGACTCCAGGTGGTGACTCAGGGCTTTTTGGGCTAGAGATCTACTCACCTCCACACTTGTGTGATAATTGGGAATGACTCTCTACATCTACCTAGAATTGCATAAGAATGCTTCTCCCTGGTAAGCATGCACAGATTTGGCTTTAGACCGGGACAAAGGATACGAGAAAGCCAGCTTAGTTCAAGCACAGTGAAAGCCTCTATTGCTACTTCTCCATCTGCTCCACCACTGCTTTTGTCACTACAGAAGTCAAACAATGCTATTTCTCTTAGAGATGACCTCAAGTTTCCTCTTCCTGTAGTTGGAATTTACTTTCCTTTAAAGTTGAAGTTTATTTTCCTTTTAGCCCCTGGGCTTTTTCAGTTATTCCTGATAGGAAGTAGATATTAAATACTACAACCCAACATATAATCTCTAGTACTTTCTACTGATGAGAAAATTTCTTAAAATGTAATTATCGCTATGTGTAATAAATAAACATGCTCTCCTGTTCATTACTCATAGCAGTAGTGCCAGTTGTCAGTAATTTTACTTGCATAGCAAGCTGTTACATAGGGCAAACAGAAGGTTAATAGCTGTGTCACAGGTGCTACATGTGCAATTGACTAAGATTCCTCTTTTTCCTAGTATTTGGAGTTAAGATTTAACAAGGTTGTCCGTCTTGCTGCAACATTGATCTACATCCTGCAGACGGTAAGACGACATTGACTCTTTCATTATGTTAACTTCACTCAACATCTCTTTTGATGGACTCATCTCAGACTGCACATATTGTACAATAAAATGTTTTAATGAGTATTACTTTTTTTTCATAATTTTTTTTCACTTGGACTGTGAACATTAAAAAGAAAGAATGGTGGCCTTCCTAGCTTTCTAGTTTTTTTTCTGTTTGGGGTTAAAAATGCCATCAAAAAATGTCTTTGACACTTGGATGTTGTGCTGAATGCTTATAGCACCTCAAATTCTTGGTCTCATTACGTTCCCTTGAAGCCTCTCTCTTTCCAAATGAGTGGATTCTTTCTTGCTTGCAAAGCTAGCTGAGCTGTACTAGATGATATGAACATTTAGTTCATCAGTTACCCATTTATGACACTGAGATGAAGCTACCCCGTTTGAAAGCTGCTGCACGTGGCATCTCCTGGGGATGGCCAGGTACCCCCAGCCCCATGATAGTCCCAGCAGAAACCTTCTCAAATAACTACATAACTAATGTATTTGATGGAAAGATGGAATTTGATGGGATATTGGAAGACATTGCTTTCTACATTAATTCAATTTTATTAATTCCAAATTTAGCAATATATTTGAATGCTTATTAACTTTAAGACTTAAAGTCAACTTTAAGTTTCTCCCTCAGTTCTGTCAGAACATACACGCAAAGGGCATTGAGTCAGCTACTTTGAAAGGGACTGAGTGGAACAAGAAAAGTTAAATTGGCAAAATCAATTCAAGTTCTCTGTACATCAGTGCTTTTGTTTTTCTGAAAGCTCCTCTTTCCATTTGACTAGGATATTTTTGTCATCTAGTCATCTTAGCAATGGGTGAAATAAGTAATACCAAGACAGATAATGGTCCTTTCATCAGAAAAGAATTAAATAAAAGTTTTTTATTTTGTAAAGGCTGAAACAGAGAGCCATATACAATACAAGCTGATCTAAACAAATCTCTAGATCTGGTATTCTGCTCTAAGCACCACTCTAAACAGAAGCCTTATCACTGAGCATTCACATACATGTGGTTTTTTATCATGAACTTTTTCTCCTTCAGATCCTTTACACAGGAGTAGTGGTTTATGCTCCATCACTGGCGCTCAACCAAGGTGAGTTCCCATGCTGCTTGACATGGCTACCCCAAATACCCACTCCACAAGACAACTAGAATAACTGAACTCAGGAAAATAGATAAAGTTAAGTCCAAAACAAAATTCCTCAAATGTTCTGTAAGAAGACTTTTGCCTGCACCTCATAGCTCTGTATTTCTGACTGCCCAGATCTCTCACACCAGCACACTAGCAGGAGCCCTGCATTTGCTTTGGTGCTCTCCTTTGCACTGAGTAATCACCCAAAGAGGTTAGCATTGAACAATTTCTCAACATCCTGACAAAGTTCACAGTACAAGCTGGTGATCCAAGACTGTATTCTGTACTTTGATTCCCCCCTTCCCTGTCTCCCGTGTCCAGGTTCCCACAGGCATAACTCCATTCCTTGTTACTGGAGCTGAATGCTGTGCTGCCGTCCACACACTTTAATTAATCTTTGCAAACCAGGCAAACAGCATCCATCATGACAGATGGGGTGAGCAATTTTACTGCCATAGGACATAAGAAATCACCATGGCCCAAGTCCTGGTTTCACCAAAACTGATTAGGAAGAAATTGGGTGCCTCTTTTCATTGTTTGTCATGTGAGTTGCATCCAGTTTGTCCAGTCCCACCTCTCACACAGCTCATAGAGCTTCCTTCCTCCGGACCTCAACTGAATTTTATGTGAGAGTTCACGTTCATTATTAAACCATACTAACTTTGCTAATAAGAGAACCTTTACAAATAGATTTGCCCTCACAAATTATGCCCATTGGGAGAGACTTCAATACAAGCCAAACTTGTATATCTTGTATAAAGTAACTTTATGAAGTAAAATGAACATGCAAAATGGTTTTAATGCAGCACATTATAGAATTAAACTGTTCCTGGTTGCAGAGAATTGAATTTAGTTTGGGGATGGTGTTTTTTTCCCTTAGGACTCTGAAATCTCTGAAGAACTTGATTTCTCAAGAGAAAATTCTGGACTAAGAACAGAAGGAAAGCATTGCTTGCAAAACCGTGCCCCATAAGAATGATGTTTTTCTTTGTGCAGTTATTCTTCTTGCATATTACTTTTCCACGCTTGAAAGTTAGTTAAATCCAATTTGCAAGAAATCAACAACGCAAAACAGTACCCAGTAGCATTAAGAAATCTGAACAATTCAGCAAAGCTCCTAATAGACACAAAAAAATAATAATTACTCCCATCCTTCCAGGCTAAAGGATCAGCTTTTCTGTTACCACCCCAATGACCTACCCTCATTTCACTAACCATTTGGTTTTCTTTGGTTTCACAGTCACTGGATTTGATCTCTGGGGCTCTGTAGTGGCAACAGGAATAGTCTGCACTTTCTATTGCACCCTGGTACGTAACAGGCACATCCGAACAGCTGGAACGCAGATTGTTAATTCAGCCATCCTTTATCCATGATGGGCTATTGCAGACGGGAGGCTTCTAAGTACAGCCTGAGTGACTGAAGTTTAAAGTAATAGAATAGATACATTTCTTTTAGACTCTCTGGTACAAGTTAGTCTATTTGGAGGAAAAAAAAAAAAAAATTCCTTTCAAATGCTCTGCTGCATGTCTCAAGGTTTAAACCAGGCAGCTGGAGGCAGAGTCCAGATAAGGAAGCGATAACCCGCCCCTGCCATACTAAATCTTTTGAGAAGATGATTCTTCTTATCTTTTACAAGTTATGGGCTGAAAAACATTGTAATGAAAAAAGTGCCTCCCAGATCAAGAACGGAGCGATAAAGCCTAGGAACGACGATCAACAGGTCACAGAGAGCTTTGCTTCTGAGTGGAAGCAACACGAGACTCCAGATTAGAAAAGATAAACATGGCAGTGGAAGTGGCAGAGCCCTAGGGCTCAGGACACATCTTAAGTTCTCTTCTCATTGCCACTAATGCATTTTTTCAATATTTCAGCCCGTCCTTGTTGAAAACACTTATTACATTGTTCTAGCACAAATTTTATCAAATATGAAAGTAGCTATGGAAGAAAACATAGTTGCAAACTTTCTGGAGCTATTTTTCTGTGTTAGGCTAATTGCGGAGTGCTGGGCTCTGAGATGTGTAGAGTGCCCCAGGAAGAACAAACACAGGCCAGCTTGTGTTCCCTAAGCTTTTGTTCCACACCATGATACATTCTTCAAATGTGTATAAAGGAGGCAGGAAAAAAAAGCATTTAACTGGAGATCAAATACCCTCACGTGGCTTAGACAAACAATTTAGTCTCCATGTCATTTTGTGATCTGCAAAAATAAGACCTTCGTAGAAGAATATAAAGAAAGTTTAAGAAAAGGCTTGGTTTGCTAGATGCTATACATACAGCTCATGAGCTCCTGAAATAAGGGGTCTTTCTACCTTTTGCTGTACTTGTACAACAGGAAAGAAGATGAGAGCACACAGTTTCTGTTTGTTTTAGGGAGGATTAAAAGCTGTTGTCTGGACAGATGCATTTCAAATGATTGTCATGGTGGTTGGCTTTGTGACCGTTCTCATTCGAGGAACTACACTGAATGGTGGAACAACTAAAGTCTGGGAAAATGCCTATGAAGGATCACGACTAAACATATTTGAGTAAGAAATGAATGGTGCAAACCTTCTCTTTTTGTATATTTAATGTTTAGAAACCCGATCCTTACTAAGCCAAAAATACTCATTATTATTACTTATTATACTACAGTGAACAACCTTGGTGACTCAGAGAAGTCCATTCTCTCTTTCTTCAGTTCTTGGGAATGCAGCTAAACATCAGGAGAGCTTAACTCCTCTTTCTATTAACCTTTTTGAAGAAATCAAAGCCCTGCTGAACTGAAAGGGAGCTTTGTCATTTTTCTTTGTGTTGCTACAAATGCAGCCCAATTATTCCTTCCACTTGTGTATATCTTACATTTCTGATTCATAAAACAGAAGCTTCATTTTAAGAAGAATCACCACAGGAGCTAGCAATGGTGCCCCAATGCATTGGGATAGCAAACTGACCTTCCTTTGGCTGTTTGTGGCCTGGATTGAAAAGTTCATTGGTCAAGGCAAGTCACCAACAGAATCCAGCAGCAAGGTCAAATGTTATCTGCTGGACACATTAAGATTAGCAGAATTGCAAAGACGACAGATGCAAGACATAAAGATGTACTTGTACTGGTTAAAATTACTGAGTAATAACATTTAGTTGTTAAAAACAGATAACGCTACACCTGAAGCAATTTCTTGTAAAGGAAATAACGCATCAAGACGATGTAACTAACAGTTTGGAAGATTTTGAGAATTTAGTAAACAGCTTTTCTCCTTGCAGAGGACAGGGTCCCAGGCAGGATGTCTTGCAGGTCTATTGCTGCAATATGACACAGATCTGTAATCTGAGCATAAAAAGCCTTATAAATGTGATTTATCTCAATTAATTGGTGCTCTAAGTCTGCATGATATGTTTATCCTGACTTGACAGTAATGTGTTCCAATATAAAATTAAAAAAAACTTCCAAATCTAAACAGATTAGATGTTGTCTCTTCTGGAAGACAGTATTGCCAACGCAGTGCTTCTTGTTCAGGGGGTAGGACATACCAGGTATTTCTGAAAAACCACCTACCTCTTGCTAAATAAACGTGTTTACATACGTGAACTGAATTGCTTCTCCTTCTCTTTCCTAGCTTTGACGTCGATCCTTTGAGGCGACATACCTTTTGGACAATTGTTATTGGGGGAACATTTACATGGCTAGGGATCTATGGAGTTAATCAGTCCACAATACAGAGATGCATTTCTTGCAAATCAGAAAAGCACGCTAAACTGTAAGTTACCTGTCATTAACCTATTCTAGAAATCAAACATACTAACATGGAATTATACTAATAGTTTGTCGGGTATGTTAATTAAACATTGGGACCCCATTGCGTGGTAGTAAGTTAATTTTGCCCTGAAAGTTTTATTTCCTCTAGCCCTAAATTACATAAATAAATGCAGAAAGAAAACCAGGTAGTTATCTACCTCTTGCAGTTTATTAATTTGGAGTCAGGATGTCAAATTAATCCCTGGAAGCAGAGCATGGTAAAGATGCCCACACAGTTGTTGTCTTACCTACAGCTTTACTGGAAAAATGTATTTGTTGGAATTGTATTTAGGTTTATCGTATTCAAAGCGGTGATTGATTTAATGGGGTACTATAGTACAAGTCATGATCTAAATAAAATGAAATCAATAAGTTATTGAAATTCTGAACTAGAAAAAGAATAATTTGAATCAATAGCAAAGAACCATGTGAAACTTCACAATACAGACATATAGGTTTCCAGCCCACTACCTGCCTTAAATTCAGCATTAGTATGTGCATAGCTAGACATGCTTTTTGCTAAATAATCAGATTTTTTCATGATTAGTGCTAATTGCTTGCCCACTTGGCTAAAGCATAAAGTCGGTATTTTTTTCCTTCTTCAAACAGTTAGCTTTTTTGCTAGCTGCAATCATACTAATTTTTCTTAGGGTCATGACAGATTATAGGAATTTATCCTGTTGAAATTCAGTCTCTGAAAAACGTCTGGAACTCACAACAGTGAGAACATCAGTGGTAACAAATCCTGAAAGACCTTCGGGTCCCAGTAGCACAGTTCTGAACTGGCCTGAGCAAGAGACCTCACGTAAGGTGATGCCCAAACACGATGTAGGCTCTATAAAATCTGGCAGCTCTCGGGAACTAGAGGATTACTGAACAGCAGCCACACAACCGCCCCGGCGGATGCTGCCACCCACATCCATTTCATTGATTAATAAAAAAAAAAATAAAATCCAACCAAGCCTGTCACTTTGCAATGGCAATGCTGCAGCCACAACAGGATCCACACAAAATAATACTCTGCTTAAAAGGAATTCAGCAGTAGCAACTCCCAACAGACAAAATCTGCTCTTACCGGGCACAGGAGAGACAGACCCAGTGCTCGGAGCAGCCTGATCTGCCTACGAGTTACCGGTCTCTTCCAGCTGTAGAGTGTTACCTAGAACCTGTATCCTTGCATAAAGAGGCTGTATTTTTCCACATTTTTTTGAAATCAGTATTACACACAATTTCTTACCCTGATGATGCCTTTAAGATATTATATAGCTAGCTTCAAATTATATAACTAGCTTGGATTAAGGTGTCTCCCTAAAAAATTAGAACTAACTTGTAACAGCTTTTCTATGTTTATCTTCTATGAAACAGTTTCTCTCCTTTGTTCTAGGGCGCTCTACCTGAATTTATTGGGACTTTGGACAGTCCTAATGTGTGCAGTATTTTGTGGTTTGGTGATGTACTCCCATTACAAGAGCTGTGACCCTTGGACTGCCAGTTTCATTTCAGCACCCGATCAGGTACAGATACCCATTGCTGTAATTAGCAGCTGCTTTGGCACAGATGTAGCACATATAGAGACAGCTGAAGTTTCGTGAGATGCTTTATGTCCTTTCAGCACTCAGGCACTAAGATGGTTACTGAACCAGGGCTAGAATCTATCTATTCTGGCACTCCTGCAGTACTAATCTGATTGACTGCTTCTACCAAACCACATCCCCTTAGCTCAAAATCTGACACCTCTAGTAAACTGGAACAAAACCACGATTTATCAACGTGCTCAGAAGCAGCTACTTCTCTTCCATTCCCCAGGAAAATCTTAACTAATTCCTTGTGTTGCTCTTGTGCTTCTTCTACCCCAGCTCATGCCCTATTTTGTTATGGACATTTTTTCTTCGATGCCAGGAGTCCCGGGACTGTTTGTCGCCTGTGCTTTCAGTGGAACACTAAGGTCTGTGAATCCAAAATGACATTTTAGCTGCATATCGTTGATTTCTTGAGGACCCAGGAGGAGGTCAAAACATGAAACCCTAAGAAAAGCCAGCTGTTTTCCTTAGCATGCTCTAGGAAGCAGCAGTAGTGCTTTGAGGAATTACATTATATTTATGCCAAAGTCTAGGTCCACTTTCCAGTATCTTCTTTATCCCAAGATGTAACAATAACATTATCAATACAGGCAAAATAGTAGAAAAACCGAGCTCAGCTTCCTGAAATACCTTTGGAGCTACTCATGCCAAAGTTACCTTTACTTAACCTGACTGCACATGAAACAGAGTTAGAGTAGGAAAAGATGTCTGCACAGAGAAGTTTTAGAATTGCGTGTTCTTTTAGCTGCATGTTATTGCAGTTTCTACCCTCTACAGGCCAAACATGAATACTTCATGGGACATAAGAAATAGAGAAGAATCAAGTTCACAGTGACATTATTCAAATGTCACAAAGTCAATCTCCAACAGGTTGTTTCTAAAGACTGCTAGCTGTGGAAAAAGCAGGAGGGCACTATCAAAAAAGGGGAAAAAAACCCCACCAAACCAAACACCAAAAACCCAACCCCAAACAAAGGAGTCCCTGCATGAAAGGCACTGTCAGCTCCAGGCAGGCACTAAGAGAACAGTTAGGGCAGTGCATGCCAAATACTGTGCTGTAGGTATTGCCACTGCCATATTGTCACAACAAATTCACGGAGATAGTACTCACCAAATATTCACTTAGCTAAAAGTCAGCTAAGTGAATATTTTCCTGTTAGGAGAGAAAACAGAACAGACATTTTGTGGAAGAACTACCGGTCACTGCACATCCTTTGATTTGTAAGGGAACAGTATCTTGATTCTGGAACATATCTATATTTTGGGGGTCTTTCCATCTTGGTAGACTGCAGGGTCAGTCAGGATGAATTTTCATCTTGTTCTGTCCCAGCCTGAACCAGGGCTGTAGCAGTCACAGAAAAGACAGACACCTCAACAGCATACACATTATACGTGAAAAATACTCTTCAAGAACTGTACAATTTATAATGTTGATGCTGAACAAGAGGCGGCATTACTCTATAAATACAACTTTATTTCAGACTACTTTGCTTCCTTTTCACTTAACGTTCTTCTCTCTCTCTACAGCACGGTAGCTGCCAGCATCAACGCTTTAGCAACTGTTACCTTTGAAGACTTGGTCAAGAAAGGTTTCCCAAACCTCTCTGAGAAGATGAGCACGTGGATCAGCAAAGGCTTATGTAGGTTCCCCAGGTGGGATCCATTTGTTTAACAGCAAAGGTGTCCACCCCCCAGCTACTATTATTGCAGGAGAAAATAGGGCAGGATTTCATATACTCACAGCCTTGAGAGTTGCAGACTCTCAGTTGGCTCCGAGAGCAGTTCTGTGAGTAGTGAAGAGCACTGTCTAGTGACACTACTTCAAAAATACACTTCTGCTTAGGAAACCTCCAAAGGAACGCAACTCTTTATAAACTCTCAGCATGAATGGCAGCATGATGCTTCAGGAAAATTGAGCACATACACTATATGGTGCAGTCAAAATCCTTTGAAAAGTTTTTTGTACTGAAAATACTGGTGAACACTCTGGGACCTTCTTTACAATACAGAAAGATCATCAATGTAGTTATTACCACATTACTCTATAGTAGTATTACTAAATATTAGTATTTTCTAGTAGTAAAATAAGACATTTCTATTCAAACTTAGAGTATTGCATAATTAGGTTGTTCAGTTTTCAGAGAAAAATAAAATGTAAAAACACAAATGAAAACCAGACCATCAAAATATCAAGCACCCACAGCGTTTTGAATTTTTAAGTTGCTATTTACAAGTATTGCAGTATAAATATTGTGATAGTATCATAACCCTTTACTGATCTTTGTGAAGATCACAGAAGAGCCAAACCAATACTCAGTCTGTCTCTGTAACTGTCTCCAACTTTCTCCGTTCCTGCTTTTCTACTTACTACTTAGGTTTTTGCACTCAGGACCTAGAAAGATAATTTTTACCTCCAGAACCAAGGTGTGCCAGCCGAGATGATGAGCTTTGGCTGGCTTTCCTCAAGACTGCTACATACAGAGTTTTGTCTACCACAAAGTTAAAACTGGTGTCAGAGGGAGACAGGCACGTTCTTTATCATTGCTCAATTAATCCATTAGATTATATTAAAAGTGTTATTTCAAGGCAACAGAAATCTTTCTACATGAGGCATAACTTCTAAGTTAATTTCATTGCTAAGTTCTGTTTTATAAGAAAAACCAACCAACCAAAACCCCAACTTCACGCAAGATGCCGCCGGGTCCTTAATGCTGTGCTTTAAGCATCAAAGCCCAAAGTGCAAATTCCTCCTCCCCGGTCAGTTCAGACACTAGATGAATTAGAAATTGTCCACGCTATTAACCAGCACTGACAACCTCCCTGCCTGATCTTTTCCAGGTATATTATACGGCGCCCTGTGCACTTCAATGGCTGCAGCAGCATCGCTGCTGGGAGGAGTTGTACAGGTATCTCCTGCTTCAGAAATGCAATGAACTGAACATGAACCAACGGAAATGCAAAGAGCTGAACAACACTGACATCCCTGGGGACTGCTAGATTACCTGAACAATTTCTGTGGCCCCTGCTAAGGGGAATAACTAGGAAAATAATAACTAAAAAAACCCCATAAATCCCTCCACTCCCTCACTATTTACTCACTGCTGGGAAACAATAGAGAGTGTTATTCTTTCTTTAACTGTGCACCGAAATCACTGTTGGCCCTTTCTCTCCCACCACTTCCCACTAGAAATTACAGACCCAAACTACAACTGCACGTCACTAAACTCCAGTCTCTTCTCTGCATCCACAGGCTTCTCTCTCTATCCACGGGATGTGCGGGGGCCCCATGCTAGGATTATTTACCCTGGGAATTGTGTTTCCTTGTGCTAACTGGAAGGTAAAAAAAAAAAAGTAATCCTTATCTAAAAGAAAATCTCTTCGTGTTGGTTGGTTAAAACTACTCTTTCTTGAAAAATTGTTTGGGCGTTTTAGATTTGTTCTTCGGGCTGCATTTTAGATTTAGAGCCTGAGGAATCCAAGATCTGTTCAGAGTTCCCTTTCTACTATCTGAATTTATCCTATTTGAATTCAACTCTATCCAACTGTGAAATAATTGGTGAATAGATCCACATGAGGGGTTTTGTAAAAGTTATTTTTATTTCTGATTTTATTTTCTTCTTTTATTAAAAATAAAAAAAAATTCATTACTTGCCCCAACCTATATTCACCTTGGGATGCGCAGAGTGATTCCAATTGCTCTGCCTCTGCTAGCTCAGGCGAAACAGAATTTCATATTGCCCCATGAGCAGTCCCATCGTGTTTACCCAGAAGTAAAACTAAACTCTGTACTGCAGCTTTGATCATCACAGTTTTGCTTCAACTCTTATTACTAGAGAGCAATAAATCAGTCTGTTTTTTATCTTGGTTGAGAGAGAACACAACTGATTTACATGGACAGAGATTATAACCTGTCATCACTTACTCCTGCCCAGTTCACATTTGCAAAGACGCATTTCCTATGCATCGCCTTTAACATTATCTTTCTATACCTGCCAAGGGTGCTACCGGAGGCCTCTTAGCTGGGATCACCTTAGCCTTTTGGGCCGGCACGGGCTCCTTCATTTACCCTGCACCACCGACAAAGTCCCTTCCTCTGGAACTGTCGACTCTCAACTGCACGCTGGCCAACAGCACTGAGGCGCTGGTAACTGTGGCTCCCACGGCGACCCCAGACAGGTATTTTCCCCACCGTTACCCCATCAGCCTGCGTTTTGGCACAGTGTGTGTCTGGGGTACAGCTGGAAGCTGCCAGGCAGGCTGGGAGCACGGATCAAACACCGACTGCAGCACAAGCTGAATTTTTCTGGCGCAGTCACAGAGACAACATGAACACACCCCTTGGTCATCACTATCTACTTTTTTCCCTTTTTTTCACCTCTTTACAGGCCTTTGCTGGCAGACACCTGGTACTCCCTGTCCTACCTGTACTTCAGTGCTATCGGTTGTCTCGGCTGTGCCATCACAGGACTGCTGATAAGCTTTATAACAGGTTCGTGTTCAATATATCTATCTATCAAAGCTTTTGCACAAGAATCCAACTCGGCTGTTAAAAGAGCTTCAAAAAAATCTCCAGCAAGCAGCTCATAAGACACAGACTCAGGAGAAGAATCATAGAAAGGTTTAGTTTGGAAGGGAGCTTAAAGATCACCTAGTTCCAACCTCCTGCCATGGATAGGGACACCTTCCACTAGACCAGGGTGTTCAAAGCCCCATCCAGCCTGGCCTTGAACACCTCCAGGGATGGGGAGTCCTCAGCTTCCCTAGGCAACCTGTTCCATGACAGTGGGCTTCAATACTGCTCTCCCCCATCCCTGCTCCGAGGCTCCCAAGGCTCCCATCTAGCTTTCTGTAGATTTAGATATCGTTATTTTCTCCTTTTAGGACCTACTAAAGGAGAAGATGTCCCCCCAGTGTTAATTAAGCCAGTCTGCAACCTGTTTTGCTTTTGGTCTGAAAGACTCCAAGCTTCCCTCTGGTGTGGCGTGCGGCACAACAGCCAGGAGGTGAGTACTCAAACCCATCAGCTCAGCCCTACCAGGGCCCAGGAGCACTGGGCACACACGTACAAGAGCAGCCCAGCTTTCCACAATCACCCTTTAAAGTTATGCAAGGGATGCTGCATAGGCACCACGGACTGGAAGTGAGATCAGCCAAACCCTCCTACTCAGCCCTGGTCGGTGATAAGTTACCGATTTTCCCTGTTTGTGAAGCGCTCGGGGACTCAGGGTCTCGAGACAAACAGCCCTCAGGACGGCCAGCAGCCCGTGAAACAGGGGATGACCTCCCTCTCCCTGCCCTGGCAGCTGAGCAGGGACAAAACTGCACTTTAGACCCCAGGGATGGGTTCACCGAGCTACAGCCTCCTCCCACCTAGGACAGAGAGAAAAACTTTAGCACTCACGCGTCCATGAAGCTCTCCTGCTGCCATCCGCACCTCCAGGCCTGGCAGGGCATCTCCCCTCCTGGACTTCTCCTCTCCAGGCCAGCAGGCAGAGGTGATCCCACCTGCACCTGGGCTGCTCCCGCCCACCACCTCCACAGAAATAGGACCACCTCTTCCCCAGGTGTTTCAGGGCTTCATAGCTCGTTAACAAGCCACGAAGAATGAGCACCTCACTTTCTTGCACTGTTACAACAGTTTGCAGAAAAACAACATTGCTCCATCTTAGCCCAATCTACTAGGTTTAGAAAAGGGACATAAAGCAGTATGTGTGTTTTCAGCTCTACAGGTACCTTTAAATCTTGAAAGTAATCTTTCAGCTGCAGGGCTCACAGCCTGCAGCAATAAGGTAGAACTTCTCTCTCCACCCAGCTTGCATTAAGTTTGATGGTTTGATATGGAGAGCAGCTGTGGCTCTAGATTTGCTTCAGCTGTTTCACTTGGCTTTTAGGTGCTTGGCATTAGAAATTTCCAGAGGAAAAAAATAACCTCAGTAAAAGCAGTAGGAAAAAAAAAAATCACATAGGCATTTATCCCCTTCTATTTTCTTAAAATGCAGAATAACAACATTAATCAAGTAATTGCAATGTTAAGTCACTGAGGCAAGCATAGCCCAGGCAAAAAAAACGATCCACTAAAATGCAGATAAATATGCAAATGAAAAACTAAATTTAAGTGATTGGAAGTGAACTGAGGGCACATTTGAAGACTTATACAGGAATAGAGGAGTTGTGAGAAGTTGGTTTTTTTTTTTTTTTTGCCAAAGACTTTCCATGGGGGAATGAGAAAGTGATTGTGAACTAAAGAGTTCCTGTTTGTAGCTCTGACAGTCATTTAATGTAGTGAAGTAACTCCTCAGATTTATAAGAAAGGATGTAAAAATTTCAAAATGCACCAAGATACTCTTGAAGCAAAGGAAAAAAACAGTGAATACAGGCATCAAACTACTAGGGTATTTTCTTTCTTTTCTTTCAGGTGGACTTTGAAAAAAATCCACCTAATGTTACTGCAAATAAAGCTGGAACAGATGACACCTTCAAGAATAGTGTCAACAAAGAAAATGAACGCCAGTTCCCTGGTTACAATCCTGAGGAAAAATCCTATACTAATATGAGCAGAGAATCTCGTCTCTAGAAATGGAGGGACAACGGACATTTAATCAAACTTTATTTCTCCAGCTTCAGAAATGAAGAGCTCTTTTTATTGTAGATGACCAAAATGGAACAATTGCTCTCTATAGCAATAAAGGCCAGATTTTTATTTATGAATTTCATGGCAGAAGTGGGAAATCATCGGACAAGGGGAGTTTTGGAAGCAGTACTATGTCAGAAGAAATGTTTCATGAATCTTGTCATGGAGGCTCCTGCTCAGAAGGAACTGCAACACGTCTCTATCACACACTTTGTTCAGTAACTAGTCATTGAAGGGAAATATGCAAAGGTGAACTTGAGATAAAGCAAGAAGTTCCTGAGGTCTCTCACTAAGGTGAGAGTGTGAACTGCCCTCTGACGGAGGGGAGAGGAGGGATGTCACGCTGAGCTACTCTCTGTTATTCCTAGGGATTGCAAAAAGCCTCCTCACAGGATTGTTGTATAGACCAGACTGGTCTTTTAGTGACTGAGTTAATCGTGTTTGCTTCCCCTGTGGAACTCAGATTTCTTTATAATGTCTTATTGTAAAAGCTATAGCAGAGAGCAACAAATTTTACTTTGAATTCAGGATAGTTCTTTATCCATGTTAGTCTTGGAAAGACATCCTTTCAGCTTGAAAAGATCCATCTACCCCCTTTATGCAATAAAGAAAATAAAATGACATTTGATGATGATGCCCTCTAATTGATAATCCATAATGAATTTTGAAAAAAGACACATAATTAGGCAAAATAATCTGTCTGGTAAAATGTCTTGGACAAAGGTACTAGGTCCACTAAGTGCTCTGTTTCAATGAAACACATTTCCTCTAAAACTTGCCTGTTGTAAATAAAACTCGACAGACCACTTCTCGCCTAGATAAACTTCAGGATGTAGTTTTTTGGATGAGTGTATTTGTTTTTAAACAAAACTCACAATTGAATGAAAATATCAAAGACAACTCAGTTATAGACCCAGCTGATACTGCTTTGAAGAATCCAGCTATTGCTTCTGCTTTATCAGCAACCATCTTTATGATGTAGAACTAGGTCAGCCTGGTCCTCAAAGTTACTTCCCCTGCCTGCGTTCATGCCCTCCCTCTGGGAATGGTCCCAGGATAGTCAATCCAAGGCCAGAAACAGCACTGTATGTGACACTGTCTCACTTGTGCAGGACAGTTAAGTCAACAAACTGACAGTTGAGTCAATATTTGTGTTAAACCTTTTCACACCACTTTTATAATCTCATAAGAGCTTAGAGATGAGCCAGGCTGGCAGCCTGTTGTCTCACTCGGCATGCTGTCTGGTCATGCTTCCATACCAGATATAGATACCAAGGCAGAGATGGAAACTTGGTAAGTAATACTGTTGTATCGTTTATAGCTCAGGGCTACATACGTTTTTGCTCT
>JAOXJK010000040.1:62306355-62316879 GCA_025774025.1 Xenus cinereus
CGATCTGCTACATACGTTTTTGCTCTAGGTTTTATTAAGAGAGACTAACTATCACGCTTAAGGATGTAAAATAATTCTGCAGTGAAAGTGGTTCAAAACACCAATGTGAAGCTACATAGTTAGATGGTGGATGAAAGAAATCTCTCTACTGGTAGATGAAGGATATCTGATTCAGAGACACCTAACACTGAAAATGCTAAGTATGCTCTGAATATTTCTTGTGACGCTTACTCATTGCAGTATCATTACGCTCTGCATGCTGGAAGAAGCATAGGTTCCATCTTTCAGTATTCTTTCACAAGTTTAGCAGCACATTTACATTGGATTCACTACAGGCTTAGGATCTTTTCAAGGCCTTTGCCACAAAAGAGAATCTTAATTTGTCCATTCAGTGTCAAAAAAGTGAGTTACGTTGACTAGAATTGTGTTCTCTCAAAATGCCTTTGAAGAAATATCCTGAAGAATTCAACTTCATATTTCTGAACTAGTTTTATTTCAACTAAAGCTGCTCATCAAGCCCAAGGATTTTCTGTATTTGCAAAGGAGCCAGGCATTTCACAGAATTTTATTAAGTCCAACATATGGACTTATGTATGATGGCTAAAATCATTACCCAGTAGTTCATTATTCAGTCTTCTACAAAGATTTAAGGATGTGGCCTAGCAAAACTGGAATTCAGAAAAAATTACCACTCTGATTTAATATTCAGATCAGTGTCGTTAACAGTCATCTTCTTATCTTCTTGTTTCATTTACATCCTGAGCCATTGATCCTTCCAGAGAAGAGCCAGCCTGTGCACTTGAATTGAAAAAATGAGATTAAGAAACTAGGAATATGCAAATTCTAAAACAAGATCTTAAGTTTAAGAAATTGTTAGTAATTAGTGAAAGCAGTAGACCATAAATGATTAAAAATTTGAAAAGTGAGTCTATATGTGCCTTGAGACCACAGTAAGCAAGTATTTAATTGTTAAAAGTTAAACAAGTGTCTGAGCCAAATTTAACATCGAAATGATTTTCTATGGTTTGAAGGCACATTGGCACTCACTTTTCTATTGTGTGATTTTTTTTTAATTAACTTTGAATACGAGGAACAATGAAGCTCAAAGGCTCTTTCAAAGATATCCAAGTTTATTATTGAAAAAATGCAATATTCAAATGTGTATGATACAGTAAGTAGTTGCATTTGTACATGTAAACCTTGATAAAGTAAACAGCATCTCAAAGACAAATTTATGCCAAAAGTGTCTTACAAGAGTTAATCAGATCAACAACTTTTTCCTCAGTGAATTTTTTTAGTTCTGGGGTACATATCGAATTGTAAAAGTTATCTTAAAACACAGAAGAAACCTAAAGCTGACAGGCCAGAGAAACTTCTAGCTTGTAGTGCATAAAAGTCAATTTCTCTGAAACGCTCTGTGGTACTGTAATCTATATTTTAAATATTACTTACAAAGTGTGGATTTATGAATAGAAAAAATAGTTGAAATTTTATTCTCATTCCTTACTTAGAAACCAAGTTGTATTTAAATATTACATAAATTTCAAATATATACACATTTTAAGAAATCTCTTACGATCATGATACTGCAAGTTAGCCAGGACTATCAGATAAAAAATGACCGAACTATGTTACTCAGTTAGATTTTACATGACATTATTTCAAAGAACTGAAATTTCAGTGGTACTACTCTAGGTAAAAATTAGAGCCAACAGTTTGGAAGATTTTTCAATACAAAACTCTGAGTCATCTAAATAGAACACAAAATAAAAAGGTGATCTGAATTTCTTTTCGTTATTAACAGAAAAATCGTCCTGTTCTCAGTGTTTAGAATCTCTTTAGCTTTAGACTGCATTTGGTTTAATCCTAATTTCTCACCCAGTAGCATCCTAACAACTAACTCACGGCAATAAGAATGCAAACTACAGAGAAGATATAACGTTATAGAGGTTATGGCAAAACGTCAGAACGAGCCAACAGAACTAACACAAGGTAATTTCCAGTGTAGTGAGGAGGGAACAAACCATTAACATTTCAAGACTAAATCCCAGTCCTGGATTTGGAAAGTCCCTGTATAGCATGGAATATGGAAGTGACGTCTCTACATTTCCTTGTTGTGCCATTAGAACTTTGTGCTGTTGTGGTAACATTGTGCTATCACGACTATGCCAAAATCACGCCAATACAAATTTCTGGTAAATGAGGTTGCAATGGCAATATTAGGAAAAAAAAAAAAAACCTGTCAATATACATCTGTTATATAAGTTTTAAAATGCTAGGATTGTGTAGGGTATTTAGGACACCTGTGTGGGTGTAAGGAGGGACAGAAGGAGGGCAAAACATAATGCTTGGCAAAGTGGCTGAAGGGACAGATCCAGAAATGAGTGGCCTAATGGCACATGTAGACGGAGCCCGTGCTTCCTCGCACCGCTCTGTCCAATGCAAACCAACTTGCAAAAAGCACCAGAAAACCCAGTATCTGTGTACTTTCTGCTTTGGCTTCTCACACTTAGGGACATCCAAAAAGAGTCTGCAGTTACAGAATTGCCCTAGAAATTTGACCATCAGCAAGAAGGCATCGTTTAATAAAACACTGAAGATAAGTAAAGAATGAATCAGAGGACAAAAGGAGAAGGATCAGGAGGGCTGTCACCACACTCCAGCTTCAACCCCTTGTTTTGCAGAACCTGTGAGGATTCTGGAGCAAAACTCACTGTAGTGAAGAGGAGCCCTTTACTTCCTCTGCTCATCCCCTACCTCAAAATGCTGCCACTTTGTGTTTTACCCCAGTGAGAACATGGGCTTTGTGAGCAAGAGGTTTATGAAAAGACTTAGGGGTCTTTTAAAGCTGCTAAATTTTCTGCCACAGGAGTTTAATCAACTAAACACTTTCAGAAAGTGTCCCTGCACGTATTTTAGTCAGATAAAGTATGTATTGGAACTAACAAAATAACAAGTCTGTCTAAATGTGAAATTCGCTTTGAATTCTAGTCTTAACTTTAACACCAAATAAACATTATTATGAAAGGCTGGCTGTATATTTATTTTTACCTTTACCTTCAAATAAGTAACATTAGTAGTTTTTGAGGATTACAGAAGTAATCCTCATAGCTTCTAGAAGTGCTACTGCATTGTAAGTGATTGTTGACACCACTATTGTGGTATAGAAGATGTGATTGTTTGATTTCCCATTAACTTTACTGCCTTCATATCTAGCTGTTTGTATAAAATGAGTTTTATTGATATGGTGACTGCACAGTGTTTGTAAAAAATTCTAGTTTATAACAGTTCCAATGAAAATGTGTGTCACTTGTAAGTTAACCATGTGTGAAGTGTTCCTTCTCATTTTATGGACACAGATCATTTTCAGTTAATCCAAATGATACAACGCTTCTAAATATGTATATATTAATTTGCGCCTGAACAAACTGTGACATAATGCAAAAGATGAGTAAATCCCATGATGCCACGGAGGACTCTGCAGGCAATGCCACCGGATCCCATGGCTCCAGAAATTCTCTCCAGCAGCTCTCCCGTTTTGGAGTCTGCAGTGGAAGAAGGTGCAGCAAGGAAACTGCAGATGTGCACTACTTACATCAGACCGATCATCTGAATGGCACACTAGGAATAAAATATCACCGAAGTTCTTGTGTTTCCCTATATTAACACTCACCCTAAAGCTGTGTTTCCCAAGATATTTTTCCTTCTGCAGAACCTTTTATGAAGGAAACCTCAGGAGATTTATGAATTTATGCACTAGGGGATGCACCTATTGACCTGTTTTGACTAGGTCCTCCAGACATTTTTCTTTTGAGCTTTCCACATGACACAACTGAGCCTAACTGATCCTCAGAACTAAATTTAAGACAAGCTGCCGTTGGAAAAGGGCATAGCAACAGCTGCTGTGTGTTTTGTTGTAATGAAGATATGTACTTCCAAAGAAACAACTAAGTGGTAAAAAAACCACTTATCGTCCATCATCACTATGGAAATTTTAGCCTTGTCACCAGCAATATTAACTTTCAACATTCATCTAAATTTTCTCTATAAATCAATTAATAAAAGCAGTAGGAAAGAAAAATAAAATAAAAAAAAAAAATCACGTGTTTTGCCTTGTTTCCAAATATTAGTACTCTTATCAGAATGCTTGACCACTGTGCTGTGTTTCCGGTAAAGAAACTAAATTACAGCAATCTCCAGTGCTCAATCTTCAGGCAGCCCTGTTAGCACTCAGTTGAGAACGCTGAACTCTTAATGCATCCCTCTCTACGGAGACAGACGCTGAGCTCTAAGAAGGAACTTCTCATTACAATGGCTAATGAAGCAGAACTCTTTTTTTTCCTTTTTTAGTCACCAGAATTCAGATCTTACACATTAGGCACAAATTTAGAATAAGAGCTCATATGAAATGAGATGGGTATAATGTACGTGGACTTTTTGCTATTTCTGAAATGGAAATTTCTTTTGTCTGGATCAAGACACAGAATTTAGTTAGGAATAATTAAGACATTTTGGACTAATCCTTTGTATTTACAAATATCTAGTTGCTCATGCAAGTCTCTCTAAGGGCGCATGCATAGAGCAAAGTTGTCATAGATTAGATCTGCAACGATCTAAAGCATTTTTGCACAAATTGAAGTCCTAAAGCTTTGTCAGATTTCACAAATGCAGCTTGCATGCACAGTCTATTCATACTGGTCATTTGTTTGGAAAGACAATATTTAGAATATGAAAAGATCATTCACCATTCATAAAATATATTGTTCCTGAGGACAGTGTGTGCCTTATACTTTAGTAAAATAACGTGCAGTCAATGCAAAGAGCATACTAAACAAAGTCTAGCAAAAAGTTTTCTCAGCTTAAGCAAATGGCTAGATAGTGGCAAAACCTTTAGACATTGTTCATGTCCTCCAAAAATAAAGGAACACACACAGTGTTTCTCCAAAACTTCTTGTGCTTTTCCAGTGTGTAAAACGCACAATGTCAGATCTACATACTTGCCCTTGATATACTCCTATACACCAGTGTTGAAAATCATTAATAATATATATATTTAAATCTTAAATACAAAAAGGTTTTCTTTCCTACATGTTTTTTAAGTCCAATTGGAATTTGCCTAAGTATGTATCGACATGTGTTAATATCCACAGCAGAAATAGGAAAGTATAAAATAATCAATCAATATTTCTGATTTTTGCCTAATTTTATCCTGTATCTTTATACCTTGGGCCAGCCAAGGCATTTTGTTTTTAGAGAAAACATTAAAATGAGAGCTCATCTGTGACCTTCTGAAGAACTGAATTACTATTGCTGTGAGGCACAGAAACAGAAGCTGTGAGACACCGTTAATGCTGTCAAAAAGAACTTGATAATGAAAGAAAGAGGCAGTAAATGAAATCAAACGGTGTGATTCTATAAGCACTGAGGAGAGTGCATTAATTATTTCTGATAAAGACTCCTGAGGGCCTTAATGCACAACCCAGAATATGAAGGAACAAACCTGCCTTTCTGAAATATAGAAAGCTGAGTTCCACCAGCCCTTTATCACAGAACTAAAGGGTAATATATCTGATTAGACCATACCTTCCAATTTCTTTCCTCCTTTGTGCAATACTGCAGATACTCCTATAGTTGCCTTGTCTGGTCACAGAGAGCTGGAATTAACCAAGAAATCTTATGAACATGGTGAAAGGACTAAAGAACCTAAGGTCTGATGCTAGGCCCTCTGGATACAACAGATCCCACTCATCCCCTTTGATGGACTCCTGACTCTTAAAATTAACTTCATGTGGCACGATAAATTAAAACAATTGTGCTAATACGTGCAAATGAATACTGGAATCACACTTTTTGGTTCAATAGGGTATTGTAAGAAGTAAAAAATCAGGTCTTTTCATATCTGTCAGCAGTGATTTTGCTGCAGCTTTAACCCTAAAAATAATGTTAAAATTCACAGCCTTTAAAGTTACTGTGCTTTGTTGATTCTTTGTTTTTTAAATTTTTATCATCCAACATAGAGAAGCATTATTTAAAATTGTAGAAGAGAAACAGACTGACCGTAACTGTTTCTCCACTCCCTTCTCTGCAAGTGAACCCTGCACGCTTGTTTTAATTAAGTGCTTATCTTCTCCCAGATTATGAAATGTTAGTAATAGACAATTTCATCACCAAAATGTGACTATAACCATAAGCAGCACTGCTGTATGCACATCAAACCTGAAATTTCATCCTTTACGTGAACATCTACCTTTCATAGCTATTTTATCCAAAAAGCCCTCCCCCCCAACTGTAAGAAGGCATACAAATAATAATAAAAAAAATCTAAAAGTAACCACTGCGTGTGCATTTATATACAACCTGTATACATATCTGCCTGTATCTAACTCTCATGCTTTGACTTATTTAGGCCAATAAAAGAAGTGCAGATTACTGGAACATTTACTATTACAATAAGAAGAGCATCGTTATAAAGTGCTCTGCTTCTCCTTCCCTGAATAAGCAAGTCACAATGTTATACTGTATGTCTGATATATATCTGCATAAGCTTGCATACTATAAAGAGTTAATTGTATATTCAGGACAAAGTCATTTGCGCTGTATGAGAATATTTCAAGTTAGCATTCTGTGAAGTCATGGAATCATTGCCCAGACAGGTCAAAGGGAACAGTAACACGGTTAGACACCTGCATGCTACATCGGAGCATGAAAATGACAGAGCTTTCATCCTGGAAGCGTGTGGAGGGGGCCTTTCTGCACACAAAAGTGGAAAGACAACTCAACAGCCATGTCATTTTCAAATATAGCTGCAATGTTGGCAATGTGATGCATTCTCTTAGTGCTGCTGTTTTCTCTTTGAATTTAGAATTTTTGGTTTTCAACTGGAAGGATAAATTAATGACACTGATGTGCAAATCTTAAACTGCATAGAATATATTAAGCAGCCATAGACCCCTTTTTTAGGGTAGGACCACATCCACAATCTCAACAAGAGACTAGGACAAACCTGACAAAACGGTAAGCCTGAAAGATCGTTTCTATCAAATTATGGCCACAAAGGCAACAATTGCTCTTTTCTTCAGAGGCATTACAGATGGAGCTGAGCAATCAGAAGCTGTAGAAGTAGTGGATATCACGTAAGTTGGTTTTAGTCATGCCCTTACTGTATAAGTTCACAGGTAATTTTTTATTTTTGTTATGCTGTTAGCATTTTCATGAACAGCGAGAAAATTCATTGCCTTTTTTTAAACCAGAATGTCCAAATTTTTAATCTGCCTGCACATTCCTGAGTGCAAATTCTTCTTGGTGCTCGCCACAGACTAGTTACAGGTAAGGCTCTTCATTTTCTTCATCGGAAGCATCAATTTTCCAGTTCCCACCGAAGTCTGCAACTGTACGGCCCAGCAAGAACATATATACACCACAAATCTTGCATACTGATGCCAGACTCTGACTTCATTTTGTAACTGCACTCTTCAATTCCCAGTGTTTTTGTTGCAGCATGGTAATGACTAAGGCCATTCGTGGTGATACTGTTTCCCATTCTTTTTCCTTTCTCTCTGCAAATGCTCCAGTTCAGCCTCATACATCATTTCCTGCACTAAATATTTCTCTCTCCTCATTCTGTCACACAAGTCTTTGGGCATGTCTGGAATCAGGTAGGCAATGAAAGACTTTATTCCAAAAACAAGGTGCTGAAAAGAAGAACAAAAATAACTGCTTCAGAGATGCATAAATATTCATTTCTAGGGCCTAAAAATCTGTGGCAAAACTGGAACTAAGATTCAATTTATGACTGAAAAGCAACTCCTTTGTTTTTTTAATATACACACACGGGAGTAAATGAATGATCTACCAGAATTTTGAAAATAATAAAGTGTTCTGAAAAGTAAAACTAAGGGTATAGCAAGTGACCTAAACGAAGACGTGACTGCAGGATATGCTAGTTTGAATAACAACAAAAAAAACTACCAACAAGCAGTCTTTGCTAAGAGCTTGTAATCGAAGTAAGTAACAAGGTTCCTGGACAGTATGTAATACATTCTTCAAGACAGAACACACATTGCTGCTTTTGTATTAGGCTACAGTCACGTGTCATTTTCCTGACACACATTTTAACTTGTAATAACTGTGCTCAATGTACACACAAGTTGCATTTCTCTTTTTTCAATAAAATATGAAAGATTTGGTTGGTAATCAACATGATTTATTAGACAACTATTACAGAAATATGATTTTGGAGGGACTTTAAAGTCTGCGCATGCTCTGCCAATTCAGTCTGAAGCGGCTGATTGACAATAGTTTTGGGGGTGGTGATTTTTTTTTTTCCTCTCTCTTGCCTGTAATGAACAAGCAGTTGATGACACGGACAATTATTTACAGGACTACTATAAGAAAAAAAATCAACTCGGACTTTAAGGAGTTAGAAAGGAATTGCTCCTTTCCGTGACTAACCTCAAATACTATGATGAAGGCCAGCCGTGCTGCCAAGACATGCCAGAACTGCAAAGTGAATTCATATGGAGTTGAACTCCATGGTGGGGCTCTGTAATCTCTGTATCTGTAAAGTAAAGAAAAACCCGTTAAGTGTGGCCGTGCTCAAAAACCTGAACACGGTGAAGAGCTCTCCAGTGTATCCCAGATCTGGCCAAAAGGAGAGAAACTGAAGTAAAAGCATGCTTCAAGGGGAATTAAACAGAAAAGGAGAAGAATAATCCACAATACGGGCAACTAAATAGAGCTGCTTATAAGATGGCACTTTTTGCTTCCAAAAATTCATAGCAAACAATTTCTTTTGTTGTTACAAAGCTGACACCTTGGAGTGTTAAGTTCAAGTGTGTTGACTCTAAATTGGTTCTTGTCTTTGCTTATGAGCATTTGAGAATCTCCAGACAAAGTTTGCATAAATGTAACATGATTCTGTAACTTCTTAGTCAATTCAAGCTAACTCTCACGGTAAAACTAAATCTGAAACCAGAAGGAGTTTACTCATGCAATGTGATATTTAATTTTTATGCTGAATTTCCTGTATTCTTCTTTCATAACTGCTTGGGATCTTGACTTGGGTTAGAACCAAAACAAAGATTTAATTAATAGACCTCAGAATGCTTAACCAAACTGAAATGAGAATTTTTACCCTTCTTGGCAGCTGAGGAAAGTTTAAAATGACATAATTCATAGAGGCACAAAAGATACGGCTTTTAAGAGTCTGGAAAAACTCAGAACACACGTTTCCAGTGTGTTAGGATTGCGTCCTACCACACAGTGTTTGCACCTGAGACTTCCATGTTGAACAAACTTGAACTCCAATGCTTTTACAGGCAAAAAAGAAACTATTCTGCCAGTAATTTAAGCACTGATTTTCAATTTAATGTCTGTATTAATGTCTATGCCTGTATTACAAGAAGGGAGAACACTGAAACATACCGGCAGTATCCTGAGTATCCCATCCCGAGTTCACTCAAATCAAATACTGATAAACTGCTGTTGACGTATCCTTTTAAGCATCTGAAAGGAAAAGACACAGGGTCAGGACTTCCTCATAAAGTGGTTATATAGCATATATCCTGTATGTAAACATATTCTGCTATCATGTAGTGTGAGCATACTATTTTATTTGCTTATGAGGACAACAGCAACTCTAAAATTTTAAGCAGAGAAGCAAAGTTTGGAAAGAAATAACATCTCTTTCAGGGATAATACTGTTTAAAAATCTATTTTCAGTACTTTTCACATTTTTACTTCTCATCTGCCAGCAGATATAAACCAGAAAATGTTGCTATAGTGTTCTTCACTGTCTCCTAAAATTACTGGACTTAGAAAAATGGCTACAGAGGCAGAGCAGAGAGTAACTTAACATCCTTGCAGAATCTGCCACCAATCATGCAGCATATATCAAAAAATGGCAGGTTTTATGAGTTGAATCAAAGAATTTTCACCAACAGTAAAATGAACACTGCATATATACTAAACAGCCATCTTAAAAGCAACAATTTATTAGTATTAAAGACAGAAATCCCATAAATACATTGAATTATGATGGCAGGACTGAAATTTTTGTCTGTTCCTGGAAGATCAAGGACATACAAGACATCCCATCTTCTTGGAAATCTGTCCTGTAAGTTAACAAAGAGCCTTCTGAAAGGCAAAGAACATTTAAAAAGACATGCATCAGGAATCCTTTTATACCTACTGAATCTTCTGGTTTGCTGTGACACCTCAAATCACTAATGGCAAAAGAAGCAGAATTACATATTCTCAATTAAACGGGTAGTGCACATTAAGCACTAACATTTTTCTGCTACTGTCACTTTTCAACCTATCTTGCCTGTCTTTTTGCCCTTAAATTCTCTCTTTCTGTCATAACACATGAAGAGTGTATCTCTATATTCCACAGAATCCTGGATTGAGTGAAACGAACCTAAAGAGTATGAGTTTAATTCTTTATGTGTTGTTTATATATGATATCGCCATATGGTATGTTTTAGTGACCATAAAAAAAGCCAAAAATTTGCAACACTGTGCAAG
>JAOXJK010000040.1:62316979-62344088 GCA_025774025.1 Xenus cinereus
ACATTTGCAATTTCTCTTCTGAAGAAAAAAGGCTTCTTGTCTAAGGTGTGATTGCTTTTTCATTGCATCACTTATGGTTGATCACTCCATAACGTAGTGCCTTCAGATAGCATAGAATATTTCGGCTGGAAAGTACATCCCCCACCATGTACAAAAATAATCCAGCAAGAGAAACCTCTTTTCTTGGCTTACATTATTTTACAGTTGAAGAAGAAACTGAAGTTTCATGGAGCTTTCATTCAAAGAGATAACAAATTTAAGACAATTTTTTCC
This sequence comes from Xenus cinereus, assembly GCA_025774025.1. Taxonomy (NCBI): domain Eukaryota; kingdom Metazoa; phylum Chordata; class Aves; order Charadriiformes; family Scolopacidae; genus Xenus; species Xenus cinereus. Next base: position 62,317,253 of record JAOXJK010000040.1, read on the forward strand.
TAAATCATAGGACTAAGTATTAGCATTTTTACCCAAAGAGGTTTTCTAGGTCAAAAGTAACAGTTTAAACAGATTCCTGACTTAATCTATTCAATGTAGTCTATTTAATAAGAGTAAATGCAGACAGAGCTGGTCTGGTAAAGTCACTCCTGAAGTCAGGAGTTCATGCAATGAGATCAGAAACCTCCCAGTAGAACAGTGCTCCAAAGATACGGGTTGCTACTTCAGGTACGCTCTTATTGAAACCACTCCAGCTGGCGATACTGCAGCTTTATGCACCTTGGCCTATGGGATATTACTCTGAAACACAGATATATAATATTCTTAGCTATAAAATTTAATATTTTATGAAGATGCCTGTAATTTCAGCTGTTGCTCAACTTCCACGCTCAACCGTACTGTTCTGTTTTATTTGGTTGGTCTCTTGCAGTTGAAAAATCCTTGCAGACTACATTTACTCAGCAGACTGCAATGCAAATAAACACAGTATAGGTGAGTATGGAATTACCTGATCAGACTTGTGGAATGAAATACCAGAATTAAGCAACTGCCGCTGGTCATGTCCGGTGTTTTTGACAGCAATCACCAACTGGTAGTTTGCTCGGTGTTTGCACATCTCAAGACTGACCAGAATTGTCAATCATATGCCACCAATACATGGGTGTGGTATGTTCCCATGTTTTGTAATGGGAAACATGTTATTGTTGATAGAATCAACATATGGACACAATCATCACTAAAAAAGGGAAAAAAAAATGATACTGTATTTGTTCAATGGAATAATACTAACCATTTCACTGCAGTGGACAGATTGAAATCCAAAAGGTTTTAAAAGTCCTTTTGCAAAGCAAACTTACTGCAGCTCAGTTGCTAGACAAAGTCATTTTGGGTTCTCTATCCTTAAAAGTATAAATTTATTTAAATATTTTAGCAGGCAGAGTGAAGCTACATAGTAAGGTAACTAACTTCTAATTTTCTTTTCCTCAATGTCATTCTTAACCAGCATGAAATTGGTGTGTCTGATGTAGCGTATACAAGACTGATTCATTTGATTATTCAGTCTTAAGAGTGTTCAGACAATTTTTGATACCTACATTATTTGCTTGCATATCCCACTTCTACGACTTCCTTTCCTTTGAAAAGATTTGTTGAAGGCGTTCCAAATATTGCTCTTAAGGAGTATGAAAAAATTATTTCTACAGTGTGGCCCTACGAATAGAATTCAAGCTTAAGGATTTAAGTACAACATTAAGGGTTGGTTTTTTTAGGGTATGTAAATAAAGAAACAGAGAGATGCCACATAGATATAACATACAAGAAAGAAAGTATACCAGTAAGCATTAAATTTATCTTATGTCCTTTCATTTATGCTCCTAATAATCTTTTGCAGACTTTTTAAAGGACATGTATCAATATATACATCTACCATATAACCAGGGCATAAATTCAGAGAAGTGTGCATGTCACAGCAAGATCTAATATACTAATGTTACCTCATTATCTTGAATTATAGAAACTCTATAGCCTTAAAATTTTACCCTTGATATACAAGGATTTCAATATAGTAGTCATCATAGGTCTTGTAAACTCTGCTTAATAACTTAGAAATGTTAATGAGACATTTGAAAATTACAGAGAAGCAGTTAAGTTTGAAAAGTTGTAAGATGCAAAGAAACAATGACAGCAATAGAAGTTAAAGTGATAGTAGTTAAGTAGAAGTTACGGTGTGTGTGTCAGTACTTTTATTTTCATTTTTAGATGTAGCTTCTTTTTTTCTTCTTTTTTTTCCTCATGTTATTCCGTTGTGCACTGGATTATATAAAGTGCCAGAAAAAATATTCAGAAAAATATTCATCCTCAAATTCTCACAAAGTAAATCACAGGTAAAAACATTTGTTTCAAATGAAAAAATCAATCTGGCATGAAGCGTGTTTATTACTTGGTTCACAGGTACTGTGCAACTTCAGTTGCATGTTTGAGACATCTGTCCATCTAGATAAGGAAAACAAATGTATTTAATATCTAAGACTCACCAGATGGATTACAGATGAAATGAGACAATTTTGCAGTAAAGCTTGTTGATTTTGCCTTTGCATTACACAGTACACCACTTACATTTTTCATAATGCACACTAAAGTGGAAGAAGGATGGGAATGACTGGGAAGAGGGAAAAATGCAGTTGTAAATTTATGTTACAGAATGTTTTATTTCAATATATTTTATCTGTTTATGTGTTTAAAGTTTTCTCATTTTACTGTTCAACAGTGCATTGTCTATTTTTGTTAGCTGATCTTCTCGCAAACTGATATCATGAGACTACTTAAATTGTTCCTGAGAAATAATGAGAGCTCTTCATCATCTAAAGTAACAACCGGAGAACCTAAATCAAATATAATCTCATCTCAAGATCCATCTTGAGAAACCCCGTGATAGAAAAATTTTTCAGGAGATTTCCCTCATGTAAAAATTTTCATATCTTTTCCATAGGTAATTAGGATTTAAAAGACATCATCATGTCTCACTAGAGCAACAGGGAATGATTACAGCTCCCAGTGCCCTCTGTTCTCATTCCCCAGCTCCCCCAGGCTCCTTTCACCGGCTGCTGTGGCCTCTTGAACCCTTCTCCTGGCTGACAGAGGCAGCAGCAGCCACTGCAGCTGAGGTTCGAATGTGTCTGCCTCCCAGAGAGTTAAACAGCTTTCACTGCAGTATACAAGTTACTCTGTCAGCTATCACACCAAGATTCAAAACAGCCTTCCGTCTGTGGCATCGATTTAGCTCTGATCACCGGGACACACACGAGAGAAGTTACGTTTGCGTGTCTAAGGATATAGCTGACTACCAGCATCCGAGACATACATTCAAAAGTATTTCTCATGCTAAAGAAATATGTCTTGGTAACAGCACACGTAACTGTAGAAATAGTTCCAGTATTAAATCTTTGCTGCCAGAATAAGGCCATTTCTTTTTCTCCTGGCATAAACATTTTTGCATTTCTAAAATGAGAACTGGCAAAGCTCTAAAGTACTGCACCTTGGCACAGATGAATATTTTAACACTTTAAGCTAGCATATTTTGGGTTTTCAGGAAAATAATCTAATTTTCCAAGTTTCCTAGATAAATTTACAACTGCGAATGGATTTTCTTTAGCAGGGTGAGTATCTGACAAAATTAGAAGCTACACATCACCCACCAACCTGCCCATGGTTTTGCTCCTCCAGTCAGTGTAATAACATTTTTTCCTGAAAGAACAGCAAAAATCAGCTGAGAATAATCAAGTAGGAGACAGTTGAAAAGAACATATACATTATAAAAGAACAGACATTTTAAAACATGCGTTTCACAGGCAGAAAGGTGAAAAACACTTAAAAAAGGCAACTGAAATACAATAAGTTATTAAAATGCTCTAATTTCACGTACTTTGAAGTTTGAAATATGTTCCTGAGTCAAAATTAAGTTTTAGATTTGTAGCTAATAATAAGAATAGCAATCAATAATTGAATCATAAGACACCCATCAGACAGGGTTCAATGGTGTCACACTAGTATTCATTTAATATGATCTTTCTTACCTTTTATTTCATAAAACTATTTTTGGAAGAATCACCAGGGCTTCCATGATATTAAATGCTTTATGCACTGTGTGCATTAAATACCATAAGCACTTAATGACATTAGATCCTATCTTCATTCTTTGAAGTGGTATAGCATCACCTTCCCTTGACACTTTGCATCCAACTGAAGAACAACACACAGCCCTAAAAATCTTAGAGTACTAACTGCAACAAAGAACTTTTATGTTAAAAGTTCTTTTTTCTCCGCCCTTCACTGCTCATAAACACTTTGAGAAACAACACCAGAAATTCCCAGTAAAGTCTTCTGAGAACAGTTACTTTGAAACCATATAGAGACATATTTGCTGCAATGTAATATTTTGCACATGTAGGTTCAGTTTTTCAGGGTTTTTTTTCTGGCCTACTCCTATCGTTTCATGTCATATTTCAACCATGCAAAGGCCTCGAGCTTGCAGATTCCTTGGGGTACCAATATCTTTACCATGGCACTCATCTGGGGACAGTATCGTTCAGCACGAGGGGCTTTGCTCCTCACTAGTTCTTCTTCAACTTAAAATTCATCTAAATCCTTTCTGCTTCTGCAAGGTTTATTTTTTTAGGAGGAACTAAAACAAGCTCATTTGGATACATTATTATAAAAGTTTAACATTATATTCAGTTGGTATTTTATCCCCCTCACTCCATTTTAACACACAGAAATGGTACGTTCACTCTGGATACTTTTCCATGACTTCTTCGCCTAGATCCAAACATAGTTAATGAGCTGCCACTGCCCATCTGGGCAGTATTTGAGATTGACTGAAATACATTACTAAGATTAAAGCATGAATGAATACATTAGAATGAGCAAGAAGGAAATGTTCGCTGAAAAGTACACGGCCATTGGAAACCTACATATCTACCAATCTGCAGGCTGTTGTCTGCTTGATACTTGGTACTACTAGGCAGAACTGTAAACGGAATGAAGATTTATTAAATGCTTTTCAGACATTACATTTTTTAATAAACCCTTTCCTTCATTCCCTTTAATTGCCCTTAGCTGTTTTGCACAGATGGAATCCAGCAAAGCTACAGATACAACTAATTTATTCAGTACCCACAATAATAATTATGTGTCACAAGAGAAACTTGTAGACACAGATAAAATTAAACTTTAGTCTGAGTTCCAGAAATATATAATAGAGTTTCATTCCCACTGACAGACCATATACTTAAAAAAAAAAAAAAAAATCCATAAATTGTATATTCAGTCATGATCTAACCTTGGTGCTAACATAAATCCTCTTTGAAACCACATACAAGACAACAGTGGTTACCACAGACTGGTCTTTTGAAACATTGGAAAAAATTCCTTTTGTAATTGAAATACTGAGATTCCATCCATATTATTTATATACATGACATATAGTACATATTTGCCAACACATTTAGGTATAATGCCATGCTAAACCAATTCTGGGGTGCTGGTGATCCCTTGGGTCAGAAAAAACACTTCAATTTTTCAGCAATGGAGAGAAATACTTTCTAACCTGTGCAACAATTCTACCGATTTCATTTAGATTCCTGGATTGAGTGAAACAAACCTAGAAAGTATGAGTTTAATTCTTTATGTATTGTTTATATATGATATCGCCATATGGTATGTTTTAGTGACCATAAAAAAAGCCAAAAATTTGCAACACTGTGCAAGAGAACCAGGGTGTAACTGCATTAAAGTACTGCAGGGAAGGTTAGTTCTCTTCTTCACTTATGTATTAAAAATGGACAGTCAGAAACCACTGATAAATCAGATAAAGGCTAAGAGAAATAATCTGTTCTTAGAATCACAGAATATCTCAAGTTGGAAGGGACCCATAAGGATCATCGAGTCCAACTCCCTGCTCCTCGCAGGACTATCTAAAACTGCCTGAGGACTACCTAAAACTTCTTGAGAGAGAACTACTCTAGTTCCTTGTCATTGTGGGAGAATTGTGTGATTTGAGCTTCCTCTGTCCACTGAATGAGGAAAACAGCTCCTTCAGGTAAACAATATATGCCATCCAGTTAAGAAAGGTTTGATTTAAACAAGCAAGCTCAAGGCTTAAAACAAACAAAAGTGCTTTTGACAGAAGGTGTCATTAAATTATAAAATGCCTGGTCACAGGATGTTGTTATGGAAGCGTAGGTGGCTATTTTTGCATCCATGAAAAGCCATCAGGGGCTAATATAAACAAAGATGAAGACATAAAACTGCCTCAGAAAGCCTCTAAACCACAACTTTCTGGATAGAGAGAAGGCATCATGAAACACTGCTTTAGATTTGCTTGGCTTCTGTATTAGACACTTTAGACAGGCTGCTGACAGACTGAATCATTAGAGATGGAGCAATGAGGGAAGGAAGGAAAAATCTCTGTGGTTTGGGCAGAGGGACAGGCTGTGAATGCAGTGGCACTGGCTTGGTGGACAAGCCTTGATGCTTTCACACTTATCCTTCCTCCTGTGCGATAAGGAAGGTAAGTTGTGCTTGTGAGATGTGCTATAGTATTAGTGAAGTAATGCTTCCTTTTCTGGAGGTAACCCTGATTCACATATTACAAAAACCACCTCCAAAACCACACCCCAAAACCACCTGGAGGGCACTGGTCTCCAAATGAAAGAGTATGCCCATGAATAGTGTGATCTGTTTACATCATGTGAAACATCATGGCAGACAGTGGGAAAGGCAGACAGAGCACGGTGGACTCACAGTTCGGAGGGATGGGTAAGTGTCTGCAGAGAAGTGCAGGAAACTGGCCTGGTGATAGAAAGAGGCAGGGTACCTCGCTTGAAGCTAAGAGACACTATATATGGAGTTAGGCTAAATAGCGTCAAGGTCAATCTTGCTACAGCTTGGCTGCAAGCTCTGGAGCCCCCAACATAAGAAGGACATGGGCCTGTTGAACCAAGTGCAGAGAAGGGCCACGAAGATGATCAGAGGGCTGGAGTACCTCTCCTATGAAGACAGGCTCAGAAAGCTGGGGTTGTTCAGCCTGGAGAAGAGAATGCTCTGGCACTGGAACAGGTTGCCCAGAGAAGTTGTGGATGTCCCACCCCTGAAGGTGTTAAAGACCAGGCTGGATGGGGCTTTGAGCAACCTGGTCTAGTGGGAGGTGTCCCTGCCCATGGCAGGGGACTTGGAACTAGATGATCTTTAATGTCCCTACCAACTCTAACCATTCTATGATTCTGTGATTCTGAAGAGAAACAGGTGCAGGGATTGAGGGTGAACAAGGCTTAAGATAAAAAAAGCCTTGGATAAAAAGATAAAAAAGGGTTCAGGAACATATATCTCTGTGTGGGAGCATGATGGGAGAAGATAGTCCAGAACTATTGCAGAAAAGAAGAAAAGCTTATCAAGAGAACACCTGAAAACTGCCACGGTGTATATTGAACTTAATTGTTTACAGTCAGAAAGGAATACATGATTTTCCACTTCTGTAACTGTGCAAACTCTCTGGAACGGCTGAGTTACTTGCACTTAACATCTGTGAAGGTTTGCACTGATGCAAAAGGTAAAATGTTACTGATGTATGTTAAGTATGTTAACACAGACAGTACAAAAGTGTGCTTCTACTGAAATATATACACGTATATATAAAGAATATCTTAATTACTTTTCTTGTCTGTATCCTTGATCTGTACAGGGACCGTATTTGTATGCATAGACAAAACGTGGAATGTAATCGGAAGTAATGGCAATAACAAAGGCATTGGTGATGACAGCCAGAACACCAATTCCTTCCAGAATCCCATACCAGATACCTAGAAACAAGGGAAATAACAAAGTAATTAGGTTTTAACAGTCATTTTAAGTCATATAAAATCATACTAGTGATATTCAAGTAATTAATAGTCATACAGTTTTCCTTTCTTACTGAGAAAGAATTATTCAGTCAGAAAAGCTAGTCAAGACTAAGCCATGATCTCACATTCCCGCCATCACTTGCTCCACCTGAATGAAGTCTTACAGAAGGGCACACCCTGCCGAGAAGAAATAACTAAACAACAAATGTATAACCATAATATTTGGTTATAAAGGACAAATACAAGATTTTGCAAAGAGATTTCTTGTTTTTAGTTGATTCAGTTTTAAACCAAAAGTTAATTTATTCCTTATATTTAAGTTCTAAATTCAACTGATTTTGGACAGCATTTCAGACTTAGAGTTCTGCAAATCAGAAGCCTAAAATACTATTTAGACTGTTTTCAAAATTCCAACTATTATAATCCTTAATTGGCAATGGAAAGCAAGGTTGAGGAGTCCTCTTAGTTAAGCAACTGACTACGCTTTTGTTGCTTAACAGGAGAGTTGTCATTGAGGTCTGTAGATTACACTATCAATTTCACTCTTGATGCATTAAGTATTTCAAGGGTTAAGCTACATTAAGGAAGGAAACACAAAGAGGTGGTACCTGACAGTGACAGTCATTAGGTTCTCTCACCTATATCTGTTGCTCTTGCAGGCATAGGTCTTCGCCACTGTGTGACAAACTTGTAGGCATCTAACCGTATTTCTATGATATTGTTGAGCAACGCCAGGAGAGGTGCCAGTGGGAAGGCAGCAACAAAGATGGTGGTAAAGCCAAACTGTAAAACTAGACAGACATTTCTATGGTTAGAAATGCGAAATGCAACATAGTTCCAATTTCTTAAGAAAACTGCCATCTCCCTAAGTTTGCTCACCCATCTCTAAGTATTCGTCCATTAAACCATGGAGATTCATAGGCTGCAGATTCCAATCTTTTTCCCACTGAGGCAGAGAAATTTTTTGCTCCATTAATTGCCCTCCTCTCTTCATTTTTCGTCGTGACCACCAATTCTGTAATAAACTTTATTAGAGAAACAGAGCATTATTGACTGTACTTGCTCGGTGATTTACAATACTCGCTGATATTGTTTTAAAGTAAGTGGGCCTGTTTTGAATAGCATGTGAATGTTTACTTAGGTATTTTTTGGAAATATTCACAATATCATGTAAGATACAATTCCAAGAACATCCAAAACTTCTCAATTGTGCTTTATGATTTTAATTATGTCTTTAACGTAGCATGTTAGGTGTTGTACACATTAGCTTTTCAGAATATGGAATTTGCTTGCATAGACTTTTTTTGACAGGATCTACCTGCATGCCTAAATAAAAAAGAGAAGAGGAAAAAAAATCACACATAGTGAGAGTAATATTTTATAAATAATGTAAACAGTAAATAATAGTAAATAATGCTTTATTTTTAATCCTGTAAAAGACAGATCAAATAAGTAGAGCTCAGTAAGAACTCTATGATACTAGAATAAATCGAACAGTAGAATATGTCTACTAGTTTTTGAACAAACATAAAGATCTGGATCCTCTATAGAATTTTTTTTTTTTGAAGCAGGAAAAAGCATCTAAAGAGGTGCTCCTGAAGCTGCAAATATTTAAGACTAATTTTATAAAAGGTGTGCAAAGGTCCTTTCACAAAGTAGTTACAAATATTAAGTAGGTAATAGTATCACAAGTTAAAGTGTTATACAAATGAAAAATATTATCCAGTACTGACACAGGTGGCAATTAAAGACTATTATTTATTTCTAGATATTACTCAAAAGAGACTGAAGATGGGAAATAATTTTCTTATAAATATTTTTATTAACAGGCTGCTATTTTGTCCTCAAGCTAATTTAGTGTTCAGCTCTTGATCTCTCTTGTTACTGAAAGGCATTAGTGGCAAACATTGGCCTTGTCAAAACAAAACACTGCTTTTCATAAAGGACTATGAGCATGTTCCAAAATAAGTTCTAGACAGAGTGAAGATGCTGCTGGGCTAAGATGACAGGAAGCCTGATACCTCAAGTGGGTTTCTTCTTTTCAGAAATTCATGTCTCGCAGCAATACAGTGCACTGCCTCTCATTCGCAGAACGATCCCACATCGTGAGCGTAACCCTTTCTGACATATTTTCAAGGTTGAGACTTTTATTAAATTAATATTTGATGAACAACCTTTTGCTTTTACTGAAAACATATTATTCCAGTTTCAAGAAAGCTGTAAGACTCTTAGTCTATTACCCTCTTCAGCAGCTGAACGGCTCTGTTTGTATTATGGAAAAATGAAATCACAATAAACAATTTAGATGGTTAACATACCATGAGAATCTTTATCTTAGAGCAGCAGTTAATGCTTCCCTTGGGCATAAATTTACAGTATAAGACATGCAAAAAGTGGAAACACTCTGCAAACATGAGTTGTACTTAAAATAGTTATTTTGGCAAAAGTGGACTATTTATACTCTATGCTTCTTACAGCACGTAGGGGAAGCATGTAGACCCAGTTATGTGTTTAACAACTGTATTTTTAGTCCTCAGAGCTAGTATTGAACACAAGCCTTGTGTAAGCACTAGTAGCAAGTCCTCCTCACTTGACAGGGAGGGCTGAAAATCAACATTGATGATTAGGTTTTGAGTGATAAAATGAAATATGTAAACTTGACCCAGCTGAAGAATCGCATTTTATGTGCTCATGAACATACACTTCCAGAGATCAGTATTTCAGCTGTTCATTGTTTTATCAATTAATGATGATTATGAATTTCAATTAAAGATGAAATTTTGCCCTCCATCCAAATGAAGAATTATTTTTCCCTATGACTGATTCACACTAATATGTAATCACTGTGAAACAAATTTTAACATCTGAACTTACGGATAGCCTAGCTCCATGAAGTTGTTCCACATTTGTTTCAAAACCATAATAACTCCCATTTGCAAACACAGATCTATCAAGCAGCCACTAGGATGACACTGAAATTAAATGGAAAATTATCAGTAGCTAAAATAACAGAATTTTTTATTTATTATTTATTTTATTATTCCTTTAATTTTTTATTTGTCCACAGGGTGAATGGAAAATACTCAAATATGTTTGGTGAAAAAAACTAACCTCCAGAAATATTAAAAGAAATATTAATAACAGAAATATTAATACAGATTTTGGTTGAACAGCCTTTAGACATATTATTTCTTGGAGAACTGGATCGTATTTTTTTAGACCATGGAATACAAAGTTATTCTATTTTACTCTGTGGTACCAAGGTTCAACAGAAGAAACCTGTTTTTCAGAGATACAAGATAAATTCAGCGTGCTAGTGATATCAAGGGAGGTGCAATTCTAATACACTTTCAAGCTAAATTTTGAAAATACTATTTATCTTCTTTTAAATCAGTATTTTTACACTGGCAGAAACTTAAGAATCTGTTAAAAAAGCTGATGGCATTATACTTATGTCCTCCACCCGAAAAAAATCCACATACCCAGGAGATTCCAATCATGTAGTACTCAGTAGTGCCTGTGAGGTAAGGGACTATCTTTTCCCCAAGAGAGAGGCAGAAAGAACTGCATGTCTCATGCAGAGTCACTCAGCACAGTGGAGAACAAAAAAGGAAAAACACATCTCCTATTTCCTATCCTTTGCTATAAATAAGAGTTTATTCTTCACTGCACTTAGATGGAATGTTAAATCTTTCAGACTGGACGTAATTCATGTCCTTCGGCCATTTCCTTTTTACTCATGGAAATTTCACAAGAGCGCAAAATAGGATTGCTTACCTCTTCCAGTCTCCATCTGTTAAAAAGCTTGTTGTACTTTCCTGGGCGGCCTGCAAATCTGGAAAATAAGATTTCTGTTTCTCAATGGACATTCCAAGAACACCCTGTATCCCTAGTTGTTTTACAACATCCACTGAGCAAAGTCATGACATATAAACACTTTAAATCACACAGGCTTAAAGCCGATGTCTGTAGGATATGGTAGTTTCAGAATGCAAACAAGGACCATCATTTTGCAAGTGATCTTAAGCTTTTATTATGTCCAGAACAAAAATCGTAGCTTCAGAGGTTTTAGGTGTTAGGTATGCAGACTCTCTAATCTACTTCTAAGAAGATAAGCCATTGCAATACACAGGAATTTACTGCAGCACAGAGATTCTGCTTGCCCACATGAAGTGTGCACTGGATTGCACTCTCAGACATACAAACACAAAACCACTTCCAAACCCATCACAACTAAATGCTTTTTACGGATCTAACACATTCTTGTGTAACAAACCGAATCAAAATTCATAACGACCTCAGTGATAAGTTATTTTTGAGAGAGAAAAGTCCCCATGCCTGATCCTACGAGACACAGAAGATGGCAAGACACAAAGAAGTTTAGAAACTGTATGGCAAATGCATCACTGGATGTGACAAGCAGATTATTACCAACAGTTTTTACTAGAGGGCTTTCTCTTTCAAACAATCTCAAATGGAAATGATATTATAAAATTTATAGAAGGTACTCTGAAATACTGTGTGGGTTCTGCAGGAAAGATAAGTCTGATCATAATGAAACTGAAGTGAAGACGAAGTGAGGTTAGACCTGTCCAGTATCTCATGCTCCGAGCTAAAGATACACACAGAAACCGAAGCCAGAATCTCTGCCTCCTTCTCTTGTATAAGACCTACCAGACACTATTTACTATTTAAAGGAATGGATCCTGGGAAATGTAAACAAAGGGGAATAAACAAGAAAAAAAATGAATAAAGCCTATTACACAGGGCTAAATGCAGACCCACATTGAGGAAGGGGCTGTATTTTCAAAGCTTCTGAATTTTCATTTAGTAGGAAAGTCAAGTACATAGACCCACTTAAAAAGTAGACATTTTACTGTCTTAGTTTCATGAGTGAACATTTCAAGGGTCCAACACCCTTATATAGTTAAAAGCATTAATTTTGTGTTATTGATTATCCTCAGAAACTGACTTGATCTAAATCTTGCAGTTCGAACTGTCACAGTATTTTCTTCAAACCTATCAAATTAGCAAAGATTACCAGTTCTGTGCAAGTTTTCCTTTAAGAGCAGTTAGCAACAATAACTTACCTGCCAAGAAAAAAGGCAATGTAAAAGATGGAGCTGTTCAAGTTGACAAACTGGAAGAGGAACATTTTCAAGGCAAAGCTGTTTTCCCATTCAGATTCAGTTCTAGGGTGCTCTGCAGAAAGATACAATATATATTATATAAACAAAAATGAAATTGAATTATGCCTAATGCTGCTCACGCATCAATCAACACTAACAAGACAAGCGACGGTTTCAAGTCATAGTGTCCCATCAAGTTGTAATTAATTTTTATTTTCTCAAAGAGTTCAGCCTGCAGGTCACAAACCATTACCCCAGCTCAGACTGTGGTTGGCTTTATGTGGAAACAGGAGATATAAGCCTCTTGGTACAGAATAGGTCAAAACTCTCTGGGAAGACACCTGTTCCATTTCCATGAAAAGGTTCTGAAATCAGTCAGTGTCTTTAATTTTAAGGTTACATATATCTTGATTTAAAAAAAGTATTTAATACACAATAAAAAAAAAAAAAAAACAAACGAAAAGAAAAGCACTGGGCATCAGCAGAGCAATAGACAGGGGCTGCCAATGAAAGCAAAGGGAAAAGAGACAACCAACAGCTGGTTGGTTTCCCACCCAAGCATCTTGCCTTCTAAATTCTTCTCTAAGACCCCAACTTCACCCTCAAGACTGCCCTATCATAGTGCTTGTGAAATGTTAAAGACTCAAACGATTCAACGAGGAAAGGATGTAGATCCTTCTTTGTGGTTTTGGTTTTTTTGTTTGCCTTTTTTTTTTAAAAAAAAAAGAAATGTAGAAATGTGTAGTAGGGCTACAAGTATTCTTTCTGGGTCTGCACTACCTTGGATGGTTTTCCTTATGGTTTGTAGAACGTTATTTATGTCTGAAATAGAACTTGGTGATAATAATTTAAATTAATTGGTTTTTGGTAAAAATTTCAAATTTCTTTCATAGACGTATCAGACTTGGAATATAGCACATTCATAAAAGTTTTAAAGCACTTATATGAGTGTTAAAGTTCCTGGATTTTTCAGTTATAATTTGTACTATGTTATTACTTTGGTCTAATGCTGACTAAATTAGGATACAAATATACAGGATAGTAGCTTTACATATGGACACTGGATCCTCAGAAGTTAAGATGCCCTCCTTATCTCTGATGTAAAACAAAGTGGAGTGAGCTACCTAGCTCAAACACCTGATGCTCCCATCATGCTTAATTCAAGAAGTCTTTCTTTTTTTTTTTTTTAAATTCTTTCATATATTTTGGGGAAAATCACTGTGTATACTTAAATGAAATCATTATTTTCTTTGCCATATCCTGATCTGTAAAAATATGGTTATAAATCAATGGGATCTGAAAAAAAATATATTAATAATTTGAGTAAGTTCACTTTCTAACCTGTTCAGCTGGCTGTTATCTGAAAGATGAAGTTTTGAGCATCTTGTTTAATGCATGCTCTTTGATACTTTAACCAGAAGAGGGAGCTGTTGAATTTAAGCAGCGAGCTGGCTTTTAAACTATAAAAAGATCCACTGCTTATTTTGACATGGGCTAAAAGAGAGTATGTAAGAAGAAACACTAAAAGGCAACATATTCACATAGTAGGAGATCTCAAATGCTGTCTTTGCTTTCGTGTTTTCTATAAGCTAGAGAGCTTTACCTCTATGACTGAATCACAACTAGAGGCTTCAGTATAAATTTTTAATGTGACAGAAGTAGATAAATTTAAAATTTATTACTTCATTTTATCTTAACCCATTTTTTCCATATGACCGTTCAAATTAAAAAATTATAATAAAAATATGCAAAGATTTGGGAAAAACTGAAAAAAAAGTTTTAGCATTCTAAGAAAGAATGCTTTTACTTTTGTTTCACATAAGATGACATTTTTTTTCAATTTATACTACAAACCATAAAAAAGTAGAAGTATAAGAATAAATTCCTTTCTTTTCAATTATTTCCTTAGTGAAATAATCATAGCATTTCTTTCTGTGATATTTCTCACCTGCTTCGGAAAATGCCAGAATTGTACTACATGTAGTTTTCAAAACACTATTTTACGGAAATATAAAGATATATGCCAAACTAGCAAGAACCATACAACTAGCAAAGACCTACATACCTAAGTCTGTCAGGAGATAGGCAACCTTTTCATATACCTAAAACAGAAATAAGAGATGGCGTAAGCATAGTACATTCTGCCTGTTGTGATGTCAAATCCAGAATGAAAACAAGCATCAAATGCATAGGTGTTCTGTAGCCCTACAGCATCAAGGTATGGACAGAGAAGGGATGGTGATATCCTAGCCAAGTGTGGATGTATAGTTTCCTATAAAGACTTCATTGAACTAATACTATCCTGTTGTCTTTATCGGTGTAAATGTATGTATGGATGTATATACATTAAATATACAGTAAAGATAATTCAAGAGCCAATAAATCAAGAGAAATGTTCAGATATCAACAGTTAGATGCTTATTCCCTAACTTCAGGAACAAACCTTGCTGAACTAAAAGTAGGCAAAAGCCTAAACTCAATACAATTTTCCTTTGCACGAATGTGCACACTGGTGAGGATATCAGCCTCCAAATGAAAGCTTCCTTATCTGTCTATGTATTGATTATCATAAAGGACACTTAGCCCAAGGTAGCTATCAACTCTGAAAAAGATTTCCTTCATATTTACTATTAATAGCAAGTTATTTTCAATAGCTTTTGTGTGGTTGTTCACTTGAATGTACTTTTTATGACTTAGAATTATCACATATAATAACAGAAATAATGACAGTCTGTTTTGAAGAATGCTTTCTTGTTGCAATGAATGCACAATGTCTTTAACAGAATTAAAAGCCGTTGTTTGCTGTGCTGTTGTTTCTTTTTACCTGCTTGTACCCGCACGGGAATAGAAAAATGATAAATTTTATTGCAGTGGAAGGAATAAAGTTTATATCAACGTACATTGTGCTACCACAGCAAATGATTAAACCCGTGCTTACGTGACAGGAAAAGCTTAAACCAAAATTATGTATCACAGTGGTTTTACGACTGTGCAATACTGGTATCACAGCTGCATTTTAAACAAGAAGGGAAGAATTCAAAGTTATCAATTGAAAAAACCAGAAAATTCTCAGCCAAGAAAATAATGTAGTGCCATTCAGATGAGAGACGTATTGTAAAAGGTAATGTAAAAAACAAAACCACAAATGTTGAAAGCAGTAGTCTGTACCACTGTGACTTGGTGACATAAGCAAAGATGTGTAGTGACAAATTAAGTAGGCAGTAGAGAAAAACACAGCATTAAAAGAGGAAATGTCCCTGAAATACTAGCCTCAGGCACTGCTATATGAATAACCAAGAACATGTATGTGTGTGATATACAGTAAACTCAATAATCTTGTAAAAATGACTCTTTAACATTAATCCCTCCTTTAAAAGAACGGAAGACTTACAACATTGAGTGACATGATGATCATAAAATTGATACAGACTCCAGTGCCAGATGTTGCAAACTGCCAGTACTTCTTGATGAAATACCACTTGAAAGAAGCAAACTGTTCCATGGCTACCAGACGATATACCACAACTGCAAACACTGCAGTAAGGACCAGTGAAATCTACAGGTAAGTGTTTATAAACAGAGATATTAGAACAAAATAAACCATATCCAAAATAATTTCCATTGCATTAATAAATTAAAGAATGTTTTAAAGATTAGCATTTGTTTGGGTGAGCAGACTTTAAGAGAACAAAAATACTAGATTGATGAATTAAAACATTTCTTTACGGTCTTTTACAATATAACTATATTACATCTTTTAAAAGAAACAGATCCATAAACAAGCAGTAAGGCTGAGACAATCAGTTTTGCCTATACGATGTAAATCCACTAATCTTAATGAATGCACTCATGACTTGCATTACCATTTACATCAGAGTAAAATTAAAGCTACAATGCCAGTATTTTTAAACATTACCATGAAAAATATTCCTGAGACAGACACCATCAGTCGACTGAGCTTATCAGGGAAAGGCTGAAAAGGTTCGGGTTTTCCTGTGATGGGATTTACTCTTTCCACTTGGGAATATTTAGCTTCAAACTGGGGGCGCAGCTCTTCCTGGAACGACAGGATAGATTCCATTTGTTATACTAAGTTCACTTAAGTATCAAATTCAGACATATGTGTTATAAAGACATGTGTTATAAAGTAGGGAATTTATATTTTTTATAATGCTCCAACTCAAAATAAGTATTTTGCTCTTTTGAAAATCCTTGGAAACAGTGCCAGAAGATCAACAAAGAAAATAAACCATAACAGCCTTCCTCACTGTGTGAGGGCATTAAAAGGATCATGGGTCATAATAATGACTTAAACAGTAGTTTCTCTGCAGAAATTGATAAGAAAACTATAAATTAATGCCAGTTATGATGGTGCTTTTTGTGATATGAATCTATCTATTAAAAGCCACCAGCTTGTACCTACGTGTCTAGGGAAAGCTATAAAACAAGTAATGATGAAGTCTTTATTGACAGACTGCAGTTGAATCACCAGTATAGTTAAATTACAGCTATATTCACTAGCGATTTATGAAGTAAAGGAATAAAAGAATTTGATTATTGCTGATGCTGATAGTAGAATGTAAAAGGTAAGTTATGCCTCTCAGAAGGATATAAAATCTAATTTCTGTCCCTCTGCTTGTCCTGGTCCTGTTTTTAACCAGGATTAGGAACTTCCAGAAAAAGAAACCATAGCATTGAAAGGTATCTGTGCTGACATCAGTAACGGCTCTTGTCCTCTGTACATGCATTATTTCCACTCAGTTTTTCAAAGAATACTTTTAATAAATGTGGAATTGTATTTGGAAGTATAATGCTAGTTGCAGAAGGCAAAGTATCCTTGTATAGTCCCAAGTATACTTGTTTATTCTGCAACTAGCATTATAAATGCAAATATAATCTGAATCGCAAATTCAGATTAATGACATACAATACGTATTGATATTCACACTTAAATCATGCTGATAGCAAGATTTACAGGTTTACTTCCGTTTAGTCTTACCTCTTCATCTTCCCAGTCTATGAGATCCCAGTCATAGGTTAATACAGCTCTCCGTCTTTTCCAAAACTCCAGAAAGACTGTAGCTGTGGAAATAATCAACTGCATTTTAATTATGGAAAAGAAAGAAAAAAGCCCATGCAGATCTCAAGAAAATCAGAAATATGTAACATGGCAACTGTCATTAGCCACTTTCTGGCTGTTTTCCACAAAAATTCTGAAAACTGTAAGTAACTTCAGGATAATCACCATTAAAATTGGAACACTGTTTACAATGTTTATCTAATAATTTATTTTTTTTTGCTGTCTGCTATATCTTCATAGGAGAGACAGGCACCTTTCAATATGAGACATTGCCATCCCTTTTAGATCATAATTTTGCTTTTAATTTTATACAAAACTTGCATGGTTTAAAATCCTTCCTTGAAGAAACAAGGATATGCATAACACAATGGTACCTATTAATAAAGAGCCAAATTTTATCCAGTTTGAACCAAGACAACCTCACTTCTTTCCCAGCTATACCAGCTTTATACTGGAGTAGCTTCATTACTAAAATATTTCTTTAAACAATTATTTATAATGTGTGTGTGAGATCATAATCAGATTCTCCAGGTACTTAGTGGTTTTGGTAGGTCCTATAAAAATAATTACAACCAATAAATAACTCCAACTTTTCCAAACACTGTAGTTTGCCACTGCAGGCAAGACGTCTTGCTTTGGTGGGATTCCTGACAAAATGTGGGATTGTCCAACTGTTGCCTGTAAAACAGTGATTTCAAATAGGCAGTGAGAAAATTTGCTTCCTTCTGGCGAGCCAGCTGCTCAGAAGGAGGATTTCTAACTCAAGCTGAATAGGACAGTCTCACACTTCTACCTTTTTCTATATTTCTGTATTATATTTAACATCTTATTGGATTTATATATATATTATATATGGCTATCATCACTTTATGTATATGCATATATATGATTTATCCATATACTCTATTAAAGCCCAATGACTAGAAGTTAGCAGAAGTTCACCATACCACTACCCATAATAATGGATGGCTGAGTGAAAGGAACTTGTCCCTGAATATTATTTCAGGTAGTATGTTCTTTTATTCTTTCAAGCATGGATCTTGTCTTCACCACAGATTTCATTCACATTTCAGACGCTCCTAACCAGAACGGCACACAGCTCTCCTATTACAGCAGCACTGGGGTTTGCACTTGAGTAATCCAAGGGTGAAATAACCTTTTCTTACAATCATTGGAAGTGCTATCACAACCAGTGTAGTGTGAGTCTCAGAAATATTACAGAAGACTCTACCTTGCAAGAGAAATCCCTTCCAAACATGCGAGGACTCAGGAGCAAGGTAAGCCCGGGCAATACACAAAACAAACAAGGCTTTTCTTATGTGATGGAAGCGGTAGGAGAAATACAACACATTCTACAAAACACAGTGTTGGGTGTTCCTCTGTGTGTTCAGGCTGCTCTAGGAAGCACGCTCAAGATACCTGCTAGCCCTGTTCCAAAGGTGCTATGGCTGTAATCGCACAAATGAAATAATTCACTTAGTTACACTCAAAGGTAATCGAAATAAAATAATGACTTTTAAATCCACTGACTTCAAATACCTAAGTAAGAGAAACTGAAAGCAAGCAATTGAATTAGTGGTTGTTTTTTTTTTCCCCAGTGCCATTACTGAAGAAAAGAATACAGAAGGGTGGGCTGTTGAAATACATGCAACATTTTTGGACTGGGAAGTATTTCAGCTTGTGTAAAAATATGTTGAAGTTTTGGAAATAAAATGAGGCAGCTGTGGACCAGACATAATACTAGGCTGTGGACAAATGGTGTCCTCAGTTGAATATACACAAATCTTATAATGCTATTTATTTCATTCTGTCTGTCCCCTAAGATCTGCGATAACTCGCTTATTCTTTAAATCAAGATCTGTCTCTAAGTTCAGGCTCTGGTACAGCATGAATAACAGGCTCTAGCGTAATATGAATAATAATAATAATAAATGATGTCTTTTATGTTATTATGTACGTGAAGCATTTGATATTGCAATGATCAAGAAAATAATACATACAGATGAAGCAAGTGAGGCCCAATTGCTAACTATACCTGCCAACTAAAGCACCTTTTCCAGACTCACCTGAGCTCTTAAAATTGCTGCATTACTCTCTTTCATACAGTAGAAGGGAATTCATGGTAATTTTGCTGTGCTACAAGGCCACTGAGAAAGTAGTGTCAAAAGCTTTAAGTATATAAAAAAAAAACCCAGCATGTTGGGAAAAAAACAATTCACAAAACTTCTCTTGTGCTGTAACCTTCTAGTGTAAATGACTGTGAAAAAACATCAGAATTTTAAAATTCAAGTATTTGCCAAATTCTACAGAAAACCTGGATCCTTCCTGGCCTGCCTTTACTTTAGTCTATCACCCTGCTAACGCCACCCATCTCTGATTGCTCTCTGTGCAATCAAGCCCCTCCACTCCTAGTTGCTATGCACTTCTTTCTGACTCATCTCTGACCCTCATCTCCCTGCTCTGAAAATGCTAAGCCTTGACTTTTGTCAATTACTTCTGCAGAAAAATAAGAAATACAATAGATGACTAATCCAACCATGTGAACATCAAGACGAGAACATTCATGTTCTAACATCGCTTTGACCGGGCAGTTTCTTTCTGCCTAATCCTGCTGCTCAAGAGTTCTGGATAATTTAGAGTTTAAAGGGTCACACACAAGCCTTCAGCTTCCTACAGAAAACATTATCTGGTGCCTCCTCTCCTGCCTTTTCCAGGGTACATTTCTTCCTCTTTTACAGCTCCAATTGCCGTTCTGAATTTTAAATCCCATAATATATTCCTTTTTTTTTGTCCAGCACTTTAGTATAGACCTACTCATTTAGGGATTTGTTGCTCAGTGCTCTGCAATACAGGCTGCAGTTCTGCCTGTTGCACGCTTCCAGAAGTTTAGTTCTTATTTAAGTTCCCTTATGTTTACTGCCCTTACACCACCAGTACTTGCACTGATGAAGAACTAAAATCTCTAGGCATGTGCTTCACACAGTTCTTAACCTTTCAGAAGACAAGAATGATGTAAAAACAGACAAGAAAAATTGGTTGTGTGTTGCTACAATCCTAAGTATAACAGAAGTTTGATTTTGTCAAGAGGAAATGATAAATGGTTGCTCTTCAGTGCTGTGGAAGGAAAGAAGAGAGCAGAGAAAGAAAAAGACCCAGACAAAACCAAGACCCCAAGACTATTATGTGAGCACATCTCTTCCAAATATTTTGTAAGAGTCACTATGTCAAAATGAATGGCGCATTTATTTCCCTAAACATTTATGGCAATTAGTATTTTCAGTAAGGAGCTAGGAAACTGTCTCCTCTGCCTCTCCCCAGAGTTTGGGCACGGCCAGCCAGGCCCCTTCGGAATACTCTGCTCAATTACCTCTTCAGTTTAATTCAGTCAGACCCCTTTACAGCAATAAAACCAGTTCTACAGATTTGGTACCACACCTGCTACTGAGGCACACTCTTCAGAATTGAAACTGCTGCTTAAAAAATACAGGCTACAGCTGAATGATAGCTTTGTCTCACCTCCCACCCCTGGGGCACTCTGCACCACCTTCTCTCCATATGGTCACAGCCCTGAATCTGTTCACGCTTGGGCTCACCTCTGGAGGTTTTGCCTTCCAGGAACAGCGGGCCAGGACTCAGCGCCAGCATCCTGCCACCACGCTGCAGGTGTGCCACACTCAGCCAAGAACCGAGTCACAAACACAGCATTAAGTCACTCAGGTAAACAGTTTTTACTTTTCCTAACAGATGAATGAAACTGCTAATAAATAAGAGAGAGTGAGTGCACTTTCCCCCATGCTGAAGCTGAGGGCAGCACTGGAGGGCTATGACTTTCACACCATGGTAATAGATATACTTCACTGGAATTGCAGCCTTGTATATTAAAGGTCTTGCTATTTTCAAATATTATGTATCTATTCATAGATATATTCTTATCTGTGGCTTCTCAGCACCATAATGTATGCATGCTGGTGTGCAGTATACCGCTGACCCTAGGATATCACTTGTCATTTGGTTAACGCTGCATAAGATCCAAATTTGGACCCAAATTCGTGGTGCTTGTTTTCAGATGTCACGGTCAAACTGTTAGATGCACGTCCACCCAGACACAGCAAGGAGTCGGAAACTTGTTGATACACACTAAAGAAAACCTCCTTTAGCAGAATGCTAGATTCCAAAGAAAACCAAACCCAGAGTATCATACTCTGTCCTCCCTCCTCACAGCCCGCCCCACCTCACACCACACGAATAACTTACTTCCCCAAAAGGGATATTTAAACAGTGGAACTTGATCCATTTCACAGAAAACCTTCTACTTGTCTGCTGCAATATTTTCATGAAAACACCACTAGTTGTTCTCATAAAAACAGCTCCTGTATATTCCATATCCTCAACACTTATCTCAAGGATAAGTTACGAAATAGTATTTGCACTTGATTCCTTAAAAATTTAAAGTGGAAACCGATAACATCATCATGGCATTCCACTCAAACAGTCACATAATACAGAAACGTTTTTGAGTTGCTCTTCACATACCAGCCTAGAATAAATATACATAAAGAATAAAAAAAATAAAAAATCACAGGTTTACTAGATTGGCATATTAAAAGTTATATATGACATACCCGACTTCCTCATTCTTACTTTAATGCAGTATTGTTTATATAAAACCTAAAGCAAGGATTAAGAGTTGTCACATTCGGATGCCTATCTGGTTATGTATTCCAAAGTAAAAAATAATGACATCTGATAAATTCAGAAAATTTGAATTTAGATTGTTATCCTAAATTATTACAACTGTGAAAATATTTGGAGATAGGATCAGACCCATTTCTAGCAGCGTGTTTTCCTTAATAGAACTCATTTTGCTGCTCTATTTAGTAGAAGACACGCCTTTTTCAGTTTTCATCTAACAAAGTATACTGTAGGAAACGGCAATAATAAAAACCTATCTTTTGTTAAATGAATAGTTGCTCAGTACATGGAACAACAGTTTCCATAGTTTACAGAAAACAGTCGCCCTTCTGAAATACCAGTTCAAAGACTTTCAAAGGATTAGGCAATAAGTACTGCCTACCCACTTTACCATAAATACTGCAATTTTTGCGGGCTCTGTAGTGACAGAGCCAGGTCGTGACAGCAGTGAGGTCGGTCAGGCTGGTTCCCGGCGCGGGGCTGCCCCACCTCACCTCACCTGGCCCGCACGCCGCGTTCCCGGCCGGTGACGCCCCGCCACCTTCATAGTACCTGCGGTCCCCTCTTCCCGCCAGACTCATCGCACTCGGGGCCAGAGCAGCATTTCAACAGGTTCTTGCGTTATTTTTTTTACAGCTCAAAGGTAAGTCTGAGGTGGTTTTTATGCTTATTAGTGGATCTGATTAACAATCTTTTATATAGTGTTTGGCAAACCAATCAGTGCTGTTGTAGCCAAATTTTACTTAAGAGCATATTCCCGAGAAAGCAATTGAAAAAAAAAAGAAAAGTTTTGCAATTCAAACATTAAAGCAGAGAAGTAGGTACCATAAACAATGACAGTAATTCAGTCCAATTCAGACTTTTCTTTATTGGCTACTTCTGTCTCTTATCAAGTAAGTATAGATTTTCTCAGTCAGTTCAGAGCCCATTTTAAATGCTGGGGGGGGGGGAATTGGTGGTGGTGAAGGGAAATGTTCTGCATATGCTACTTTATACCAAATTTCTGTAAGGAAAGGTATTGCTGCATTGCTCTTGCTTTTACTGAGTTTAGTTACACTGAAAATGAACAGGAAATACACACTTAGGAAGCTCAGCCAGTGCACTTCTACTTGTCAGATCGTTAGTTAGCAACAGAGGGGAAATATTAAAGAAAGAATAAAATTAATATTTATATTCTTCTATAATTCACTAAAAACTTACAAATTGTTCTCCCAGTACAAAAATTGAAATACATTTAAGCTTGAAAATTTAATATTCATTGCTCATTAAATTTAGAAGTATCTCATCCTTGGAGGGCAATCTGAATTTTAGAGCGAAGAGCCACGGCAGCAAAAATCCAATACATTTCTGGGACATAATTTACTATTCTTTCTTTCTGAATTCTAGAATATAAATTCTCTGTATCTTGCTTTATATTTGTTCCATCTATTTTTGGATCACTGCTGTAAAGGTAAAAATAATCTGCTTTATGAGGCTTAAAAACGATAGTTAAGTGTGAAATGTCTGAAAATATGAACATGTTACTCCAGACCACAAGAAACAAAGATGTGGCATTAATAATTTGCTCATCATGTCACTGTTTACTGCATAAATTAAAGTACTTTCTAGCCACTACTCTATCAGAGGGAAACAATGCAATGTTCAATTTATTGATGTGCAAAATAATGTCCTTTGAATTTCTAATCCTAAAGATTGTATTATCTACCCATAAGAAGAAGCTGAAATTATTACTTTCTTGACAGTGCAGAGGTTTTGCAGACATTACACCTACCACTGGCAGGTGCTGGGTTGTGTTCAGGAAATACACATTGCAATCACTTCAATATGCCAAAAATCTGCTTTTAAGTACTTAACATACCACTGGATATATATTTATACAAAAATCACCATATAAACATTTATTAGGGTGGGGTTTTTTCTGTGTTGCAGAAATATTCAGTGCAACTCTGAGCAGTTTAAGGAAAACACAAGGCCAGATGCAATGTCAATGCAACCTTCATGGTGAAGCCCATAGACACAGGGGAGGTTGATTTGAATGGGACCAGGGCTTCACCCAGAGTGGGGGCATGCAGATGTTCATGTATGTACACCAGCAGCTTCATATTGCATACTTTCTGCTGTAAAGCAAATTTAATCTTTATTAATAATAGAATAACAAGGATTTTTGTAGCCTTTTTTCAATTTACTTCAATTAAAATAGAGAAGCTGGTGTGATACAGAACTACAGTATCCTCAACGTGGCTACACCTACATTAGCATTTTAATCCACATCAGTCCAAGCCTTACAGGGTGCTCGGTTAATGGAGAGCGATTGTGGCACATTCAGAATAAATCCCTCCAGAAATGTGTGAAAAGTGGGTATCAAGTCCTCAGCACCTCTACATATCTCTTGCAACTGGGCTACACATTTTCCAGCATAGACACAATCAGTGCGTCCTCAGTCAGGTTCACACTGGAGGGCCATATTTATGGGAAATTGCATTCACATCTTGGTGAATTCTTCCAACAGGGGCCACTGTATCTCTTCATAAAGCCATACACCAAAGGAGAAATTTTAGTCTTCCCCTTATTATTGGAACTGGCTATTTTTTTCTTCTACCCAGCTATTATAGGTCTCAGATGAAATTTGACTCTAGCAGCACAGAAACAAATGCGGAGTGCAAAATCCGCTGAAGAAACATGGCAGTGACCATCCTATGTAAAAAACTCATTTTCATGCTAAAACAAGGTAGAAATAATCTAGGTAACTGAACTGCAGCCTAACCCCATGCCGATGTCATTTCTACACACTTCAGACTATGCCTAGTGCACTGATTTCCACTGAGCTGGTGCCAAGTAACATGAATACCAGTGAATCAAAAAGTGAGATGCATTTTTTTCTTACTAATCATCTGTTCATAGCTTCCTTAAACATTTACTTCACCAGCTAATTTAAAGTTTGGGACCTTCTGCAAGTTTTGGTTAATCTATAGCACTGCTGTTTTACTGCAATAGTGCTATTTGGATATTAAGCTCAAAAGGCAATGAGTATTTTAAAGAACTTCAATGTTTTCTAAACTGTATGAATATTAATGTTGCACTAGAAAAAGAAGAGTTAATTATTACACACCAAAGGATTTCCAGGCAGCAGTTCATCACAGTCTGAGAACTAAGAGTACAGAGTCTTCAAAGCAAGGAGGAAGAAACCTCCTTTATGGTCTCCCATGAAGATTACAAAAATAAGCCAATCAGAAAAAATGACAACAAATTTGTTCAGCAACAATATTGACTCCTTTGTACACTGCTCTTAAATGAAGATTACAGTTAAAGGGAAATGAGTGAAATTTCCCTACATAGTTTAGTTACAGTGAAAGGATAATAAGCGACGTGACCAAATCCACTTTGTTCACTAAAATGACAATACGTGGAAGGAAAAACCATGACCCTGAATTAAAACAGTAACACTGTTAAAATGAAAGCATGTTTGAAAACTTTGTAATACACAAGGTTTTTTTTCTTCACTGTTTTTCAGCTATTATTGGTACTACCAAATCAAAATCTAATATTCAGATTGCATAGCACTTCATAGTCATCTGAAGGCCTACAAACTCAAACTGTAAACATAATGGAGGCTGATAATTGAAATCCAAAAGGGTTTTCTTTGGCTTGCTTGTTTGGGGTGAGAGTGGTTATCCTTGGTTTGACTGAAGTAGAAGCTTTCTCTTTTATTTTTTGCTAAATAAGTTACAGGTGTTTTCCAAGCATAGGTCCTTCCTGACATATACCTGACCTCAACTTGGGAAATAAGCAATGTGGAGAAGTAGACCATATGTTAATAAGCAGGTGAAATGGTGTTTTATAAATACACATGCACTTCAGGTAATGGTACAACCTTCTAACCACTAAACACAGAAAACATGTAAAAACAGACCACAAAAGAAGTAAGAATAAAGCCAAAACGAGACACAATGACATGATATTTAATTATCATCTACTCATTGATATAACATTACCCATAGCTGACTGCTATCTACTGCTACTGTATGTGCACTTTCCATTGCTCTGACAGTTACATACAAATAAATTAATCCAGGGAAAATGCAAAATTAAATGAAAAAAACAAAAAAAACCCCACACCAACAAACAAAAGAACGTAACAGCCCTCGTCCCCTCTCCTCAAAAAAACTCAAACAAAACACCTGTAGGAAAAAGCGTAAGGCTGAATATGAAAGAAATAGTTACTTTTTCCAGGTGTACATCTCCTTTCTTCAGAATGTAAAGTACCCACATACATAGATATCTAATTAATTAACTATGCTGAAGATGTAACTTATTAAACGTTTTATTGTGCTGTCACATGAGAGGTTATGTGTGGGAGTTCAAAACTGAATGATCTCAACCTGTCTCATACGTAGAAAAAGCACCCCCTTTGCCAAAACCCCGCAGATATACCAAACAGCATACCTGCTACCATCAAGTGATTTCAAGATGAGTTTTTCTCATCCTTCTCAATCTAACATTTGAAAAATTAATGCATAATATACAGCTTCCAGTTTCCT
>JAOXJK010000040.1:62355331-62373792 GCA_025774025.1 Xenus cinereus
GATGGGGCTTTGAGCAACCTGGTCTGGTGGGAGATGTCCCTGCCCAGGGCAGGGGGTTGGAGCTTGATGATCTTTAGGTCCCTTCCAACTCTATCCATTCTAGGAGTCTATGATTCTATTTGCTCTTTATGTCTACTAGGGAGGCCTTAATAAGAAGCATACTGACATGATCACTGAAAATTTTTCTTCACATGTTTATTATTTTAAAACTTTCATACTTATGATAAATTCACTTACTACTTTCCATGCATTTCCTGAAAGATTTTTTTTTTTCTTTTTAAACATCTTCACAGCAGATGAGAGCCATGCACTAGAAGCATAAACATGAAGTAAACTTTTGTTGCACTTTACCATGTGATTCTATTCTGGGACAATGATATTATCTGTTATCATTTCTTTTAAACTTTATTTACTTTAGTATTATTAGACTGGTTTTGTGGACTACTCCTTATCTATCAGGCTCCCTTTGCTATTATCCTTTCCAGTACGCTTATCAGCTGACATCTTGTTCTTATTTAAACACTAAAACATTTTTATTGCCAAACCTTCTCTTTCAGTACGCATGTCTGACTTCCCCTGAACAAAGGAGCTGGATTATGAGGGAAATAATGTATGTCAAAATAGTGACAAATTGACAGGATTAGAACATATAGCACAAATCTGTGCAAATCTACACTGATCGTACTGACTTTTGCTCAAATTCTGATGGATTTTCAGCAGCATGTCCAGCTGACTAGATACAATTCACCATATGTTTTGGCCAATTGCTTATTTAAGATGTTATTTAAAATCCCTTAGAAGTTCTGTAACATTTCCGGAGACTGAAAGAGAAATTGTTTCAGATCCTATCTAACACAAACCTAGTCTGGACATGCAGTTCTAAAGCGGCTATCGGCAGATACCAGAAAAAAGCAGTAATGTAGGCTAATGTATAGGCAGCATTTCTTTACAGTTCCTGAACCCATAGTGATAGTATGTGAACTTTGTTCTACAGATTATTTCTTTACCTTGCCAGACAGCAAAATACACTACCTAGACAAAAAAATCATCTGATAAAAAATTCATCAGATCACAGAGAGTAACAGTAATGTACTGAATGAAAGGAAATGGAAGTGTAATTCCTGAAATATTCCTATCTTGCCACTATACATGTGATAGTAATTGGTACAGAAAAGAAGTCACTGCTACTGACTTCACTGTTTCCTTGGACAAATGTTGCCTTCTGTTGGAGTGATAAAGTCTTCTTAGTGAAACCAGAACATTTCAAATATCGAATTTTCCCGTCAGGGATCTTCTCATTTCCTACACTTCCCTTGCAATAGCAGATACTACCCACTCCATACTTCACTCAGCAGCCACTTGGCATCATTCCTCTGCATGAGATCCTTTGGCAGAATCACATACATGAAGTCATCCTTTCTACACAATCTCAACAGCAGTTGTGATGAAAAGATGGCAGAGACAGATAATGAAGACAGCTTTTTAATGGGTCTGAAAGACTCCCAATTTTTCAATATTAAATCTGTGGATTCTAAAATGATACCAACCTACACTGAAGGAGATTATGAGTTATAAATCATAATCAAGGAAATGAGAAAAGTAGATGACTACCAAGATGAATGTTGGCATCCAGATGCTATATCAAAATTATCTGTTGTTTCCAAAGCTTTAATACTGCAGCAATACAAATCAGATTTATGGAAACTGGCGCATTATGTATGCAACCTGAAACACTAAAGAATTCCTGAAAAAAACCCCTGTGTATTGGCTTTCATCATGTCAGTAAGACAAGTTCAGTATCACTGAGGTATTCAAGTAGCTCATCACTGAGACAGATAATGGTACCAAACATTACTTGCAATAACCCTTTTAGCAATTTTTCCCTGAGTCTCTCAAGTGTAAAACAACTCTCCCAAAACAAGCCTAAATTAGAATCATTAACAGGCAGAGAATAAGAACAAGCTTTGCCAATGCGGTGTTTCTCATTTTCATTCTCTGGTCAAACTGAAGAGACTTTTTAAATCATGACAGATCAGTTTATTTTCCAAATATATGGGAGTACTTACCTGCTGTAAAGCTTTAGAGCTGTCTTTTCTGCTTTCAGTCCCAAAAAGAATTAGAAGCCTCCTTTTGCTAGTTTAATACCCGTTTTGGGAAGAAGTTTCCCTTAGACATCTTCCACTAACTGCCACAAAGACTTGTAGAATAACCCAAAGGCAAAATAGTAACCTTCTTTTCTAATATAAGACTAACCTAAATACCCTCTGCCTTTTTCCTGTGGAGGCAGGCAAATAGTAAACAGAAGGAGGATCCTGCTTGGTTGCCTCATTTGCGAAACCAGTTTAAAAGCAAAAGGAAGTTTCCAAAGTAATTGCTGTGATAAAAGGAGTTGTCTAGGCTAAAAGCCAGATGTGGCTTCAGAACTTCAGAAGACTGTTTGTAAACTCTGAAGCACTTCATTCAGTAGGTCAGGATGTACAAGGTTGAGATGTAAAAAGTGCATTTTTGTTTAAACTTAATACAAATACAAGGGTCCTCTTTAAACTTTGAAAGAAAGTTAGCTTACTGGCTGCCTATAAACTTTATACCAGTCCCAAGTGCAGGGCTTGGAGAAAACACAGCTAGCTGTTACATTTTACGTGAAAATACAAGAAATATTTTGCTTTAGCACAATGAAATGACTGTTACTAGACAGACATAATCTGTTACTAGATTTTTTTGGTAGCGGCCTTATCTGTTATTAAATATATTTAGTGCTTTATAACATAGCCTAAATTTGGAAGATTCTGCATTATTTTTTTCGTCTTTTAGACCACATTTAACACAAAAGGCTTTGTCTACCTAATCAACAAAATCAAACAAGAACATCCATTATTATTTCTGTTTTAATTCAGCTACCCTTGCAGAAACAGACAAAGAAGTCTGTGAACACAAAAAGTTCTCATTGCAACTGTTTGGATTAAAATATAACTCTTCTCTGTCATTACAAAAGTTTTGTTTTCATGTCATAGATTTCTGATCTGTAAATATGATTACCTTTAAACCTATCTGAAAGTTATTAGCTGGCTATTATTATACTCTTTTTCTAAAAGCATCCCAGGAGATGAAGTCTCAGAGACCAAATCAACCTGCTACCTGTGTTGTAGAGTCCTGTAGTAACGATTATGAGTGTGACTGAGAGAACAAGCTCTACAACAGTTACACGACTCTTGTGAAATATGCATTCAATGCTAAAATCACAAAGTGCCACAGGCAAAATGGATAAGAGAACAGTATAATGGCTTACTGAAGAGTATACTGTATCTAAATCACAGAATCTTAAAGCAATTTAAGCCTTTCTAGATTTTTAGCATGGGATTATTCATGCCTTTATTTGCTCAAAAGCAAAGAATTGCTGGTAAAAAAAAAATAAATAAAAATTCTACACAATACACTATTTCCAGTGCTTGAAGAAGACAATTAGTCAGAAATTCTTGAGGTTAGGTCATTTGTCCTATATTTACAAGCAATTACGCTTAATAGAAAGGAGAATTAAGGGTGTCCCAGTCTAGAGAGACAACAAAAAGAATACGTGTTTTGAACTGAAAATCAGTTATAATTCTTTGGCATTATAGTGGATGAACTGCTGTAGAAAATGCATTGTGATGAATACTGTGATGAAGTAATTACTAAGCAAGATAACATGTCAGTATTATCTGGTGAGACGGCTTTCCCAATGCTTTAGCTGCGTCTCCTGAAAATACTCCTACACTCTCCTATACATTTAGTGAATTTTGTCTTTCATTCAAGACGTCTAGCTATCATTTGGATTTTCCTTAGAAGGAGAGTCCTACACTTTAGATCACTCTCAAATACTACATTTGCTACGTGAATTTAGTTCTTCTAAACTCTCCTAGTTTCTTGAGGTCTCCCAGCTGACATGAATTTCCCTCCATGATGGGAATCTCATGTCCTAAATTATGTGCAACATACATTTTTTGAAAGAAGGCTACTGCCTCTTAGATGAGTTGATGTGAATCATTACAATCATTGATTCTATGGTGTAGGTCTTTTTGGTGTAGGAAGGCCTAACTGCTACCTGACTATTCCCAGGCACAGCCATAGTTTCTAATCCATCGATGACTTTGCATGTCTGCTGATGGATTCCCCTCCTTCCCCCTTCAAACCCAGTTTAAAGACCGTTTGATGAGCTCTGCCAACTCCTGCGCAAAGACCTTCTTCCCCTTTTGAGACAGGTGTACCCCACCTGTCTCCAGCAGGCCTGGTGTCATGTAAACCTTCCTGTGCTCAAAAAACCCAAAGTTGTGACTCTGACACCAGGCTCAGAGCCAGGTATTGATCTGCTGGCTCTTCTTGTTACTTTCCTCTTCCTTCCCTGCGACTGGGATGACAGAGGAGAACACTGCCTGTGCACTTGACCCCTCGACCAGTTGTCCCAAGGCCTGGAAGTCTCTTTTGATTGCCCTTGGGTTTCTTGTTAACAGCTTGTCTCTGCCTGCCTGAAAAACGAGTAAGGGGTAATAATCTGAGGGGTTTACCAGGGAAGGAAGTTTTCTTTTTATGTCTTTAACCTGGGCCCCAGTGAGGCAGCAGACTACCCTGAGAAGTGGGTCAGGTCTGCACATTGGGCCTTCTGCTCCCTTCAGGATGGAGTCGCCTACAACAATGACCCATCTTTTTTTCTGAACTGAGGATGTTTTGATGCTGGGTTTAGTCTGCTTAACCCTGGCGACACCTCCATAGACATTGAATTATCCTCCTCATTGTGACTGGGTTCCCTCTGCAGAGCCTCACATCTGTGTTTTTAAGGGTACCCGGGGAGGTGGGGGAGCTCCTTGGGACACACATCTGCTTTGTCGGGCAGAAACTTGTTCCCACAGCCCCCTATCCTCTAAGTTACCTTGTTCATCCTGGCAGAGAAGAGGACAAGGAGTCTGGCAGTCTTTCTCCCTCTCGCATTCCCTGATTTTCCTCAACTTGCTCACCTCCTCCCTGAGCTCCATCATTAAGTGGAGAAGCTCTTCTACCTGGGCACATCTCCCACAGGCGTGCCCACCAACACCATCTTGACACCGGCACAAGAGCAGGGCACACCCCACAACCCGGTGTCTGAGTGGCAGCATGTTCCCACAGGAGCTCTCTCTGGGAAGCTGCACCAGATGTGGTGCGTGCAGAGCGCGCGGCCGCCATGTTCCTCTGCTGTGTGGGCACCATCGCTATTCTGTGCCCATGCTGGTACCGGGAACCGGCCTGGGATTGCTGCTTCTCCCGGCTTCCAAAAGCCTCAAAAAATGAGCCCCTTGCCGGCTTCTGGCCAGGATTCCCTGGCCCAGTGCAGACTCATCTGCACTGGGGCTGGTCTTTTCAGCAAGTGACTGTTGGAGCGGTTTGTGCCTCGTTTAAATCTGCTGCCTTGGGGCTGGGGGGGCACCGGCCCCACCTCCGCCCCCGGGAGCTGCCAGGCACCAGCCCGGGCTCCCCCTTTCCCCCAGCTTCCAAAAGCCCCAAAAAACAAGCCCCTTGCCAGCTCTCCTGGCTGGGATTCCCTTGCCCAGCACGGACTCACCTGCCCTCGGGCTGATCTCCTCGGCGAGGGATATATGGCAGCCACCTAAATTTCTTACCATGAAAAGCCAATTTATTTAAGCTGCAATTTAGCTAATCCCCTAAAAATTATATTTTTAAAATATTTAAGCACATTCTGACAATGGATACTACTTAATAAAGTTTCGTGTCCATTACCTTTAAAGATGATTTAGTCCGAGGTTCTGTTTTCTGTCTGGTAAGCTTGTTTTGAATAAGCAATGACTGATCTGTACGAGCATCATAATTTCCATGTTCTGAATCATCTGTGTATGTGTCTTTGTCCTTTCCTGTGTCTGAAGGAAAAACAGAAGAAAACAGTGGGCTTATTTTGGGTTATAGTGGAGAGAAATTAACACTATTATAACAGCCACAGTTGAATATTCCTTTTAAGTATCCACTTTTCAATAACTCGTATTCTATCCTTTCCTGCAAAACTTCTTGACTTGAAATGTTATCATGTTTGTCTTAAACTAGAACTGACTTCTATTTTTAGCAGAAGGCTTATAGGAACTTTCTTCTATTAATATTCAAATCAAAAAAGCCCACAACATTCTTCACAGTAGTTTAAAAAAAACCAACCCAAAACACAAAGTGATATAAACCAAATATTCAAAAGTTTTTGTGCTTGGCTCACAATTGTCAAAGACTCAAAATGTGTTACCAAATAGACAGGAGCATCCTGGAGACAAGAGTAGCATCTCATGTCTTAAATTTAGATAAGCAAATCTAAATGCCCAACTCCCCTACACACATGCTGCTCATCATTAGACAGAGTATTTGAAAATTTGCATATTAAGGTATTGCAGTGATCACTTCAGAACACGTTTTAAGAGATGTACACGATGGTGGCAGAAGATTAGATGACACTATTAAGAAAGCGCCTTCCTTCTTCATTGCATTTGTTTTTAATTGCTCAACAAAAGTTTTTATAAAAACTTAGTTGAGTATCCTAAGATAGCTGCAGGTGACTAAAAAGACCTTCCTCAAAGCTTACTAAAACCCACTCTCATGATTAAATTTCCTCCTGCATCATCACTGCAGGCAAGTTAGAAGGACTTAAGTCCCTGAGTAACTCTATATCCTCTATCAGAAGGGACTTTTTTCCAGACATTTCATTTTCTTGCAGATTCTCTATCAAAAATCATGACAATACTTACCATTTACACTCAGCAGGAATAAAATGAGGGGTAATGCCTGTAAAACGTTGGACCATGTAAGTTTTAATGAATGCTGGAAAATGGTTAGTCTTGAAAAAAAATATTTTAAAGATGAAAAAGATGGAATAATTATCCCCACACAATTGTATCTTGGACAAATTGGAAATAGAAACATACTCAGACAAAAAAAGTTACCCACAAATCCTGAGCCAAGTTCTCATCTCAACTTTCACATCAACATGGGAAAAGTCAGGGGAACGGGAAACAGCATTTAGCCCAGTAATTCTAAACCCTAAATAGAAGCCAAGAAACAAATCATGGTTGCTGTGGGAACCACAATCTTGACTTTCCTGAATTTTATATTCATAAAAGCTCATCTGCAACAACAAAGTATTTTTCATTAAGTTGTTCAGATAAATTCTCCACAGTAAGTAGTACCAAAAAAAACCCCAACCCACAATTACCTCATATAGCCTAGACATTTTTGAGATAGAATACTAAACTGGAACATTTACCAAGAGCAGTTTTTCCTGCAATTTAGCTGCTTACATAATGATTACACAAAGTGAGCCCTCAGTAATTTCTGATACTGATATTAACCTCAGTAAATCTGTGAAGGGATTTCTTAAAGTATGAAATAGCCCATTTTAATTGTCAGGGCACCAGCTCAGAGATCTTAGTTATTTTAAACAATGTTTTAACCTAATATACAGGTTACTCTGTGTAATATAAGGAATGTAGTAAAACGACAGTAAAGAAGGTTTCAAGCAGTAGGTATCCGAAGTAGGAAACAGGATACTTAAGCAACTTTACAGATTTGACTCATGCCCAGATGTGATGAGCTCTTAGCTTTACTAAAGCTCAGGGTCTTGTAATAGAAGCCAGTAAAATGAAAAGCAGAGACAGGCCTATGAAACCTAAGCTTTTGCATCTAGTTAGGCCATTTACCCTGAAAGAAAGACTCGACTTACATTAAAAGTCTATTTTTACGAGGGAAGTTTTAGAGGATTAGACATTATGAGTACACCTAACACTCAAAGAAAAAAAAAAAAAACCAACTTTGCAAAAGTACATAATGCTTAATTTAAACAACTTAAAGTTATGAAATGAGTCTTCCCTTAGTGCTCAATGTATTTTTACCTGCTAAACATTTTTATGTTTTCAAGGACACAACTTTTGAATTATACTATGTATTTTCTGTTAAAAAAAAATAACAATTGCCTTCCATTTAGAAATACCTGTTATCTTGTCTGAAATGTACGGTTTAGCAACAAAAAAAACCCCATAAAAATAAAGAAATCTGGAATTAAAAAGGTGTATTTCTTGTATAAAATTTAACAATACTTGCTATTGTACCTTTCAGGAGCTGATGACTTATGCAACTAAAGCAGTGTCCTACACAGTATCAAATGGTATCAAAAATAGGGGCAGAATGAAGATTAAAACACAGCATTTAAACATTGCACTTGAATAAGCATTTGTTACACCCATCTGAAAAAATGTCAGACCAAAAGACATAGCCTACAATCCATATTTTAAAACTATATTTAAAAGTCTGCATTTTTCTTAACATTAATGTAGTTTAAACATTCATGTCAACAAAACACCCACAGCATGCTTTGTAGATACTTTGAATAGACTAGTAGTCCCATTTACCTCTTCTGCAGCACATATTAAAACAAAATCCTTAATATAAATAATTATACTCAAAAAGAAAGTTCAGTGGATTGCATCATACTTCTGTACCACAACAGGTTAGAAAGAATAATTGCAACGTGTGTGTGTGTGTTTGGGGGGGCTTATCTTTTTTTTTAAGTTGAACTTTTTGTAAATTGCTTTTGAGCAGTTTTAAAATTTTTAAATAAAGAGAATGAAATATAATTGGATTAGAAAAAGATCTTGAGAGAAGCTCACAGAAATGAAATTGTGCCGCTAGTAGCATCGACTATGATTTTGTATTCTTCTATGAATAGGTGCTTTTTTTGTAATAAGGTACCCACCACTGTAACAAAAGTAGAAAGTCTCTCTTCTGTAAGAGAGACACCCACCAAGCCAAAATTACATTCTCTTGAAGATAAACTTACAAAACCTAAATCAACTTGAGCTTGATCATTCCTGGTGTCACCAATGGGCACTACAATACACCGTGACCAAACTTATTAAATTCAATAACTGCAGTTTCTAAATTTTCATGATATTTTTATATAACATTTGTCTATAAAGGAAGACTATTTTCTGCTATCCTTTTCTCCACAATCTCTGTTATTTAGATTTGCATTTTAACTGCCATTTGGGATTGCCACAAGCAAAACCAAGATAGCATTCCTGAATGTTGTGGCTGGAGTTGTACTGCCCAAGGATGTTTTTAATGTAACATACCCCAAAAGCAACGATATGGACTAACAGCCTTTCTATTTGACTTGTATTAAAACTATCCATCTTTAAATTCAAATACGGAGTCTTTATTTGGCTGCAGCTCCGCAAACGTCAAGAGAAAAGCTTGGCTGCCTCAAGATCTTTCCCTCTGCTCTGTGGGAAAGCTACTGTTTGCTTCATTTTTTTATTTCCCATCATCCCTTCTCTGGCCTATAACAACTCATTTGGTTGTTATTGTCGAGAACAACTGCCAGCTCTCCCTGCTCTTGTAGTTCTTGGATGGGCTCTAATGCCAACCACCACAACGAGACTGCTTGACTTTGGGAGGGGGAGGGTGTAGGCAAGAAGCCATAGGAGAGTAAAAAAAACCTCAAAACCAGTTCATATTCCTCTAGAAGCTCAGGCTTTTACACCAATTAACAGAAAGATGGCTCCTTAACAGATCTCAGATCATTGCTCGCCTCCCCAAGCGCATGTTCTCTTCTTCGCTGTTAATAAGTGCTGCCCCACCTGTGCCTTACTGGGACATCTGAAAGACATGAGCCAGGAGTCCCATTCCTATATGCCAGGGGACTTCCAAGTGTTCATGATTTTTTAATTAAATGTGAATTTTGGAGTGTTTTTTTTTAAATTATTATTATTTTTTCCTCTTTTCAGAGCTAAAAAAGATCATGCAGATTCTCAGCTGTGTAAGTCTCATCACTAAAATACTGTTTTAAAAAGGCCACTGACTAATGTTTATACATTGAAATACATCAGCTGAGCAGATATAGGGTATTTTGCTTTCAGTTAATCTACACTGCAGCTATTAATTCAGTAAGGTACTAGAGTGAACAGTAAGTTCCAGAAATTTCTAAAAAAACCTTTAGTCAATGTAAAAATATGGCAAGGACCGTAATAAGTGTTTATGAAACACTTTTCCAATTTTCCTTTACTGCAAGATCAAATTAAAAAAAAACAACACACAAACAAACCACAAACCAAAACTTAAATAATTTCTGTCCTGTTGGGAAGATTCTTGGTTAAAAGCAGCCCTCCTACATTAATGTTAATGGCAGATCTAGAGTTATCTGAAAAACTTTGAAACTCTGCTAAAATTTAAGAGATCTAAAGAAAAGAGCAGGAAAAAAGGAGAAAAAAAATAGCATGATTTGTGTAAAACAGAAAAAGGTCTTCTTCAGTGGGAGGACTGCAAATGGGAGGATGGGACTGTTGTATACTCATGTCCATGTCCTCAAAGTGACAAGGACATTTAAAGGACAACTGCCTTCATTCTTAACCCCTCTCTTTTTTTTTTTTGCTTTTGAGTTCGTAGTAGGATTAACTTTTTTTTTCTGTTCAGGCAAATTATTATTGCTAATGCAATCAGAATGTGCATGACCCCTTTGTATGAGTTTTTAGAGTACCTACTAAAAGAAAGAGACAGATTTAAATATTGATCCTACAAAAATTTTATATTTAAAAGACTACGTGCTTGCAGAACTGAGGAAAAAAATATATAATGTAACTATAAAGCATTTTTAAGTAATTAGTATAGCTAATAATAGTATCTTGCTGATGTATTTCACTTAGTTATGTTAATTAAAACTTATGTGGTAGTTGAAAGCTTTTTGAACTGTTGTCACATAAAAAAAATAATTTAAAAATCATTGAAGTTATAGACATACAATTTGCAAGCCCCAAGTGACCTGTTACAGAAAGGAAAATTAATATGGTATAACAACTTCAAGTCAGAAAAAGGAAGGTTTCTGTATTAAACTGTTTAGTTTTCCCTAATGCTGCAGAAGTAAGATAGAAAAGAAAGACTGAATTTTAAATAAAGATGAGGATATTAAATCAGAGACAAGGGTGACAGCTTGTAAATGTAGAGGCAGAGACCAAATCATATTTCATTGAAGTCAATGGGAATTTCACTTTTCAATTCAGTAATTCAAGGACTTCTCTTTAATTAGGTACGTAGTTACTTTTAATTAGGTATATACCTATCATAGCTAGCATACCTAAACATATAACTAAGCAATGTGTTCTGTCAGGCTGGATCCACACTCAAGTATAAAGTGATTTAAAACAGATTCAAGCATTCATCAAGTGGATAACAGATCTCTTCATCCCAGTAGTTGCTTTGTTTTGTTATCTTGTAATCCAGAGGAGATGATGAGTAGCTTCAGCCCTCATACATCACAAAAATCTATCTACATTTCCTGACACCTAGTTTTGCTATGCTTGATGTATGACAGTAAGATTTCCCCTAAGGGCACTTAAAGGATGAAATGTTAGAGATGCTTTCATTTCTGGGAGTCTTTTACCTAACAATGCAGAAGCATTTAGTTTAGAAATTGACTTCTAGGTCCACATTTTGCATCTTCATTTTTGGGTCTTCTTAACTGCTTGGCTATCTTTCTGTCTGTCATATATTTCTGAAGGGCCAAGAGCGCATTATAATTTTATGACAGTTACAGGACAAAAAGCACTTGCCCCGATGTCTCTCTAACATTTAATTCACCAACATATTTTAGATAACTGCAGTGTAGGACAGCAAATGTTTTTCAATTGAAATGTGGCACAGTTATGGAAAGAAAAATTAATATAAAAAATATTCCTAATAGTTTCTGTTTCACAAACTTTGATAGGATGACTTTTGACTCAATCCTTTGAGCCTTTATACATTTAGGGATAGGCCTTGCACAGCTTTAGTAAGAATGAGATTATTGGTTAAGAAATTAATCCCCCTTTGTCCTAATTTTGGTGCTAGAAACAACAAATAACCTGGAGAAGAATATCACTAAAAACCTGTATAAACACATTGTGATGGATTTAGGTCTTCTTACTATATTCTGCTGTGTACTTGGAATACTATATTGTATACATAACATAAAAGGTTTTTCAGCTACCAGTGTATATGCATTTATGTACCAAAACCTACCATAACAGATAAGTGCAGGCTTTTTTCTTAATGTACAATTTCTCATGAGCTTTCAGATAGTGGAAACCATTATACAGATTCTTTCTCATTTTTAAAAACAGCGTCAGGCTTGTGTTACTGCTTTTTGGAGGAGTTAAAATTGTGCACAGAATCGGTACAGGCAGATTAAATGCCTAAAGCACTTGGTATTTCAAACCTCAGTATTAAGTTCAAAGACCAATTCTTATTAGTTTCAGTGAGCACTATGCTCATAATGGATCACACGGTTTCTTCATCCAGGCTCCCAGCTCTCTGGGCATGAACCGGCTCTAATATGGGAGCTGGACAATTCCCTCACACACCAGGTATAGGAGAAACTGTCCTAATGCAGCTTTTCAACCATCTCACAACAGTCAGAATAGATGTGATGTCCTTACCTATGGCAGGCATTGCCTGAGGGCCACACGCTTTTGAAAAAAATTATTCTAAAAGTCACAATGGAAACATCGTGCTTCTCTTGAAGCAGAAACTGAACCTGGTTTTCTTGACTCACATCTTCTGTGATCTTCCAGCCCCTCCTTTCATGTAAACATTGTATGTATTGCACAGGTTATTCTCTCCATTTCATAACATCACTCAATCAAAATTCATTTACAAACTTTCCTGTAATCACAGAATCGCCTAGGTTGGATTGAGCACTGAAAAAAGTTATGCTACTTTGTTGGATTGTTACTTTTGGTTCAGGTCTTCATTTCTCAGGTCACTACATTGCAGCATGACGCGTAAACAAGGGTGTTTCTTATATATAACCTTTATAACGACGGGTTCAGGATACATTCAGAATACAAGGTAGTGGTTACAGCAAAATTATGAACTACAGTGTTTGTGGTCAAGTTCTTATTTAGGAATGATTTCACGTCATGCTAAGGAAGAAAAGTAACAATGCACAAATCATAATTAAGCTAATTCTGAAAAAAAAAACCAGAATAAATTAATTAGTGTTGTTTTATTTGCTACTGAGTGTTGGTTTTATTTGTCAAATAACTTAAAATTAGGTACTCATTACATCTAAATCCTGAATGCCAATTTCTATTGACTGTATTTATCCATTACTCATTTTTTACATCTTACTTGAAATGAAATATTTCAGTCTAACAGTGGAGGGCAGATCCTCTGATGATCCTCTGTCATTTCCAATGGTAGGATCTGCAGAAAGCTACTTATATGCTTATTTGCATTAGAATGAGCAAATGGGATTTTTAAGTTAACAAGCAGACTATCAGATTTCACAAGTCTTTCTCCAAGTCTAACTGAATTTCCAATATGGCCTAACTCCTGAAAATCTTGATGCCTTAGCTATGTATGTGATAAACTGGATTTTTAAAGGCATTAACCTGTATTGTAATGAGAAAACCCTTTTGTAAATCTGGCTCACAGTGTTTGAAAGTGAACATAAAAAAAGGAAGTAAAACCTGGCAACACTAATGATAGTGATTTTAACAACAGAAAAGGACCTAGCAAATGGAAAAACACATCGCATACAGTCCAAATACTGCCACTGTCCTTCTATCCCTTTTGATAATCTCAAAGGATGATTTGAGAAATGATTGGACCATCCAGTGGAATATTACTATTTTTGTGAGCCTTTGCACCTTACACAGTTCTTTCTCACCCATACCACGCATTAGAAGAACGTATTTATCTCAGTTATGTCAAGAAAAAAGGGATTCTTCTTAGAAAA
Organism: Xenus cinereus; assembly: GCA_025774025.1. NCBI lineage: Eukaryota > Metazoa > Chordata > Aves > Charadriiformes > Scolopacidae > Xenus > Xenus cinereus. The sequence goes on from JAOXJK010000040.1 coordinate 62,369,094, forward strand.
AGGGACTTATTACTCAAATAAAGTAAACCAAAATCTTCTACAAATCATGTAAATTCTCTTCAGCTTAATTTAAGACTACTTCATTTTCAGTTCAACAACGAAGAACTGTTAACTTCTCTTAAACTCAGTCAATTGATTTCTAAAACGCACACTGAAAACTCCTGTAATTTTGACAGAGATTACTGAAAAGGATTTTTCAACTGGTCATAGAGATAAAATTCTAGTGCAAATAACCTTCATTACAATTGTTTACTTTAGATTTCTCTTAGAAAAGACGGCCAGCCAAATTTGTGATCATTCAAAGATAAGGTTCATTCCCTAAATGCATATGATGGCCTCTAAGGAAAAAGAAAAGCGTTATTTTAAAAATCTACCCATTACTGTTTCTTTACACATGCATGTGCACACAGATATACCCCACATCAGTGGAGCAGCTCCTGAATTAACTCACTCATTAGTTAACCTTAATGTGGATGCAATTCTGGTATGTTTCTAGAACTTAATAAAAAATTGTTTTCCTCTAGAACTTTTTTTTAATGTGACTTTCTGTATGTAGTTCCTATGTAGCTACTAGGAACTATTCCCCCCTTATTTTTTGCAGCTCCAACTAAAGCCATGAACTATTATTGGTAGCTGCAGTAAAGCCAGAAATTCAGTAATTGAAGTTAAAGCTATGTCATTTAATCCAGCTGGCACAATCAAAGTAATTACTGAGCATGACTTTCAGAAGAAAAACAAATCACAGTAAAAACAGAATGGAATACAAATATACACTACATTTTTAAGCTAGCATCCACAGACAGAAGACTTTGGGAAAAAAAAAAGTATAACGGTGAATTCCCTTTGAGATAATGAATGTCAAATGTCTGAGTGTCACTGGTGTATCTTTCAAATGTATTAAAAAATGGATGACACTAGAATTATCCTGTTACAGCAATGAGTTCAGACTTTAATGTCCAGGTTCTTGTGCAACACATATTTACATGTATCTACAAATACAACACAAGTATTTTCATTTTTTTTCTTGTATTTACCTCTTATAAGATCCTGACAATTCTAAAAAAGTATGAAAAAGATTTTTCCTGTTTTGCTTAATCGTTTAGGTATTTGTGACTATTGCATCAACATGATAGAATAGTCCAGGTAAGTCCTGTATCATAGGTATACTGTTGTTACCTAAAACAGGAGTGAGACTTAGCCTGACTGTCTCTGTCAACTCACATAAACATCTCTCCTGTCTGGCATCAGAGATTAGACACCTAGGCAGTAAATACTTCTTACTGTCTCTCTAAGAGTTGCTCTGAAGTCTTCACATTTCATACTAGAACAAAATCCTTAGCCATCTTTCAGGAAAAATTTCAGGCATTACCTCAAGACAGTCTGTGACAATGTTACAGAGTTGGTCTTTCCCGTACGATTCAGTAACTGAAACCTCAGTCTTCCACTTCGCTCCCCGACAGCTTCAGCAGCAAGGTACTGGTCACTCTATGGTGGTCTGCTCCGTGGTGAGAAATCCTACCCTCTTCTAACCTTGCATAAATATTTCTGAAGAAGTCTTGACAAATTGGAATGGTCTCATCAAAATCTTATTCTGAAAATTCCCCCATGTGTGTGGTTACAGGATCTGATGAGCTACTTGCAGCTAAATGAGTTAATAAAAATGAATGTGTCTTCTTGTCGAGAACAAATTCACTGTAATTAGTTTTTTACTAAGTACATTATATTGGTCAGCAGGCATTTTGGTCTCTTGGAGACATTTTCTGAAAGGTTAAAAAGCAGGAATCTTTCATTTATTTGATGAATAAAAATCTTAAAAGTAGCTGCAGTGGAGCTAGAGGGATTAATGTTCTTTGGTGAACTGGGAACTCTGATCTTAGTTTTATCTTTTATGAAATCAAGTCACAACAACTGACAAAGATCACTTAAACCAGAACTTTCTACTCTTCTGTAACGCAAACACACAGGAAAAGAAAATGCTTCTTCATGGAAGTAGAAGCAATAACATGATTTTTCTCTGGACTGAACAGCAAATTCTACAACCACACTTTGAGAAACACAAGGCTTTAGTTAATGTCCAGATCCAATCAATAGGTGATTTCCACCTAGGTAAGATCCAAAAGCCCTGATTATAACCTTCACTGGGTAGGAGTTTCCATGAAGCTTTAGCTAAGCCCTGAGCACTCCAGTGCATCTGAAACCTCACAGTTCATATCATAAGCTACAGAAGCTCAGTGTCTATTATTTTGCTTGAATTTACTGATTCCTGAAACTAAAACCACTACTTACCACCTAAAACTGACAGGAAAAAGAACATAAATCCATAATGTCTTTCATCCCATTTGTCTGTGTTAGTAGCAACAGAGGTGTAATACATTATCTTCTAATTTTATAAATCCATCAGTGTCACTAACTAAACAAGTCCAAGAGATCTATAGCCTCTTGATTTATAGTCAACTGCAATAAATAAGAACCTTTCCTATGAAATCTTTTATCTGATTCCTGTTAATCCCCTTCTCACAAGAAGATAGTTTGTCTCTGGACACAATTCTGGAAGAGGAAAAAGCCATTTGCCCTATTTTAAGTACAGTTCCATGATGCTGCCTAATTAAAAATTCACCACATTCACTTAATTCAGCATTCTTTCACATTCTCAGGAGAGCAGTTTGAAAAGGTTCACTAAGGAGATGATACCCATTAATCAGTCTATTTTGCAAACTCCATCAAAGTGCCAGAGTACTGATTAAAGCATGCAGCAGTGCTGCATCATTTTCACCTATTTGGTGATCAAAGTTCAAGAAGCAACATTCCTTTTTTTCTTCCCCACCCCCTTTTTTTTTTTTCCTTGCTCCCCAGATTCAGGACAAAATCAACAATTTCAGTCTTGGAGACAAATTCTTACCCACATAAATGCAATCCTCAAGTGCAAACAAACAGTATTTTGAAGGCTTACTGAAAGGCCATTTTTTAAATGTACCTTTAACTGTCCCTGATTTCTCTTCATGAACCTAGCAGGTAACGCTGATACTTTATGTAAGGAAACTCTTACTAATGACTTTTGAGATTTATTTATAAATATTGTTTCCTTTCTTGCTTGTAGCTGAACATCCTAATCAATCACACTTCTGTAAATACAGAAAAACTTCACAGTTTGCAGTGATCTAATTTGGGATTAACTCAACAAGATCAAGTTAACGAATCAAGGTATCAAAGGGCTATCATTTAAATATTCTTCTGTCTCTTCAAAGAGCATCACTGTAGGCAAAAGAAGAGAAACATCCACACCAAAGTTTAATACACTTTTGAGCTGAGAATTAATCTATCTTCTCAATTGCTTAGCCCTCCATTTTTCTTTTCAGGTTAAAACTAGGTGACATGATTGAAAAACAGCACATCACTTACTATAAGAAAGAATTCCTGCTGCCATACTTAAATATGCAATAATATCAGCATGTATATGTGTAAGCAATTAGTAAAAAATAGAACAGGATATTAAAAAAAATAAAAATTGAAGCAACTTATAACAGCGAAATCTTCTAGTACCCGTGCTTGCCTACCCAATGAAACCAATTACACTAAGAGAATGCTTTAGCTTCAACTGGAACCTTAATGAGACACATGGTTTTCTTATAAAAAGTTCATGCCAAATTTTTGGTCTGTGTCATGACTTTGGAACAGTTTGATTTTTTTTTTTGGAGGAAGTATCAATTTCACTCATATTTCCAGTAGCTACCTGATTAGGAGACCTTGAAGAGCCTCGTACCTATCATGTATTTTGGGCATTGAGAAAAATCAATGGTAAAATGTGAGAGGAGAACAGAAATAGCTTTCTGAAAGCAGATCTCTCTCATCTAGCATGAAGATGCAATTTCTAGTCTGATATACATTGACCGTGAGCAAAAAGATCTTTCACAGTAGTTGTCCAAGGTGCAGCAATCCTAGATGAGTAATACATGGCCGGGGAATTTAAAAATTAATTAATTTTGGAACTCACAAATTACTACAGGTGTGTATACACAGGCTCATTTTACAGTCGCAAGGATAGGATTATTCTAAGAACTCTTTTCCTACTTTCTTGGACCTAATTAAATTATCAAAATGGCATGAATGCAGGTAAAAATATGCCTCAATTATAGCTATTTTTCTACTGCTTTTTTTTTGCCAAATTGGAACACCTTTTATACTTGAATGCCTAAAGCAAATATACATGAGTATAAAAGTAAAAACAACTAAATAACAACTGCAGCCATGACAATACTGAATAACATGACCATACTGGAATAACAACTCAATAATAATAACAACTATTTCAAAGGAATTTCGAATACATCCTTCCAAGTGATTGCATTACAAAAGATTGTTAAGGGGAAAAGTTACACTGAATGCATGAAAAAAAACACTTCTCTGTCTTTAGTCCCTATTTACTGTTAGTCTGAGGTGAGAAAGTATCACAAAATTTATGATAGGGCGTATTTCTTTAGTGACATTTAGTCTCCTCTTTCAAAGGACCTGGCAGTTCAGGGTAAATATGGCCTTTCCACACTTAAATACTGCAAGTGTAATAGAAGAACCATTAATTTATTATTATTTCAGTTCAGACAATCTTACCTAAAAATGGATCGCTGTATTCTGTATTAGACAGCTTAAGCAAGTTGTTTTCCAAAGTCTCCATCACTTTAGCTGGAATAAATGCAATATTCAT
>JAOXJK010000040.1:62373892-62390313 GCA_025774025.1 Xenus cinereus
TAAATGCAATATTCATATCAGCATTCACATGTATTTTGTGAGTAAAGGACACATTTTTCTAAAGCTGTCAGTGACTCAAATGAAAAACTTTAGGCTAAAATTTTGAAGAGCGTTTTCCATTGATGGAAAAAAGAACAAGATCACTTTAGTGAAGACTTTCGCTCTATTTCTGAGAGTACAACTCCGTTAAATAAGAGTAATTTTTAGTTCCTATCAACGTTAAGGAAGGACTTATCAAAATTTAGTAGCAGAAGCCAGCCAATTTAATTTATTCTAAAAAGGTTCACACACAGTTGGCAATAGTGTACAGCAATAACTGGCAACAGGTGGCACACACCTGGGATCTCCAACAAGACTAGTCTCTTTGTTAAGGCATGTTTGTCTGTTAAAATAGAAATCCTAACATAAAAGTAGTTCTTTTTTCCAACACAAGCCAAAATTCATAGGCATGTTCTCCCTTTTTTTCTGATTCTCTCCATACTGCTTTACCCTGATTCTGCTGTTCATGAATGAACACATCTACTCCTATATGTCCATGCTTAAAGACACTTCTTGCTAAATGCATAGTATTTATTTTTTCTCTCTCTCTTAGGACAAACTACAGAAACCTTCATGCTCTTTCCCAGCATACAGGAGCACTTTCTTGTCTTGTTTGCAGCGAGAGGGAAATAATCTGGTAATTCAGAAAAATAAAAAAAAAATTACTTTAAGTCTCACTTCAAACATCAGGGAGATTCACTCAAGAACTCAGTATCTTAGTTCTTCTAGTTGTTTTGTGCAAAAACTTCTCTCCAATAAATCGTAGACATCTAAACAAAGCAAAGCTTATCAGATGTCCCTATAATTTAATGAAAGATGCTAAAAAATCATATCTAAGATACCACAGGACTTCAAACGGTGTTCCCATAGATCTCTTCCATTCCCAGTGTTGGAGCAAGCTCCTGGAAGGGAAAAACCTCCTACCTCGTTCTGACACTACATCCACCGTAGCTGTAGATGTCCCTGCACTTAGAGGCTGGGGCTGGGGCTGTGGCTGCACACGATTTGGCTGCAGAAAAGACGAATGCTTGCTCAGACTCTGAGGATGTGTTTGGCTCTGGGCTAGGCATGGCATAGATCTTCTAGAGGGTTTTAATGGATGCTCCTTCACTGTTTCACTCTTGCTCGTATTCATACCTGAAAAAGCCAAAAGAAAAAGAACATAAGCTTTGCCATATTAGGCAACGACAAAGACACACAGCTAATTATGAATACTCAAGGTGATTCATCCGCTTAACAAGCAGCTCTCCAACTAAACAAAAATGTTTAAAATATTTAAAGTTCAAAGAGGAATAAAGAGTTGGGAACAAAATCCAGGAATTCTTCACCTACCCTTTCATCAACATCCCGCAATACAAATTCACAATATCCTAAATTTGATGTTTATCAAAAAGTCAGATTTTTATGAGAAGAAAAGATGTTTTTGTTCCTCTGTTAATCCGTTGCTGACCTTCAGACTCTGTTAACTATTTCTTATTACTACACTAACACACAATACGATTTCTCTATTAGTATATTGAAAAGGAACCAAAAAACCATAAAACCAGTTGTATGAAATTTTTCTTCACTGAAATTAATTACACTGACTGTGGATAAATGACTTAGTAGTTATAATAGTGAATCTATTTTATTGCATCCTTGCTAAAATGTAGTTTGAGATTTTAAACAATTAAATCAGCTGACATTGTGTTACACTGCTTAACAATCATTCAGTTTTCAAAGTAGCATCTACTACTTCAGCACATTTTGTTTGTCTGACTGGCTGTCTCTATTCTGAGTGTGATAATGATTTACAACCAGAAATATGCAACTACCCTTTCAAGATGATAATGTTATCAGTGTTCATCCCATTTAACTCCCATTTTCTATTTCTCCCCAAAATCTCAGGAATTTGTCAGACAACTTCAATTTGAACCCATCAAAATTTGCAAAAACAGGGCCATATACAGCTATCATTATCCATAAATATGCTCATTATTCCTCTTTAGTAATTATAATTAGATATATTAGATGTATTTTTTCTAAATGTTCAGGTTTGACAGATAGTAAGTATTTAATAATGATTATAGAATGACAATATGATTTTACTACTGTGGCTCTGCAATAAGTATGCCTCTAACTGTCTGACAGTATTTGGCACAAAGGATGTTTTATAGGCACTATGAAAACTTAAAATAAGTCTATTCTTGAAAGGCTCTCATACACTATAAGGTGTGACTTTGGTTAGAAAAAAAAAAGCTAAAATAAAGATGCTAAGGGCATTCCATTCTGTAAAATATTTACACTTTCCTTTCAAAGCTACAAAATTAATTTCCCCTTCACCATTATGTTACTATATTAATGCTCTTAATCCTTTTACCTGTTGGGTAACCCTTGTGAAAAAACATTGCAGAAGCACATGGTGGGAAAACCCCCCACATTTCAAAGTCAGTCAGAACAAAACAGTTGGGCCAATGATTTGGAAAATCAGTTGTTTCTGAGACAGAAGGAAATTAAGTAGCTTTCCTAAGTTTAAAAGGAAGAGAAACTCATTATTACGCATCTTCTGACTCAATCTAGGGCATTGACACACACTATCCTTGTAAAAACTGAGTAATTCAACACTGAGCAAAACCCAAGTCCATAAAAGAGCTGATATACTGATTCCAGCTCCATGATGGACAGAGCTTGTTTCTCTTGCTTTTGCTTACAGTCGCGCTGTACCCCACGAAGCGGCAGGTCAGGCAGAAGATGCTGGAGCACGGGTAACTAAGCCTGAAAGCTGGGGAGCAAGAGACCCACTCGGGAAGGACAGGGGTGCTGGGCAAGTCAATCTCTGCCCCCGGGCAACCCTGATTGTCACAACTTAAAAATACAATTGAAAAAAAAAAGTCCAATATATTTGCACTAATTTTCCAAGGTGATCATACTGCCCTCACTAATTCAGTAGCTAGTTGCATGATTCATTGGATTTCTTAATTTTGCATGAAGCTTTAAATTGTTTACAAAATTAGAAATACATTTTCAAAGACAAATGAATTTTTTATTGGGTGGGCTGGCCACCAGCTAAGCACCACACATCTGCTTGCTGACCCCCCTGCAGTGGGACGGGAAGAGAGAATGGGAAGAGCAAGAGTGAGAAAACTCACCAGTTGAGGTAAAGATAGTTTAATGTTTAATGAGTGAAGGAAAGAAGGAAAACAAACCAAACCAAAACAGTGATGCAGTGGCAATCACTCACTCACAGGACGATCTGAAGAAAACTAACTCCATCCCAGCCAGACCCAGTAGATGCATTCAGAAGTTAATGCCAGAAATTTTTGCTACTCTCTTGTTCAAATGCCTCAAGTTGTTCCATCAACAACAATATGTGACCTCTGAGAGGCTGCTGCCCTTCCTGTCCAAGTGAACTAGATGGAAACACACCACAGAAGAAAAAAAAAACAAAAAACATAGTCCCCAAAATATCTGAGAAATCGTTACGATCAAGGATATTCACATAAATGAAGATTACAAATATCCATTAATATTCACCTCCAGCAAAAATATAAGGCAGAGGAAAAAAAATAAAAACCCCAAACACAAAATAACTATGGTTTCAATGCCAAGGAAAATTGACTACATGGGGTTTGCTATGAAGAGTGTTAAAGCCTCCTGTCTGTACAGGATCAGCAGATCTGTGATTGCTGCACACAGTGTCAAAGATCCTCAGAAGATTAGTGTAGAGAGTCTGTTTTACCACGCTATTTCTCTGCCTGACAGCACAATTTACTCTGCAGCATGTTCTTATAAATCTTAGACTCTTCGTGATGTATATTACCTCTCTCTGTGCTAGAAAGAAAGAAGTAATCTAAACATTTCTGCTGCTTGAAGTGCCATGAAATTCCAAGGAATTTTCCCCATCAAAATCTGTGCTACTCGAGGAAGGACATCACACTCAGCAAGTCTCTTATCTGAATCTCAACATATGAGTCTGCAAAGAAGGTACTTTGGCAGGATACTCTCCACGCTTAAGTATAATAGCTAAGGTTTAAAAGGGTCTTTCATTTAAAAACTTTCCAGAGCTCACAGAACATGCTTTGCTTCACTGCAAGTGTTGCTCTGTCAAAAAATGCAGAACTCCATTAGTCCACCGAGGACAGTTCTTTCAGATCTGCAGCACAGCATAACTGTCCTTGGTCCGATAGATTAAGTATTAATTTAATAGGAGGTTAAAGCAGATAGAGGTAAGCTTTTGCTGCCTCAGAAGGTGTCATGGGTCTTTAAATAGGTGTGAGCAGAAAGGACTCTGTTCCTTAATAATTCTGAAATGAACGCTGTGTGCCAGCGGAGCAGGCAGTGGCACTGGGTTATAGCTCCAAGGATGCCGTGCTCAGAATAGAGAAATGCTACATAACCTGTCTCCTATGCTACTTGCAAGGTTTCACAGAATCATAGAATGGTTTGGATTGGAAAGGACCTTAAAGATCATCGAGTTCCAACCCCCCTGCCGTGGGCAGGGACATCTCCTACTAGAGCAGGTTGGCCAAGCCCCATCCAGCCTGGTCTTTCTGAGAAGTATTCTTTGAAGCTCTTCCTAAATGGACACACTTATTAGACCAAAATCTACAGTAGTTAGACATAGCAACGGGTAATATAGAATAATATATAAAAAGATGTATTTCGAAATTGTTCTGGATGGCTTTAACGATCAATTTCTTAAGCTGTGATACGCTGTCAGTAATTATGGAACCTAGCACATAATTATTGCTGTTGCCAAAAAAGAATGTTTCTTGCATCTGTATTGGAGTCACTGTGTGTAGCAAGATGAATCACTTTATTACCAAAGAAATTTACAGTAATACAAATAACACACACTGTCATTCAATTTTAACAACAATTTAAGTGATACATATAAAAAAGAATATAATTGTTTTATGAAGCACTGCCTCAATTTAAAAGAAAATTACTCCCTTTTGTTCTCTCTCACTGTAAATTTCTCTGTGCAATTTCAAACAGATTCCTTAATACCATACTGTTTCTGCTTGGAGAGAGAGATTCACAGCAAAGTAACCTCAGAGCACATTTACTGTTACGCTAGGAGTATGACCTACCTTCATGATTGAAATTTAACAGCTTAATTCATTCTCTGTTAGTGTGTCAGAGTCCAGTTCTGTGATGTAGTAGTTTTGCTGGCATTAGCTGTTGCACGCCAACGCTCACCCAGCACTGGCACACAAACAGCTTGTGGTTGACACCCTCGAATGGGTCACTAAACTGATTTACTGAAATTATTGTTATTCCTTCCTCTCTTCTCCATGGGGGTGTTTTCTAGAACCTGTACCTTTCCAACTAGAACTCTGCTAATTTGGATCTGCAATAAAAGACACTTATGCACTTAGCAAAAAAAAGCATAAACTTGTTTTTCTATTTGAACTGTATTTATTGCTTCTTTCCCTACAAAATACTCCTCTGGCACTTAGCATGAGTATGGAAATAAGTATAGCACGCGTATAAAAATTTCTCACGTTGGAGAAAAAGGTGGTTAAAGTTTATGGTTGAATCAGATCCTGCCTTTTATTTTAGCACTTCTGCCTTGGAAAGTGTTCTTTCCGAGGGGAAGCTGGGGATTCCTATCATGTAGGCAAATCCCTACATGGCTCAAAGCCAGAATAGCCAGCTGTACTACGGCTTCTCATAGCTTCCTGGCAGAGCAGGCAGGAAAGATGGAGCTAGAGTATGATAAGCTTTTCTGATTGTTAAATCAGTATGCACAATTTAATGCATGCTCGACATTATGCCAATCTAGAAAGACTCTAAATGAAGCCAGCTCTCAGATGCCTCCAGGTTTTGGTGATTAAAAACAAAAAGGAAAAATTCTCCTATGCCTCATTCTGTGAGATACAAATACAGGCAAGCATTTCTTTACTATTTAGAGAAAAAAATAATTGCATTTCACTTTCTCCTAATTTTACGTGGGGAAAGTTTGACAGCTAGTCCATATGCGTTGTTAACCCAATGCTGGAAGCACCTTTAGCAAAGCTGGACCAGTGTGAATTTCACAAAGAACAGCCAAGTAACTATTGTCCATTTAATCCAGCATAAACCTTAACATAAAACAGGAGTAGATACTATTTAAGTCACATCAATAGCAGTAGCTTTATAGAGACATGCTGTATTATAATGCCCACAATCAGTATCAACAACACGCAGGTCTTACCAACTACTCATATCATCACAAGTTTGCTTGAGAAAAATACTTTCTTAATTGTAAACGAAACTTCTGTAAAGCCTTTGGTTTCACATACTAATTAAACTGAAATGTCATTCATAAAATGCATTAAACAGACTGAGAACCTGATCAATCTCAAATGTTTCTGTCAACGGCATCATCATAACAAGAATCTTTAATCACAAAATATGAAGAAAAGCTTTCAACGCTTTTCATGACATTTAAGTTTAATGTGAAAATTCATTTCTACAGTATCAAGTACAAAACAGCTCAATTTTGAAGAGCATTTTGTTTTCAATACTCAATGGATCTAGCAGGTACTTACTGCTAAAGAATAAACTCACTCAGATTGGCAGCTTACAAAAGAAAACTTAATGCAGGATAATTACTCTATTAATAATTCTAAGAAACCAAAAAACACTTAATACCAAAAGACACTTAATAATGAAGAAGTAGTAAATTATTTCAGTAACAGTGGAAGTTTTCCTATCTATTTGTAATACCTCAACAAAGGGTATTCAGTTTCACATATTAGACCTTAGACATTTGAGAAAGTCATGAATGAAACCATACTTTCCTTTTTTATATAAAAGGTGGAATCAAACTGGATAACCTCTGAATTCATTTTATATTCTCATAGGAAAAGAACAAAATGCAACAAGTATTCTTATTACATTTACAAACACACTTAAAAAGCCTCATCAAAACTTAAGAAAGCAAACCAGTCCTTTCCTTAAGAAAAAAACCCAACAAACAAGACACACACAAAACATGGGAGAAAACAGCCTTTAAGGATGAACTCTATTTCTCTTTAATAATATCAGTATATCATGAAAGCTTATGAATCCCAATTTTCAATTTTTAAGGTATTTTTTCAAATCACCTTAAATGCCTTTTCCATTATGAAGCAAACAGATCAACACAGAATCACAGAATCATTTAAGTTGGAAAAGACCTTTAAGATCATTGAGTCCAACCATACATCATTGAGTCAAACATTATTCCTATTAAATGTTTCAAATGTAGCCACTTGGGTGAGTGTAACTGCTAGGCTAGCCAATAAATACACCCTGAATGACAGTAAGTCATTGTGATGGCATTTTTCAATTTCATCCCACTACACAAATAACATCGATTTATGAAGGTGTTTATGAAATAATATGCAGTTTAATGATACCATCAATCATGCCTTTGATGACTGCTTCCATTAAATACCATGATTTTACTTCAACCTCCTGCAGTTTGAAGTACTGTGAAAAGAGGAACATAAACAACTAAGTAAACTGTAAATTCCTATACTCACGCTAGTTTTTCTCTCAAGTTAGACACATAAGAAATAACTTTCAATACAGAAGCACAGCTAAAAGGAAGCTAATTGGTGGGATTTGCTGAAAGTTCTCCAAGAAAACACACACAACAGGACTTAAAAAAATATAGTTAGTGATTATTTTAAAAAAACACTGAATCCTGGCGTACCAGTTTTCAGAAATGGTGAGTTTTTCCCTATAGATCTTGTAAAAAGTATCAACATTTTGTACAGTTTCAGTTCCTAATTTTTTATTTTGTAATACTTTATCCATTAGATTAAGAAATAGAAAGCTCTTACTTTACTTATTTAGATAGCCATAGATTTTGATGCCAGATCATCTTTTTTTTAAAAAAAAAAAATATATTTTTTCTGATGAGCTATTTCAAAAGAACTACTTTGATATAGCACTATAAGGAAGGCTTAATGGAACCCTATCAATATTTCAGCTTTTTCTCTTGACTTGACAATACAGCAGCACTCAACTTCCCAATAGCACTGTAAGTACAGCAAACACAAAGGTTTAAAAGTCACGTAGGCCTTTTGGCTACAGGCCTTCCGTGGACAGTGATTTTCAAGTAGCTGCCCCTTGCAAAAATAAAAATCCCTTTCTGAGACACTGTTTCCCAGGAAAAGTATCCAGCTTCTGTGCTGAAATGCTTATTGTTGGCCAGCGCTTAATTTAGTAAGAGATTCTGTCCTCATGACCTCTGCATGCTAGTGTAGTGATAATTATACATGTACTTCTGGGTCACTACTAAAATATCATCTAGGGTTAAAAATGATCCCTAGAGGACTCCACCGGAAAAGAAAACTCATAAATAGCTGTTTTACTATTTTTAAGTTTTATATTTGTGTTTGGGTTGGCATTTGATATCCCCATTACTATGGAACTCTCTTTACTCCCCAGCGACACCATCTTCACCTCAGCTTTTTCCCTTTTTGCTAGGGAAGCGAACCAACAGTGCAACAAAATAAAGGATGCAAAGACCTTTGAAGACATTCCTCCCACTTCAGTTATGTTTGCAAACAGGATTCTCTGATACTGTAACTTTGATTGCAAACTCTTTTCAAATAGTCATGGCCTTATTTTTCTCATAACTATATCAAAAGCAGAGTAAATAAGCAAAAAAAAATTAATACAAGCACAGACGTACTACAGTGCTTTCATGGAGAACGAGAAATTACATTTCCTCCATTATACACCTCTCGCACTCAGGCCAGTGAAGCAAAGACCTATTTCTTTGTGGAAGCAGCAGGAAATTCGACTGCCGGAATTAAAGAATTGCTTGCAAGCTGCACAAACCTCTCCTTCTAAATATAGAAGGTTGGCCTTGCTCCCACATGGCACCTACCAGGATAATTCCTGTAATGATCAGCTGAAAAGTTAAAATGAGGTCTACTCCTTTCAACAGCTTTACCTTGATAAAAATTAGATAATTAACTCACAGAATGAGAGAAGTAAAATTACAAAAAAAAGAAGTATAAACATGTTTTCATTTGTGATTTGAAAACATATATCTACAAAATATAGAAAAGTTGTCCCAAATTTATTGAGCAAGATTTATTGGAAGAAGCCAATAAGATGCCAATATTTAAGGGTTGCTGTTTTGAAACATTAGAAGTATATTTTGGGGCTTTTGGGGAAATAAAGACATTTATCTCATGAAATCTCCAAGCAGTCTTGTTATACCTTATGCTCACAGAATTTAGCAAAAATGAAGGCTTCTATTACAGAAAACCTCTTGTTGTCCCCAATAGCTCTTACTTGAAGACTTTTAGGTCTCTGTATGGTATGGATTGTCATGTATACACATAAAACGGTTAGTATTCCCACCTAAGTACAACCATGTTACCTACTTTGGAATCAATATGATTCAGCCGACTTTTGAAAACAGCACATTTTTCACATCCTCACCTTTTGCTACTTCAGCCTATTTTCTTGATTATCTGATACAGGCTCCAAATCTATTCTTTCTTTCCATCTGATCGAGAACTGCTTTAAGACTTCATTTTCTCATCTTGTCCGCAAGGAAATTACTTTTAATGAAAGAGATTTCAGTTTATGGATTTTGAAGAGTGTCAAAATGGAAAGGAAAAATGGATTTTTATTTTTTGTCTACAAAAATTTTATTCAAGTTAAATGCAAAACGTTGGGTTCAGTACCACATCAGTAAGGCAGGCCTAATACCAAATTTAACATGTCAGAGAATACTGCTCATTTTGTACAAAACTTTGAGATGGTCTCATGATTACTATTACAAAGAAGATTATGCACTTTCCTGACATTACCCATGCTAGTGAGATGTACTTTAAGTATTTTTAGGTGTCTGATTTGTAGATAATAGCCAATACATTTGATCTTTCCCCCAAAAAATGTGGGAGAAATACAGTTTTAAAGTAAAGCACAGTTCAGACAAGCAGAGTGGATTTTTTTTGCCAAGGGAGTCTACTTGCACAGTTCAGAAAAGTAAATAGCTTTAAACAGTGATTTCATTCTAAAGCTTTACACAATACCCTTTATAAAAAGTTTACCTCCATGATTATCTGGTCTTACCTAATCGAACTTTAATTTTAACAGAATGACTTTGGTGCCTGACTAATCAATACTACTTGCATGTAAATAAGGCAAAATATTTTTGTGCTTAATTGAACATGGGATTTAAAAGGCTTCAGAAGGCTGCTGACTAGTCTGGAAGATCTCCAAAGTTGTTATAAACATATCTGCCAGAAAATATAAGAAATGCAACAAAAATCCCCAAGCCCAGTAACATAGTAAATCCCCTGGAAGGCTGTGTGTCCTCCTCAAAGTAGACTATTCCCCAGACCTCATTCTTGGAATTCTTCAGAAAAATGCTTTCTCACAGCAGCCCCAGGAGACCGGGACTGGTACAATTGAGTTGATTTAGCAACAACATAATGAGGTTACGGAAAAGGAAGAAAGTGCATTAGTGCCTTTTAATAGAGCAAGCGATGGCTTAAATGCACCAAGCATAAAATGAAGAGGTATCAAGGGGTTTGAGCCAGGTTATAATATTCATGTGCTAGCCAAACAGAATAGCAAACAACTGGAGTGAACAGCTCAAGAAGGCATAAAACTCAAGACTTCAGTGCTTTTCTCACTTGCACATCCAAGTGGCTCTGTTCCCTTTTCACCTGTAGAGATGAAAGGTCTGATAGCAACCAGCTCCTTTATAAGCAAGACGAATTGTGAAATGTCTTTATTCACCTTCTGTCTTCTGTCACAGTTGGTCAAATTAGAAGTCCACAAGTTGGAAGTATGGTCCTATGACCTAATTCACATTATAACTGATGCAACAATAAAGGTGTTCAGGTAAGACAAATGGCATATTACCAAGCCATCTTGTTTTGTGTACTTAAAAAAAAAGTCCATAGGAATATGATTACAAAGCTGTGGTTTTGCTCAGCTTTCTGCATATGTTTTTGCAGAACAATATAGAAAACCTGTATGAGATTTGCCTTTGGTAAAAAGGATAACATGTTGTGCAGAGCAAATCAGAGTTAAAAAGAGCTGTTCAGTCAGTAGAACATTAATAACCCAATATTCCTCAAACTTTGGTGCAAATCTAC
Organism: Xenus cinereus; assembly: GCA_025774025.1. Taxonomy (NCBI): domain Eukaryota; kingdom Metazoa; phylum Chordata; class Aves; order Charadriiformes; family Scolopacidae; genus Xenus; species Xenus cinereus. Next base: position 62,385,019 of record JAOXJK010000040.1, read on the forward strand.
CTGGCATTTAGTTCTGTAAAAGCCTTGGACAACAGGGAAAAAAAAAAAATTCAACCTGCAGATTACTTCACTTTGTATTTCAATTCCAGAAACCGATCCAAAATTAGGAATGGCTGATTAACTACACCTACATCAGGTGCACGGTGCTGCTTCAGGTCTTGCCCTGAACTCTGCTCAAGCATTTACCAACTTAAAAAACAAAAAAAGTTGCTTATTTTGGTCATTGTATTTTCAGTCATAAGCAATACTGCTCTGTATATTTTCAGTCAGATGTGGAAAAACTGCTCCCTGTCCCAAGATTTCATTTACAGACTTGGTTGTGGTTTATAACAAACACCAAGCTCTCAGTCCTACGATTCCAGTTCAAAGGAAACCTGCAAGTAGGTTGATTATATTCAGTTGAAAAGCTGATGCCTCCACAACTTCGGTTGAAAACTGCAGTTAGGCAGAAGGAACTGAGGACAACAACTTGACCTAGGCTTGCAGTATTTCCATGGGAAAAAAGGTGCAGTGAAACTGAATAAAAAAACTGAATTCATGCCAGAAAAGATTTGTTTTGGGATAACATTCTGCTATGGATTATAGCTGAATATACTAGAGAATAACCAGAAAACTAGCATTCTCAGAGAAAAACCCAAATATTTTTTGAGGAGGATTAGTACATACCTGGCAGATGGACTGGTGCAACAAAAGAGGTGGTGGAAAAATACAGATATTATAAAATTTGAAAATAAATGAGTACAAAAAAATATATCAAGTTTAACATCTTTTTGGTGCCAAATAAAAAAAAAAAAGCTCTGTGAAGATTTTCACATTTTTAAAAAATGTTAAGATGAAGAGAGATCAAACCAGACAGTAATTGACATTTTGCATGGATGGATGATATAGCAGACGTTAAAAGCATGGTACTTTGCTAAACATAAACTTTTGTGTACTGTGCAGAATGGATGGTTCTTTAGCAGAAAATGGAGTCCTGTAACCAGCTGAGCATGGTCATGATTCTTTTGGTCAAGCAGGTTACAGGAATACGCAAGGCACAGAGGATAAAGCACTGCAGCGTAAAATAATCTATTTTTAAATGCAAGTATAAGCACAGCCTGAATGGTTGCAAATAATAAAATACATATAAACATTTACTGAAGGAAGGTGAAATTTGGGATAAGATAGTGCTTTATCCTAATAGGTGTAATTAATGTGAAATAAAGCATTCTCACTTTTGTGGATGTAAATTTCTCATTAAAGAGGCATGAAATGGTCCAATATAAAGATACAACCTAAAAAGCAGTATCAAAGTAAACAGACTAAGATAAGATAGTCAGAAGAAAGCATCTAATAGCATTAATATGCTGTTTAGATTGAGGTAGTTTAAAAAATAACAAAAGGGTAACTTGAACAAAAAGGTTAACTTAGAGAGCACAAAGAAGGACATATATTTATAGATACTTAAGCTGAAATCTGTTATTTGGACACTATACTAATACAATAAAGAGGGGTTACACTTTTCCATTCTTGTATATCAATTACCCTGCCACTTTTCTAAATCACCTTCTTTATAACTTGTATATTTTCTGGTCATTTGTCTGATAACAGGAAAAAGATCAGGAACACCTCTTCCACCTTTACATTGATTTATGATTTATACTGTGCAGGCAAATGGAAGGGTCTATGTGTTTTTTCTAGTAACTGTTATAAATATAGTTAATAACTAGTTATCAGGGTGAAGATGCTGTACCTAATCCATCCCTCCTCACATGTCCGGGGACCTGACCACCATGGCAGGAACCCTGCAAAGAGCTCAGCCATGTGATGCGATTTAAGCACGCTACTACTCAGTTATAAACATTTTGAAATTGTAGGAACTAAACAAGCATGTGTTTTGCTGCACAACCATGTGTGCAGCTATGGTGCAAGTGCTTTTCTTATCAAGTCTTATCTTATAAAGTTTTATAAAGACTTTAGGGTCAGAACGTAGTTACGTAAACCAAAAGATGCTCACCAAGATCACCAGCAGGCAACAAAATGCAACCAAGTTTTAAATGCACTACTTATACACTGAAAATAAGATGGGATATTCTTTGCTAAGCAGAACTTTACAGGTCCCTCCAAGAAACCTAAGCTTTACTGTAATAGCAAGTAGAACTTGGAGCTTATAAAATGTTTCCTGAGATGGTGCTTGATCATCCCACACCACTTGTGTGTCTGCCCTGTCTTGCAGAAAGCGCCGACAGCTCTGGGTGAGAGCTGTGCTACTGAACACCCCAGAAGGGAGAACGTTACTTCTAATATAGACCTTCTCATCCTCCCTGCATTGTAACCTATTGGTTCCTCTCATAGCTTGCAGTAAATAGCAGCAACGGTACATATATTTTTCCAAAATATTCCAACACTAGAGATTAATTACAAAATACATTAATACAAAATATATCGGTGCCTAAAAACGCCTATAGCTTAACAGCCAGTAATTTCCATTTTTAGGTTTCATAAAATTTTGTCTAACTCCAGCCATTTTGACAGAAGGCAAAAGCCCCAGGCTTTTTTTTTTTTTTAATTTTTGCGAGTTTCGATTAAAAACAAAAAAAAGTGCTTTAGCTGTTTCAAAAACACTAGAAAAAGATATATTTGCTAATGCTAAAAGGAATTCTGACATTTTCACTGAATAGCTATCTTGCCCACATGTTTTAGAATGGGATATATGAATTTGCAAAAAGCCTTGCTTTTAAATGTGCAGAAAAAATACACCCACATTTGGTCAAAGTATAAACTCCAAAAAATCTCAAGTACATGTTAGATAATTTGTTCCCAAGCCATGTGCTTCATCCACTTCACGCTCTACATTTTTCACCTTGCACACTACTAATTCAGGTGTGCTCTAGTCCTTTTGTCCATCTTTCCTGGCACACGTGCTGGGGAACTCTAATAAGATGCTGAAAGCTGCTGGCACCCAGGAAGAAACGGGGGGAGGGAGAAGGGTATGAGTGCACTCATATGAAACAGACTGAAAAAAGAAATCCTGGTTAAAATGCCCTCAAAATATCACAAACAGTGTGAATCCAAACACCGGTCACAGAGTATAATTCTCTGACAGAAGGCTCGCTTACGTTAATTATTTTTCATAACCTCTTCAGATGGGAAGGATCTATAGCTGCCTGGTTGCGTAGTGCTGACTAGAAGGAACACAGAAAGCCAAGGAGACGGCCAGTACCTATTTCCCAGGGACAAATCTGATTACACTACCCCTATTTCTTTCTAAAATAAGAGTACCAGGCCTCACGAGAAGCATATTGTATATCCTCTGCCTTGATTTAGTAAGGCTTTTGATTATATTTTATATGAAATTTTCATTGTGGACACTATGCAAAATTGTCATAGCATGGATTCAAAAGGAGCTGGCCCCTACTCTGAACAAAGGTTTAAAAAATAACCTTTTTTTCATTAAAAAAGTGTGACACGATAAATATATTGAAATATTTGCTATTTCACTTTAGAAAGGAAAAATGGATCACAGTATACAAAGGAGCACAGGGGATGGGAGTTAGCATACATCCAATGAAGAAGCATTGAAAAAACTGGGGTTGTTTAGTCAGGAGAAGAATGAAGAAAGACATCGTAATAGTCCTCAAATATGTAAGCAATCACATATTTGAGAGGGAAGCCAATCATTCTCCCTCTCCTCAGCAGTCAGGGAAAACAGCAGTGAGCTCAAGTCGCAAGAAATTGACATCAGTTTTGTTGGAAAAGCCAACTTAAAAAAACTAGGAAAGCTTCTTAACAGGCAGCATTAGCTAGGCCTAAAAAAGCATGTATAATAACATTTTTTTTAAAACTCATTTTTTTTAACCCTGTCTAAACAAGAAAAAATGATCTGTCAGAAATAAGATAGTAATCCTAACTTGTGGATGAGGAACAGCCTTTCAGCCCTCTGCTATGACAGCCATGCTCAGGAGATGCTGCAGTTCTGTTAAGAGGCTTGATGCTCTTCTGCTTAGGTGTGCTGGCAGTGGCTCAGACTTCAGCATCCTCCAGGAGTGTTTCCATCCAGCTCCTCTGAGTCTGCAGGTTCTTCTGCAGCCCACCGCAAGAGAGCTGATTAAATGCAATAGGATGTGCAATACGATATCTGCAATTAAAGCTGGAGAAGCCATTTATGTTCTGGCTTTTCCGAACTGATTGGTGCTGCACAGTCTACACAAAAATAACAGTAATGGCATATGAAAGGAATTCCAGTAATAATGGAATAAATAAGAATTAACACAGCATTATATTAACTACAATATGAAAAATACCAGGTATTTATGATTTATGTTCTCAGTAATTTCTCTATCAACTTTTCTAAGTTTTTACACACTGAGATCCCATCTTCTAGTTCCCATTTACCTTGCATGTTAAGCTAAAATCAGGTTATTATTTTTAAGTTGCCTTCAACAGATGACTTAGGAAAGTTCTTCTCCAGCCTCTGGTACTCAAAACTATGAAAAAATACATTAGTCAATATGATTTGAAGAAATATAAAAGACTGGAGAAACCAGAGGAACCCATCCCTGCAGACATGCTCACATGGTGCTTTTAAGGGTTCGATACAAGCAAAGTCATTCCTGCAGATGGCCTAGTTTTTACAATAGTTCCATTAGGATTCGCAGCCTCGCAGGCTTTCTCTCAGCAACAAAAACTGTGCTAGAGGCTTTAACTCTTTCAGAAGGAAGCTTTGGACCAACCTCTCAGAAGAACTTTAAGACATGACAGAAATTGTCTGGAGGGGTTTGTTCTTTCTTCACTTTCTTGTGTGCTTCCACCGCTGAGGATCAGCCAGTTTTCCTGTTTGCTTAACTAACTAGTTCCCTTCTACTTTAAAAGAAGACAAATGAGTTTGCTGCTAAACTCTGTGATAAGCTAATCCATAATCACCCAAAATTTCATACTACATTTCACATAAGGATTTAATGGCTCAACATGTGAAGCCATCAAATAATCCCTGGATTTAAGAACCCCTAAGTACTTATCTACAAAAGTGACACTAATGGCTTCAAAGCTCTTTGTGCAGACTTTTAATATGTATTCATATGGTCATATGCATTTCAAAATGTGTCTAAATACTACCATGATAAGGAACACATAATAAAAGTAGACAAAATGTATATAAAGCTGAGACCAGGAATCACAATGATTTATTTGGTGGTGGAAGAAAAACTTCTCAAAGCGAATGAAGATTAAACTCACTTAAAGGAAATCAATTCAAATCTGGTGAAGGAGAATAAAAGCAGTGAATCATATGGAAATCACTCTTAATATTTAAAAGGA
>JAOXJK010000040.1:62397621-62414845 GCA_025774025.1 Xenus cinereus
AGAGTGCCTTATTTGTTCCCTAATTTATATATTTGGACTTCTTATTAATTTATCAGAAAGAAAAAAGACAAAAAGAAGAAGGTCTCTTCCAAACATGAAGATTCTGTAATTTGTCTGCAGATCACTACAACTGATGATACCGAAGAACCGAGCGATTTTTTTCTTTACCAGCTTCGCTGTAGCTCCCTGTTAGGTTTCAGGGGCTGATGAGATTTAGCATGTGACAAAGGCTGCTTAGAGCAAGACACAATGAAAAGGCTGTTAATTAGATGGCTTTCTTTAGCCTCCTGCAGCAACCTTTGTACCAAACCCAAGTCAGCTACCTGAACATTGGGCCCACGTAGACAGCGCAATGTGCCCTGAGACATGCTGTGGAGGTGTACAGAGCTATTTTAAAAATCTGTAATTTTATAATTCTCCTAAATTACAGGGGAAAAGTTGAGATCATTATTAAAGCACTTAAAAACTCTAAAGGTTAAATATGTGAAAAAAATGCTTACCAGTGCTCTTTCAAAGCCTATGATTTAAAGAGAAAATGACATCCTTTCAACAAATACAATTAAGCAAAATGTACAGAACTATGCAGCTCTTCTATATTCATCTTTGCACCTGATTTAGATTTCAATATTACCGTAAGATATTTTTTCTTTTCATGAATAATGTCTTTTAACGGACCAAGAATAATGTCTTTTATTAATGTTTAACTTTAGGAAATTACAGAATAGCTCACATAGAATATAATTTTTATTTCTCTTTTTCAAACCCAAATGCAAATCTTTAACCATTATTTTGTCACTTCTTGTAATATCCACTGCATCTCCTCTCATAAAAGTTGGAACATCCTCCTAACCAGTGTTATTCCCTCAGTGCCTTTGCCAGAGAAAGAAGGAATTTTCAACAAGGAGAGGCTGCAGAACCATGTGTCCTGCAGGATACATGTCTTAGTACACATACATACACACTCGCATGTGAGAAATTAGAGTGACAAAAGGTCTGTCTTGATAGCGCCTGTCCATTGAACACACACAAGGATCCAGCTCCAAAGACTGATCTTATCTTTGTACTACATTGTAAACACAGGTGAAGCATCCTGATGAACCTATCATGCACATTACCTTTTAAAAGTAAGATACAGATTTTAGGGTTTTTCTTAGAAAATATAATAGTCTAGCATCCCACTTAGCACAGGCCATATAAGCTTCACATAAGTTAATTCTACCCTTCCTGGGTAGCAAGGAAGCTGTACAGCAAGAAGCTACAGCACCCCCTGAAAAGCTAGAGGTGGTAGTTACACTGGTCTACAGACAGGTCAGTCTGGTTTTAAGTATGTGTTACTTCCACAAGCTCTGCTATTCTAGGTAGGAGGACTGAAAATGTCTCATAAAATGTGTTTTCCACAATCACTGCAGGCTGAAGAGTATTAACTTCAGTGATTTTGCCTTATGTAAAATAAAATTATGGCCACTGCAAAGTATAAATTTAAAATAAGCCTGCAGTTTCTCTTATCAAACATCATGTTTATATAACAAATTGTCTCACTCTCTAATTTAAAATACCTGGAGAACTTACAATTATTTTTTTGTAACTTGGAGGTACAAATACCATGAAATTAATCAGAGATTTATTCTTCAGTTAGATTGCACGATCTCACAATAATTATTATCACAGATTGTGTTTAATCATCTTATTAATACAAAATAATACACCAACTGGGGACCAGGAAGGCACTTCAAATTTTGTCTCAACATATTTTCATAGTCCTGTGTTTTAGCATCCTACAAAAAATAATTTAACAGTGCAGGTTCAGGGTAACTTCATAGTCTGAAGCCTGTGAATAGTGAAGACATTAGAATGCCCATGAAAATACACTTGACTCTAGAAAGGATTTGGAGTACAGTCTAAAAATAAAAGTTTTTTTTCCTCTCTTTGCTTGGCAATTTTTAAATTCAACACATTTTTATACAGTATATTGCTGTCACATCAAACAGAGTTAGTTTATAACAAGATGAGAGCACAACAAAACGACCAGAATGCAACGCCATGCCAAATGCACAAGGAAATACCCTTTTTTTTCTTTTTTTCCTGTGGCTATACAGTTATCTAACATTAAAAGAAAAAATAATCGCAGTTGATGCTACTATACTGTTTATCTATTAGAATATTCAATAACAGAGAATGCATTCATTTACAAAAGGTGAAGATTATTATAGGGCAGAGGGGGAAAAAATCGCATTTGACACAAGGAAGAGAAATTGCCTGTGGGGAACATCCTGGAGTTCAGGATTGACAGAACAATTCACAGATATTAAATTCAAATATGCATCAAAAAGCAGTTTCTGGGTACTGTTTAAGGAACAGCTCTCAGCAGACACTGCAGCTGGAGTTACTTAAAATTCTACAGAAAGTATTCTGAAAGTGAAACATACTTTGAAACTGTTCAAATCTTAAGTCAAAACTTTTATTAACCCACAACTGCTTGATTTCATACCTGGAAAGGGAGACAGGCAACCTGAAAAAATTTAACTTAACTTTTCTTACAGCATTTCTCAGCGCATTTATGACAGTAACGAGTACTACAGTGCAACATACATAGTATCAATTTAACAGCATGTAGCCCCATGCATTACTTGAGAAGACTATTCATGTGCTCAGAGTTAAGAGTCATTCAAGCAGTATTCAATATTGTGTAAATTATGTTCATTAACATCAAACTTTATAATAAAAAAAAATGTGCATGCATAGCTTTCTAATATCACAGCATAAAATTCTAACCATTTCCAACCACAGTGGAATAAGAGTCACCAAATACCAGGAAGCCCCCAGTTAATCTAAAAATCAGTTAAATCAATTAGACCATCTGAAAAACAAGATAGCGGACCCTGTTTAATAGAGGTTATTAATCTTACAACAATTTCTTAATTTACTCTTGACGTTTGCAGCTTTTATTTCAGATTTACAAAAAGTTCTTATCTCCTTAGAAGCGTGTCTAGCTTTTATAATTATGCTAATAAAAGATATTGTCTCTACCACTGCAAAACTTGCCTCCCTTTTGAATTTAGAGCTGACTTTAGAATTATTAATATTATTATGTATTCTGTGTAATTAAATGCAGAAGAGTTATATCCAACAAAAAATCAGAGTCTAAGTTAAATCCATGGAAAGCTTTTCTATAGGCAATTATTGTCCTTTTTACAATTACTACTAATGTTTTAGGATTTAGAAACTATTTTAGAAAAAAAAAAACAAAACACGAATTGGTAAGAAAATGATGCTGACTCAGGAAAATATTGATTGAACAGGAGAATACCACCTAATGAACACATATATTAAGGTTCAAATATAGAGTAGATGGATCAACCGTATTTGGACTTCAGCAATATGAATGCTTCAACCCTTGGGATTTGCTAGCCTAAAGACCGTTTGATTTTGTTCGGTTTGTTGGGATTTTTGTCTGAATTCTGCTCCAGCCATAATGCCCAATAAAGAACTCTACTTCAAATCTATAAACTACTAGCCATCACAGCCAGCACGCTCTCATCATGACAGCTCTCTCTAATAAGGGGCTATGCGACAAGACCAGGTGCTAACATGATGCCACAGCTTTTCTCATAGTCCGCTCTTTTCTTCATCCCAGCATAGAGGCAAATCATTACATCCAACTGACTACCAAAATCTGCTTTTCTATCATAACTTGCTAGACAACAAAAATGGGTCCAAACTTTGATTCTGGTGCTATGACAAAACTGTATAGCACTCTTCTGTGTTTATAATGCTTAGGTCCCCAGCTAGGGGGAATACCAATAGCTCTTGCTGACATGAGCCATAAAAATTAGTACCTTGATTGAAGATAATGGAGCTGAACACCTCTAAATCTTAAGTATCTTTTGCCAGAAATATATTTCATAAAGCCCTATGTAAAACATTAAAATAGATATATATACACACACATGCAAAATTGACTTGGAATTTGAGGTTCACTTAAAAAAATCCTCTTGTTTTTTTAGGGGTTATAACATAGTGTTTATAGGTAGATATGTAAAGAACAGTAATGAATATGAAATTAGCATAAGTAAGATCATGCCCCAGTGCCTCCTCTTCCTGTGCAATCTTGTTTCCAGTCACAAATAATAGATTAGTATAAAATAAAGAAAATAGGAGGAACAGAAACAGAGCTCCTAAATAAATTGTAAGGGCTGATTTCTTTAGAAAGAAACATACCCCTAAACAAAGAAAAAGACTGAAAACGCACAAAGGTTCTTTTCAAGTACACTTCAACAAAAAGCCTATTGTTACATTAATTCTAAAGACAGCAATACTCAGCTGACAACCATTTCTAAGCATCAGCATACAAAGCAATGAGAAACCATGATTTGCAAAACCTGAAAATTATTTTCTAATAATTTATATTTATAGATGTCTCCTTTCACTTCCTGAGCTATGCAGAATCCTTCAAAGACAGGAAAATAAGTGTTTTCCAAATTAAATGGAAAGTTGCCTTCAATATTTTATTTTTTTTCATGGCTAGAAGGTTTTTCTAATTATTTGTTATGACATAGTCCTGGCTAGGCTGCCAAGAACGTAACTATGGACCTTCCTGCTTTTCCTGTCCTTCCACCCACAGGAGCCACAGGCTGCCTTCTCAGCAGCCCTAAATGTCCCATTCTGACCAGTGACAGATTGTCCCAGTCAGGTTATTACAGAAGACACTTAGCCCATGTCTTTCCAAGGCCATTCACGGGGGACAGAGGCATTTTTAGGGAGGAAAGCAAAAGGAAGACTAAGGAGAAGGCAGTTGCAGAGCTGGGTCTTTTCATGAGCAAGCGTGTTTCTGAGGCTGTCTAAAGTACCACGTGGGAACCTCCAACTCTGGGGCTGCCCAGGACTCCAGTGAAGTAAAAGCAGTTTAAAGGTGACATCTAATTTGCACACTCTGTTTTGGTATTAGGAGAAAGTAAAATGCCTTGGGTATTATGAAAGAGCATAAAACTTCTTGGTTTGTGCTATAAGCTTTAACACCTAGAAAATAGCCACCCCCAGAGAGAAGCAGGCAGGGAAGAGCTTCCTAGTCTCACTAGAAGAAAAGAAATTTAAAATCAGATAGAATACAGAATTGGTTAATTTCAGTTGGAAGGGATCTACAATGATCATCTAATCCAACTGACTGACCACTTCATTAAGGGCATTGTCCATATGATAGGGCTAGGGCATCGCCCACCTCCCTAGGAAGCTTGAGCCAGTGTTTGACCGCCCTCTTGGTAAAGAAATCTGTCATTCTCCTGTTTTAACCTGAAAAATTTAAGACGGACATCCCTAATGATCCCATTTCTTTGAGGTATCAAATAAAACACTTAACATGACACTTAGAAAATTTTATAATCACCGATAATTCTGAATGTTTCTCTTAGATAAAAAACCTTGGAGGAAGGCATAGAGGAGTTATGCTACCTAGTGTGCTTTAGGCATGGCATAAAGATCTCATTATTGGGCAAGGCGTAGCTCCACTTTTAAGAAAATTAACCCTTTCCCTCTATGCAAGGCATCTTTGTACTATTTCAGTACAAGTAAGTTAATGTGGAAGCAAAAACTATGTGTGGGGACAAAGTAATCAAGATATCAGGTTATGCTAAGGCATGCTTTTTAATTTCATATGCGTAAGTATAAAAATGGAACTCATGAGAAACTGGACGTGAGAACTGACTGGGACCTTACCTTGGGTGAGGAATGAGAATTTTTGTATTCTAGAAGTAAGATACAAAGAGGATTTCACTCAGAAGGAGTACCTGTGAGTTTAGGCATCTTTATGAAATGTTTAGTGTTTGTGATAATGAAATTGTCAGGCAAGAAAGCAGCTCCCTCTCATAAACAAATTAAAAAATCTTAATTTGCTTAAAATTTTCTTTCATTTTGACACACGTCCAGAACTAATATTTTGAGCTATATTCATAAAATTTGGCAAGAGTGTGAGAAAACATGAGACAAGAGATCCTTTTTTCTATTTATTTGCTCTAATAAAAACAGGCTATAAACTAGCAGAAACAAAATCCTCTCACACTTGAAATGGTATTAATGACTTGCTAAACACAAATGGAAAATAACTTCTCCAAACATGGTACAGATTTGACTCTGCTTCTGAATGGGGAAGAGAGAGATGCAGACATATAATGATGCTTGAATAGAAGGATGCAAATGACACAAGGGAACTCCTTTCCATAAAGTATAAAGAGAACTACACACCAAAAAGCCAAAATCAAATGGCAACCAATTAAAAATCAATCAGCAGTTGGTTTTCAGGTATGATTATTTTTTTATGCCTAAGAAATTTGGGTAAGTTTTTCTTGCCTAAAAGATAACAGCAAAAAGAGGGGGGGAAACAAAGGAAAGAAGATGCTATTATATGAGGGAGAGACAAAAGGAAGACAGGAATTTGGAGAATAACTTTTATGTATTCACTGTTTTAAAAAGTGTTTTGGAGTTTGACTGCTATAAACAAGGGGAAAATCAGCTTCTTATAAAATGTTTTTTGTGAAGCAAGTCAATAGAAACATTCCTTTGATACAGTAAAATTTCTGTATTCTTCCTTTGCTTCAATTGAAAGCACTGCAGCTGTACCCACTATTTTGCTTTTATATTCCTTCAGGTAAAATAGCAAAAGAAATAAGAATACACTCAAGAAAAAAGGGAATCTCAACTCTATTCTTTTCTCTTTTTTTTTTGCTATTACATAAGAGCAATTATTGTGCTTTACAATATGAAGTTTGGCCAGCGCTTATAAAAGTAAAACTGCTTTCCAATGAGAACTACATTTCTACTTCCACCGTAAAAAGAAATCCAAAACTTCTCAAATGAACCAAATTCACCAAAAGGACTTTCAGCCCTGCTACTGAATTAATACCATAATACTCCATTCAACCAACAGCTTAGATTCAATTTCAGATAAAATAAAAAATATTCTTATTTGGCATTTGCAGGGAAGCCAAAAGATTAAACATTTTCTGCTGCAGTGGTTCCAGCTCTCTGTCTCCACAATCTTTCAGCCTTTGATTTCAAATGTTTTTTCCAGAAACTAAGGAAATGCATTTTACTGACAGAAAACCTTTGCACAGTATCATTAGAAACACTTTATCACTATAGCTGTTCATTTTGATTACATTCTTGCTGGACTAGTTACTGAAGCACAAAGAAATATTGACAACAGTGGAAATAAACATTACCTTTTCATCAGAAAAATACAACTTAAAGGAATATCTTTTCAAAACAAACTAAAAGCACTATACTTTCTTATAATATCCACACAAAATTTTAGTGAGGTAGACGCAAAAGAAGAGCTTTCTGTGCTAAAGGTCTGACAATGCCATATAGAACTAGCTTCTGCATAATGGTAAAGGTGGTACGTATGGGGCATATAAGCAACCAGCCTGAAAAAACACCAATGTATCTAAGTCTTTCAGTTCATTTAAAGTCTGCTTTTTCTGATACACCCGAGTGCTAAATATCATTCATTTTTGTCTCATGGAAAATTTAAATAGAAAAAATTCTTTGTTTATATTTTAAGTTAATTTATAGAAAAAGAACTTCTATACTGAAAACTTCAGGAAAAAAGTCTTGTCTTCTGCTACCCTGAAATTTAAACAACTTCAAAGCTTCTCTTTTTTTTCTAGAAGAAAAATGGTTGAATGAAAAATTGCTTGCAATTCCCAATCTTTTAACAGTCTCAAGCAAGATTGGAAGAAGCAGTGCCAAGGTGGTCCACATTTAAAGAATTTAAATTTTCTTAGAGATCTCCAGTCAGTTCTGGAGGACAGAATGGTCACTGAACTGTGAATAGAAAATTAACTTTTGAATGCTTAATAAATGGAACCTCAAACCAAATGTAAAATGTTCTTTGCCTTCACTGAATTACTATTATAACAATGAATGTTACTTATGTGATTTAAAAAGTTATTCCATACATTAAATGTTGTATTTATTCAAAAAAATTGTGTCAAATGAAAGCATCTTAGAAATTCTAAGCTCACTGAAAAATAGATATTCTCTCACATAAATCTTTATAACTAAAATTCTTGTAGAAGTCCAGTAAAGCTACATCTATTCAATAGAGTCAGTGCTAACATTAATAAGCAAAATCAATTGGGGTGTAAAGTTTTCCTTTTCTTTCAAACAGTGCTAATAAAAGGATAATTATAACTTCAGATTTAGACAGTAAATATTTTCATAACTGATTTAAATCCTAGCTATGATCAAAAAACAATAATGGAATGGTTTACTACTGCCGTACAGCTTTAAATTAATTATTAAAAAATAATAATTAAAAAACCACAAACATGGCAAATAAAAAGATTTGGGGAAAAAAAAAATCCAAAACAAAACAACTCAGATTTCTTGCTGGAAAGTTGTAGCAAGTAGTACAGCCTTACATGGAAAGACACCTCTACCCTCCTGGTTTTCACACCAAGGTAAGCGACAATGGTTATAGACACGTATCTTGCATGTCTTGAGGCTCCTCATCTGCTGCTGTTAGATGTGTCTACTTCTCTTTAGTGCATTCAACTGTCTTTTTGCAAAGCTCTATCTGTAAACTCTGTGCACTTCTATATTTCACTCCAAGGGGGTGGACCACTTTCCCTAAGAACGTAGTTTTCTTAAGTACTCAAATCACCGGTAGAGTCTTATTTCTGATTAGCAAACTGGCAAACTGTTGGGAAGTCTCCCATTAGTGGTTTTTTTTTTTTATGCCTCATGAAAAACTCTGAAGAGTTGGTTTGGGGAGGGTGAAGGGGTTTTGCTCAATTTGTTTCGCTACTGGTAGGATACACAACTTGATTATAGTAATTTCTTGGGAGCTTTCAAGGCCCAATGCATTAGGTGTGTTGGGTTAAAATAAATAAAAATAGCAGAGCTCATCTACAGTTGGTGACCTGCCATTCTATGAGTCATCTATGCCTGTGAGAACTTTTAACTATAGCCAGGACTTCAAATTAGAAGGCATTCAGTATTTGGAGCCTTGAAATTAAAGTTTCATATTTTTACCTATTCAAACACTTTACAAGCTTCTCCTTCTCAAGACAAATGTTAGCCACTCCAGCAGCCAAATCATTCATCATTCACATCAAATGATGTGGGCCACGCATGCTTCTTTTGAATAGTTCTATGCCTACTTTGATGGTGAAAGCCTTAATACTAGTTGAAACCAACAAAACAATTTAATTTAGAAAATCCCAGTGATTGCTATTGGCTATAAAAATTGACAGTGCACCTCTCAAAACATTGACTCCCAGTGGAGTCAGCAAAAATGAACACTCATTCCTTGTTGAGTTCTTTGACAAGTGTCAAGCCAGGAGGTCAAGGGAAGAGGACTATTCCCCTTTAGTTGACACCCCTGCGGCCACGTCTTGAACAGTGCCCAGTTTCATGGCCTCCCTGTACAGGAGAACCCAACATGCTGGAGACAGCCCAATGGAGGGCTACTAAGATGGTTAAGAAGCTGGAGCACATGGTACAGGAGGAGCAGCTGGTGAAACAATGCTTCACCAGAAAAATCTAAAGGATTAACTGCATGTCCAGGCCTATATTTGCAGATAACTCTACTACATAAAAGGGGAATTAAAGAGAGAAGGAAGACATACGTACCCAGCACAAAGACAAGAGACAACAGTCACAAGATGCAACATGGAAAATTTCAATCGGTCATAAGGAAAAAATTCAACCCACTGAGAGCAGCGAAGCACCACAATGGTGAGGGCTGTGGAACAGGAGATTTTCAAAACCTGACTGGATAAGACCCTGAGCAACCTGACCTAGCTTTGAAGTTGGGCTGCTTGGAGCAGGGTTTTAGTCTAGATGCCTCCAGAGACACCTTCTGACCTAATTTCTTGTGCAGTTCTGGAAGCTTTCCTCAGAGCAAGGAGAAAAAAGAAAAAAAAAAGAAAAGAAAAAAAAAGAAAAGGAAGAGAGAAAAGGAAAGGTTGAAGAAAGAGTTAAGCTAATGGAGGAACTACAGCAGAATGAAGACAGAAGATTAGTATTTTTTAAGTGGAACCGATGAAGGTTCGAAATATGATAATAGATGATCCCACTAAACTACACCTCTTTTTATATTCGCAACATTTGTAAGGGTTATTTTACTGTTTAAATATCTGAGTCTTGAGTTTTGTAGTATTTATGCAAATTTATTTTAAAGATAAGCATGTAATTCTTACTATGTGGTAGTTTAGGGATAGTTTTTTGTTTTAGCATACTGCCAAAAACATAACAGCTTTGTAAAACTGAAGAAATGGAAATTCTGGGTCCTTGCTCTACAATCTTAGGTTTACTTAAGTGATTTACTGAGAATTGCTTTTACTAAAAATATGGGTGTCCATTTTTGAGAACCTGGCCACAAACAAAGTTGCCTAAACTCTGCAGTTACATGATCATGCGATACTCCAGCTGCAACTATCCTCAGTGAAACAACATTTTCCAAATAGAGCAAGATGACATTTCTCTACAAAATCCATCTGCTTACCAAGAAAGAGAGAATATGCTGCATTTAGGACTGTCAGTTTCCCGCTATTACAGATTGAGTTTTTGCGTGACTTCCTGCATTGGAAAAAAATACTATTTGTGGAAAATTTACTTCACATCATATTCAGCCCCTACAATTGTGAGATTGTAGAACAGCTCTATTCCCTAAGCAGTTGTCACACATTTCCTGGTACCATCCTCAGTAGTCCCTTTTTCATGAACTAAAATTCATGCAAAATTTATAATCCATCACAATTTTATAAGAATTTTACAAAGCAGATTTGCATTAATCTGAGAGAAATTCATGAGAGAAAAATAGGAAGAGGATCATGAGTAAATAATTTCTTGATTAGAATAATTTCTCATAAGGCATTTATTTAAAAAGTATCCTCTCCTATCCTGACAAGTAGTATTTTTTCTTGCATTGGGAAGAACTATTCCTGTAGATATAACTAGAAGGGCTAGGATCTTCTTCCTTTCTCAGTCTTCCACCATCTCCACTTTGCAGCGCAGGCTATTGGATGGGAACCATCTGTATTTCACTCTCCATCTGCTTCCATAATGCAGTGTAGATTATTTACCTATTGAATGCCCAGAAGCCTGGATTATTTAGCTATGTTTTCTTGAAAAAAAAAAAAGAAAAAGAAAAAAGAAAAATAAAAGCATATTTTACAAATCTGAAGAGAATTGGACCATCAGTGCTGTGTCACTTTAAAACTCACAATCTGCAGGCAAAACAATAGGCAATCTGCTATCAGTACCCCAGAGCTATACTGTGCTGTTGACAGATGCTGAAAGAGTTCTCATCAAATGTATTACTTTGGTTCACTTCTTAGCATACAAGGACCTCAGATGCAGTTACAACCTTATAACCTCACAAAAAATAAATCACAAAATTGGTACCTTAACAATTATTGTGTAGCATAAAATATGTCTTTATCCAATAGTTATCGTCAATTTTTAGGCTGGAGTTTTTTTACAGTGACGCCAGCAGTCAAGTAGTAGGAAGAATAAAATGAAATTTCAAGCAGAATCAGTGAGGAAAACCTTGTGTTTACAAAAGATAGATTACAAGAAAAATGAACACATGAAATGAAAAGCAAAAGAACATGGGAAAGAAAGCACATAACCAGAACCATGCTAATACACACTTTCTAGAGAAAACCATATTAAATAATCGACTAATAAACACAAGGAGTAAAAATGAATGATAGAAATAGCAACAACAAAATGCACTACAGGAGTATTGCCCCTCTCTCCTCCAGCCCTGCACCTCCTGAAAACCATGAATTACAAATGAAGAGAGGAAAAAAGATGAGGAAAATACCCTAATGAAGCTAAAAGAGGCTAAAGTAAACTATAAGGCTAAAATCTCTGAACTAAAATGTATTTTTCATGAGAGTATAACTTTTGAGGATGTTCTTGATGAAATCTATGAAACATTCTGGACAAAGCTGCTGCTGGTTTGAATTCAGCTGTCATCATTTGCTTCCTCGTGGTGTACTAATGCTCACATAATTAATGTAAGAGCGATGGTTTAAGAGGCTAGCATCTTTTCACTGATAGCTACTTCCTTTCTCTGAGGTATGGACATATATACCGGAGATATAAAATATAAATGTACATTTGGCAGCTTAGCAAGAGTGCTGGAAATGAACTAAAACCTCATAACCATGTAGAAATGGGCTATTTCAAGGCCCCAGTGTCACTCAAGGATCCCCAGATGAGTGCAGAGGAAGAAAGAGCTTCACATATTCAACACCAAGAGACAGCTACCGGAGCTTTGACCTTCTTTCCAGTCTCTTATTCTCTCTCTAGAAGTCATGAAAGTGCTCTGATAAGCACAAAACAACAGATACCTCTCATACGCTCTTCCTAATAACATAGTCTTCTACACAAAGTACTGGAAAGTTGAAAGGGAAAGTGGAAAGACTTTTGTCGTCTACTCCCTGAAAAGCTGGGATGGGAACAGAGGAAGGGTGTAACTTGATCTCTTATAAAAGAATAGATTATATAAATACGTTGGTCACAAGGAATGACCTAATTACAAAAAATACAAGAACAGGTAGTTGCACAGTAGGGAAATCTAGCAATGAAGTCCTGTCCTTATTGGAGTGGAGGAGCACACTCCATCACTTCCGTCACTTCAAACATCTACCATTTCAGGCAGCAATAGAGATAATAGAATAAACCCACTAATTTTCTCTTGGTTCTTCCCTATATATTCTATCTTGTATTTTTCTCAGCATCTCCAGGGTTACAAGATCAGATTATCAGAGCATTCAGAGAGCAAAAGAGAGGATCTATCTTAAGCTTTCAATTTATAAGATACTTTCTTCACAGCATTTCCCAGTTCACCAGACAACAATTCAGGTATCTTTTCACTCCTTCTAGAACTTTACTCTTTTTAGCTACCTAGTCATGAGTTGATACCACCACCAACAGAACCAGAGATGCTCAAAACAGTGACTCTATAGCAGAAAGTCCAAATTTTCACGGGACCAGAATTTTCTTGAAATTTGATCAACTCTTTCAACTAGTCACACTAATGCAGCTTTCAAAATAGCCTATTAAAATTCCAGTGAAAAGAAAATGACTGGCAGTAGAAACAAGTGAATAATTGTCAAATACAGAAAGAAAATTAAAATCATGATACCCTAATTATTCCACCTCTGCATAGCACTTTGAGTTGATATCTTAAAATTCATTTCTCTTGGGAGCCTCTCTGCGAACAAGAAAAGTGTTCACAGTTAAAAGTTGGAAAATAAAAAGAGTGTTATATCTTCTTAATTTTTTCTACAGTAGATTTTTAAAAAGCCACAGCTTCATAGTCTGGGGAAGCGGGGGGAGCTTTTCCCATTGATGTACTCTAAACTATACAACCAATTTTTTTTCCTTTCCCCTTAATTCATGGACGAGCATCACATTACTATTTCTTCTATTACCTTTTTACCTAATGATTTTGGTATTTTTAAACTAATTGTTCTACATGCTAAAAAAATAAAGAATCTGAAGAACATCCCCAGTGCTCTTTTTTTATGGCTGAATTTTGAAACTTATGTGACATACAGGAATGCCTGCCTAGAAGATAATAAAGAACCAAACAAAAAAATAACAGCCACATAAAAAATATTCATTGTTTTGAAAAAAACATTTTCTATACTGCTTGGTGTATTATAAAGCAGACTGATGATCTGAATGAGACACAGTCCTCGTATATTTGTAATATGAAACCTGCTAAGCAGAAAGCACAAACTTGTTTTAATATTCATCTTAAAAAACATTCAGTTTCCATGTGTTTAGCTGTCTTTTCCCAAATCTCTTTTTCCTGGAACTTTACATAGTATTTAGTCAAGAAGTTGTGCCTAATACTTTTATGACTGTACTTTTCATTAACCATCTATACCAAAGACATTTGTTCTTTTTCCTTACATTGCAAGGCTTTCTTATCAGCCCAAGGTTACTGTCAAAAAAGTGTAAACAACTGCAAGATTGGAGTGGTTTGTTAACCTCAGAAAGAATTTAGCACTAGTAAAAATGCTTTTCTAAGTTAAAGGAAGGTTTGTTTTGAAGGCATTTATCTCTTTCTCTTTTTCTCTTGTTAAAGGGAAAAAAATTGCTGAATAGCCAGTTTCATCAATTTCTTGATTCCTTATCTTGCCTTGTTTTCATTCCAGCCCGTTAAAAGACTTGGATTCCTTCTGCCTAGGTAAAAACTTTGACAGCAAATACCTATGGATGGCTGTAAGTATGAAATGAATTATTTCTACGAGATTATGGTGTGATGACACCAAGCTAAGTGGCACAGTCGACATGCCAGAGGGACGGGGTGCAATCCAGAGGGACCTGGACAAGCTAGAGAGGTGGGCTCATGCAAACCTCAGGAAATTCAACAAAGCCAAGTGCAAGGTCTTGCATTTGGGTTGGGACAATCCTCGTTATCAATACAGGCCAGGGGAGGATATGACAGAGAGCAGCCCTGTGGAAAAGGACTTGGGGGTACTGGTGGGTGAAAAGCTGGACATGAGTCAACAATATGCACTCGTAGCCCTGAAAGCCAATTGCATCTCAGGTTGCATCAAAAGAGGTGCAGCCAGAAGCTCAAGGAAGGTGATTCTGCCCCTCTACTCCACTGTGGTGAGACCCCACCTGGAGTACTCTGTCCAGCTCTGGAGTCCTCAGCACAAGAACGACATGGACACATTGGAGCAGGTCCAGCAGAGGGCCGTGAAGATGATCAGGGGGCTAGAGCACCTCTCCTATGAGGACAGCCTGAGAGAGTTGGGGTTGTTCAGCCTGAAGAAGAGAAGGCTCCAGGGAGACCTTATAGCAGCCTTCCAGTACCTAAAGGAGACCTACAGGAGAGGTGGAGAGGGACTCCTTATCAGGAAAGATACAGAGTGTGGTGATAGGACAAGGGGTAACGGTTTTAAACTGAAACAGGGTAGATTTAAATGAGATAGTAGAAAGAAATTCTTCACTGTGAGGGTGGTGTGACGCTGGAACATGTTTCCCAGGGAACTTGTGGATGTCCCATCCCTGGAAGTCTTCAAGATCAGTTTGAGGCTTTGAGTAGCCTAGTGGGAGGTGTCCCTGACCATGGCAGGGGGTTGGAACTAGATGATCTTTAAGGTTCCTTCCAACTCAAATCATTCTATGATTCTGTTATGATCCCAGCTGCACTTTAGGTTACTTTTCTGTTGTACTGATACCACAGGGTATCTTGTCACAAAGTAATTCCATAAACTTTTGTTAGAATACAATTAAGAAATCAAAATATTATAATATTATAAAAGTATTATAAAAGAATATAATATATTCTATATTTTTTAAAAATGCAGAACTAATCTAAGGAAAGCGTGAGAGAGATAGCAGAAAAAAAACCCCTCCACCACAACCCATAGTCAGTTTGTTTGTTCAGATGCTGAGAAACATGCAGAATTGTCTGTTGTTGCATTGACTGTTTTAATCACTCAGAAGCAGAACCTGCATAGTCAGTGGTAGTCACAAAGTCTGAGCAGACTGGAGTAAAAAATTGTTGTATTTCTTGGGTTTGGGGATTATTTTTTTTTTTACATTTCAGTGTAGAATACTTAAGAAAAAATATGGGGTTTTTTTAATGTAGAGGAGAGCAAATTAGAAATTCTTGCATAATTCTTTGAGATTTGAAAAAAAAAGTGAACATATTTCAGATGTTTTTGAACTTCATAATTAGCACTGTAATATTAGTTTGGGTAGTTTCAGTTCTTTTTACAGTTTTAGAGTCCCAAGCACCTAATGGAAATGATGTGGGTTTTTATTTAATAACTGCCTTAATGATACAGTAGAAATGTTTCCATTCTTATAAGAACTAAGATCTGTAAAATATTTTATGTCTTTTTTAAACTTAGCTAGACCCTCTGTTCTTGCTGCTACTCCTGGCATGATTTCCTGAAGGTTAATATTATACTTTAGTATTTGTCTGACCAAAGTAAGACTGGACTATTATGGACCTATCATCAAGGCAAAATAGTAGTTGATACCTGATGGCTATGAGAAGTGGAAAAATACGGAAATACAGTTGTCGAATAGTACATTATAACAATATTTATTTCCATAGAAGTTAAAAAAATTAGGAAAATACCAGTTATTTTTGTACAGGAAAAAGTTTCTAGCGATACTACATGGTTTTAACTGCAGTAGTGCTTGGTTGCACGTGTTAGCTGTGTTGAAATAACATCTAAATGTATTTAGGGGACAAAACAAATGCACAGGTCAAATTGCTGTTAGTGGTGTAACTATTCAACCCACTTAAACCATGCTGCCTTGTTTGACTTAATTTTCTGTCCTAAACTGTTTATTTGTTTACACAATAAAGTATTGCATTATTTACATTTGACCCTATCTTTATACAATGCCTTAAAACTCATCTATACCATAATATTAAACTGGCATTAAAAGAAATCAGCCTGTAATGATTCTAACCCAATGCAATTCAAATAAAAAACCCAAACTTGATCCCAAGTCACTTAAAATGTATGGCTTATCTAAACCTTACTTTTTAAGTCCATCTAATCCATATTCATTGGCGTCAGGTCAGTGTTACAAAAACAATTCTTCATTTTCTTTTCTTCTCCTTTCCTTAATGAAAAGTTCTGAATTGTTCAGACCATTCAGATGTGTTGGTTGCATACAGCTCACTCTGGTTATGAGTTATGGTTACTCAGCAGTTCTATCATGTGTGCATTTCTTTGTGGATCACAAAAGCTTGGCAACAAATATCTACAGGTTACCTGACAAAGGTCTTAAGTGGGCTTGTTAAGTATTATAAGATGCGTCTGCACTCTAGTTTGGAATAGGACCCACAGTTTCTGGTGCCCAGCCATACGGTATGTTACAAGGTAGTTGGTCAGCAACGCTCAAGTAGAAACCAGAAATTCCTTGCCCACATTCCCTTCTTAATAAAACCAAACAGCATCACAGTAGCAAACAGCATTAATATCTCAAACCCTGCATCAGCTTTATATAAAGATACAGGGCATTTAGCTTATGTCACTGAAGCGTGACACTTAGCATGAGACAATATTGAGCGTATAATGGCTGCTTGACCCATTGCTCAACTATTGCCTGTTCTGAAGTGCAATAGCACCGGCTGTTTAGCAAGAAGTAAACAGCTCCTTGAACACTCCCTTGGGGATTTGAAAAGATTATAAAAGTTTACCTTGTTTATGTTTACAAATACATC
>JAOXJK010000040.1:62414945-62425740 GCA_025774025.1 Xenus cinereus
ATGAGGCTCTGAGCAATCTGATCTAGTTAAAGATGTCCCTGCTTACTGCAGGGGCATTGGACTAGATGACCTTTAAAGGTCTCGTTCAACCCAACACATTCTATGATTCTAACTAGATGATGGCACTAGTAGGTAACAAGCACAGCTTCCTTTTTCCTGTTTATTGTGCTCATGAGAACATCTGACTTGTGCCCAGATCCTCCAAGAGCTAGCAAGCGATGCAAGAAGTGAAGGAGGCTCTTCACCTGACCAACTAATACACTTGTGAGAAACCTAACAGCACCAGAAAGTTCTAGGGAAGTTCCATGTTATCTGAAAAGAAGCTTTAATTTCAAAATCTTACCAAACTGAATCATTAAATCTAATAAAAGGCAACACAATAAAAAATTGTTTATATGACTAAATAATCACAACTACAGTACTAACACTGTTGGATGCTGGGCACCAGACTTCAGTACAAACAAAGCCCAAACACCTCAGAAACCAAATCAGATAACTCACTCCAGAACCGATGCACCAGAATTGGACATAAAGTTACACATGGTGGCCGAGATGGAAAGCAGCCCAGTCAGATTGACATCAGACAGATCTAGTCATAGAATATGAATCTAGAAAATAGTCATATGATATGAAGATGAATCTAGTCATAAAACATGAATCAGTCTAGTCATTAGAATACGAAGCATCATTTTTCCTTCTGAAGAAAATCTTTCCATGAATGTACAAGCCCTTAAGGACGCAAATTTCAAAACACTTTGTTTATTGCTCAGACTGAATACAAGTCAATCTCATGTGTATTTCTAGGTTTCTTACAATATAAAATAATAGAAATTTGGAGATGCTCCTTTCCTACAGTACAGAATAATAGAAAGTTCAGATTGAACCCTAACAATACATTATATTTACTTCAGAATAGCTCTAAAAAGTAATTTCATGCCTCAGCTGTGGAAAAACCTCTGACAGTCCAGGAGAAAAGGATCAGGGAATCTCTCTTTATATGAGGCCAAAATTTGAAGTATTGTTCTCTCCTCATTAGCCTGTTCTCCTTATGATTTTGGAGTGTGACTAATACAATCTTTTTAATTCCTCTTCATACACTACTTGCATTTGATAATGAGATACAGGATGCATCATTTCTTATTCATAGCTATACCCCATAAAAGCAAATCCAATCAAATTCTCAGGTACATCCATTGAAATTCCACTGTTATCACTGAGAGCATGTGAGGCTTCTGTGTGGACTACATCCATAAAATCTTTATGACAAAGTTTTATTTATGTTCAAATATGCTCAAGATAATTACCAAATCAATCATCATGAAATACCTTTGAGTCCAACCACGTTTCAGGAAGGAGAGCAATAATGATAAGTGCTTTCTTATGACAGGGTGCTTTTCCATTCTGTTTTTCCATTTTATTTAGATGCTGGGTTTCTAAAACAGCAACTTCAAAGCCTTGCAGCCCTGCATTTCTTAAAAGTGTGAATTATTAATAGCAACATGGTTAAGCTCCTGTGCATTATTCATTTATTCCTACTGACTATTTGTGCTTCTAAAAATCCTTCTCCTCCTTTTTCACTGAACCCTATACGCCAAGGCACTTCACAATAGTGAGAGCAATGCCTTGTTTGTTGCTAAATAGACAGCAGCACCTGCTTATAATATTGTAATATAAGCAAAACGCAGTGCAAAACCTTTTTATCTGAAAAATCCTTGCTTTTGCATATTAGAAAAAGGTTTTGTGGTGATAGTAAAATGTCGATCCTAACGCAATTTGATTCCTCTTCCCCTGGTTTGGTTCCTCCCTAACAAGCCTGGTAGGGTCCTCAAAGGCTCTCCCTCTGCATCTCATGATGTCCCCATGCCCTTAGCAGGGACTACTCTGGCTGTGATGTGCTGCAGAGAGCTGCTGCCAGGGATCCCTGGCTTTTAGATCTTTAGTTTGCAGTTGCTTCAATGATATACACACAGTATCTACCCCTTGCACTCAGGAGGCCAGATAACTTACGATGAAGCTTGCAACTCGCCTAAGCCAGATTTCTGGGCTAACTCTGGGTGTAGCCATTAACTACACCATAATGAGTGCAGCTATAGAAGAGGTAACCAGGAACAGTTATTCAGGTCTAAATTAATCATTTAAGAAGGAACTGAATCTTCTGGTGAACAGAGACTTGTTTTTAAAAAGTCAGCTTTTTAAAGTATTGGGGCACACTGAATTCCAACACCTTGCAAAGTGGTAGGTGCATAACTCCTAACAATTACTGCATTGTTAGATATCCAAGTGCAATTAAAAAGCCTGACAGAATATTTGCCTCAGTCTTTTAAAATCTTTAAAAAAATCTGATTGCAAATGATTCAAAGCCTGTCAGGTGTGACAGTGTTCAGTGGAATTCCACCTGAATAGCTTTGAAATGACAACCTTCCTCTGCAAAGGATCAGCCTTCAGAGATGTACAAGTGTTTAGTGAAAGCTTAATATATATCAAAAGTAAATGTTTAAAATATATAAAAATATAAATATATATATCTCCTATCTATCCTTAAATGTATCAACAAAATGGAAGTTTTCCATACTAGAGGAATTTAGGCCCCCACTGAGACTATTCAAAATTCAGCAATACGTTTTGCCACGTTTCAGTTTTAGGTATGATGCCAATACAAATCAGAAGCATTTTATGTGAGACTAAATGGTAAAGCACAGGTCTTGCACTTGTCTTAGCTGAAATATCCAGCCTCTGCAGAATATTCAAACATGCAGATTTTGCATTCAGGTAGTACCTGTTTCTCTCTGAAGTGAAGGCGGCTGTACGCACACTTACATTCGTTATTTTTCACACACTCACAGTATCACTTTCTTTGAAATTTGAATGCCATCTGTCTATAAGTTACTTTGTCCTCTTTCTTCTAGCAAGCAACTTTGCAATCAATACTCAGTGCTGAAGCTGGTGCTGCTGACATGGCTTGATGTGATGGGGGTTCTGCTGCGATATCTGCAAATCCCCAGTGAACAGTCCTACTTCAGCAGAACCAGCCGAGGAGCACTGCTTATATGAAGACCTTTGAATACGCTCAGTCTGCTGTCACCACAGGCTACTGGCTTATTTACCGACCTACCCACCTATCATTCCTGTGTCTTCGCATCAATACTCATCTTTCTATATTTGTTTTTCTTTACCTTTAAATAGTCCTTTAAAACATCCTCCCTATAATCTCTCAACTCATTCATAATTTGGGGAACTCAGGATTGCCGGCTTCTCGTAGCATTTTCACTGTTTAATCCCCTTTGCTCTTTTGTTGCCATTTTCTCATACTATTAAGTTACTTTTAGAAAAACCACACAGAAAAAGGAAGCTAATGGACTGCCGCAAAATAGCCTGAAGGTAAAAAGGGAGTTCCGCCTGCAAAAAAAAAAAAATTCCTTAAGGGTTCAAGAAAATTAATTCATTAAAAGTACTAACTCCACCAGTTTAATGAAACCTAAAGATAACAGAATGCAAATATTATATACATCAGACATTCTGGCTTAGAAAGGTGCAGTTACTAAACAAACAGAAAGGAGTAAGGAAATTTTTGAGCAAGAGTAATCCTACTGAATGAGACAAGCAGTGAATAGAATATGACATTTTGAATGTTTTTTAACTCCAAAGCTTGCCATCATCACAGGAGTTATCTGGAGCATACGTGATGAGCTACAGCTCTTCAGTAACTGTGATGTACTTATGAATTTTTCAACGCAGATTTGAGAGCTCTAGTTTCCTTTGTTTGTGTATCCTTCTTGAGCTACCAGCACTACACAGAAATCCAGCAAAAATCACAGCCAAGAAGCAAGAAAAGAAAACCCATGCATGTCCCTGTCCTACGTTGTTACTAAAGAAACAAACACAAACCGTATGAACAGTGGCAATCTGTTGTTCAAAAGGGATTTCTGCAGATACTCTTCAAACAACACTTCCTTTTCCTGAGGAATCTATGAGGGTGGTGAGACACTGGAACAGATTGCCCAGAGAAGCTCCCATCCCTGGAAGTGTTTAAGACCAGGCTGGATGGGGCTTTAAGCAACCTGGTCTGGTGGGAGGCATCCCTGCCCAAGGCAGGTGGGTTGGAACTAGATGACTTTTAAGGTCCCTTCCAACCTAAACCAGTCTATAGTTCTATTAATCTAATTCAGCATGCTCTCATGATATTTTTTTTCTCCTCAAGTGACCTCTACCTTTATTTAAGCAGATCAAACAGTCACAACATAAATGTTACGATTTGCCTGATGTTTGTATATTAGAGATGACCTGAAAGGAACCTACGATATCAGCTTCTTCAAAACACCATTTAAAATACCCAACTGGATTGTGAATTAAACTGTGACCTCACCAGTCAGACAAATGAACAATTCTTCACTTAAGTAATCGCACTGGCTTCAAGCCCTCACAAGCCAGATGATAACCCAAATTGAGGCAGACTCAGAGTCTCATTCTGAGAAAACAGTGATGAATTTGCATTCATTGAGGCTCAGAGTTGTTAAAACATATTGCTGTACACTGTAGCTTAGTTTTGAGTTACAGTTGTCTCCAATAAATAATCTACTGTAACATATGCTTCAGGATATATAGAACTGAACTAATTCTAGAACGAGCTTGGTAAAGGGAGTTTAAGATTTGTAACCCCATGAATGATGCCTTCAGAAAAAAATAATTGCTTGAGTCTCCGACTGAAGAAAACTCTCTTGAATTTAGGCAGGCCCAAGTAGAAAACAAGAGATCTTCATGTCGCTCAGCAAGCTTGTACATTTAGCATAGCTAGTTTCTGCTATCACAGTATGTCTACAATATGAATGGCTATTCTTTTTGCTCACTTTTCAGTGGAAAAAAAGCCCCAAACATCATTACTTTTCCAGTTGCTACCTAGCTGGCTGCATTGCTTGGAATGTGGGGCTCTCAGCACTGTTAGTTAAGATGACGTTTCAATTTCTCATTGTTGTTGGAGCTGTAAAATACCCTGAATCATAAGATATGTTGACTGCTCCTAATTTTGTTGCAAAACACTTTAACAAATTTGGGCATATTGAAACTACTATTACAAATATTCAAGAGAATTTACACTGGCAGAGTTGTTTCATTTATCGTCCTCATTTAGCACGTTTCAAGAATGACAAAAAGCAGAATAAACCAACCAAAATATGAAGGCAGAACTGGAACTCGCAATTTTGTGGTGATACTCAATGAAATATAAATGGCAAAATGAGAGTTCTAAAGAAAAGCAGCGTTGGTGGGGGTTGCCTATTTTAACAGGCCCTTATCGAGGAAGTTTTGAAAAGCTTTGGAATGGGTACAAGGCTTTTCCACAGATAATACTATATTCAAGCTATACTTAAATCAGAACGTAGGAAGCTAATGCCCAGACATTCTACCACAGCATCATCGTCTGTAGTCAGATAGCAGAGTTATCTGAAAAACCAAAAATTTCAGATTTCCTTAGCTTTCTCATTTAAAATATTCATTCAGTGAAAAAAAAATTAGAACCAATATTTAACTTATTTCTACAGCATTCATGCACCTGCATAAGGTTTAATATGTCATGTTTAATGATTATTTTCAATGAAGCTCTATATTTCATTGAAATTACAACCTACAACAGTATAATCCAGAATAAAAAGACATATTACGGGCCCTTCTAAGGTGTCTGATTGAAAAAGGTGAAGTACATCTTAAATTGTGCAGCCGTACCTGGCAACAAAAATAAGAGCAAAAATAACCAGGTAAATCTCATTAAAAATTGTGCCTTGCTTTTCAGTGCCCTGAAAGAGGGCATTATAAATGGCACTATTTGAATATGGTATCGTTATAAGGGAGTGTATTAATAGCTGCATTGCTCTCAGCTTTCAGAGTCAAGATGAGGATAGCTTTGAAATTTTCTGTACATGTTAGTGCTCCTTGGAATGCAAACGAAAGAGCTGAGCCCTAAAAATTCCTTTACTCACGCTGACATGGAAACCTGGCCTTTCTGCTCTGGAGAACAATAGCAAAGAGTCACAATCTCTCATAAATTTTTGTATGACAGCATTGCATCTTCTAATAATTTCAGCAGTCTCTTTGGATTATTAAGTTTACTAGGTTCACTGGTGCCACTGAAGTATCAAACATCCTTGGAGAATTCTCCATGAGAATCTTAATTACAAGTCTAAGTGTCTGAATACTGAAAACTCTGGTGCAATATAAAAAATGTGATCTTTACAAACCCTCATTTAAATTCACAAGTTAAATGCAAATTGAATTCACAAGTTGTTTTATAAAGAATGCAGGTCATTAAGATCTTAAAATTGAAGTAAAACAACAATAACAAAAAACCTGTACTCTACAACAGCAGTGGTCCTCTAAATACCTCAAAGCAATTTAACAAGACCAGTTATTGAAGTAACAACTGCCTCCATGAAGGCAGAATGACTGTAGCTTTTTAGAGCTTCTCAACCCAACCCTCAATCCACCTAAACCGTGCTACAACTTCAGCTGACTAATGTATAAAATGAAACAAAATATTTGGCATGCAGATCTAGGAATACATCTTTTATGGAGATACCTGATTTGTTCAGTCATGCAAGTTCAAGATAAATCCCTTGAGACTCTCATCAAAGACATAATGTGTATTGAAGTCGCTGAACTCCTTCCTGTCCCATTGCACACCTTGAACAGGAACGCACGAGAAGCACCCCAAATTACCCATTGGATTTTTATCTGCAGTCCACGTTCCTAAGACTCATACACCATGCTAAAAGCAACTCAATTTTAAGGCACGAACACATTTTCTTTTTCTCAGCCATGAACTCTTTCATTAAAAAGCTTTGATAGGGGTATTAAAAAGAACAATAGTCAATAAAAGCACCCAGCAGAGCATGCGGGAAATTGCAGTCTGTGCATCAGGACTGAAGTCCTAGATATTTAAAATTTTAAGCATCATCATTACCTTGACCTGCACCCTAAATGCAGGTTTTACCATGTCAGGCCAGAAACATTCAAAACCACTCACCATCAAGTATCTCTTAAAAGAAGAGCCTCTTGGAAATTAGGTTGCCTTTCCTTCTGAAGGATGTAATTTTTCAATAGAGCTCCCTAATAAAAAAAGCAATTGCTTTGCACCAGTCTCATACACATCATGGAAAACACAAAGTCTACCATAAGGCTAGCATATCCTTCTATGTCCTACGTTCAAAAGATTGTTACTCAATTGTGATTGAGATCAAATATCAAGTCCTAATGAGCTGTCTTTCCCTGGAATCATTAAGCTACAAATTATCTATGGAGATGATCTCTGTTCTCATCAACATTATCTAATTCCTATATCTCCTTCCTGAATAATTATTTATTACTTTGTAATTTTAAGCAAAACTGTGTATTAATGTCTGAGGATGGAGATTTTTCTTTTCTAAAGGATGGTTGGGGAAAAACTAGCAAATAAGAAACATTTATTCCTTTTTTTCTCTGACAAAATTATTTAGAGGTCATGGGTTGCATCACCTTTTGAAGGGGTAAAAAGTATACAGGTATATGTTTAATAACAAAATTTTTATCTCTGAGAATATTACTGAGGAAAGTAATTTCAGAAAAAGCAGTTTCTGCCACAGTAGAAGTTAAAAATAGCCACAAAATACTATACAGATGGCTCAACAGATCTAACACACTACTGTGCGGAGACACAGATTAGTCTACCTCTAGGACACTGCTCTTTTTGATAGGCATGCCTTCGGATACAAGTAGAAGAACAAAAATTGGGGGGGTGAAGAAGAATGAGATTCTTTTCTTCAAAACTCTCAGCGTCTTTTTATAACACTACGCTGAGCTCTACTGCAGCTTTTGAAAACTGGGGTTTTCACTCTGCATACACAATCTGAACAAAGAGCAAGACAAAACCATGGCGGCACATTATAACGGCAGCCTCCTACTGTGAACACCTCCTCACTCTGTCAAGAAGGAAAAAAAAGAAAGGAAAAAAAAACACCCATCAAACTCAAACCAGAGAGAAATCCTTGGGTTATAAATGTGGGTTTTTCTCTCTTTTTTCCCTCCTTATTGAAGATTCCTAGACACCCAAGAGACTGAAGAACTTGGTTCTATTCTTCAAAGCCTTGTAAAGACAGCTGTGGTCCCAAAACCACCGCTTGCCTTCTCAGTTGAACAAGGGGCTCAGAGTAGGTAAGGAAACAAAATGCTCTCTAACCCATTTGACCTCCCATCTTAAAAGTTACCTCTCTTCAGCCAGTGAGTTTGAATATTACGTTACCTGGCAATAGGTACAGGCTCTGTTTCTAAAAAGGTTAAAATTAATTTCTATTTGTTTTCAGGAACTATTATCTTGGTTGATTTATATCTTTCCTATATTATTCAGACTCCACATAAAAATAATGCCCTTTCAATCCTCCCCAAAGAAATGAAGCTTGGTCTTAATGCAAGTGAAGCATACAAGGCACAGCTGTGATGGGCAGTTGGCCATTTCATGAGGATTACCACTGATTCTGTAAAAAAGGGAATTTAGGGCACTGGTTTTTGAGCAGCTAGAAAACAAACAGTGCATTTAGTCAAAATCTCAGCTGCAGTAAGTTAGAAATGGCAGTAACTGAAATCCTAAATTTAAAGTAGGAGAATGACATATAACACCAAATTAAAAAAAAAACTACACAAAATGACATGATGCTCTCTGCTGCTGAGATCAGTGCCTACGAACTTCAGAGTACCAGAGTCTCAGCTTCTTTTAAGTACCTCATGATTAGATAACGAGTTCCTGATTATGATTTATGTTTGCTTAGTTCCTCTGTAGCTTGTTGCCCAAGATTTCGTGCTATCCTCCCCCATCCCTAAAAGCCGTAGGTTGAGAAAAACAGACTGAACTCATTCAGGTGGATTCAGTACACATCACACTGCAGATGAGATGTTCAGGAAAGGGGTACACAAACTAGTCAATGCTGTACCATAAGAGCATCTTCTCTTTTCCAAAGCATTGACTGGCAAGGCACCCTAATCAGGATTTCTTCAGGAATAAGGAGGAGAGAACAACAATCTACTTCTCAATAAGCAACTGGCAAAACCCACTAGGTTATTATGAAGTTTTATGACTACCACACACATACAGTTTCATAAATCACATGGCATAGCTTAGTTTCAAGCAACTAAATTTCATCCCTGAACTTGAACATGACGGAGTTAGTTTTGGGGTATTTTTTAAAAGATTATTACAGAAGGGCTGAATAGACCCTGAAGGGTCTTGACAGGGACTCTGGAGCTTGCTAATCACTGCTGTAATATAAGAAACATTTTCTTACAAAAAACTGAGGATTAACACTCCAAGTCACCTGATGCTATTATAAAAGCATCTATGACAGTTTAAAAAAGGGGGTTTTTTATACTAATTAATTAACTTTGAACCTGACTAAATGAGAAATTTTACAATTTGAAAAAGCACTACTCATTACTGCACACAAGATAGGCATTAAAAGCAAAACCTCTACAAGGAACTAGATTTATTATGGAATTAACAGAATGGAATAAGTGCTTTGAATTATTTATTTTCCACTAACCATTCAAAGAGAAGAACTTGAATGAGACAAAATCCAATAAGTGAACCCATGATTTATATATGAAGCATACCACATTAAATCATAATTCATAGCATACTGTACTCTAAGAAAAAAAAAAAAAAGTTGTTAACAACTAAAACACCAGGAGGACTGCAAAGGGATGCTCATAAAGAAAGAAATCTTGGTTTCATCTTATCTGTCAATGTAGAATTGTAGAGAGAAAAAAAAACTATAGTAAAAGTGTCAGTTTCAGGTTCAAGAAATAAACAAACAAAGTTCATTGTGGGAATTCTAGTGGAAGGTGCCCCCGACTGTGGCAGAGGGTTGGAACTAGATGATCTTTAAGGTCCCTTCCAACTCTAACCATTCCATGATGATTCTACGAATTACCCTTTTTTCTATCACAGACACAATAGAGATTTTACAGGGACCATAACCACAACTGAAAATTTACCTTTGTGTCCGTTAACCAGCAAAAGCTTTCATTTTGCCGTTAAAAACCCCCCAGACAAACAACCAACCAGACACAAGGATTAAACCGAAGTAGTATTTGCACTTGTAACGCTAGAGCCCCCCTCACAGGGACAGATAAAATTCCTTCTTGAGGTTTCCGCTCGGGTAACAGCACGATGGGAAGCCTAAAGCCAGAAACAACCCCAGAAACAACCGACAGCCGAGGCTGAACGACCTGTCCGCGTCGCTCACATCACCCGTACAACAACTGGACACCGCAAAGCAGCACCTTTTCTCAGGGAGAAAAACTTTGTCGCCGAGGAAGCGGCTGGTGGAAGCCGGGGGCGGGTCGGGTCGGACCGGGTCCGGGGCCCCTCAGCCCCCGCAGCCGCCGGGGCGCGGGATGGCGGCTCGGCTGGCCCCGCTGGCCGTCCTTCCCGCGCGCTGCAGCCTCGTGACTTGAAAACCGGTAAAATAACCCGAAAGCATCAACGGCCGGACCGGCACGCGGGCACCCACAGAGGACGCACCTGCCGCCCCCCCCCCCCCCGGGGCGTTCCCGCACGGAAACCAACCGTAGCGGGGACCCGCAGCCGCTGGGAGCGGCGTATCTGTCCCCCCCTCTCCATCCCATCCCCGGGCGATGTGCCTCCATCGGGGGGTTTCCACTGACCTTTCTGCTGCCTAAAGGACTGGATGGAGCCCGAGTGGTGGACCATCTTGGCGGACGGCAGCCTGCCCGCCCGCCGGCTGCGGGGCGGCGACAACGCCGGCGGGGGCGGGAACCC
>JAOXJK010000040.1:62425775-62438990 GCA_025774025.1 Xenus cinereus
GCCCGCCCCGGCCCGGCGCCCCCGGCACCGCCGTTGCTTTGGTAACGGGAGGAGCGGCCCGGCCCGGCCCGCCGCACAGCGGAGGCCGAGGGAATGGCGCCAGCAGCAGCCCGGCGGGGAGAGGTGGCAAGGCGGGCGGCGAGGGGCGGGCTTGGAGCCGGCGGCTTCCCTCACCCGCCGAGGACGGGGGAACTGGGTCAGCCCCGGCCGTCCCTCGGTGCTCCCGCGGATGCGGGGACCGGCGGGGTGTGCGACCGCCCCTGGGACGGCAAGGTCTGTGTGGGGCCCCTCTGAGGGGGAGTGCGGGCCCGGGCCCAGCGTGGCCCAAAAACCCGTTATCAGGTTGGTGGCCTGCTGTAACCATTGCCTCGCTTCAAAAGTCATCGGGTGTTACTGGGGAGCTACTGGTGAGACCCGATGGAGAGCAGCTCTGCAGAGAGGAACCTGGAAGTCCTGGTGGACATCAAGTTGCCCGAGAGCCAGCAAAGCGCCCTTGTGGCCAAGGAGGCCAATGGTCCCCTGGGGTGCATTAAAAACAGCTTGGCCAGCAGATCAAGGGAGGTCATCCTCCCCCTCTACACTGCCCTGGTGAGGCCGCATCTGGAGCACTGTGTCCAGTTTGGGCTCCCCAGTTCAAGAAAGACAAGGAACTACTGGAAAGAGTGCAGCAGAAGGCTATAAAGATGACCAAGGGACTGGAGCACCTCTCTTATGAGGACAGGCTGAGAGACCTGGTCCTGTTTAGCCTGGAGAAGACTGAGAAGGGATCGCATCAATGCTTATCAATATCTAAAGGGCAGGTGTCAAGAGGATGGGGCCAAATGCTTTTCAGTGGTGCCCAGCAACAGGACAAGGGGCAATGGGCACAAACTGGAACACAGGAAGTTCCATCTCAACATGAGGAAAAACTTCTTTACTTTGAGGGTGACAGAGCGCTGGAACAGGCTGCCCAGAGAGGTTGTGGAATCTCCTGTGGAGATACACAAAACCCTCCTGGATGCATTCCTGCCCAGCCTGCTCTAGGTGACCCTGCTTTGGCAGCGGAGGTTGGACTAGGTGATCTTGGAAAGTCCCTTCCAACCCCTACTATTCTGTGATTCTTTGTAAAGGGAAGCTAAGTGTAAGATACGTCTCCTTTACATAGTAACAAATGCATTTACATCAAGGTTTTGTGAGATAGATTGTATGTCAACCTCTCCAACCCCATCATTGCGCCATAAGCCTGTGTTGCATCACCAGCTTTTGTTTTCATATATGTTATAAAATTTACAGTCTTAATCTTACTGGAGATGGCTTTTTACAAGAAGACACTAAATTGTACATTCAAGGCCTGATGTGGCCCATTTCTATGCTATTTGTGTTATAATTTCCCTTTTGTCCACAATGCGTGTGCCAAGAGGCTCATTCTAGATGATAAAAGAATAAAATTTATAAGGCTTTAATTTCTTTCCCTGTCTCCCTCTGCTGAGATTATTCTCTCTGGATTCTGAGTAAGTTTCACGGTAGTATCATTCAACTTCTGTAAAATGTTTTGGTTTTAATTTTTCTACCACGATTACCTCTTTTTCCAATCCTCTAAAATTCAGTCAGTCCATTATTCCAGCCTGTGTCTAAAGTACCTGTCTCCTCCATTTAGCGATACACACATTATTTACTTGACACAAGTTAATTAAATCACCTATTGCATCCTCTGCAGCTAGTGGCAAAGTCTGTATCACTCCTTCAAAGCGTGTGGCTCCATTTGTGTGCTAGAAGAGGTACTAGATATTTCCTCCAATAGTAAAGCAAATCTAGAACTTTCCCATAATTGACTGGGGCTTGTAGCATACCATCTGCTTAAAAAATTACATGGCTGCCACCCCTTACTACAGGCCGGTCTGTACTATCAAGTTGTACTACTTTGTCTGTATCAGTTTAGTTAAACAACAACATGGGATGCACATTTGGGGTTTTTTTAGTGTAAGGAAGTATTTCCACTATGAAAACATACTGAAAAGCCATATATAAACCAATACATCCATACAAGAGCTCTTATAGGTAGATAGATAAAATAAAAACTGCATCCTAACCAGGGAGGTATTCTCCAGCACATTTTTCTAGAGTATACCATTCATTGCTTTTATGTAACGCGCAGCTGAGACATCCAGCTGTTACCATAAGGGAAAAAAAACAACCTTACCTCCTCAGGATAGCTGGCCAAATTTGGGGTTTGTTTGGAACATTTGCAGAAGGTTTGTTGTCAGTTAGTTTAGGAAAAGATGCAGAAGATACGGTGCTGTGAAGACATTATCCTACTCATTTGTCAGTCTCCAGTGGCTTTCTGCACACTGAAGGTAATAGATAAGGCATTCCTCTGCACGCCTGCAATTTCAGGAAAACTGCTGGGAGCAGCTCTTTCTTGCTGAGAGGCAGCACTATAGATGTTGCGTGGCAGAATAAGGCAAGCAGAGAACCAGCCAGGCTGGCTCTTGTGTTGATCAACAAATGCTGGAAAACAAGGAGCAAGCCAAAAGAAGAGGTAGCATCAAGTCCTTCTTTACTTGCAAGTTTTAATGTAGACATTAGAACGTCTAAGTAGGAATTAAAACCAAAATCTATACCCAGAGGCTGACAGTCACCAGAGTGAAAAAAAAAAAAAAAAACATAACTCAAACTATAAACTTACTAATTAATAATAATATGTAGTCTGCAAACAGCAAATATAGTTCTTTCACTGTAATGGTCTAAATCTTTGTAAGGTTCTAGGCCAGAGCTATTTCTCCGAGAAACCTTGGTTGACACCTTTTACTTGCAGGTGAAGTAGAAGAGCAGCATACATTATGTTCCTTTCCTTACCAGAGGAAAACAAAAGACCACCATTATCTGCTCTTTTATGATAATAATCTACAAAATGCAGAGGGGAAGAAAAGGTGCTGATAAGTAAAATTACAACCTAAAGAGATTACCTCACAAACTCTTAGAAAAGATGCTGTCAGCTGCCTGGGACTCAGCATCATCCATCTAATTTCTGGTCCACAGTCCTCCATGGAGAATTACAGAGCTGAATTCAAACAGATTTATCCGACCATATTAGTGCACAGAACGATGGGGAGAGAAAGCCAGACTAAGGCAGTGCTCACAAACTCAGCAGAAGAATTACATTCTGAGGACAGAAAAGACTTATTTTTCCACTTGTTTCTTAATAATGAAGCTCTATTTTTAGCAGCAGATAGCACATACACATGAAACTACAGATACGACAGCTGGGGGTAAGGTCTGCAAAGAGAAGAAAAAATATCTCTACAAAGGTGTTTTAAATTAAATCCTTCACACTGTTGCCTGACTAAGCTTGATAATTGCAAAATATGATAATATGAGAATCTGGAAAGATAATTCTTCAGTAAATAAAGAAAGATTGGTTTGGTTTAATGTTTGGTTTAACGGTATTTTTAGAGCGCAGACAACAGAACAATTACGAATTGATGGCTAAGAAATGTAGGAAATGCATACATTCTTAAGCTTCATATGCACAAGCTACGTTAGCTCTGAAGCTTATTAAAATAAAAATCTACCCTCACTCACTGTCTAGTGAATACTCTAGCTTTTGAAATCATTAGTTATATTAAGTTAAGCCTCACATTATCTCTTTGTAACATTTTATAAACAGATCAGAACTCTGGACTTAGGGAAGAGATCAAGATCAAACAGAACCAGACTTAAACCTCTCTGCAAGTCAACAGAACCAAAATTGTGACTCAAAAGGTTAAGGCTTCAACTCATAAGGTTAAGGTACCCATGTATCTGACAGTTTTTGCTCAGGTTTGAGGTATTGAGTTTTGGCATTAAGATTAACTTGGTTTTATAGATAGAGATACCTTATTTTCATGAGATAGAGTCTTTGTCAGGAGAGATTAGAAAGTACAATTTGCTATTTTAGCCTTGCTTCATTTTAATATGTGTAGCTCTATGCATATCTGTATTACTTGGGATCTGTAAAAATTTTGCCTGATAAGAGCAGGAGGACTGAGTCTCCAGATTTACCTTCCATCAGGAAGGTGTTTTGCTACTAAAACAGGTTGTAAGAGAGACACGCTTTAAATTAAATTTTGTACTCCCATAGTGCTTTTCAGAAAGTCACAGGAAATAGAACCTTAAATTAAAACCTAATTAACCTGTGATAAGTGGCATATGACAATTATTTCCTTAAGAAATATAGCCATCTCAAAAGTTAATTATATCCAGCTGTTAACTATTTCCCAGGAAAAAACCCAAACTTAGTCAAAAGAAACTCATGAGGTTCAGTGAGTGCAAAATTCTGCACCTGGAAAAATCCCATACATCAGGCTGAGCCGCAGCTCTGATGGGAAGGACCTGAAGGTTATGGGAAACACCAGCTTGAATACCAGCCAACTGCACACTCGCATCACAAATAAGGCAAACCTTAGGAGAAACGTAGCCAGCAGATCAAAGAGTTATTAATACCCTTGACTTGGCATGATTGTAGCTGCACTTGCAATATTGTGTCTAGCTTTCCTGCTAGACATCCTCTCAAAAGGTGTTGGAAGACATGGAGAAGGTCCATAAAAGAGCTACCCAAGATGCTCAGGGGTCTACAATATATAATCTGCGAGAATTTGAAGAAACTGGGTTTATTTAATCTGAAAAGTAAACTACAGAATTCCAGCAGCCTACAATAACTTGAAAGTCACTTATAAAAATGACAGTACCAAACTCTTTTTAGTGCTAAATGATCTGATTAGTGACAACAGCCACACATTATGGCATGTGAAGTTCAAACTGAACACTAGGAATAAGTTTTTACAGCATTGGTAATGCACTGTCAGAACAGGTTACCCACAAAGTAGTGAAATATCTACCCTTGAAGGTTTTCAAAATTTACTTCAACCAAGCTATGTCTGAGACAGTTTGGTGATGGCAATGGCAAAGCTTCAGAACAGGATGCTGGATTAGATGACCTTCAATGGTTACGAGGATGTAATAAAAAGCAAATGAAAGGGAATTGGAACCAGACTAATTCAAACCAGGAGGTAGACACACAATTTTGAATTGGTATTAAAAGAAACTACAAAGTTATGTTATTTTTTCATATCTGTAATGAAGGATTTTACTGAATATATGCTTATGCAGGTTGTCAAAGTGCAGAATAGCAAGATAATATTAAATGGCCTATAATATAAATAAAAAATCAAATGTCCTTTCTCAAACATACAAATTTCTAAAATTCTCACAAAGTACAATTTCTAAACAATTTGCAAGAAGATTTTGGGGGTCAGGGTGATTCCTTAGTCTAAAATGTTGTCTGAGTGAGGGCACTAAATTTTTGCAGCCGCACCTAAAATTATTGATTTTTCTATCAATTTTTATGTAATACATTTAAATAGTATGAAAAATTAATGTTTACAGAATGGTTGACTCCAGCTGTTTCAAGGAGGGCAGTTTTGTACTATTTAAAGCTCTGCAATGCAAAATACATCTTGTTTGATATTTGCAGTAAAATGGTTTGCAAATGTTCTGATCTTATTGAAAACAATGGGAATTTTGCCATAGACCCTAGCACGACGAGGAGGCCCTTCATTAGCTCTGATAAAGCTGTCAGTCACTATGGAGAAGGTCTAGAAAGCAGATTACAGAGCATGCTTAATTGTGTAGTAGAGGAATTAAAAAACTGAACATTTCTGTAAAGTTTTCACTTTGTGTTGCTAAGACACTAACCCTTGAAATCTCACTGATTTCCATATTTTAATATTTCATTTTTATGGTAATTTAAGAGAATTTTTCTCTCTGTCGAAACAGAATTTTCTCATATCCGCGGAACTGACTGTGTTTTCTGACTGACAGAAAGTGTTTGGGCCTTGATTCTGTAGCCCACTGTAATTGCATTGCTTACTTTAAGCTTGTGTTTTATAGATTCATGTTTACATTTTAATCATTCCCCTGAATAGAGTTACTTTTCCAGTTTTGGCCTTAACTTATCCAGCTAACACGAGGAACAGAAAGATACATACAGTTCATATGTTTAGGAAAAATTAATTTCCCTCAGCAAAGCAGCTCAATTTTGTTCTTAAATATTTGGGTAAAAATGCCAAACTAGAATTCTAAGGAGTTCAGCATTCTTGTACCTGGTGTACAATGGAACAGATCTCTGCAGAAGTGAAAAGATGGTGAAATATCAGTTTGTTAAAAAAAATCATTCTATAATAATGCAAAGAGATGTTAAACAAAACACTAATGTCAAGAAGCAGGTGAAGAGGGATAAACAGAATAATAGCAGCATCCAGTACTCATGCCTATTGAAATTTTCCAGGTAGGCAGCCTTCTACATAGTCATATTTTGCTTTTCTATTATACATCTCAGTTTTCTTATTTCATGTTTTATCTGAAGCAAACAGCAAGAAAGATCATTGCTAACCAACTCTGCAGTACCAGCTACCAAACTGCTGCAATAGAATTCTATTTCTGATTAGCAGCCTAATATGTCAAGTAAGAAAGAAAATAATCAGATAGACTAAAAAAAACCCACTATCAATGATGAAGTTATCCATCATCTTAATTATGTTTCCACTGTATAAACCTGTTCTGCAATTCTGTGCATCTTTTCTTTAGTACCATGTGCTCAGCACAGGAGCCTCAAGAGTGACGGTAGCAGAAGCTTTTAGAAACAAGACATTAACATAGTCCTTAGCTGTATAGTCTAAATTTACAGAAAAAAACCATCCCAAACTCCACAGTTATCATTTAGGCAGTTCTTCCTAGATTTACTTTTGTTGCCTGGTCCATCAGCTCCTCGGTTTAGAGATTAACCCTAACTATTACTGCTTAGTGCATTTCTGGCAGACAAGTCTTCCATCACCTCCAAGCTAGTTCCTCTTAGAACCACTTAGTTATTCCTAACTGGATTTCTTTGGCCACATAACTGCTCTTTTTCCAAACCACATTTTTTTACCCTCTCTCTCCCCCTCAAAAAAGCCAAGAAAACACACCTTACAAACTATTAGAAGGCGAAACAGGGGAGGAGTGAATGCAGTTTATGAACATAGAGAGCCACTTAGTATGTAAAACCTCTAGCTGCATGTCATTTGGCTATTTCCACTTGCATCAAGATGGAAACAGTCAGGCAACAGTATGTGAGTGTGACACGTTACCTGCACATGAGGGAGAAGTGAAATTGATTGATACGGTTCATTGAGGAAAGAGTCTTTCCTGTTATACATATCTTTACAGAACTCAGAAGAGCAAAGTCCAAGTCCAGAGCTGAAAGTTCTAGGATTTCAGTAATATGAATAAACTGGTTCAACAAAAAAATTAGGATATCTTCTTGGCAGCAACTAGCACAGTAACATAATGTCACTGCATAGCAATATCAGACTTTTCCTTTCCAACTTGCGTAAAACACTGAAGTTCAGATATGGTAATTTTACTTTTAAATTTATCTCACAACATGCCTGTGTTCCTTGTCAGCCAACCTGCCACCTTCCAAAGCAAAAGGAACTACTGATAATTTCTTCAAAGATGACTATTTCTTCATTGCAGTGTCATCAATGAAATCATAACAGGGCATTTCACTTAGCATCTTCCCGTAAATTTCTCTCTTTAGCATCATGCTAACGTAAAGCTTTGGCCTTTTTTTCCAATTGCACAACTAGATTCCTCCATGGTTGCGTAACCCCATGCCAGGTACTACGTCCTCATTCCCGCTCTCCACTAGAACTTCAGCGTGTATTTTCTCTGACAGCGACATCTGAGAGAGGATCGATGCCAAACGTGTGAGCTGCAAGCCCACACACATATTTACCATGCATCAATCATCTCCCCATCATTTTGGAAGAAACATACTGAGGTGGGTTATCCTATCCCACAGACTTCTGCATTCCACCACCACAGATCTTGCCTGCTTGGCTGTACCAGGTGAACTCCCACAAGACTCATGCCTCCTAACATTAATGCTACAGGCAATGTTTTGCAGAGAAATTAG
This sequence comes from Xenus cinereus, assembly GCA_025774025.1. NCBI lineage: Eukaryota > Metazoa > Chordata > Aves > Charadriiformes > Scolopacidae > Xenus > Xenus cinereus. Next base: position 62,433,748 of record JAOXJK010000040.1, read on the forward strand.
CATGGTGCCATCTGGCCTAGCGATCCTATATTCTGACCTGGAAAGAACTGTACTATTACACAACAAGAAGATAAGCAATAGTAATGTTGCAGATGCTTTTTTATAAAATTGATCTCAATGAGTGCCCTTAACATCACACCCAAGTGCAATAATGTGGGCTTCAAAAAAAAAGAACCTTTTGTTTTTAAGTTGCCTGTGATTTATCAACATCTCTGAAAATTTCAAATAATAAAAAAGACTTATATATTTTTGTTTTAAAGAGTCACGGAGAAAAAACATCTCAGGGTTTAAATACTGTCTTGTTGAACTTGCAACCCAGAAAGCCAAAATAATGCAGTATTGCATGATAGTTGAGGAAAAAGTAGACATCAGGAAGTGGGTAATGGGAGAGGAACACTTTCCTTGTCTCCAAACTCCACACTAATTGAATGGCACTGTCTTAGGCTCTATATGAGCTGAAAGGACTCAAGTCAAATCAGCTGTGAATGTTCTCAAGGATTTATTTCAGAAGAGATCTAGATTACTCTTTGTTCCTATTACTCTGTTAAAACATGGCTTACCCTCAGCAGATATATTTATTTCTACGCCTCTTACATAAACTCACTGCAGACAGGGTATTCGTACGTTACTCCTATCTTGGACAAACAGTAATTACATGCCAAACACTGTAAAAAGAATAATCTCTTGGAACACTTAGTATATACTGTTAAAGAATAATAAACACGAGTACTCACCAGACACAACTGCAAAAGCAGAATGTAAATCAGAGTTAACCAAAAAAACAGATTTCTTTTGATTTTTCCTCCTCCTCCCCCTTTCCCAATTTAAATTCTTCATTTCAGTTTCAGGCAACATTGTATTTCTCTAGCCTTCTTATACTGAATCTCTTGCATTTAAAAGATGTCATCCTTGATGAGTTGTCTGTGGCCACAGAAACAATTGAAAAATGCAGCCAGTTTCGTATACCTTTAGGTAAAATTTTCTAAGATACTACAGGGAAATTAAGGTTTTCTTCTCTGAAGAGGGCATTTCTAGCTTAACTTTCTCTTTCTCCATCAGTGCAAAGGATAAATGTGTGGTTTTTTCCTGAGAGAAAAATTACATTTTTCTTTTAGCTTTTAGAGTAGATGGAAGGGCATAGATCATTTTAAACACTATTTTCTTTAGACAAAGCTACTAGTAAGCAAATACTTTGTTCTGCCTCCCTTCTCCTCACTTTTTCCCTATGAAGCATCCATGCAAAAAGCACAGAATACTTTCATTCCACTGTGGGGTGAGAACAAAAAAGGGTATATGTACAGGTACTATCTATATGTCTATATATATATAGTCTATAGACTTTATATCAGATGTCAAGTAGGAAAGGCATTCCCGCAGGCTCCTGGGGGCTGGTAAGGGGACCAACTTGCTGCCAGGGCCCACCCTGGGGAAGAGGAACTTCCCAGTTCCTTCCCACTTCAACAGAGAAATAGGGATAATGAATGCTTTTTCCCAAACCCACTTTTTACACCTTGGATTGCTAAACCTATTGGGACATTTATTACTATGTCATTTTATAGTTACTAGGTTTTGGGGTTGGATTGGACTGATGGAGAATGGTAAGAGTGCCTATGAGGTTTGAAGTTCAAGATTAAGTTGAAAGTTCATAAAGCGTTTGTCTTTGCTTCCTTAGGAGTAGTTAACAATCTCCATTTCGTTTAACAAAAATGACAGTATTAAAATGTTATAAATAAATAGAGTTACTGAATAACTGAATTTGTCATCTTTTTAAATTCAGGCCAAGATTTCCATTTTTCTTCATTCCACTGGCTACTTTCATTCATTCTGCCCTGCAGGCCTGAATTAACAGAAAGCTGGAAACACTGTATATAATACCTTTGATTTAAGAATAACAGATTATTTATCTTTACGTTGGTAGGACAATTTAGGACTCTGTATTTCCAAATCCATTTTTAAAATGCTTTCATGTGAAATCAATTTAATAGCTATTCTATACCTCATTCTAAACAACCTGGAGAAAGGCTGATTATTTTCAGTCAAAGTGGAATTGCAAACTATGGAATTGCATTTGTGTTACTCAATAAGATGGTTGTAAATTAAGGTAATAATAATGTGTGCACAGACACAGCTTTGCACATCTGCTTTTTCTGTTTGTGTTAGATAGGATTCTAGCCATTCAAATTCTTTAGAAATAACAATGTTTCTGTAATGTAAGTATCCACAATTATTGTGTTAATATAGAATTATACTGATTAATTACACAATGCTTCTTTTTTTTTTTAGGAAGTTATACGTGCTAGTTGCTCTGAAAACATATCCTTGTAAACTAAATACTTCTTTAAAAATGCTTATCAGTAAGACAGTAGCAGTTTTGATCTCTCAATTTATTTGCATACACTTTATTTATTGAAAAACATATATTTGGTACTGCATGATGAGACATTCATAATCACTTATATTTCCCTGCTTGTCAGAAAAATAAAATAGAAAAAAATATCAGTACATACCTACTTCTTGCTTGTATATAGCATTCTGATTTCACATGCTCTAAAGTGCTACATCTCAACAGCCTGTTCTGTGGTGTTCAATGGTTTGTAGTGCTCTTGAAGTGAGTGTTGTTCCTGACTGTTACTGCTGCAGAAGTAACGTGAGCTGACTGACTGTACTGTATCATATTTCAGCATCATTTAGAACTATACAGATGAAGTAAGCTGTCAAGAGCAGAAAAATATTTGTCGGTCTCAATGCACCCAAGGCAAAATCCGTAAATTGTTTTCACATACTCATTTTAACTTCTTGTTTTTAAAATATATACAACAGCTTTGCACTTGAAATCAGAGAGATGCTATTTTCCTCTACAAACTGAAAACAAGAGATATGGAGTACTTTTGTATGTTGTTGTCCAAATCTGAGGACTGCCATTCCTCAAGATGAAAATGCCAGTTCACCTCAGTCTGTCACATGCTTCTTGTTTCACTGTTTCTCTCAAGAGCACATACTGTCAGTGCTGCAGAAGACCTCGATGGCTTTATGATGTGCACTCAGTGCACAGAACAGTGCAAAAACATTTGTTTAAAATCATTGTTGAAGCATCCTCTCCTGCATTCCTTTAGAAGTTTAAAGACACCATATTCCATTAAGATTGTATAAATTGCACAGTTGCAAACATACACTGTGTCACTTGAACCAGATCTTTGGTTTCCCAAAACAGTACAGCAGAATACTCAAGAATAGCTCCCCAATACTGCATGTGGAGAGGAAAAGAGGATAACCTGACAAATGGACCGCCTTCCCCCAGCCTACATGGGAAAAGTCAGTAGGTAAGTAAGCTTCAGCCATTCTACCAAGTATTTTAAGCTTCAGAGAAGCAGAGTCGAATTTTTAACTACTTCAGGAAAATATTTTGCCACATGACTGGCAAAACCTGATTTTCTAGCTCAGTTAAGGTGAGTAAATCAGCATGACTGACGCAAGACATGATGGAGCCTAAGACGACAAAAGGTGAGGTGCTTATGTAGAGGAAGCATGATCATTACAAATTGAATATTTTAAGAGAGATAGAGCACATTATTAGCAGTTTTACCTTTAAACAAATATTATCCCAAATGGAAAGTCCCATATTTTTCCACATTTCTGCCATTAACTGTCCTGTGACTCAAACAAAGCTCAATTCAACATCAAGTGAGAATTTTACCCGAGAAACTTTATGGCTGCAAAAGCAGCAAATAACAGCCTAGAGGAATCCATGAGGTTCTGAAAACTGTCAGCCTGGCTTGGCTAGGCTAGGCTAGCTCAGGCTGCCTCTGCAAACTGTCAGCAAATCGAGCTTTCTGTGTCTGTAGCTATATGTATCCACATTTTTACACAAATACATACACACAAATACGCGTATTTCTCACTACTCTTTTCAGGAAAAGAATCACACTAACACACATCCTGTGCTACAGACTACAGCAGAGGAGTGTGTAGGGATTGAAGGTTCTTCTGGGAAGGGTAGGTGGAGGTGAGGAGAGGAAAAGGGTGAAAAAATGTCTTCAGAGCCCCCTGAAAGTCATACATTTTTTTTTCTAACCACTCTTTGCCAGCCCTCCAAGCATAACACTTCTTGAGTCATGCAGTGGTAGCTGAGACAAAAAAATATATATATGCATATGTATAATTTGTGTATATATATGTGTGTATGAGACATTTGTCATCGCTCCAAGCAATCGTTCTGTTTATACTAACTGGTGGTGTAACGGCAATGAAGAATGAAAGCCATAAATTTTGTGATTAGTAGTTCATTAGCAAAAGGCAGCAAAAAAGATGTCAAGAAAATACACAAGCCTGGTACCCCATGTTGTTTCTGCTTTTTTACTACACTGTATCCTAATCAGCAAATTTGTTGCCCTGTATTTATGGAATAGAGTTTGTAACAGCGCTCAATGCCATATTTCTCAAATGTAAATGTAACTTCTGAATAAAAGATGGTTCCCATTGCATGACTAGGTGTGTATATGACAAAAACGCTTCCAGGCACATCACGGTGCCGGAGTAATAAGGAGACGATTGCCAGGGCTGCTCCCTCAGCTACAGCCTGCCTCTGCCTTACGTCTGGCGGCCCCAGCAGCAGGATGCTGTGATCCAGCGCTGTGAACCAAACGCCTCCACACCAGGCAGAGGAAATAACTCCATCCCAACCAACAGCTGGAATAGGCTAATTGCCTTTTTATTTTTTTTCTCATCCCCAACTTGAATGAACCACAGCAATAACGATTTTATAAATAAATAAAATTTTAGAAATTAAAAATTTTATAAATAAATATTTTTTTTTGATTCATTGATGTCACTATTCGAAGTTATCCATAGCTATTTTTAGTTCCATTTGCATTGTAACAGTGACACCCGCTGGCCAATGTAAATAGCAGCAGGTTATTTGCTGCTGAGTAGGACTTAGTTATTAAACTAATAGGGACTTTAAATACCTAAACAGATTTATTTGGTATTAAAGTAAATAAAACTGACTGTTCATTGTCCAGTGAAACATGGAATGTATTAGGGATTATGATACTGTAGCACCACCCATTTTACATTTAGGCCTAGGCTCCTCAGGCAAGGAGATAAAATGAAAATAAATAAAACTAAGATAAAAAATAAAAGTAAATCAAACATAACAGCAAAAAAAAAACCCTAGTGTGGAAAGAAATATCCATTACCAAAAACAAACAGTAATGATGAGCAGATATTTCTTTATTCTGAAGACA
>JAOXJK010000040.1:62441898-62463431 GCA_025774025.1 Xenus cinereus
CACCACACCCACCCACAAACAGACACAAACCAACAATCCCGGGCACTAGAGCATGCCCTGAAGTGCCATGTCTACACATTTCAAAACTTTCCTGGGGAGCTGTGCTGGGTGGGAGTTGGGTTCAGCTGAGGGGCTGTGGAAACACACTGACAGCACCAGGCTGTGGCAATAAAGTAGGTGTGGGGTTGCCCACCTGCAGGGCTAGGGTTGCTCTGGGTACTTCTGCTCACAGAAATGGAAGCTGGGGCAGGAACTCGGCTGGATTCAGGCCGTAGGTAGTGCTGAGAAGATCAGCAAAGTCTGAAAGGAGATTAACTTTCATTTCCAACCGAGTTACCTCCAATAGCTTTGCAAAAATCTCCCTTGCAGCTCTCCAATACCATTTTTCCTGTGAGCATCTACCAAAAGAAAGACACATTTGGGGATCAAAATTAAGGTAAGCTACCTGAATATCATTTGTAATTACTAGCAAAAATTGATTACATGCAACCCCCTTATATGTTGTAGATCTAAGGAATTGAGGCAGATTCCAAATATATGGGTTGCAATTTACAAAGGTGAAAACAAAAAGATAGAATGTGGAAACTATAAGACATTAAAAATAAAATCTGTGAAGAAGGAGCTAAATACTTAGGAAAACAGATTTAAAAGAAAAAAATATATATATAAATGACAGGCAGGTAAGATGGTTTTATGGATGCTATTGCCCTCTACATGCTTCTTATCATTTTGAATAATTGGAAAATATAGTGTAATCTGATTCTTCAATCAAAGCCATTGGCAAATGACTTCTTCCTTTGTGAGGGATGCATTAAGTTTAAACTCCTTTGAAAGATTACATCAATAAAAAAAGAAAAAGGAGTTTTCATAAATTGTGATTTCTTGAACTCAAACCTAATTTATAAGGATGACAATAAGGAAAAATTGGAGTAGGGGCAAATGCATATGCTGAGGCTATATGTAACTACTTTAGCATCTACAATGCCAGTATCTAAACTAATTTAATTAGTAAAAGTCACTGGTAGCAGAGAACTGGAATCATGTTCTCAGGCCTGATCTTCTCTAGAGATGAACTGGGACTGTACAGTAACAAAGATTTGCTTTCCTTTTATTTCATTGTAGAAATTGATGAACAGTAATGAAAGTGAGAGGAAAAAAAAGGATATTAGGGGTCTACAAGCTAATTGTGTCAATACATCCAGTGCTGGAGAATTACCCCTCTTTTCCCTTACAAGTTTTCTGGGATGCGAAGTCAGTCATTTAAATCAACCTTCTAAGCAGATCCTAGAAGTAATATAAGATCTAACTATTTTCTAGTTTCCAAAATTAAATATTTCATTTTTATCAGAGCATACTTTCTGATACAACAGCTTTCCTACACTCCAGGTTCCCTCAGCCAGAAATAACAGACAATTCTTTTAAAAGGTAGCAATCTCAGAGATTTCTTTTCCTGATATATTCTGGTATGCAACTGCACCATCTCTACATCCTTGAAAGGTCATGAAATGTATAGAAACAGCGCGTAAAACAGGTAAAAAAGATGTAACATTTAAATTGCCCCTTTTAGTTTCTGCCCGTCCTATTTTTTACACATTTTGAAATGGGTATTTCCACAGCTGCTCACAAACATCAGATCTTTCAGACTGTCATTAGTCACAAGACAACAGTGTTGGAAAATACAAAACCAGTTCATTTTCTAGGAACTCTCAAAAATTAACCGCCTCAAAAGTATTTGAGAGACTTCTAAAGGTGTATCAAATTAGAAACCATCCATCACATGTTTTTTCCCTTGTTCCCTTACTCTTGAGTACACAAAACTGTTCAAAAAGGAGAAACAAAAGCTCCAGTCTTATTTTCATGGGATACGGATTGACTCTCTGCATGGATCAATCCCACTGGAAACTCAGCTCAAAGGAGTTCCCCTGCCACCACTACACGGTGCCATCTCAGGTCTTCTGCAGCTGACAGAAATGTGGACTTACAGAATTCTAGCTGTCTATAGAAATAGGTGCTTATGAGGTACCTCAAATTCCTGCTGCTTATAAATGTATGCAAAATTTAAAAAGTTCACTGTTTACCTTTGTATTTGGGCAAATTTGTCCATTTAATTTTGTGCAAGATGTTGTAGACACATGAAAAAGTAGTGATATTTGTAAAGCACAATGTAGAGTTTTCAAACAGCTAATTCATACATTTGCTAGCTAAAACATAGTTAATGGTTGTGAATAACGAAGTCCATGCTCTGAAATGCAATAATCTTAAAACTATAACAGACTGCAACCAACTGCTCTTGTTGCTAACAACAGCTCAACTCATGACAATACCCAGGGAGTCACTATTTGTGCACATTGTACCCTTACATCCACAAACATTGGATAGAAATCAATGTTCCTGTTGGCCTTCCCATGGTCAGTGTTCCTGTACTGAGTAGCTTAACCAGGCCTTGATACAGCACTGAATATGAAGATATGCCCAGATTTTATGTTTCTATAAAAGCAGCCTGCTGTATTAATGCAGACCCTCACTACAGAAGTGGGAGCCTTTTGTAAATCCTCATACCGCGATGTGGAGCCAGGACCACCAGTCTCAGTTGTCTCCCGGTGGTGGCCTAACCAGCAGGCTATCGACTGGTGTTGATCAGCATGTGCTTTGGAGCTGTTCCACTTGGCGCTGGAAGTTAAATTCCCCTTGTACCAGCAAGAGAAATACCAAGCAATTAATGTGTGACATACTAAGCTTTCCAATTAATAACAAAAGTTTAATTTCCAAGTCCAGTCTGGCTTTGACATTGCTGTCTTCCACCCTTCCATGGTCCCTACTGAAAGGCCATTTTTGGCAAACAAGATAAAGTCCAGAATTTCTTTTCAGGCCCCTTAGCATTGGCAACTACAGAATTCAGCTGTGTCCTGTGACTTAGTCTGGTGAGACAACACGGTCCACATGGACACACCAAGCACAGGTTGCACTGGAGTGCAAGATCAGAAATAATTTCATCACAGCACTAGTAAACACATAAAACAACACGGAAAAAACAAAGAGTTTTCCCCTGCTAACAGAGAGACTGGTTGTTAGGAGTCCTTTTAATACCTGTGGGCAGAGCTAAAGGCTTTGTATTCTGTACCAACAGAAGAAAATGATGCTAGTGCAGGTTGACTGTGTGGGCGTCAAAGAGTCTCAACAGCTCAGTCCCGAGATACTGATCATCTTGGCAGCCCCAACCCACGTACCAGTAAGTGCTCTCTGAATGTAGCCCCCTCCTCGTACAGCAGCTTACCAGCAGCCTTCAAACTCATATTCCTACTGTTTATACAACACTCCTTCTCTCTTTGCTTTAGCTTCCCCTGCTCCAAAACAGAAATGGCTATTTAGATAAGCATTTTAGAAAAGGATCATCTCACAGGTGGACATCCAGCATTGTAGTTATTAATTGTTCACTTTTAGCAGAGAGCATTCATAATTTGAAGAAGAGCAGATCTGAACTAAATCAGGATTCTCAAAGAACCTAACTTCTATTAAATAAGTAAATCAAAATCACAGGCCAGAACATGAGCGAACCCGAGACTTTGGAAAAAATTGTAGAAGCTCAGGTGGACTCCCAGTGGAAGCAGTCAGGTTTATTAAAAGCACATGCTTCTTTACACTCTTCAAGATTTATGAAACATATTATCATTTTAGGATGATAAAAGCTAGAATCAAAGATACTACCTTAAAATAGCAATTAATAAATCTCCAATGAATGAAATTTTGGTTCCTTTAGAAATGGCATGTTTCTCTTGGATAGTTCTGTAAATAGTATAAACAGGAAAATAATTTCTGCAGTATTATAGGGTAAAGATCAACATATTTAAATAATCCTATCTGAGGGAGGGCAACAGCAATGGGGCTGCTGGCATCCTGGCAAACCAGAAAGCCCATGACACAAAATAGAATAAGAAACTATGATATACTAGATCCCATGAGATTCTTTTCAGCCATACAAGTTTAAATTCTATGTGTGAATCTGCAGAGTTTTGAGGGTGTGTCCAGGTTGATATAGTCAAAAGCGATGATGTCAAAGAACACAAGAGTAAAGGATGTTGTTTCCTGTCACATGTACCATTCTCGATCTGGATAAGTTACAGTTTAGTTTTCAGTAAATCTTCCCATATGTTAATTTGGATATTTTTTAGAAGTTTTGAAACTAAGAAATTGACAATATCCACTATCACAATTACCACTTATATCTAAAAGTAGACATCCAAAAGAATAATCAAATCTACTCTCCACATATAGACTAATGGTATGAAAATGAAGAAATATGAAACACTATTCTAGTAAAAGAAAAATTATTTAAGTAAAATGGGAATATAATGGTTATTTCCAACTGAATTTCCAAGGAACAGTGTAAGTTTTAAAAACGGCTCAACTGCAGCCAGTAGTCATTAGAAATGAACAAGACTGGCTTGAACAGCTGAATTATTATTATTTGAGAGTTATCTTGCCTCAAGGCCAAGTGATTTCTACTGCTTTCCCTATCAGCTACATGAAAAATTGTGAGACTCTAGCTTTAGGGGGAATGAATGGCTTTCTCATGTTTACTGTCTCTTCAACAGTATCAACTTAAACGGCCATTTACTTTATCAATTGGAAATAGAAGCACATATTTATTTTACTTTATGTACAAGTTCAATTGCACTTAGAGACAAATGTTGATCTTCTGTACTCTGTATGTCGTTTCTGATTTATTTAGCCAATAAGCACATCAGGAAAGTTTTAGAGCAACTTTCTGTCACAAAATTTACATCAACAGATCAAAACATCAAATGAAATTAACAGTTCTACCCCTCACTGGTACTAATGGAAATCATCAGGTCCTCTTCATGGTTTTGTGTTACAATGGGTAAAATTGCTGCCTCTAGTTAGCAGGATATTTGGCTCAGTAGCAACAATATTTTTCGTTATCGTACCACATGTGGAAGGAAAAAAGTCTTAATTTCAATAATTTTAATTTGGATTCTCAGGAGTCAAAAGATTAACTCCATCATCATAAAATGTACTCAAGCATCACTCCAGGTGTAAGCAACAAACATCACCTTTGTGTATTTTCTAATTCTTATTTCAACATCAGGTAAACTGACATATTTTACCTAAAATAGTCAAAGGCCATTTCTATTGGGAAATCTGCCAGAAAGTTGTTCTTGTCCGGAAGTTTTTTGAAAAACATTTTATTATTTTAAATATATTATAATAATTTGCAGGAACACATTCAAACTTTTCTATCATCTTTTTACCTCCCTCAGTAACACACTATTGTTCCATTATCCAAGAGACAGAATTATAGCATGCAAGACAACTGCTGAAATTTTTTTCCCAATATGTTTCTAAATTTTTTTATTTAAACAACACAAGCTTATTTATACCTTATTGATTAAATTAATAAATAGTTTTCAGCAGCACAATTCCTACAGATTCTGTGAATAGGACACCAAAATAGTAGTCAGAAATATGAACATTTAGATGTCATGACCTTATAGAGGGACCTTTGGAAAGAAATTAATAGGATAAGGCCCTGACAACTATTCCCAATACAATTGTTCTCCAGTCTGCACCAGTTCTTCATAGTTATTTACAAAAAGCATTCAGGAAGTGCCCACCAAAAAAGTTTTCATCTCAAACAAGAAACAATTTTTAAAATGAACTTAAGACAAAGAACATAAGTCAAAGGCCAAGTTTCATTATAAGTGCTCTATGCTTCCTAAGGAAAACATGCCATAAAATCATAAACTTCACAGATGTTCTTCTAAGAGTAAATACAGACTAAGAAATAAAAAATAAACAAAAAAAAAGGAACTTACAAAGCATCACATACTGAAGCCTACATAATGTTGATTCAGTCAGATATATCTCCTGATCACACAGGGAGCAAGGGAGTGTCAGTCTTTCTGCAGATATCCAAACAAAAATTCACTTAAAGAAAGAATCCGGTACTGCAGTGTATTTAGCAGAAACAGCTACTGGAAATCGTATTTCCATTTCTCTGACAAAGATCCACTGGTGTCAAAGATCATTGTGGCTGAGCTGCACTGCTCTGCTTATCCTGCAGAGATGTGATATGATTAGGGAGTCACATAAATCAGTTCACAATGAAATGACTCTTTGAAAGCATCAGTTAATAACACGGTCAATGCAGATTAGCTCTATAAAGGTAACTAGGGATAGGTAATTTAAGAGAGAACACCCTGTGAAGAAGAAATTAACATACTACTTTTATTTAAAAAATTTTATAGAAAAAAACCAAAATCTCTTCTTGATACCTCCTGTCCACCTTAAACAGTTAATACAGCACAGGCACTCAGTCAATCCAAACTTTTTTAGTATTTCATTTTACAACTGAATTCTAGAAGGTATTTGCTTATGAATGACATTTACTAGCTGCAGTTCTATTCTGAACTTTCTTAACAAAGTCTGAACTGTGGCTTTTGAGTAGGAGAAGCACGCTTAATGAACACTAGCATGATCAAATCCTACAGTCAAGACAGCTGGAAATAAGCTTGTCTAGATTTAGCCTTAAGTTAGGGCCACAAATTGTTGGCAGCATAAAAACTGAGGAATGCCAATTAGTAGAGACAGGCATCTAAGTCAGATGGAGTCAATAAACACCTTGATTCATCTGCTTTTGAGTCAGCAAACCAATAATCTGCTGTAGTCCAGTAGACCTTAAACCCACCGACAGAGGACTGTACCCAAATGGAGATACCCTTCCTCGCAGTAGGTTTTATTATTTCAGGCAAGGAAGCTCGGGGCTAGGTAGAGCGAGCCCATATGTACCTCTATCCCATAGTGAGGACAAACCCTTGATTCCATTATGGAAATACTACCAACTTTTTCCCCTATCAAATGGATAATGCCACTTTCCTTTCCCCTAGGTCTTATCTATGTTATATTTAGCTCATAAGGACTTGGGAGCACTGGTTATTTCTCATACAAAATGTACGAGCCTTTCCTATTATAGTGACTGTCTGATTCTGTTTGGGCTCTCTGGGCATTGACAGAGTGAAAAAAAAAAAAAAAAAGACTAGATATAGGCAGACCGGATACTGCTCCCCTCTAAGTGACTTGGAACAGATCTGATTTGGGCCTAAAATAGACTTTATTTATATCAACTGATGATCTGAGCCTTCTCTCCCCCCTCCTATTTCTCAAAACAAACCCAAAATTAACCTAATTGAAGGACTTTTTGACAATTCTTCATCTTCACAGTTGTCAATGCCACTTCTTATTCCTACTGAAATCAGGCCTTAAAGCACCAAAATATCACAGGAAAGGCATTTCACACACTAATGACTTGGAGCAGGAAATAATGGAAAACTCATGAGAAAACACATCTGGCAAGTGCACAGGCTCAAATCATTGAGATACTGTACTTCAGAAGAGTAAAAAAAAAAAATGCTTATGATTCCCAAGATGAACCTGAACTGTGGAGCTCATTTATAAATAGTCTATGAAAGCAAAGAGGAAAGAAACAGTGAGACACTCTGACTGGAAACCAGTTAAAACATTCTGGGGGGTAAGGAACAGGGAATTACAGAGGAAATATTCCCACATTTTTGCACCTCCTAAACGATTTAAATTAATAATCCATATTTGTTTAATTATTTTTGCTTGATGGGCTGATGGAATGTTTGATTTTACTTTAAAACTCACTAACTCAAAGAAAAAAACTTACTGTATTTTGAAATTTCACTAGAGGGAGCTCTTAGTTTATTTATAACTAGGAAAGCAAGCATGTGTGGGATTGCATAACTTGATTTGGTACAGTTTTACTAGCTTGAATGAGTATTTTCTTCTTTAGCCAATTACTTTGCTAAACAAATCATATGAAAAGAAAAACACAAACGCACCCCCAAAAAAACCTAACCCACAGCTTCACCCCAGTATTCATGGGATGCCGTGAAAGATTACAAAGACCTTGTTATTTCGCTGCATAGTTTATTCTCTCTCCTCCCTTTGCCTCCCCTGAAATCAAAGACAAGGTCTGTCATTTCATTTTCACACTGCCTCAGCCAGAAGACATGACATTTTATAGCCACCATACCACAGAACTTTGCCATGGGAGAGCACCCTAAAATTGCCAAAGAAATCTCATAGGAATTTTATATTTAATGGTTCCTGATGGTTTTGGGTTTGTTTGGTTTTTGGGGTATTTTGTTGTGTTTTTTATAAAGTGCTTCACTAAGTTTAAATGTTTACAAAAAGTTAAGTAACCAAATAATCTGAAATCCAATTAATTCATATTTCAACTATCACACAGATTTTCTAACGCCATCTGCAAAATGTAATAGGAAGTTGCATAAGACCAGTACTCGTTCCCCAGTTCTACCAAACATCTTTGTCATGACTTTTGCACACTTTTTTCTGTGTTATACTTTAGGTAACAAGTATTATAGAAGACACGATTTAGGGGAAACGACGGACAAATGTATCTTTAAGCTCACCCTTGATGTGCTCAGAGCAGCCCCAAGGCTTCCCTGGAGACAGATATTCAGACTCCCTAAAATTCCCTAAACTAAAAGAGATTTGCACAACCTTACAGTGCAAAAGCTGCTGCTTCTTTCCAAATGCCTCCTTCCCACCAGTGATATTTTTTTCAATTTACAGAGAGACAGGAAAAAAAAAAAAGTCACTTATCTCAGTGGTACACTGCTCTGTAAATAAGGTGCTTCAACACAGCCTGTCCCTACATCCCTGTGTATGGTCCTGACATCCCAAGCAGTGCTCCAGTGGAGCAGCTCTGCTCCAGCCAGGGAATGTTGCTGGAGCAATGCAACACTGGCTTCGAGAAAAATCTCCATCCATGGGCTCAGTGCAGCAGCAGTTTCCAATAAGAGCAGACAGCCAATTAAAGAGAGCACAAGGCAGAGCTGCCTGAACAGCAGCTCCTGGATTGAGGAGCCTTCTTCCAGAATACACACCCCCAAAAAAACCCCATCTGTGCCTTGTCATCTTCAGGTTATAGTACAAGAGTTCCTTGAGTTCCTGAGCAACCTGAGCTGCTGACAGGTAACAGGGGATCCCTGCAGAGCGTTTGGGCAGAGGATGCTAGGGATGAAAGGCTGTAGTATCTGTGTACAAATCCCACTCATTAAAATAATAAAAAAATTGCTATATTGCTGCTTCTTATATCACCCAGAGAAGGTACTTCAGAAACATAGGAATCTGTGTGTAAAGATTCAGAAGTAAGGAAGTATTGTAATTCCAATTATGAAAATCTATATATTTTTGATAAACTAGATTAATATGAATGAAGTTTAATGATGAGGCTTTAAAATTTTGTATTAAGGATTGATGATGAACACATCTGTAGTAGAGCTGTCCATCAGTCAATAAAAAACTGCCCATCACCATCTACCTTCATACTTGTCTCTGCAAAAAGCACATTTTCACTGTATCCTCTGAGAAACGGAGCCCAAAGAAGGTGGTCATATGCTCTAGTAGCTACTGAATGTACACTTCACTTACCATCTAGTCAGAGCTCATGCTCCCCATCACATGATACTGAATTAATAGAAATTTCTAGCCCTTGAAATCTCTTGGGAGAGCCTTGTTACCATAGACTGAATATGTTTCTGAAATATGGACCTTTGTCCAGGTTACTTGGCTTCAAGAGAAATTTTACTGTGTCATTTTCAGGAGGTGAACTAATGCAGCCACGTGTGTGACCACAGACATTTGTGATGGCTTTCACACTTCCATATCAATGTAATTTTTAATTTTTTTTTTTCTCATTATGCATATATATATATATGAGAAAGGCTGAAGCCAGAAAACAAAATAGACACACAAGATATGTGCTAACCAGGAAAGAGCCCTCACAGAACAGGAGCATTTCCCCCCCTACCAAGCAAAGGCTGAGGTACGGTGGCTGTTTCTCAGTCTGAGAGCCTGAGCCATGGCATTTTAACTATCAAAAGATTTTTTTTTTTTTTTTTTAAGCATCTCAGTCTCTTATTCTCATGTATTAATAAATAGCTACAGGATCATGACCAGACTGCAAACCCCACACCCTAGGATATTTCAGAAAGAAAACCAGATCAGACTGATTTTGAAATAAGGTTAAGGCAACCAATTTTTCTTTGACCTCACATACAAATTCTATCACAGACAGTAATGTACTATCTCATAGAATCAGTTTTTAACATTTCAAACTGAATATCTTTGTGTCCAAATCTAGCTTTTAAAAATCCTAGTCTGCTTTCCCCTGTAGCCCAAATGTGTTAAGTCCTTCAACACTTGTAAACTAAGGATTGGAGAACATCAAAATAACCCACCAGGTTCATTTGCTATATTTTTCTTCCTTTTTCTAGACATAAGCTCTGCTAACGTTCAATTTTTCAGTTCTGTACTCCAGCAGACTTGTAGATTAAACTAAAAAATAAACTTTGACCTGTGTTTCAATTGTTTTTTTGCTACTGATAAGATCTACACGTTTTTTTTATGTCCTCTAGTTATATTTGACCACCTAAAAGTGAAGCGAATTAACAGGAAACCCAATGACCCTCTGGAATACAAGAGGTAAAAATATAGGGAAAAAAGTCAAAACCATAAATGCTGAATTTCCCCACAGCTCATTTTCTCATCATTTTCTTCCCTTCTGTTTCTTAGTGGTAGATTCTGACAGCATGATCCTGCTTCACCACATAACTCCAACAGTTCCTGTTATATTTGTCACATCAACTTAAAAACTGAAAAGAGAGAATCTTTCAACACAATAGTGCTAAAGGCTTACAGTCCTTTTAGGAATTTCTGAAGCTTAAAAAAATAAAGAAAAATAATTTCAAATGTGACGGATATATAGATAAAACAACAAAAATTCAGCTCTAGAGTGGTCCTTGGCCATATTTCAGACTAATAAAATCAAAAATGCACGAGTTCCTGAGTTATTTTCCCATCCTGAATAAATGAAAGCTTTGAAATGAAGTGGCACAAGAAGCAGCAGATACTCCAGGTACTTCTAATCCCTTGATGCATTTATAGGAATGTATCTGCATTAGTCTTTTTGATTATTTTTACAGCAGCAGTTTGGCTTCATGTAAAGTCTCACAAAATTTAGAGTTGCACATCCTTACTGTATAGCCTACATTTCTCACAGTATTCCTGATAGCCTGAAAAACTGTATAAGTAGTTGATAAAAAATTAGTATTAGTACTGTATTTGACACGTACCTTCAATTAAAAAAAAAATTACAAAAAACTTTATTCAACAACTTTACTGTATGTGGAAAATCAAGTAGCAGAAAGTTTGAGAATTTCAACTATAGAGCTACTTGTAGAATCTGAATTAGCATCTTCTGCATCTGTTGTGAAGCTACCTGCTATTGCATAGCACATACTTTTTCACTCATGTAGGGCAAAATGTTGCCTTGTCTGTAATTAAGGTTCTTCTCATAGAGAAAAAAAATTTTCTTTTCATAGTCAACTTCAGAAGCACAATTTCATAAATTTTGGACATTTTGGTTTTGCAAAATTATTTCAACATGGGCTTTTAAATTTATATTTTAAATTTGATAATGCAAAAATGTATTGACTCTGCCTTGGTCATTGCAGTGCCACAGCCATTTGTTGCCCAACAAAAGCCCTCTTCATTGCAACTAAGTTTGTCTTCACTACACAACTGCAAATTTAGGATAAGCAGGATGTATATTTTCATCCCCAACAAATCATAATAAAAGACTTTACTCTGAAGAATTTCCATCATGATATAATTACTAGGAATGAATCATAAAAATATTTTCACTCTTCACTTCCAAAATGACAAATGTAGTCTTTTGAATACTGTCTTTTTTTGGAAACAGGTTTAACACATTTAAATCTATAGTTATATAAAATAGATTTTTCAATCAATATGTTTTTATTTCTGCATTACATTTTTGTTATATGGGTTGGACATTAAGCTGTTCTCACAACATTTTAGAGAAAATAGCATTAAATATAAAAAAATAAATCTAATAGCTATTCTGATTTTATAGAAACTCAAAAGTACCAAACATGACACTAGCTTTGTTACTGCCATGAAGAATAGTTATATTAATAATCAGTCTAAATCCAGACTGGATGGTAATTTCTAAGTACAAAATATGCTTAAGTACCACAAAATTAGAGGGATAGAAGGAAAGAGTCTAGATAAGATCAAACTGTTAAACGTGAAAAAAGTCAACATTTGAGCACTCAGAGAATAACACCTTTAAACTCCCTTTCACAAATCTGAAGTCATCTTTATAGTAATACGTTAACTATTTTCATATGAAAATGAAGAAACTGTACTGGAGACTGTTCGTCCTGTTTTCCCTTCCAAGCAATGAAAAAAAAGAGATAGTTGTATGAGTTGTCTTCATTATTGGTAAAATTCTGATGACTGCTATGACTTTTTTATATTGGTTTATAGGTCAAACAAAATTTATTCAGTCTGTAGGAAAGACTGAACGTTTATCCCAACACAGTGAACTGTAGTGATATTAACTACTTAAATTATCAGATAATTAATAAAATGACCGCAGAGTGACATTTATTCATAAAGATGGGTTCTTCTCTCATTTATTCAACAAATGCAAAATGAAATTTAATGTGGTCAGGATATCTTAAACAGCATCAGCAATGTGAAAAATGAAGGTCTGTGAACATATTTAATGTTACGACCACTGTCAGCTGATGCAGCACAAACCAGATGTACAAGCTGGTGCTTTAACAAATAAGGAGCTTGTGAGTTCCTCTAAAGGTCAATTATGGCATTTGTGGGGCTAGAAAGGAATGCATAAATATGATTTACAGTAAACACAGAGAAGTTACTTCATTCTAACAATGAAAACTCATGTGGTAGAAAATTAAACTGGTAGATGTGCTTGACATTACATTTTATTTTCTCATAAAGAATTTTTGATAATCTCTATTTGAATTATAAGGCAGGGACTAGGTCTACAGTGACTCCGGAAGCTGGGCTGCCTGAGCTCCTCTCCCAGTTCTGCAAGGAACAAGCTGCACAATAAAACAATTCTGCTATTTGTAAATATGAATCATGACTCGTCTTGTAAGAAAGGGAACGGGCATATAACAAACATTTATGCCAAGCGTCCTGAGTATTGATACAGCCAAACTAAATCAGTTTATCACCAATTGATTATTTTGATTATCAATCCAGATTTGCCATATCTGGTTAAAGATCTGTGCTTAGCGTTTACAGTGGTTTAATAGGAACACACGCCTGCCTCACGATAAAACCTACTGTGATAAGAACTATACACTACTATTTAAGTGGGTAGCCTTTTTTTTTTTCTACATATCATGTGTAAAAGACAGAAAACAAAGAGAAATGGTGTAGGAGGACTTCCTGTGGTTCTGTAAGAAGAGTAGAAACTTCAGATGATAGGGTAAGCAACAACATACTCGGGCCAAGCCCACTGAGTTTCTCCAAAGGAAGATTTTTCCCATGGGAAATGCAGATTCCCAGTCCTTCAAATTGCGAATGTCAGCGATGCCAATTGAAATTAACTTACGGCTCCAGAGATGTCTCCAGCTCATTTCTACAGTCAAACCCAGAACAGGGGGATTTATTAGTTATGGGTGAATGTTAAGCAGCCAGACCTCTAGCACCACTCTGAGCCAACTAATCTGTATTTTGTTCCAGAAAGATTGTGTTATTTTTGTCCCATAGTATTCATCAACATTTAAAAATATGTCCAGTTACAGGTAAATTTCAAATCACAGTACCAGTAAAATCAGTAATTAAAAACAAATTAATTCAAACATACATCACTTAAACACAAATTGGTTTTTGTAATAGTTACGTATCAGCTCAGTTTCTAGTTTTAACTCACATTGACAAAATCAACATCAGAAAAGGTATCTAGTTAAAGTAGAATATTTCTTTTAGTCTGGACTTTAATATTTCTTTTTCCATACGTTAAATAAGTTTAGCTCATTTTTTAGCTTATTAGCTTCAGATGTGTTCACCTTCCATATATATATAAACTTTTGTATATCACCAAGCATTATCTTAATAGTCTCTTTTCATTTCAGTCTTTTGTTTCTTTGATTGCTTTTCCTAGGGATGGTAAGAGATGTCCTACACTCTAAGTAGTACTCTAAATTTCACTGCACTTGATAAATACGTAAAGACAGCGAATAATGGCATTTTAGGATATGGAGCCAAAGTTACAGCTTCAGGGATTTATCTGACTAATCTGAAGGATACAACAAATCCTTTTTCTCTTGTTGAATTATGTGTTTAAAAATTTAGCTTTTTGTTCTTCAGAGCCTGTGAATTCTACACTACATCAGAAAGAAACACTGAACAACAGAAAACAACAAGGATAATCCTCAGCTGATTTAAAAATTGACATATTTCTACTGGCACTTTAACAATAAAAAATTATAGGACCAATCTTATGTTATGTCATTCACAAATTTATCTATTATAAAAACAAGATTCTGCCAGCTAGCTGCTAATATATCTAACTTGGTACGTTTAACGACATATAAATACAAGCCATCAGATCTATATGTTGCTCCAGCCCTGTCAGAGGTATTCACATACATATTACATATTCTGAAAAAGAAACCAAACCCTTGGTTTTTGCAAGAATTTTCCAAAATATCCCCATCTCTTAAGATTTGTGACTAGGGTTTTAGTTACCCTTACCAAAAAATTAGTATCTAATTTAGAAGGTTACTGGGCAGAGGTCATTATTTTTAAACTTTAGCATGAAATTGCCCATTTGGACAATACATGCTCTGGGTGGCTCCTGTGTTTTATTTTCTGTTTAATATCTTCATCAAGGACATAGACAGTGGGACCAAGTGCATCCTCAGCAAGTTTGCAGATGACACCAAGCGTATAAACTTCCATTAACTTAATGTGAGCTCACAAAAGGAGAAAGCAGACACATGGGACTACAGTGTCATACCCAACTTGTTCGTGAGGATTCTTCACTCTTTGGTCCTCTTGAGGAAGAAGTTTTTAAAGTGTAATAGCGTTTTTTTATGACCATCCTCTCTTACAGTGATTCAAACCTGAATGAAGATTTTTTGACCCACAAGTAAAACACCAGGCTAGCTGAGACTGAAATCTCTTTAACATTATGTTCTACTGTCCTCAGTGAACTGAACTGACATTTGGTCTGCTCTTTGAAAAGAACATTGTGCCAGGACAACAGCAGAATACAGAGCACACAGCCATTTGCTTGCACTGTCAGCCTGCTGCTTACAAAATTAACTCCCCTACAGATCTGATTGTACTGTGGTACACAGGTTTTTTTTTTGTAGAATTGAGAAGATTCAAAGATTTATGTTTTTTAAAAGGGAGAAACCACTCTCCCCTAAAAAGAAAAACACAATCTGCTTTTTTCTTTAATGGGTTATGAGACCATTCTGTATAAATTCAATAGAGGAAAAAGCAGAACAAACATATCTCTAAGGACACTCATTATTCCACTGAATTTTAATTATTTGCATTCTTCAAATGAAGTAGTGCCTTACAGTCTAATCTTTTATTGGACTAATAACACAAAATATAAATAATAAAAATTAATAGTAAAAAGTAAGCTCATATTTCTAAGCCTTTGATATATTCAATGAAACGGAGCTAAGAGTAGTGTTCAGGAATAGAACCATTTGAAACATCAAAATAATTGCAACCTTAAAAAAATTTATATATTTTGATGGTAATTTGTTTTGTAAAAAATTACCGTTAGAATTGCATATTCTCTGGGCTTGGTTTTATAGAAAGGCAAATAAGATACTGTAAGATTATTTGCAGTGATTTATCCTATCACTTGAAGTGACCAACATGCAACAGGTATGAAGAGACAGAAGGTGACCCCTGTTTAAACACGTCTGCCTGGTACACCCTGGAAATATGAAGCAATAGGTACAAATTCCTAGCTAGATATATTTCCAATAATGAGACAAAACCTAGACTAAGATGCATAGATAATTAAAAACAAAACAGAAACCATGCCTCTCAAGTATAGAGCTCATGTTTCACAAAGCCACTAGAAGCAGACAAGCACTTGACCATGAACTAAGCACCCAGTATAGCCTATGGTTGTTTCCAAAAAAACACTTTCAACAATTTCTCACACCAAAGTTCTTAACCCTCCCCAAAAAATAAGGTGTTTTTTTTAAAAAAAAAAAAAAATTAGCACCGATTTAAAAGATAGGTACAAAAGAGATATGAATAAATGGATAGACTTCATAATGGCAGAAAAAATTATTACTGGATAATGTACTGGGACCTAAGCTGCTCAAGATACTTGTACATGAGGAGGCAAGAAAGAATGAACAGTGAATGGGTAGCATTTGTTGCTGGTGATTAATTAGTCACAGAATTTAAGGTCAATGAAGGAAGAGCGGCAGAATGATTTCATGATACTGAGTCTCTGGGTTAAAAAAAAAAAAAAGGTGACATCAAATTGAACGTTGAATTTCCACTTTGATATCAACAATGCATTATGACGTGGAAAAGATTTTCCTCCCTCCACTTAGTTTTCAAAAATAGGTTTAAACCAAAAATCCATTTTCATACAAAGCCTAACTAAATGGTGAAACTGGTGTCCACAACTGTGTTGTCATTATGAAGTGAACTTCTCTCATATTTTGCTCAAGTCAGGTTTTGGGAAGGAGTTAGGTAGATATTGGTTTTGGGGCCCTTCTAATGCTTCTAATTCAAGCTTGTAAGACTTGTGATGCATGGCAATTGCTCTGCTCCTGACAGGATCTAAAGAGTGCAGAAAACTTACCAAAATAATTTTTTGATAATAGAAAATAAAAATAGGTGTGAACAAAAAAATAATACAGTTAATTTGTTGGACAGATAAGGATTGCTTCTTTTTTTAAGGAAAAGGAAAACTATCTAGCAACACAGAACAATAGTTGAAGTTATCCAAAGTACAGCTAACTCAACCATCCTTTATACTTAGATTACTGAATTCTTATTTTTAAAGTGTTCACCATGTCAGATAAGCAATTCAGCATCATCATAAGAAACTTACTTTTTCTTTACCCAACAACTACAATTTTTGTCAAAGACAAATAATTAGCTAAAAATCTTTGAGTACTTAGTAACACTGCAAAACCAATAACAGAACAAAATGGCAACGAGCAATTCCACCCAAAGAAGCCTTATATGGTGTAGTAGATGATGTGATAGGCCCAGGCTAGTAAGCTGTGTTCAACACCATTAAACCAAATGAGAGGTTTCCTTATACAGATGTACTGGTCAGCAGGAAGCCCTTTATTCAGCAGGTAAATTAGTCACTTCAGAAAATGCAACCAACTTCATCTTATATTGAACAAAACAATGAAAAAATAATGTCTAGTGCATGCACAGCTAAATATAGGTGATACAGGAAAACAGTAAAGCTTGTACCTGCTGTTCAGTACCATCAATTGTGTGATATTTCTGGAAATACTCAAGTCCACCTCACCTTCCTTTATTTCCAGCCTACTTCAATCCATGCATGCATGCATTGTAGCATAAAGCTGCAGGATTCTATTGATTTCTTTTCTGGCAGATTTCAGCTTTTTTATCTGGAGTCCTATATTTCATGTGGACAGTTCAAAGCAAGATGTATTATTCCACAGAAAATTCATTGGCTTTAAAAGGACATGAAAAGCTCTAGTAAACTATATGAATTAAAAAAAAAAAAAAGGCATTTCAGCAGCCAAAATTCTTACTACTTTTTCTCTCCAGTAGAAGCATGTTCTAGTTGTAGAACAAACATATTTTTAGATCTCAGCATCTAAAGCATACAGATTAACTCTCTTGAAGGATTTAGATGTGTACAATAAAGCCTCATACAGCTTCAAATTGCTAGCTATTTTTTGATAGAGATAAAAGTATCTTTTAATTACAAATGTGCATTTGATAATATATTTATGCTGACCTTCAATTTTTCATCAAAGAGCATGAATCTGAAACACTGGTCAAATTTAGCTGTTTTACATTTTCTTTCACTTCAAAACACACACGATTATTACTTCTGTTTTCTGTTTTGTTCTTAGCAATAAATTCCAAATAAAAGAGACTGAAAAAGAGACATTGGTCAATATGAATGCATGTAGATGTCAAATGATGTGAACGGTTGGAGTCTCTCTATTACAAAATCTAAGCTAATCACATTTGACCATTATTCACATGTGGAGCTGGTCAAGCAGTACTTGTACAATAGTGTAAGTATTTAAGTCCAAGTGTAAGTAACCAAACAACCCCATTTGTTCACAATAACATTTTGGTTAAATCAACAGTTACGTTAGGATGCATGCAGCCACGCTGACACTCAACTTTCTTTAATATACTTCTAGCAAAGACCTAAATATTGTTCATAATCTATTCAGGCAAAGCAATATACAAAATCACTGCTATTATTTTTCAGATTTCATGTAAAATGAAGAAAAAGATACCCTGGAAAATATTCACACGGACTTTATGCTGTAAAAATTCATAAACTTTACTGCCCAAAGGGACAGTCCTCCTTGGTGGAATTCAGGACATGCCAGCTCTGTCCCCTTGGGAAGCCTAGGGAAGACCTCCCTAGGGCCCAGCCAGCCTGCGTTAACTCAGACTACAAGTGTGCATAATAATATGCTTAATTAACATACTCAAAATTGATAGATGACAGTTCAATGAAATTTATGTGAAAATATCCTAAATGCAAGGATTTAAGACTAACGTCAGCACACGTTTAATAACACATGCTCACTGGCACCATCTCTTCCCAGGGAGCAGACGAATAGCATAGTGTTTGCCAGTGTGAGTTGGACTAAACTCTCAAGAGATTTTATGGACATTACTATTGCTTGCTTAGGAGAACTTGCTTTAAACATCCTGTCAGAAAAGTGAGGGTTCAACAAATATTACAACCTCTCACCATTCCTTAGAATTTCAGTCTTTACAATAAACTGCTCTGAACTAGTGAATCACAGGGTTGAAGGAAGAGAGTAATGCCCTACAAATGGGTAGTTTAACACTTGAAAAAATACTCACACAGAAAGCACATATCTCCTGTAGAATGAAGGACAGAAAAAATAATAGCAATATATTTTCATAAAGAGGTGCATATCTAATCTTTACATATTTAAAAACTGCAGACTGGAAGCAGAATATAGTTTTAGCGGTGACTGAGCAAGCAGTTTTACTTAGGTTGCTGCATTATGAAAGATTTGAGAAGCCTGAAAAACCTGAAGGTTGAAGGAGTGAGTATCATTATGTGTTGCCTGTCCAGAATTCTGCAAGGACGGTGGAGGTCCTCCTAGATTAAACTTTTCAATGTTTCCTAATTCAGTGGGAAGAGAATAAAACCCCAACTTTTCCATTTGTACAGACCCAGTGCAGCAGTTGTAAGGAAGAGAAACACAAAGCAAATAGACGTCACCAGGACTTTTCCTTCATCTTATATTGAGCCACAAACAGCGCAGATCCAACAGTGCGGTATAAATTAATTAAATCCTTAGTCTCTGTGCTTGGATGTATTGACAATAAAAGTTCTCAGTGACGGTGGGCATTTTTTTAATTAATGGTCAAAGCATAGGAGGACCACAGCTCCTTCTACTTCTTTCAGACTATCAGGGAGAAAATACTTTTAACACGACCCAAGAAACAAAGCAGCACTGACTAAGAAACTTTTATGTAGTACAGGATTTGGTTTACAACAAACTGGATTTACTTGATACTTGACTCACCCTTGGCTTGTACAAGGGTAACAAGAAAACATGTTCTAAGGTACTGTTCAAGTCTAAAAGAGATAAAAGTGCAACAGAAAAGGTAGCCAACTACTTTGTTATGGTTTGCCCCATAAATCATGGTATTGTAATAATTATTTTTTTTTAAGTGCAGTTCTAATAAAAACAATTACTTTGTCATATAAGCTCACACATTTCTATGAGGAAACTTCCATTCCTGCTGTTGTATCTTTCAGATTCTGCAATTCCTTGCAAGTCACACCTGATTAACCCGTGTTTATGGAAAGAAGCGGTGAAAGGGGCCAAGTATAGCCCAGTGCTCAAGCAGTTATCCAGCCTGCCATTTATGTAGAAAATTCTTAAGAAATGAAAATAGCTCTAAATCCAACGCAGTAGGGAAAGACAAGAAATGCTTAATGGTTGGGAATATTTTTATTATTGTGTCATACAGTTATCCACAAGTCACTAAAAAGCGGAGAGAACAATAGAGCCCACACTGCAGACATTCCAGCTTCCACAGGCAAAGCTGGGAGCGCTCAAATATGCACAGGCTGACCACCCACTTGAAATGATGTACCACAGGGGTCCCTCTGGAGATTATGGATGGTATGAAGAAAGTGGGAGGAGAAAAGTGCCCTTGTACGTAGACAAAGGATTATCAAATAAGCTCTGTTATACCTGCATCATCATTTTACTTTGTGGTCACAGTAGAAAGCAAATAATGAAGACAAAATGAAAGAAAGAAGAAAAAACATTCATTGCAAACTTAAGGAGAGAGACTCCAAAATCTGTCAACACTGACATCTGCCACAAAATGAGAAACTGCCGATTGGGAGAGAACAAGCTATATACGGTTCTGGCAGCAGTAAGTCATTCCAGCTGGTTACAAAAGCATTTTGCTTCTGCACCCCCACCAAACTGGCTCCCCTGTCCTCCAGCCACACGCTCCTGCCTGTTCCCTTGCTCTGGCATCCATCACACCCCTCTCCCTGGGCTGTTTCAGTTAACCAACGTTAACAGAAAATTAAATCAGCAGGAAAAAAAAAAAAAGGAGGGGGGGGGTTGTCTGCAGGGTTTGCAAGTTGAAGCAGCTCAAGGCACGTGAGAGCTGGTGCATGTTGTGCGCTGCAGGAACAAGGGGAAGGAAGGGGAGTGAGAACTCTGCTTTGCTCTGGCTGGGCTGCTGCTCGCCCCAGTGACACCCACTGCAATCAAAAAGTCACAAGTCCTACGGACGTGTGGTCTTGTAACATTGGTGTCGTCATAAAATCCCTACTCCTGATGTATTAAGCCAGAGAACACGAAAAGACCATACGCAAAGCCAGAAAAATATGGAAAGCAAATATATTTGTAAAGGTATTTTTTTATGGCTTGATAGCTTTTTCAGATGCACTTTAACTTTTGCTGAGTAGCTCCAAATAATGTCTATAGTTTTTCATTTCAACAATAAAAGCCAAACATATTTCATGGCATTTCATGACATTCTGCCATACGCCTTGAAATAGACTAACATATACTTATATAGAATGACATAGAATGGCAATAAACTTCCAAAAATTATAAGAGCAAACCAGTTTTACTAGTGGAAACTATAATAAATAACCCTTAACTATTTTTTTCCTAGGTAGCCCTATAGTTTCTCTTGATTTGGACCTTCAGTTCTGTACCACTGGCAGTTAGTACTATATTTCATTCATTGTCTAAATTATCTGTAATTGCAATTACTGTTTGTGTTACCTTCTTATACGAATTATCTATTTTCACAATTTGATTCCCCCTCTTTTTTTTTTGAGCACACCAATACTTAACAATAAAAGCAATATG
>JAOXJK010000040.1:62472867-62519927 GCA_025774025.1 Xenus cinereus
TTGTAAGGCCAGAGTACACTTCAACTTACTGTTTTGTCAGGATTAATTTATATCAGCTCAATCAAACAAAATATATTGAATGGTGCTATGAAGCTAAGAAAAAGTATGAGTTTATATATATAATCTGTTTGATAAGTGCATTAATTTTGTCCTGACTTCCTTCTGGTGTGTGATTAAAATATATCAACACCAAAGATGAGTAAATATGGACAGAACTAATGAAAATATTACCCCAACATAATGAACATATTAACTTATAACAGCCTTTTGAATTTTTTAATAAATTTTCACCATTGAAATGTATCACGGTCTTTCACAAGGAGCAATTTAGAGAAGGTTAATGTTTATGAAATCTATTTAGATAATTTTGTTTTTTGAAGGGGAGGGATTTGTGGATTTACCGACTGGGGACCCACTTCAAGTAGATGTAAGTAACTTCATAGCATTTTTTGTGCTTTCATCTTTACAGGTAACTTTACCAGAAGACTCAAACTTGCATGAAAGTAGTGCATGATCATTGTAAATCAAGCCAGAAGTTGAGTTTTAAAGAAGGAAATAAGCCAAATTTAAGCCTAAAACCAAATGATTTCTGTGTAGCAGATACCTGACACTACTTAGCTAATATTTACACTATCAATTACACAGTTTCAAAATAAATAACTCTCTACATAATCCAAAAT
The DNA here is from genome assembly GCA_025774025.1 of Xenus cinereus. Taxonomy (NCBI): domain Eukaryota; kingdom Metazoa; phylum Chordata; class Aves; order Charadriiformes; family Scolopacidae; genus Xenus; species Xenus cinereus. Next base: position 62,473,548 of record JAOXJK010000040.1, read on the forward strand.
GAAAGAAACAAGAAAAATCCTTCTGCAAAGTGTTTAAATGATAAACTTTCTCTGAAACATTAACCTTCAAGTTTTTCAAGATTAATTATTCCAATTTACTACTCAAATCAAAAGGTAGAGACAGAAAGTAGGGATGAGTTTTTTGAAACTTTTTAGTGTTAAGAAAAAAAATCAACATGGGAAACGTTGAGAAAACAGTGTAGTACAGACCTGTGGTAACTGCTCATGTCCACAATCAAATCCCAGAGAAGATGATTAATTTTCAGCTATAGCGCAGTGGGTAGTGCAGAGGACGAACGTGCAGATAAACAACTATCAGAGCAGGTAATACAATATATATACACACCCTGTGCTTTTCCCTGAAACACTTAATAGTGCAGCTACATCTTTAATCACAAGCGCGAGATTAACTCAAGTTATTTGCGTCCCTAAAAATAAGCACAAACGGAATAATCAAAACATCTAAATCTTCAATTCCCATTTAACTAGTGTGTTTACATTTTTACCCTTCAATAGATACTACTTTCAGGTTAAACAAGCAAGTTCTTCAGTTTACGGAGTAGGAACTGCCAGATCCCTTTAAACAAAGGCTGGGACAGTAGTGAAAAAACAAGCAAATCCACTTTAATCTGAAAAAGATGATTTGAACAAGAGTTCTAACTCAACCCCTCTGGTATCTGACCCATTGTGAGGCAGGAATGTATTAACACAAACATCAGATTCAAAGTTCTGGACATGAAAAGGCTAACCTTACCCAGATGCTATGGAACCATCCCTAAGCAAGATTTTAGTATAAGACAAACATAACATTACTCAGTAAGAAGCAGGGTTTAGCAGTCAGACTTCCTGGACTGTTTAAGCACTTAGCTTAAAAAAAGAGGACAGGGAAGAGGAAGCAGCAGTTAATCCTCCAGGAAGAAATCCCATCTGTCAATTTCTGGGAGAACAGATCTGGCATGAAAAGTACAGTTTCAAGATCTGTTTCTCCAAGGGTATCTTGTTTAGTCATAAATGCTGTAGATAAACAATAAGTATGTGTATCTTCTGAAAGGCAGCTATTACTGCAAAAAAAACCCCTCCTCACTCTCCCCAACTACTAGGTGGTACGAAATGAGTGCTTAGCATGTAAGAATAAACACACAAAGTCCCATTAGCAAAACCCAGCTGCTGAAATTGCTTTCTCTATCCTTTCTAGACTCGAAACTCAACAAGAAAGAGTACTCATCAATGATATTTTGGTTGAATGAGCATGGTTTTGGTGTAGCTTAACATGCCAATGTTCTGAGGTCACATCTCTACCAGCAAATCAAACAATTGTGGGCACAAGTATGTGATGGTCTTTGATATGATGTTGTTGAAAATGTGGAAAACAGCAAGTTATTAGAACAGTCTCTGGCATGCTGAATGGCCGACACGGTTCTCCCAGGCAAATTCTTTGCATGAGAAATTAATGTCGGTCAGCAACTATTAACCATGAATTTCAATGGTACCATACCACTGGCATAATCCTAAATTGGTTCTTTAGCACTATTCCAGGAGATGCCTCTTCCTCATGAGCACCTACATCTTGTCAAGTCATGACCAAACACATTCTTGGTATGATTCTATAAAAACTTCATTCCTGAAAGTTGTAAAGAAGCCTTATTTTTTTTTTTTCTCTGGCTTCAGAACACCACCACACACGTTGTGGAGGCAGAAAACAGAAAAGCAACATGGGACAGAAAAAAGGCACATCAGCTGACATGGGTCTACCCTGTTGCCTTACCTCCCAAAACAGCAGGTCAGTTACAGTTTGAATCATTTATACATTTCAAGCCTTTATAATTTAGGCTGAAAATTAAAATCAGCCTAATGGGTGATTGTTGCAGGTCATGGATAATACATTAGTTCAAAACAAAATAGTAACCAAACCATAGTTATATAAATTTAGAGAACTTATCTTTTATTGACAATGCCATACAAAGATTATATGCGACTGCACCAGAAATTTAGAATTGATTTGAAAAGATTTTTTGCTATTAAATAAATGTACCCTTGGAAGGATGTGTTTCTTTTCATTCTTCATGTTAAAGAGGGTGTGTTGAACTATCAATTACATCATTCCTCTATTTCAAATTCTAAGGAGGGTGAGAATCACAATATGGGAGTTGGGATATGAACATTGAGAGCAAGAATAATATTAAAAGGAGAAAACATGAAAAAAGTACTTCAAGTTACTGCAACCATTTGGTGGAGGCAGCTTCCTCAGATTTCCTCTAGGCTAAGTTTAAGGTAGGAAAATGTAACAAAAAAAAAGGGGAGGGGGGGGCAGGGAAGACCACCCAAACTAGAAGTAGCCTTTTATACTTCAAAAATGTAAGAAAACCAAAGGTCTCCAAAGAAGCCACTGAACAGCAGGGAGCAGGTACCACTAATGCACCACTTCATACAAAAATCTGTATTCCCTCTCCTGTGAGGATCCCAGTTTCATTTCTCCCTCTTAGACTCTGCTTGGCTTGGACATTGCATAGCTAGTTAGTCCAAACTTTGCCTTCTGAAAAATGCTGTGTTTGTACTGCAGATAAGCTGAGTATGAAACTCTTTGTTCCAAGATTTGAAGGAAGCAAAGGCTGAACTTTTGTTTCTTGTAACAACACTTTTTTCATATAAAGAAATGAATCAACAATACTTTAAACAGAAATAAAAACAGACAAAGCACATTTTACCCAGTACTTATTGATCTCTACTGTCATATTTCAAGGTACTAATCTTCCATCATGTTAATTAAGTAGAAGGGGAGTCAGAAAGGTTATTGATAGAGGAATACACAAGATGAAAAGAAATTAGCCATGAAGCTACGCCTATGTTGATCATTTTTATGTTCTGCAGAAAGATTACATGATAAGAACAGAGGCTGAATTAGCACAGCCATTTCTGGTAAAGTAAATCAAAGAGGGCTTCCAGAATCTAAAAGAACAGAATTTATGCCAATATATAAGTGACACAATGCTGATTTTCTTTTCATGTTTGATTCCAGAGTCCGTCAGCCAGTGACATACACATCACAGGCTCATTTCTTTATGGAGTCTGTGGATTCATGTTTTCCGTGTTGAAGATCTGCTTCCTCACCATCAATAGACAGTAGTTTTCTCACCTCCCTCTGGCTTTTGTTCTAAAATGTCCAGATTGATCTACCTGACCCAGCCAAGGGAAAAGTCTGCATTCTGCCTGAGTAAACTTGCCACACTTTGATAAGAAAAAAAGAAAACAAAGGAGAAGAAAAAAAAAGAGGGAAAAAAAAAGGAAAAGTTAACTTTTTATCTGAGTCTTATTTTTTAAAAAATACAGTGACTAGCTCTATAAATTCATCTTTAGTGCAACCGTAAGATCACTGTTTCCATGTTAAGAAAATACTGGAAACCCTGGTCTCTTCAGTCACTTCTGATAATTTATTAGTAGAAATTCTGCAAACAATACTGGTTTTGTACACCATCCCAAAACAATGCCAATTACTCTGTCTGTCTGATTTTAGGAAGTAAAAGGACACACCAGTGAGAAACCAACCTGTGAGACGTCAGTGCCTACAGGTACAAGAAGCAAACCTTGAACACAACAACATAAAATAAATGGAATTTCAGCATTTCAAATCTTGACAGAGGACTGCAAATTAAATGCAATCTTTTCACAGTCATATTCTTCTTGTTATATATGTGAAAATAGTAACAAATGTAGAGCTTATCACTAGCCCAGAAATGGCTTGAAAGATGCCAAAAGGCAAAGGTTGAACAGTAAACAAGGAAGTCAAAACTTAAGGTCCAGTTGTTTCCTAGCCTCAGTCAGCACAAAAGCTCCCATTTAAAAATATCACTGTCTTAAGAGGTATTTTGCAAATCCTCATCCTCCTTCTAGGCTAGAACTGCAAAGGCATTTATGAAAAAAAATGTCAAGAACCACGAAAATTCAATCAATACATTGCTGGTGAAAGTCCTTGTTAATGGTAATTGTTAATCAGTTCTCTTCCCTGAAAGCCTATTAACTACAGGTTTTCTAACAGAGGGGTTTTTTTTATACTTTTGTCAAAAAAAAACCCCAAAAGACTTTAATCAGAAATGTCCATATACTGTCATTAAAGGATGTAATTTTCATTATTTGTTTCCATACAATGAAACCTTTGTGAAAGAAGTGGTCAAACTTCTTGAGATGACTAAACTTACAATTCTTCCTGCTACACCTTGTGATGTTTAATTTTAGCTAGGCACATTGAAACACTGATATCAGATTTTAGTCTAAGCATATGCTGCAAGAACATGGCCAAGTTAAAATTCACCTTCAGAATTTCTTGATGATTTAATCTTTTTGACATCTTGTACAACTTCCCATATTCAAAGACTAAGTTCGGATAACTACTTATTGTGTGACTCCACGTAAGATTTGATGGTCATTTTTTGTTGGAATTGAAGCTTCAGGGAAGAATAATCAACAAAGAAACTTCACATTCAAGGTGTAGTATAGTTGTAATATATTGATGCTGTGCAACTACTGTCTACCAGAGAATGTTTTAAGCATTACCTGACATTCAAGTAAATAGGACTGTCGTTTCAACTTTATATCCCCATGTTGTGCAGGTACCTGAGGCAGACACTGAGGAACACAGACCCAGCACTTCTTAAACAAGCAGCCTTAGAGCCAGTGCAGAGGGGGAAAACAAAAAACTTTGTGCAGTCGGGTCACTCAGTATCAATTTCATCAGAAAATTTAGATACATGACACGGTGCCAAGAAGAAGCACAAGAGCTTTAGGCAGCACTGGATACCATGCTGAGGTGTTAGCAACAGGCTGCCCAAGAGGACTACTCACAGAGCAGCAATTTCAAGAGCCAAGTCTTCTCCCCTGACGTGGAAGTATCAATAGAATTTATTTGTATTCCTGCTTAGAGGGTTGGTCCTTTGTGGAATTTTTTCAAAGTTACAAAATGTGTCAAAATGCAGTTCATGCTGTAATGGCAAGAGGAAAATATGAAACAACAGTAGGATTCCACTTTTGGGAAAAAAATTATCTGCTTGACTCTAAACACTCAAACTCTTGATTTGTTATAAACAGTTCTTCCAAAACCCATTTGCATTTTTTAAGAGAGCTCTGCACAGCAGCTTTTGTTCACATCCAATCACCACCTTCAGCGCAAGGAAGGAAAGCACACTTGGAGCTGACTTGGACATTGGGAGTTTTGTTAGAGAATAGAGGAAAGGAGTTGGCTGGCTGGTAGTCCTTTCTATGGAAAATGTACTATTGGATGGAAAGTTCTTACAAACTTTGCAGCCCCATATCATGTTCATGACCGTTATTTCAAGTTCTTAAATATTAATTGGGATCAGGTTTCATAACATTAATTGTACCTGTAATGACAGGAAACTTCTGGTCAGGGCTCTGCTCAAGTAGTTTGACAGCAAAGAGCTGCTCTACTCTGTTATAAAAAAATCCCAATACTTTACTAAGAAAAGCTAGTGTTGCAGAACAAGCCTGAATAAGCTTTGCCAATTAACTAGCAACATGGTGTGTTCTTTCATGTGTTCAGACAGCATATTTAGGGCTTCTTCTCCTACTCTAGAAAAAAAGATGAATAAGAGAAAACTTTTGCCCTGCTGCCCTATGCGACGACAGAGAGAAATAGCCCCATGGCAACATTAAACTTGTGGCATTATCATCAGAACTATTTTTGGAGGACAGTTTGAACAAAGCTAACAAGCCAACTTGGAATGTGCAGTAGCTTCGTATTTGCAGCATTCATCTGGTTTTTATACCCCTTATTTTTAAATATCTTCTCAAAAGCTGCAAGGGAACATTGGGGCGTACGATTATGTCTTACTTGCCGTTACAATCTGAAGCCTGGATCGCACCCACACCTTTGTTTCGCTCGCACATGGCACACACAGCAACGAACAAAGGAACGCTGGCAGCGCCAAGTGGTCGCCTTCCCAATCTGTTCTCCAACAAGTCAGCATATGTATATATGCGCTGTGAGTTGTTCCAGGTTTTAACAAGATCTCAAATCACCCCATAAAATGCTTCAAAAAGCACATTGCCACAAGCTTGGCACATTCGAGAGATTCCTTGGTTCTCTCCCTCATCTTTTCGGGCAAAACAGCTAAACTAGTTTTTTTTTTTTTCCACTCTAAGCCGTCAGTTACAAATTCGTTTCTGCAGAGCTATCATTACGCAAAACAAATCTATTTGCATTTCTATAAAAAAAGCCTCCATAAAGTAAAAATCTTTCTTTGAAACTCACTTCAGCTGCTCCTCCCCAATAGCTTAAGTTGCTTTATGATTCTTTTTAAGAGAAAGAGCAATGCTTAAAGCATAGCAATATGAGTAAATGACCCCTTTATTGCACCAAAAGCTTTCTCTGAAGAAGGAGAAACAGTGAAACTGTCTTTGTACACATCCTCACTTACTCCAAATGACTTCTCAACAAGATTTTCACTATGTGATTCAGACAAGATAATTTTTATGCTCACAGCTGAACTTCCCTGTGGTGATATTCTACAGGATTAAATATTATGTATGTCTGCATTACAAGTCTGAGGTAAATCCCCCAGCTGAAGCAAACAGGTGTAATCCTGTAAATGAATCGCTGTTCTCAGCTTTACAGCAGCGGAATACCTTGCCCTTATTCTACCTACTTTTAAAATTGGAGAGATAAAGGATAACATGCTTATCGCTTAGAAATCAAAATGGCAAACTCCAATACTGGCCTTCCCTTTGGATTTAACAGAGCATATCCTGATTCCATATATATTTTTACCTTTTCATGAAAAGAGATTACCAATACCTTGAAAATACCTTTCCTGTCTATAAGCAGAAAGGGTTATACATTACTCTTGCTTAACTGCATCCAGTGAGCTTTATAACGCATACCAGATTAATAATATAATGGGAAAAATCCACAATTTGTTTTTTAAAAAAAAAAAACCCACAAACAGCACGATAGAGTTTATGGCTCACCAGCTCCTTCATGGTCTTTGGGCACACCAATCAGGACCTGTTTTTCCAGAAATACTAAGTGGACCCAGGGCTGTGCAAAATGAGAGGGAGCCTTAGTGTTTGGTTCTCTTAAATTGAGGGTCCTCAAGCTCTTCATATCTCATTTTTTAAAAAAATGCCTAAATAATAACAAAGAAAATTCCTTATTACTGAAGACATTCAAATTTACATAGATGGTGTACATCATATCATATCTTGTGTAGTTTTGTCAACTGCACTCATGAAAAAAAGCCTAGAAATACACCAACTTCAAACTCTTCCTTATTTTAGTTTTCTTCACAGAAAGTATATATTTAAAATACAATTTTTTAAAAAAGGAGAGAATTACAGTTTCTTTTTTTTTTTCAAAAGAAGATTGAGATAGAAAAGGAAAGCATGAAAGAAATAGAAGTAATTAATGTCAGTAGGATCATATCATTGGCATCAGCAAAGAAAGTCACAAAATGTCTTATTAGTGAGCAATAAGCCAGAGTACTAAAAGAATTAGTTGAGAAAAATTCAGGTACTGAAAGTACCTGAAAGTCAAACAACTGGTTTTAAGAAAGGAACTGAAGATGGATGTTTAAAGTGTGTGATATACTTGGAAAAACTTGTCACTCCAAAAGTGAGAAGTGTAAAGGAACAAGTGAGAAAACAGATCCTAAAACTAAAAATATACATGCAACATGAAGTCACAAGTGAGATGAAACTGAATCAAAAAAGTGGATGGACAGATGAGAAAACTTACCTCTGTGCAAAGGTCAGGAAAAAAAAGTTGGGAATTTGAGCAGAGAGAAAGACTGTTTCAAGTGCTCTATATTGAGTAAATCAAAAGGGAGAGAGGAATATGCTCTGGTCATGAAGTAGAAAAAGTAACAGACCTTGTGAAACACTGAAAAATATGAGCTACGTAGAAAGAAAGGAATCAACAGCAGTGCCAAAATGTGAATACAAGATTGAAAGTCAAATTCCTAGTGTTAGTTATGAGGATTTTCAGTGAAAATCATAAGTTGATCAGTTCTAGGAGATTTTTTTTTTTTTCTCCAGACTCATTTAAGCATACTTTACCCCAGTTTTGAACTAACTAAACACAGTGGTTTGGGAACTTCAGTGAACTTTGAGAACAGTGTCTCAAGCACTAAACTCTGCATTTGTGGAACCGAAGATTGATTTTTCTCAAGCTGAGTGCCATACCTCCTGAAGTACTTCAGTGCTGCTTAGTTGGGTCAAGTGGTAGGATATCCTTGAGGACATACTGGAAACATGGCCAACAAGATGCTTTCCTGTTCTCCTTTCCTTTGAAATAGCAGATCTTAATCACTGCCAGAGACAGGATACCAAACAAGGTAGATTTTGACCTGAGTCAGTATGGGAATTCCTGTAAGGCATATGAAGGACAGAAAAGCGTAACAGTTCCCTCCCAGAGTTCCCAAATCTTCTATGCTTACTTTCCCAGCAAAGCAAAGAAGATCAGAAGGAAAGAATATGGCAATCAAAATTATAACTTCAGGAAACAAGGTTTTCTACAAATAAGAGTAATACTTATCACATGTACGTCTTCTGTGATACTATTCAGAGAAGGAGTAGAATACACCAAAAATGCATTGTATTAAACTTTGTGAATTTTGAGGGTAACAAGATGTCTATAAACGGGACGTTTATTTGTACTTCTTTGAATGGCCCTCACTATTTCCTTCCTGAGGTAACTGAACAAGCCAGTAGCATATCCTGTGTGAAGAGCATGTACAAAACTACATTCTTCCAGACATGAAGGAAAAAAAGATATAAAAACCTCACATTTGTTACATCATTTAGTTAAATTAGTCAAAGAACAAGGCCAAGTCACTCTCAAGAAGAATAAGATGTCAATGTTTGGAATAAACTTCGTTCAACTTAGTTTTGGTCATCCTTGAATTCTAAAGATTTATGTTCTCCTTGAGTTTTTATAAACAAAAATTAAAAGGGCACATAAATATAGAGAGACACAGAGTTCCTTAATACTGAATGACTCAATCTTTTGTCTTTTTGACAGAAAGAAAGAAAACATATCCGTGCTACTCAGAATACACTTGCTATTTTTACTACGGTTTTATTTCTAAAATAACATTAAGTTTAGTCAATGGAAGTGAGCAGCAACAATCAGCACCTCATACCAGGCATTCCACAGAGCCACAATGAGTGGCCAAGTCAAATGCTGTAGCTAGGCTTCCCATTCCACAGTCCTTTGTTTTCTCAGAGAGAGTGTCCAGAGTCCATCCATTTTTGAAGACAATCATTTTAGCAAACCCACAGATGAATATAATTATACTCCTGATTGATACACATCAGAAATTGCCTTTTCGAAAGACTGGCCGTAATCCAGTCTGTAGTCTGTCAAAGTGCCATTGAATAAAAAAAGAAACATTTTGGCTTAGCAAGGCCCACAGGGCAGATCCTCTATTTATTAATTTTTGTCTCTTTAAAGCTTCACTAACAGAGTTTGCCTTAGTGAGGACCCTGGAAGAGAAAGCATGCAGACCTTGTATGTCTCATCCTTCGACAAAATAGAATAAGATGGCAGGAGTCTGGAACATCAATCTGTGACATGGCATTGATGGCGGTTCACTTAAATAATTCATTAGTTTCCTTGCTCAGGTTCAGCAGAATGTTGTTAAGGTGAAGAAAAGATTGAGTAAATTAATACCCTTACAAAGGTGTTTTCCTTGAATATTTTATAATCTTTTCTTGCAGAATTGAAAACTTTGGAGTGGAAAGAGATGTGGGAGCAGCTTTGGAGTGTCAAAATCAAAATGTTTGGAATATAAAAGGCAAAGAAATACCAAGATGAGAAAAAACTTGCAGCGTAGACTGGCTCAAGTTATTTTAGTATTTTCATGGAATTCTTGTATTTAGTTCTTTTTCTCAATGCCTAGGTAAGGAAAGCAGAAATCTGTTTTAACTGCTTATGCACAGGCCCAGTGCTATGCACAGTATGATTGACTTGTTTTTCCTTATCATAGAAGGGAAAGAATTGAAGAAAACAAATAAATTAAGGAAAAGAGTATTTAAAGCAACTACCCGAAGAAAACCTTGCAGATAAACGTAAGAGAATTTCCTTTCTAAAAAGAAGTACAAGAAAATTCTTTGCTTCAAAATATGCAAGAAAAAGGTGCTGTAGGAATTAGATTGCTCTTTAGGACTCAGGTAAGACTGATACAGTTAATCTTGAACACACATTATTCTGTTCCTTCAAACGAAATTCGCTAAACATTTTACTACCTTTCTTGTTGGCAGCATTCTGAAATAATTAGTATTAATCGCTGACTACAATAATGAGTTTTCATAAAGCACACTGCATTACAGAACAAAACAGAAGTATAGCAGCAAAATTAGGAAGGCTGTTGCTTACTTGAAGGATTTATGTACATGATGTAATTTAGGATGTTTTCATGTGCTATTTCATTTTGAGACAGAAAAGAACATATGTATTTTAAAAATGTTCAATAAAAGTCTTAAAACAGAAACCTGGGACTAATTCTCTTTACAGAAAATATACAGCCAGAAAGGTTGTACTGGCTCAAGAGATTGATGTATTTGGATCTAAGTGACTTCCCTATGCCTCCCCTAAAGGCAGGAGTCAAATATGACAAAGATCTAAATAATTACTAATACTTTTCTGTATATAAATACATAATTCCTAAAGATACCATCTAAATTTATTATTTTACCAGCAAACCAGCACATTTTAGGATTGAGACTAATAGGCAGCCAAATTCTTTCTCACCATGTTCTTTCAGAAAAGCACACTTGTCTCTTCCAGCACTACTCAAAACTTTCTATTTATAACATTCAGCTGCCTGCACAGATAACTGTGTATAATTCTCTCTCCCATGATGTCCCTTCTAAATATTACTAAACTTGTGTTTTCAGGAAGTTTTGTTGTTTTTTTTAAAAGTCAGATTAACTTAGGTCATATTACAAAACTGATATAAATATCACGAAGGTCTAGAAAATCTGCTATAGTTTCTATGCCTTTATGATGGTGTAACAGAAACCCAAATATAGGTTGCTTTATTAATATAAAAAAAATTAATTGTAAGCAATAACTTATAGACCATGTATCCAGTGACATCATTTGTTTCCTTATTGCATACTGTCTAGACACAGCTATCAGAACTTACAGTAAAGTCTGTGTTCAAACACAGAATACAAATGTATTCTGCATCACTAGAGGAGCATCCTTTACTTACCATCAAAGCTATCAATTTGTGGCCATCAGTCTGCTCTACTCATTCATGACCTTCAGACTTGTTCTTTTAAAACATGTTGTTATAACAGCATATACAGACATATCCCCACACTTAAATTTTCAAGAAACCTTAAATACCTCAGTGACCTCCCCATCCACACTTGGCCATCTGGCATCCTATATTATACTGGAGACCTGCTTGTCAATTTATGCTCATTATTCTAGGGGAAGAGACAGAAGCATACAGACTCACTTCTCACAACTAAAATACAAATGTTTCACTGCTGTATTCAGGTTTTACAGGTGTAAGATACACTGTGTTACAGGAAGGCGGTTCAAACCTGATTCTCGCTCCCATATTTTGACCTTTGTTACCAGGTCTGCACCGATCTGTTTTGTAAGTATTGACTGCACCTTTCAAACCAGGGAAAGTTTTAGTAATATCTGCCAAGGCAGCATATTCTTTGTGTAGACATATTTCATCTATTGCTACTGAGGGAATTTGGGAAATAAAATCCACGATTATAAATCATTAGAGCGTCTTTACTCAGAGTTAGTTGACCTACTCGCTCTCAGATTGAAAGTAAATAGCTCATTAGGGGAAGGAAGGGCACAGAAGAGAAATGATGCCTCTGGGAAAAATTATATTTCTATATCCAGCTTAGTTTCCATTTATTGTAGCCATGTCAGGATAGAAGTCATGACCCCTGGGGGCAGGGGTGAACGCCTCAGTACATTTGGCCTCTCTGCGATCTCTGAATTATTCATTATCTACAGGCTCATTTTGTATATTATTAATGAAATTTTGGTACAGAAGGTAGCACCAGAGGGAGAAAGATCTTCCAGTTGTAGCTCATAGTACGTCTTTAGGCTGAATAGCAAAAAGACTGACTCTCACTAGAACTGAAGTCTCAGCTTGGCTGAAGACATACGATGTAATCTAGAGACCCAGCCTCCACACACGTATGAACAAACACTTTTTACCCTTTCCCCTCTACCTGCAATCACCACACAAGATGCCCGTTTCATTTTAAAAGTTGGTAAAATTTTTCTTATAGTGATTTGGACATAGTAAAGTCTGCCTCCAAGGTAAAGGTAGAATTAAAAATGTTATCTGTCAGAAATAATGAAATACATTATGCTGCACTGAGGTTAGGAGACTGCTAATAACTTATATTTCTGTTCTACTGCTGAATTAATTATGTTTCTTGGTGGCTTTCAACTAAATGTTGGCTTGACGTGGCATAACTAGTACAAGGATTATTTCTGGATATTGATCTTACTGATAGGAGTCTCTCAATTACTTCTTGAAATGATGGAAAAATGCATTTCTTGACATTCTGTTTTATAAGAGAAAACGGAAGAGACAAGTAGAACAACAGCACCTAATCTTTGTGCAAAATTACACTTCAAGTAAACATATAGTTTCAAAAATTAGCTTAAGTGTTTCAAGTCCTGGTTCTGCATCCCACTGCAGCTTCCTACAGAGCTCACTTGAAGATGGGAACTTCAGTTGGATTGTAACCATTAGACATAATTTCCTGTATATTGTGTCTGCTCCCTTCTTGGTTGTATTATATAATCGTAACACAAGTAATTAAGGCAAATTGGTCACGTGGTACAGATTTAAAGCACAAAGCTACAGCTTATTTATTCAGTTCCCTGGACATTGTGGTGCAACCATGAGTGAAGCACTTCAATTTACATAAACCGAAAATATCATTCAGCAATTAAACTACCTTCTAAAGTTTATAAATGAGAAACACTGGTTTAGCAGATTTTAAGAACGCAGAAGTATTTTGATGTTCAGAAATGATGAAAATATATTCAGTTAAGGGACATTCATGTAGGGCTTTGCAATAAAAAAAAAAAATCCAGTTAAAGCTGTAGATTATTTTAGATTTTCTCCCCAGTAAAATTCCTGTTAAATATTTCGATTTCAAAACAGGAAATGCTCTTTTTTAAGATAATTCTACACTGCTTTGCATTCTGGTTTTGTCTGATATCACAAAGTACATAATTTTATTCCTCTGCGAAGTGGTATTTAGTGCATGTCTCATTTGAGTGCTATACCCTGACCCCACCACTACAAGTTAGGCTACTAACGCCTTACTTATGGCTCATGCTTTTTTTTTTTTGTCTTATAGTTGTAGAACAAAGACTAGGAGATAAAGGCCATTATTGCAGGTTGAATATTTTCAGTCATCTCCAGGCTAATAAGAGATGAAGCAGAACAACATCTATCAGGATAAAAAGGCCTAAATCTGCACAAATATTTACAACTGGAATATTCAGATTAACCTTTCTTCCTGTGAGAAGTCTGACCAGCAAATACACCAGGCCCTGGAGGAAATTCTACCCTGGAAAATACAGTGATCTGGTCCTATATTTCTATATCATGAATAGAAATATTACCTACTGATGAAGGCAAATTGTTGTAGCTGTGACACTGGTATTCATGTTATCATATTGTGTTAAAAATTCTTTGCATGATAAATAGCATATAAATAAAAAAAGGCCTTATTTTCTTAAAGATAGCTTGGCATGTCTAAAAAGCCATCAACCCCACATTATCCACTCTGTCTTCAAGTATCACTGTTCCATTCAAACTTTCACCCAGAGTCCAGGTAACCCAACTACTCTGGAAACCAACATTGGTCATTGGGCTGCTCGTGGAGCATTCGTCAGCCAAGCTTGGTCACACATTTGAGAATTTCATCTTTTGAAACCTTGTCTCAGAATTACACTGCAAGTGATTAACTCTCAAAGATTTCAGTAACACGCTGCATGAAAAATGTCTGTAATTTACTGATGTAGGAGAGTAATTTAACATTTGAATCCCATTGCAATACATGTGGTTAAAGCAGGTACAAAAAAAATATAGTTTATATTTTCCTGTTCCAGCAACTCCGAATAGGTATCAAATCTTCTAATAACATCTCCATTTTCCATTCCAAGAACATCAGGCTGAATTTTAGGATACCACTTTGCTTTGTCAGAGCATTCATTTTCATGTATTTGCACCGTTAGGCGTTATGTTTAAAATTAACACATCAGCACTACAAGAGAAGTTTTTCTTAAGGGATAATCTCTCTATATTGAATTATATGCTTTTTATATATATAAAATATCATAGTACAAGCATAATAAATTTTAAACAACAAATCTCTCACAACCCAACTGAGTATGTGGACAGCAGATTAAACAGAAGGAAAAGGACATCTACTCATCTGTTGCTGCTTTTTTGTAGATTCACACTGAGTATGTTTTCATAAGTTATGTATCTTATACTACCATTTGTTGTTGATTTAAGTGATTTTAGGGGAGATTTCTTTAAACTCTCTTTAAAAAAAATGATCTGAAATCTAAAAAAAAAAAACCATTGAGCCTAAATGTAAGATTCCCAAGGCTGCAACTGGAGTGGAGTCATGCAGGGCAGTGGAGCCAAAATTAACAAAACTGAGGGCAGCACCCTGATATAGGATGTTGATTTCATTGAAGATTTTTATATTATCATTGCTATCTGAAAAAAACCAAACAACCCTAAATTCTAAGAACAACATTTCAGTTGCTTCCCATAGGTCAAAGTTTTCATTTTGCCTATGAAACATCATTGTTGGGAAATAGCCAATTTCTTCTTCATGAAGAAATAGTGTCAATCATTTTGTATAAGCAAAAACTGTTTATTTTTATCAATAGCCATGGCTGAGCAAGTAGAAATTCCTTTCAGGAAATGACTTGTGGAAGCCAAATAAGATTTGTTTACACTGTTCACTTTAAACTTCAGCCAATCCAACACAACAGTGGAAACTACAAAGGGCTTGCTTAATTTAAACACAGTAAAAATTTAAATTAATTTAAATTAAATTAATTTAAACACACTAAAATAAATGTATCGCAGAAAATTTTAGAAGGCAAAAGATGAGATTGCACTTGCTTTAAGTCATCATTCATAAACCCTCAAAATACTAAGACAATATATCAGCAATTTTTGATTCTTCCCATGGTGCAAAAACACAAAACAAAACAGTCTTCAAACTCTGAATACACATTTGTCAAAGATGCTTGCTATCGTTGTTCCTGCTTTAGGAATAGTAAACAGTCTTTGCAACAAATATTTGCAAGACATAATTCTTTTAAAAATAAAATAATTATTTTTCCAACTGGAAGAATGCCAACAAGGAGATCTGATTTTTCTAATATCTCTTTCTTGCAGAACTCTGAATGGAATAGTTCCACAAACAATATGTTGCTCATATTGAAAGTTCATTTTCACTCTTGATTGACTGGGTAGGCTAGAACAGATTACTTCAATATTTAGGGAGCATAGCAAAGTATATCAGGCTAGCACAGGCATAAATTCTTCAGTGGCACTTCTTTGAGGCAGAAGGGGTAATTTTGAAGCTATGTTATAGGATCCCAGGGGAACAGACAGGCCCTGGGATTTCTGATTAATTCCTGACATTGCAAAAAACTGCAAACATACAAGATAAACTTTCAATGGTGCACCTATTGAGAAAATTCTGTTTTACAAAATTTGGTGAAGGCCTTACAGGGAGTAAAATTAAAAAATTTCTATTAAGAAAAACACAAGTTGTCTGGTTTTCTTGCAAAAGAACAAATAGCATGACATCCCGAACATTTGACCACTTTAGTGTGTAAGAACTGAAATTATAAGTAAAAAAAAGGTTCCAAAACTTTGTTGCAGAGTTAAAAATATAATTTTTATTTACATATTTACCTACTTTAGCCAAGTGAAAGTTGCAGTCTTCCACTGCAGGTTGGTTGTCCTGTCACAGGACAAAGCGTCACTTACATTCAGATATTCTCCAGTTCTCTTGTCTGTACTTTGTTCCAGGGGTAATAAGTGACTGAAAACACCATCAAAATGTAATTTTGCCTTTGGAGTTGTGGAGTCAAGATATATATGTAATTCACAAGAAATCAGAGTAGTTATTCTTAAAAGGTATTTCTTAAATGAATGACCATCAAATACCTTCGAAGGTTTCAAGAGCATAACTGATATTCCACTGATTGACTGCAGATGTATCTTCTTGGTTATATTAGACAATCCAAGGCAGCTACATTCTGTGTTTTTCATGACCATGAATTTTCAGAGAAATTAAAGTTTCATGATGTTTATTTAATTGACATTTTTTGGCAACTATTCTAGCTATAGGTAACACCTGTCACAGAATAAAACCAATAAATGAGCCACAATGGCCATAAAAAAAAAAAATCAAACAACATCCTACAGCATATGCAGTTCCATCTTCACAAGCCCTGATATGATAAAAAATACCAGAGAAAAGCAGAAGAGGAGCCACAGTGCTAAACAGTAGAGAGCACAGCTTACATACACACCTTACAAAGTCTAATACCAGAGCAGCTGCTGGGGTTGCTCTAACTTACACAAAAACTATATCATCTCCTATGGAAAGTTCATCTCCCAGGTAATGCAAAGGTAACAATCTCCAGGGCTCTTCTTCCAGCAGTGCCCTATGTGCTAGGGTATTCAGGATTTTTTTTTTTTTTTAAACAGACATATGTTCTATTCTTTATCTAAAGCAAAATTTACTTCATATATTGCACACACGTGACAGCATTGAATCCTGTGTTTTCCTTATTGGGTCTTACAGTTTACTTGCAACATGTTACATGAGTAAATAGACACAGATTTGAGGAAATAGTTTATATAAATGTATACTCACCAGCTGGCGCAGAATGCGAGCAGTGAAGTTGAAAACCGTGATAATCTGCACATGATTCACTGAATTTTCCTTCCTTAAAATTTGACTTGGAGTCCTTTTTGCTCTCAGTTGCGTTTGAAGAAAGCTTATCCAGTTCAATTATCACAGCTGACATCATAAGATAAAAACAAAGCTGAACAAAAGAAGAAGCCACTTTAAGTTCAGCTTCCCCAAACTTGCAGTCTGGGAAAAAATAACTTCCTATTACAAAAAAAGTTTCCCCAAACTGTAATAGCGCAAAGTGTTTTTAAGTCAATGCCTGAGAAACTGTATTTCCATGAAGCTGGTCTTCCAACTCTGCAGCATTTGCTAAATATTGCAGCTTTTCTCCAAGGTAAAAAAAACTAATACTGTAAAAAGTTCTTCTGTTCTTGTGGTGACAGCAATATTATGGCATTTCTGTGGAACTGCTACAAAAGTAGCGAGGCTAAGCGGAGACATCTGTATATCTCCGAAGTTGTGGACTAACTTTGTTTTAGGAGTCTGAATCACATTTTGTTACCCACTGGTCCAGCTGGGAGGGGCTAAGCAATACCAATGGGAACAAGTGCATCCCGCAGGCCAGCCCAGCAGCCAGCCTGGCAGCTGCACACTGGAAGCGACTTGTGCCACGGTTCTGTTGCCTCGGTGAACACTCTGGTCTTTGTCTGGGACGCGTTAGGAAGATAAATGACCACAGGCTACATCATTCCTTGAAAACAAGTGAAATAAGTGAATCATTTCTTAGAGTTTAAGAATTTTTTTTTTTTTTTTTTTAAGAAACCAGTGCTAGTAATAAGGAAAGCGGTTTAATCTTTTAAGCTTTTTTTTTTTTTTTTTGAGTTTTCCTTTTCTTAGATGCAAATAAAACTCAGCAGAAGAAGACAAGGAACCGATCAGCCTCTGTCCCAGCAGGCAGGCGGAGAGAACGTCAAGCAGCACCAAGAGAGTCACCCACTGGCCACGGTGGGAAACTACACGGCAGCGACCGGGGTGGGTGATGCTTACGGGAGACACCCTGGACTGGGAGGTCTGTAAAGGCACTACCAGCTCTGAATTTCCCTAAAGAACAGCAGAGGTGATAAAGCACGAATCGTCGTTTGTGAAGATGCATCACTTGAGAGTTTTCAGTGGGAAAATTGCCAAGCCTCAGCTGGAGAAAAGGTGGTATGGTGATTTGTCAGCTATTAGCTCCCTATCACTTTCTTAGCTTCTCTCTGCTCAGTGGGAAAGAGGAGTAAATAATGCAAGAAAAAGAAATATCTATGCAGCCATGCAACTTTTACTAAACAGTCCCTTGTCCTGAAAAAAAAGGACAAATCTGAAATCCCTAAACTCAGCTTGACTGGAGTGTACTCTCAGAGCTGCCTCTGTAATGTGAGTTAGATTTAAACCAAGCTGCTGCTGGTACCCTCAGTAATCTCTGTGCAAGCAGGGAGCAAGTGGAGATTCCGTGTGCTTGCACAAGAAAGGTATCCTCAACCAGTGCCCAGTTCTTAAAAAAATTAAAAATAAAAATAAAAATAAAAATAAAAATAAAAATAAAAATAAAAATAAAAATAAAAAATTCAGTGTAGCAGTGGGGCACTTCCTTAAGTTAAGGGAATTGGTAAGAAGCAATTTCTAGATGGGTTGCAATGACAGCGAGGGACCTAAGTGAGGTAACGAGGCTAATACTAATAAGTACAGCAACATGGAAATGGGACTGGAAAAAAAAAAAAAATCAATCACAGGGGAAGCTTTCCAAGGAGGTCAGAAATAATGTGGCAGTTGTCTGTTTCTCATTTCACTTCAATTAATGCACATCGGGGTAAGAAAAAGGCAGCTTGGTGAAAGCGTCACAATATTTTAAACTTTAGAAATGGTTATATAACAGGGAAAA
Source organism: Xenus cinereus (assembly GCA_025774025.1). Taxonomy (NCBI): domain Eukaryota; kingdom Metazoa; phylum Chordata; class Aves; order Charadriiformes; family Scolopacidae; genus Xenus; species Xenus cinereus. The sequence goes on from JAOXJK010000040.1 coordinate 62,492,383, forward strand.
CAAACAAATGTTGTATCATTTGGAAGGCAAATCCAGCACAGCTCACACCAAGAAAGAGAAATGAAATATCAGCAAAACAGACTTACATTATGTCCTTTTTTTAATAGCCCTCTATTTCAGTATCTCTTAAATATGTAAAGTCTACTTATGCCATTATTATTGGCTGAAGTAATCTGATTTTATCTTCTGAAAGAAACTTCCTCCAAATGAAAATGCTGGCTGCTAAATTTGTAGGAAAATTTACAGGAGGTAACTGACCTATCAATATATCCCAAACAAAATCCATAGCTTGAATTGCTAAATTTGAATTTATAAATATGCAAAAGAGGTATTTTACATGGAGTTGTTACTTAAATAAGTCCAGTACATTAAAACTTCTAAAGAAAGCAGAAGTTTAATCCTCTAATGACAAAGCATCACAAATGCCCAGAGCGTGAATCACTCTTCCAACATTCAGTGTCCTAATAACTTTACACTATCCTTACCTAGGTTCTTGCAATTTTTCTTGGATACCTCCAGTACAAATCGTTATGCCAAGGTTTTAGGTTTCTCCAATGACATTAATCTCAATGTGATTTAATTTTAAAATGAAGTATCTTTTTACTGTTTCTGCTGTTAAGTTTTCCATGTAACTCTGAATATGTAGATCAGTCAAGGGCATATTAAGTCTTTATCAGTCTGTGATTATTTCTTCATTTGTACAGGCAGGTTTTTTCCCTCCTTGATTTTATGCATTTACGCATATGACAAAAGAGAGTGTACTGTTTCTTGGCAGTTTAGACAATGTTTTGTTTAATACAAAAGCAGTGACTGTTTATACTGTGAAAAGGAAGTGTTAATATGACTTTCCTTTTGACCAACACATCAGTGTTTAGGAATTCATGCAATGGAAGATCCAAGCTCAATGGCCTCCTCCTCTACTTGGTCAGAGTTGTGTTCATTCCCAGAGACTATTTTAAAATATTATAGTCTTGTTGGGGAATGGAAGTGATGGAAGTGGTATCTGAATCTCTCTTGTCATAACCATTTGAATTATAGATAAACAGATGTTGAAAAAAACACAAAACAACACAACAGAAGAGCAAGGGACAGCACCTTCCCAGAACAGGGCTGAAACCAACACAGAAATGTATTCTCTTCTGCTGTGATCCAAGCGATATTTGCTTACATTACACAGTGGAAATGCTCCAACAGTTAAGAATATGGGAAATAGCCTACAGATTTTGTTTCATGGCATCTGCTCAGGAGTGCAGCGTCTTCATTTGAATGCTTATTCAGCACTAGGGAGGAAGCAAAAATAAGTCTCTCACCTCTCATACAACTGCTAATAACTTACTACATTTTCAGCACACGAACTCTACCTGAACAGCAATTTGCAAGGCTAGAAACTAGATTAAGGTCAACAGACAAAAGAGCAGAAACTTCAGTGCACTCAAAGGTAAGAATTTGATCTGGCTGCATATTTTCAGAAAGGGAGAAACCGGGCATGCAAGAGAAACATTAAGGTATGCATTTATTAATAAGTTCCATGAATTTCTGTCTCATTCCTAGAGGTGGCTCTTGTTTTTCACAGTTTCAGGTTGTGTCAAAGAAAGAGACTTCTGAATTCCTAACAAAAAAATCTTAAAGATGAAGTATAAAAATGTTCAAGACCTTCTTCCTAGTTTAGGTGTCTATCATCCTACACAGACAATAATGACCCATCACATCAAGGGTCAGATTGAATGGCTGGATCCTTCACTCTGGACAAGAGGAAAAAAAAAAAAAAGAGCTGACCCAAAGTGTCTTTGCCAAATTGTCTCCTTCCCAGAGCTCTTGCTAAGATCTTCAAGAGAGGCAAAAAGCTGAATGAAAAATAGTTAAGAGAGACACAGAAGTAGTTGGCCTACAAACTTACTGAAGAAACTGCGTAACTCAGGGTAAACCTAACTGGACTTTATGATGTACGTTAACTTTGTGTGAATAGGTTCCCCACACAATAGACAAGATCTCATGTGTAACAAAGGTTATGCAAGAGTTTTCCATTGCAGTTAACACAAAGGCAGCTATTTCTCATTGGCTATCTAAATCAGGATTTTCCTGAACAACCAAGTACCCAGTAGGGCTTCAACAGTAATTAGAGTGTCTATCCTTTCTCAGTAAAACAGGGTAAATTTCAGAAAAGTACAGGTCAAAGGGTATTTCCCTCTTTCACAGAGATCTACCCACTACATTGGTTTAATTTACTCTCCAAGTCTAATTAGCACATATCAACTTTAAAAGGCTATATAATTGGTTACTATGTAAAAAATGTAGGATTTTGTTGCTCCACAGCAAAATGCTGGGTCTCTAGAACAAAACCTAAGGCACATCTGAACATCTGTGATTTCAAAAACGTTGGTATTATTCTGCAAGCAAGAAGTAAAAAAACATACTGAAGACAGCTTTAACACATACAGAAGGAATTTGATTTACACGCAAGAAAGGAATAATTCCTGTCTCACCTAATAGAAAAAGGGACCATAAAGACATTATGCTCTAATAAACCAAGGGAGGTTTTAAGTTGCAAAAAAAAGTTCATATTTTATTACACTTGTTGTCGGTGTCCCCTCTATTAATTGAAGAGTTACCCATTTAGATTTCAAGAGAAGCAGTTATCCACATTATACAAAGAGGTAGCGAAGAAAATGCCATATGTCTTCTGTAAGCAACCCTGAAGCACCTCAGACTTTCTGCTAAATCAATGCAGGCACAACTGGAATTTGATTATTTTACTATGTAATCTCTATAACTTTTGAGGGGGTAGAAAAGTGAGGCAATTTTTGGCTACATTCTGCTGATGAATTAACACACTTGAGCATGTTTTGCAAACAGCTTTCCTAGCAATATTGAATAATCAATCTTAAAAACTTAGGTTTATACCCTTCATCTTTTTATTTAGTGTTGTTGGGAGGAAATAACAATTTTTAATTTTGAATTAACTGTCCCATAACAATTTAAAAATCCCTTTAGAATTTACTGCAAATTGTCCCCTTTTTTAACATTACTTGCAGAATTCAATAAAGTTCTATCTTAAAATAAGGCATATTGACAATTATTCTCTCTGGGGAAGGCAAAAAATAAAAACAATTAAGCAACCAGACAGCTCACTCTGTCACCAAACTTTACAAAGTGAAACAGGAAAATAATTTGGGAAAATCCATTAATGGAGGAAAGTTTAATGAGCTTCAGACCAAAAAAATCTCAAGAGTCTTTAATATTTAGACTTCTTAGTTGTATGAATACCTTATCTAAAGATATTTTAAACTATTTTGACTTTTCTGTATAGATATCTCATCAACATATATACACACACAAAATTAATCCAGAACACGCTCTGTCATTACAGTGCAAAGAAACACAGTTTATATTCCTGAGACTATAAAGCATTTATTTTCACTTAGTCTACTACCAGCATTTATTTTGTCCCCCAAATAACATCTATACTTTTAAAATTGCATTTAATTTTTAATGGGCTGAATTCATACAGAAAAAAAGATTAGCAGTTTGTTAATAACAAGGAGATTTAACATTAGGTATTTGACATTACAGACCTACCAAAAGAAAGTAGTCTTATTATTTTATTCATAAGAAATGCATTACTATTTTTTTCAGAAGGGCAAGAGGGCACCACTACAGACCTACAGGCAGTGGAAAGCTAAATGTAGGCACAAAAAAAATCTCTTCTGCACCAACAATATTTGTTTGAAAACTATTTTTCAGAGCTATCTGAAAAAAATATTTGCCAGAAGCAGGAACATGAGAAAGGAGGCCCATAATCAGCAGCTAACCATACATATATATATATATATAGATGAATTTACTGTGGTGTCAGATACTTACATAAGATAAGAGACTGCTTCCCTAATGCACTGGAAGGCTTTTGCTTTGTTAGGTGTAAAGTCCATTAGCGGTTGCTAACATGCAACAAAATCTTGAAATGGCTAAAGCAATGTGCCATTTCCACCAATAATATTTTACTTTTACCCTAACATGAAAGCTAGAAAGCTAATATTAAAGGCAAAAGGTCTTACACAATTAAGACAGTTCCCCCTCCAGTCATTCCCTAACCATCCAACAAGATGGTTTTTCAACTTTATGGCATGCTACAACAGCTATCTCCATATGCCTGTAATCACCCTTTACTTATAAATGAAGAAATGAAACAGCAAAATATTAACCCCAAGGAAACCAGTAGCAAAGTCCAAGAACAAAATGCGTCTTAGTTACTTCTCTCAAATTTCCTCTACAACATTTGACAGACTAAGTCCTTAGAGACTTATGCAAGTGTGGTTTTTTTCTGGTAATGAGCTACTTCAACATAGATTCTAATAAAACCAACTTTAAACTCAAAGCGTTATCATAATTATTAAATTCATCTAAAAAAAATAAATGTAGATTTGGAAATGATTAACCATTAAAGATACTGATGTGTAGGGTGAAATGCTTTGGCATTTAAAGATATCTCTGTGATAGTTCAAACCTCACCCAAACCAGTGTCAGTCTTAAAATCCCACCCAGCCTCTCTAGTAATTTTGTTGGTCTAGAGATTTCAGTTATTTACAGACAGAAATATAGATGAGTGGCAGGTTCGCTAAAACTAATCTTAATTTCACATTTCAAATCACACTGGCAATGAAATTGAGACTTGATTAAACATGGAAAAGTTCTACTTGTTTGCATTTCGTAGAAATTTCAAGATAAAAGGGTCAAATCAGCCATCTGTATTCACATTTATTCATACATACTAACCTGGCAAGAGCTCCTAAGATAATCAATAGGTGTTTTATGAATTACAAGTTTTCTACCAGTCTGGCATTTTAACAGTTCTGGGCAGGAGATATTTTGTTAGGATATCTATATACCAATCTCAAAAAACTAGAAGTGTGGCTAGTATAAAAAAGCTCCACTGAAACAGGGTAAAGTGAATTCTTACCAGAAGCCTTTTTCTTTCATGAAAAGAAGTATCATAATACAACCACATAAGAACTTCACCAGAGAATTTTTGAGATTGTACACAAGAATTGACTTTTGATTCAGTAAATAATCTCCTCACAAGCAAAGCAGAGCATCAGGAATAATATTATTTCTATAATTTCATTTATAATAGAAAGATACTTCCTCATTGCAATTCTTATTTTATTACGCAAGATTCTGCATTTGAGAAAATATACAGCTGTCTGGATTACTGAAAAAGAAATCTAGAAATATCACCTGTTAAGGAATTTGACACGTAGAAGTATAATATACTCAGTACTCCCTGAGGCAACAGGAAGTCACTCAAAATCCTCAAACCTTCAATTATCAGTTACTTCTAAAAAGCAAAGTATCCCCCTTTGAAGGATGCAATACTTATTCCTTACAGGCAATTGTAGCAAATATTACTCAAAACACTAGCAGTCACGTAACGTTTATTGTAAATCAGTATATTCTTGCAAGATTCAGATTTGTATTTACTATCAGATTAAGAGAAGTCACTTTTAATCCTTTAAAAATTCATATGTAAAATCCTTTAAATTTTCCTGAGTGCCAACCAACAACTGTGAGCACGTTTAGTGTATGAATTATAGACTCAGTGAATTTGAACCAGACACTAGGTGTCTGACTCGCTTCACAATAGGATATGCTTGTTGCTAAACAGAAAGAAAATCAGAATGATCACAGACCAATTTACCCCAAAAGACAAAAAAAATTTTTTTTTCATATACATATAAAAACATACACCGTGTGGCTTTATCTCTTTGAAACAGCAAAGCCCACAGTACATGTGTCTGAATTCTTTTGGGCAATGTGAAGGAGACAAGGAAAAAAACCACACAATTTCATGGCTGAGCTCTTTACAACACCCGTCATAGTTTCCTCTCTATGGAGAGCTTAGTGCTAGCCAAAAGTAAATGTCAGAGGCAGGCCTAGCATTTCAGGGGTGTTCTCACAAGTCCCAAAGCATAAGAATAGCAATTCCACATTAGTCTTTGTTTTTCTGTAACCCCTGTATTGAAAGAGCTATTGCAGTGCCAGCAATTTTGTCTTTTTTGACCCTTTCTTTCATGCTTCATTACCCCAGCTGCCCCTGCTGCTGATACCCTTCTGTAAATGAAAGTATACAAAACAAATGGTACAACAGTTTCCCCAACAGCAGGTTCTCCTTCGGGGAAAGAACTGACTGGTTAATTACCTGAATGTGGTATTATTCAATAATTCCGCTAAGACGTACCATGTTTTATCTAAAGAAGAGGGCAAATATCTGCTTTCACATCTCCACAAAACTAGATGGTTGGTATCAGGAGAAAATGATCATTCTAACACATTTTCTGTCCAGAGTTCTACAATTCCAAACTTAATCACAATGGCTGATTAAGTCATAACTTCAGCCCTGACAAATGTATATATATTCATAATTTTTTCCCTTTACATGGCCAATGAAACACCTGTGGTGCACATGATAATTTTTCTTTTGGAGGTATCAGTTAAAGCCTAGACACTTCTAGCATAGGCAAAAACAGTTCAAGGTATCACACTTTGAAGGATGCAATACTTATTCCTTTTTTAATAGTTTCAAAGTTTTAAATCTTCAGAGTTAACTTTGATGAGATTTAAATCTTGCTGAAATTCTCTTAAGGAAAAGACTTCTAATAAAGTAACTTGTGCATTTGGTTTGGTATAACTATCAAGTTCAGATATAATTGAGCTAATTTTGAAAAAGGATAAGAGAGATGGTATCTCAAGAAATTCAGTATTTTCTAATATTCTGTGTATTTCTGTTTTCATTGCAGAACAAAAGTTGTTTCTGAATTAAACACATCCTAGATAACTGACAAAATAAACCCTGAAGTCCAGATGTGCTTTTCAGCACTGTTGCAGCCAAAAGTTACAGTAGAGAGTTTTATAGCAAATATCTTTTCAAAATTGGTTCATTTGTAACCCTTGCAAGCCTGCGGTTCCATGAGTGTTGCCTGCAACTATTTCCCATGATCACTCATTCTTCCCCTGCAAAGTGGCACAGGCAGGGGCCAGGGAACATTACCGGAGCAGGCATGGACACAGGAGACTCTCCCTCCTCTGGAGAACAGCTCTGAGAAAAAAGACCTGGGAGTACTGGTAGACAACAGGATGACATAAGCAATGCGCCCTTGTGGCCGAGAAGGTCGATGTCATCCTTGGGTACATCAGGAAGAGTATGACCAGCAGGTCGAGAGAGGTTATCCTCCCCCTCTACTCTGCCCTGGTGAGGCCCCATCTGGAGCACTGTGTCCAGTTCTGGGCTTCCCAGTTCAAGAAGGACAGGGAACTGCTGGAGAGGGTACAGCAGAGGACCGCAAAGATGATTAGGGGCCTGGAACATCTCTCTTACGAGAAAAGGCTGGGGGACTTTGGTCTTTTTAGCCTGGGGAAGAGAAGGCTGAGGGGGGGGATCTGATCAACACCTATAAATACTTAAAGGGTGGGTGTCAAGAGGAAGGGGCCAGCCTTTTTTCAGTGGTGCCCAGGGACAGGACAAGAGGAAATGGACACAATCTTGAACATAAGAAGTTCCACCTAAACATGAGGAGGAACTTCTTTCCTGTGAGGGTAGCAGAGCCTTGGAAGAGGCTGCCCAGGGAGGTGGTGGAGTCTCCTTCCCTGGAGACATTCAAAACCCTCCTAGACAAATTCACGTGAAACCTGCTCTGGGTGGACCTGCTTTGGCAAGGGAGTTGGACTAGATGATCTCCAGAGGTCCCTTCCAACCCCATATTCTGTGCTTCTGTGAGGGTGGGTCTGGGCAACATCTCCAGAGCCCACAGCAGAAATGCAACTGTAGAACCAAGCTCCATCTTGAAAAGAGGTGGCCAGACCTGTGTGTCTCGGGGTTTCCCTGGGCCTGGTGCTGCTTCCCCTTTCTCTCAGTATCAAACGATGATGTAGCAGCTAAATTGGACAGGCAGCTGGAGCTTGATAGTTTCATGTGAAGTTGTGAGGCAAAGATGAAAAGCCTTAGAACAACTGCCAGTTCTAATCATCTTCTTTTCCTCCTCCCCACAAAAACTTTTTTTTTTCTTTAACATTAACCTCAAGAATTGCAATAATAGTCAGATTCTTTTGAAGTTATGAAGTGATTAGAGTAACACATTTTCAACACCACCCTAGTACCATGCACTGATATTCTATAGTCTAGTCAAAACCCCCTTGTACTGTAGTCCCTACAGTTTTGATGATCATCCCTTTGACCACAGGCACAGGTCCCACACTGCAAAAAAAATATGGCTAGAGTCCTCCTTTCTCACTCATATTCAACAGCATATTAGGGGATATTAAAAATTAATTACAGAAGAAAATTGAACCAACAATTGAGGGTGTGCTCTTATCAAGAGATCACCATCTTGATTGCTCCCTATCATACAACGCTTTTTGCTCTCATAAGGGAGATAAATTATCTAATCTTAAAAGAAAAATTATGCTTTGGGTACAAGCAAAATCATACAATAAGGCACAAAGATTTAGAAGTTCAGTGTACTTGAGATCTTTATTAAGCAAAAAACATGATAAATTTTAATGACATACAAGTCTTCAGAAAATAAGAGAAAAAGATGAGCATTTCATAAAGCAGAAAGACACCTACAAATAGTGTCAACCTCCATTGTCAATGTTAGTGAAAGGAACAGAACATCTTTCATGACAAAGACAGAGCTATAGAGGAAGAAAAAGTTTAAAGCAAAAAAGGTATTTTGTGCTGAAGTTAGGGTTATTCATTTACGTGAGAAAGGAAAAAGCTTTTACGAACACAAAACTGAATAGCGTGGGAGGGAAAGAATCAAAACAAACCTAACTGTTATGAATTGTGTCATGTTTATTGAAAACTGCCCAAGGCATTTTGTACATGCTTAGCTAACCTAGCTAACCCCATTCAGTGATAACAGTCTCTAAGGCAATCACAGGCTTGAAACAAAGACTTCAAACACCTAGCCAATGCCTAAGGAACTTAAGTTTCAGGTTTTGAAACTTAGAGACCTAAGTTGCCTCCCAAGAGTTTCACTGCTACTGTTGAAAACTCCGTTTCAGAGCTACATCTTTATTTCTGCAGCCAGAGGAAAGTGGAGTTTGACAGGTTAGTGTCAGCAAACAGGAATATTACAAACCACCCAAGTCATCAAGTCTAGTCCCCTGTGATCATGGGCAGACTTTCAATTCCAGATTTTTCAGAGAAAGGCAAGGTGAAATAATAATTGAGGAACCATATATTATATCACATATCAAAGAATAAGCCTTTATTGACTCCTACAGGGGAAAAGATAAACATAGAATTATGTGGTGCAAGTGCAGCCCGATCCTTTCACAAGCTTTTGAAAATATCAGGGAATCATATTCAAATCTAATTTCTCCAGAAGCTCACGTAATCTGGCTTTTCCCCCTAACCCCGCCATGAATTTACCTAGCTCCTTCTCTGCATAGCTTGTACTCTGCCGCTAGTCCCATCTGAAACATTAAACTACCTAAAAATTTACAAGTAAGACCCCTAAATGGTATGGTGAACTATGGTGAATATTTACTCTTACACCACTACTCTTTCTTAACATAAGGAGAGAGAAGAATTACATATTTTTAATTAGCTTGCGAAACAGTCTTCATTTTATTAACTCAAGATAAATAGTCAACTGCTTTGATTTTATACTTGTTCCATTCACTCACATCAGTAGTTTCACTTTGCATATAATTATCTTGAAAATTTTTAACCAGGCTAACACAGTATTTCAAATAAGATCCTGCATGTCCTCAAACAGCAGTACTAATACTTTCCTCTCTCCAACAGAAACACCTTGCTCAATGGCCTCTAAAATCACATTAGTGTTTTTCAAAGCTCCATCATATTTGCAGCTGAAATTTATCCTTCAATTAGCTTCTTCCAATTCCTATTAGTCTGGTGACAAAGTCACACAATGTGAGATGATTAGCTCCTCCTGAGCTTTATAAATATTCCCAACATGTATTTTGTCCACAGATTTCATGTGCACGTACTCTCTTCCTACTCTCAGGTCACTAAAAAACATTCTGGTTCCCAACATTAAATAGCAAAGAATATCACTGATGAATTCTCTCAAAGTTTTAGCATAACCTGTTGTAGCTTCCTGTCCAACCAAGTCTTTATTCTCTCTGTATTAATCCCCTTTATCTCCCTCTTTGAACAATTTCCTATAGGGAATGGCATCAAATGTTCTTGAATTGCAGCACTGCATTTATTGTGTATAAAAATGGAGGTGAAAAAAACCCCCAAGGCAGTCACTGTTTCCCTTTTCATAAAGCTGGGCTATAATTTAATCCCACTTTCTGTTTATTTCCATACGAGTAATTCGTTGCTTCAAAGCCTGTTCTGATTTTCATGCAGCATTGAGGTGGATCACCTCTCCCTTCTCTTCTTGTTCTTGAATGTAGTTACAAGGAGAGTACAGATTAATTGGAAGTCTTTTCTTTTGGATTTGTGACACTAATTTTTTAGCCTTGCGGAATTAATAAGACCTCCTGATATTGTCACAGTATTGTGACTATGCACCATACCACTAAGCTGAAACTGCAGACCTATATTGTGCTTGGATTGCACGAATTAGGTTGCCAAAACCAAATTACCTACTTCTGCTGGGCCAGGTAGGTGGTGTAGCCAGGACACCTTGTAGCTGCTGCCCTGGGAGGTCTGGACATTCCTCTAACCCTATGCCCTGGGTGAGCATCCTCCCAAGTGATAGGGGGCAGAAGTAACAGCAGCACAACCACTGTTAAGAAAGAACAGAACTCCAGTGATACACACCTCTGCTGGCTTGTCATACCCCTTAGTCTGATGCCATCTGAGGACTTATTTAAGCTTATTGCCACAGTAAGCACAGAAGATACAAGTAAGTTTTTGGGAGGACAGAGCTCCATGCCACTAAGCCCTCGCCATTTTCCTCCTCTCTGTAGGAAGAGTGCTTTCCTCCAAGGCAGAAAACAGATAAGGACGAGGAATGCATGCTAGAAAACTGGTGAACCATACTTTAACTACTTATTTAAATAGTAAGAGCTACCTTAGTGACCTGGGGAACAGTCTACTGAGTGACAATTTTTTATTATTATTATTTTTTCTTCAGAATCTGTAAAAAAACCCCACAAATTTGTCTTTTCCAGAGCTGGGTTTAATGACGAATATCACAACATTGAATCAAGAGGGACAAATACAGAAGAAACATTTGAAAGCAAAAGCAGTTACATTGATAGATCTACCCCAACTATATTAAAGTTTCACCTTACTTTTTCTAGTTTTAAATTGGCAAAATCCCATTTGTTCAATTCACTGAAGTTCATACAGTTGCCACAATTCAAGACTTAACATTCAATCTGTTTTCCCTTCATTGATAACAAAAAGAACCCTGTCAGGAAAGAGTCTTTTCTGCTGTCTTGCCCCTTTTACCTACCCAAGAAAAGTCAATATTAACAATGAAAAGTTGTGGAGGGGGTTGCTGTCTGGGGAGGGTGATGGTGGATTGGGGTTTGTTTTTTCTAGTTTGTTTGTTTTTTTACAATTAGAAATCTAGCTTTTAGTGAAAAAAAACCTCTAAGTTCATCATCATTTATAAAGTATCTGCATTTTTCAGGCTTTACTTTGTTATCTATACCAATACATCCAATATTGGCACAGTTTCTGGGACTTCCTAAATTTTGAACATGTTGTGAAAGATGACAGGCATGGTTTCCCTCTGAAAGGAAAAGACAGACCTAATACTAAAGAATGCAAGGAATTTGACTTATTCCTGATTTGTAAAATCATTAAATGCATAGTTGTATTCAAATATGCATTAGTATTAAACATATGCTTAAGCATTGTTCTAGTTTAACTGTAATAAAGGGGAAAATTATGAATATTTGTACATTTGAAGGCAGAAAAGAGAACAACTTCATGAACATATTCATGAATCAAGAATACTAGCCTTTACTGTATTTCTCTAAAAACTTCTAGATAATATGTCGGTTTATTGTGTCTATTCTTGCTCTACAATATGCTACATTCTTGTTTAAGGAGGTTGCGGAACATATCAACAACTTTATTTGCTTCGATAACTTCCAGTGCAAAGAAACACAGTGAAATATCTGCAAAGAAAATTGAGAATTCCATACGGTTTGGTCCTTAAAAGAATGAAAGACGAAGTCAGCCTACAAATTTTTCCACAAGCAACCATCACTGCTGGAGATATACAAACCACGTGGAAAATTAGAAAGGTAGGTATTCATTCAAAGTTAGCCTTTTTATTGTTTTCCACTTTTTAGGTATTATTGGTTTAATCAATCTTTGTTTTGTTCCCTCTTTTAAAAGTTAAATTGTTCATCTTCAATCATTTTATTTACAAATATCTTTTGCTATCTGTTACCATTATTTGTCATTTTAAGTAAGTGTGAGGTGTTTCACAAAGTAAACAGAGGACATAACTCCATTTTTATAAATTTGCACCTAAAATAGTTAATTCTTCAAAAAAATATTTTGAATAGTTTGCCACTTCTGACTCATCTGAATCTATAAAACAGACATGATTTTACAGTAAAATTATGTGGTGTTTCTATTACCAGTGCAGAAAAATAAACATCCTGATTAATCCAAAGCATCCTGACTCATCCTAATGAACAATGACTACTTGTATCAAAAATAGTAGGAGCTATTGGCTGTGCAGCCATTAACATTTACTACTGCTGATCACTGAGTCAATACACTGATTATAGGCCCAGAAGTTTGCCTCTAGTATCTGGTAGGTGCATTTTTTTGTAAAACTAATCCTTCAGTTACTTAGTTTATAGCACTCAAAAACCTTATTATTATTTCCATGTTAACAATCACATTAATTTTTTGAAGCTGTAGAGTTAAATTTTTACACTGATGAGAGGTGTATACTAAAAGAGACAGAATGAATGGATACATGCACATACTACATTCTTTCTACATGAGAGGAGAAAAGATAGACATGTTAGATGTCTAATTTATGTTAGATTTTTCATATCCCTTATGTTCCTTAGTAGTTTAACTTGCTCTGAATTCTGGCCATATCTGAATATATCAATTATTCCAGCTCTTAAAATTCAAGAGTAAGAAACATTGAGGACTGAGGCATGGGGCTTTTAATAATCAAAATTATATGCACATTGTGCAAGCTAGTAAGAAAAAGTAGAAAATTCCTTTCACTTTTTTTCCCTATTTTGTTTATGAGCGACACCAATTGCAGTGATGTCTGAGTATATGATTATATTCTGTTCCCCTTCCCACTAAGTCTTTTGTTTCCTTCAAGACTTGGAGTCAATCCATTGCTACCTATATGTGCTACATACTAAGGATCAGCAATCAGGATTCTGCAAACTTTCTCTGCAGAATTAACTGTCATGACAATGCAATACCATGACATTTATATTATAGCCTTTTATTTTCTGACAAATAAAATTAAGGCACTTGATCACATAACTCCAAATTAGAAACCTAAAATAATTAGTCAGATCCTTGAGGAATGCCTGATTTCTGGCTCCCCATGATGGCTGCATCATTGGAACAAACTGCCACATTTTGACTGGGAAGTATACAGGAAGGAATTGAAGATGCTCTTGGTTATAATTTTAGAAAGTTAAGTAAAAGTGGTAATTGATTGTCTCAAGTTGTTTCATTTCACTTGGATATCTATACTTGAAGTATACTCAAGTGAAAATATTTCTTGGAAAGAAAACTGGAACCAATTTCCACTGGTTTCCATTTCACTACAGATGGGATGATTTTTCCATCTGAACAATTTCATTTTGCCTGCATCATTTCCCAATACAATATAAGCACAGAAAACTGCAGAAAATGTCTTCTAATTTACATTACACATTCTTTGGTTTGTACTTGTTTGAAGTTTACCAAGAGAGTATATTTAGTGTACTCCTATGCCTAGATTTCATGCCCCATTCCACACACCAGTTTAAAAAATTTGCATATTCTATTTTTCTCAGTAGTATCCATCTCAGCATAATTACCTCAGACTACACATCTTTCTTATGCAATGCAATCGCTCCATTAAAAGAGTCTGACATCCACTTTTAGTAATATTTAAGGAATATTCTCCTTCAGAACACCTCTTAAAGTAACATTAAGCAACCCAGCATGATAATATCTTCATTTGAACAGGCTTGCTGCTACTGTGGTCTCTGCTCTGACTGACATACTTCACTTCTCTCTTATCTTACCTGCTGTCACAAGTATTCAGAAAAGACTTTTAACAAGGTTCTCACCCCCACCTCTCTTACTCACCCTGACTTTGCTTTTTCATAACCTCCCTCTTATGATCCCTTTGTCATTGCCATCATCATGCTCTTGTCATAAAATCTTATTCGTGGTTCTTTTATTAGCGAGTAATTTTACTTTGAAATGCAATTATTTTTTTTTCTTCATTAGACATTCAGTGAAAATAAAACTGATACATTTACAAGTATTTTTGGAGGTTCTGTTAGCTCAGAACAATGCACGAGACCACCTTTGTTTGAGACAGCCTGCCAATCATTTTGTGTTGCACTCATCACCACGGTATCTAAAGGCTTCCTTTTACACACCAACTGTAGACCTTACAGATGTACCAAGAGACAAAGAGGTATCATTGAAACCGTTTTGACAGAAAAATGAATACTGAAGCTTAAAATTTTTTCACCACAAAGGTTATTTTGTGAAAACAGTCCTTGAATATTTTCTGAAAATAGAGAATTTTTTTGCAAGTGCTATTTATCAGTTTTAATTCCGTGTATTAAAGCATCTATGATCCTCTTAGGGATAGATTTCCCATGCAAAATAATTTTTTAGTGGAGTAGGGCTTGGGAGTCCCATGCAAAGATAACACTAGTGCACTCCAAGACAAAATAAACACTTGATTCTTAATAGTAAAAAACACCCTAGTTTCAGTAAGAACACAGATACCCACTTTTTAGAGAGTACTTAAACTGATAGCTCTTAATTATATTTAAATTTCATACTCCAAGTCCTAACAAACTTCTGATGAATGCCCAAGCCCCACATTCCGCTTATTCTCCCTATCCCCATCAACCAGGTGGGAGGGGGTCTGCAGCAGGGTCCTGCGCCCCCCTCCCAACACAACCTCTCTGAGGAAATCTGTTTAACTCCCTTTGTGCCCCCATCTCAGCCACGCCACAGTAATCCAGCCGTACACAAAACAATATCAACTATTCACCGATTCAGTGAGTCAGCTAGGGAATTGTGAATAATTGCACAACAATCTTTTTATGGTCTGGTCAAAAATGCGTGATAGAAAAAACCCATATCACCTTATATAACAAGGAGTCTATGCATAGGACTGCTAAACTGCAACAAAACAAAGTTATTTGAGCCATGGGAGCAATTTGTTGCTTTATACACTCAAAACTGAATATAATTGTCTCATAAATAACTAAAATGAACGAAGAAGCAGTGATGTGCCCGACAGCAAGATTTGTGTTGTTTGAAATGTTGGCATTGAATGCAGAAGTTCAATTTGCTTTCTTTTGGCACATTAGATCATCCTAGTGGCTTTTCACACACTTCACCGCAATCCCCTACCCAGATGCTCTCTTTTTTTAAAAAGAAATTCTGGGTTGTAACAAGAGAATATTTCTGGCTTATGGAAATGACGACTTCTTCCTGGTTTGCTTTATAAGTACTCATGTATGCTTTATTAGCTCTAATGTGTTTCACATGAGATAGAGTTCATAATGTTCGTGTGTATATTTGCTACAGTACTTATAATTCTTCATAAGAGAGAGTCTCTACAGTTTAATTTCTTTACAAAAAGAAAACTGGTTTTTGACTTGTGGAATTAATTTCTTCCTCACAATAGCGGGGGAAAAAAAAAAAAAAAAGAGGGAAACAAGAGCTACACATAACCATGGCTTTGTTTTTGCAGTAAATTCTTTTTAATCTGCCCTCAACCAGGCATCTCTGGAGGAAAACATACAAGTAAATATACAAATAGTCTTAATTGCAAATTCATCTTACTGCTCTGTTTCTAACTAGTACTGAATACAGATAACCACCTTCAGGTGCAAGATTCTTACTGTGTTTCCATACAGTATGCCAAATATTAAAACCAAAAATTTGTTTAGACAGAAATCCCCACAAAACAAGGAAATTAAAAGGAATTTACAAGGACAAGTGATATTTGTTCTGTCACAACAGCAATGTTTGACTGCTTTTACAGGTATGGTGTATAGCAGATGAGCAGAAAAACTGTCATGACAAAATTGCAACAACCAAACTACAGCTTTGCTCTTGAATTTCAGAGAATTAAAAACCTCCAAACCGTGCAAAAGTAACATGTGAATTATGAGCATTTTTCTCCATCCTAAAATAAATTAAGGAGCAAATTGTCATAAATGTAAGAAGTGCAGCAGCTGTCACTAGACTGCAATTGCCAGAGAAAAGTCTCAGTGAAGAGGTTAGGTGCCCTGATGGGAGCAGGAGCAGTTTTGAAAATCTGGGTCAAATATTGGATGCTGAGTTCTATAGAATACCTGTGCAACAAATGAAGCTCTAGATGACCGTATAAAAATTTTAATTCAATGCAATTATTTGCAAGTACCAGTAGGAGAAGAGGGAGTCTTGCAAGTAACAGTTAATAAGATGACAAATGTTCACAAGGTTAAGGAAAAGAGTGGAAAAAAGAAAGCGTTTAAGAGTTGAAGGGAGAGCAGGGAGAATACTGTAGCAGGAGATATCAGTCTTCATTTGAATGAAAACATTGGGGTAAAATCAGTACTGGCAGCAGTTATAAGAGCTTGTCCCATCATGCACTTTCAGCTTAGGCACTCATTTACAACCAGTTTAAGATATTATTTCATTGTTTGGCATATCTTCGTATTTTTCTGCCAGATTAATCCTCCTTGAAATTATTTAAAAAATGAAAAAGCCAGGTATTAGTAATAATAATAAAAGCCAGATATGAATGCAGTAGTTTCATTTTTCAGAAGCTTGCTTAAAGTCAGGATGCTCTGGATTTTGCCCCTTTGCACAGATGCTGAGAACAACACTTTCAGTTTTCATATACATTTGCTTAGTATTATAACCATCAGCTTCAGCATCCTGGCCTGTACCTTTCTCCTCTGATGTACAGTACTTTGCCACAGCAGCATAAGAGAAAATGTCTTTATTTCTTCTCCATTATCAACAAGAAAAATAAAACATTAAGTAGTACTCTTCAATAAAGTTTCTTGAACGGTTTCTCTCCAAAACATTTAAGACTTGTCTATTATAACCCGCCAGCAACTTAAAACTTCCATTATATAAAAGCAATATTGAAAGTGATTTTATAGCTTTATTGTTACCTCTGTCAGCAAGCATTCATTTGTGCATTACTCAGTTTCTATACTTAGTGCAACAGTCAGCTTGCAGTCAACAACTCATTTGTGCCTTGGCTTTTTTACGCACCGAAGAAACCAGGACGTGCTGTTACAATCCAAAACTTAAATCATTCCTGCTGTTTAAACACCTATACAATATTCTCAGAAGCCTGCTGAAAATCTTCCCTTTAAAACTTAAATTGCTGTAGCTAACTCAGAATAATAATTTTGCTTGAGTAAGGACGGGGCAGATAACCAGGAATGAATAACATCCAAAGGCCTGTGTACAGACTATTGCATCTGTTTTCTTAGGGAACAAAACAGGAGTTTTACAATAGAATTATGTAACATGGGCTAAACTTCTTTTTGCAGTAAAATTGCTTAAGAATAAATCTTGTTTTGAATAAAAGAGTGTAGCTTCCGCTGATTTAAGTGATATCAGAATTAGTCTTACAGTGATTTTACGCTTTTTGTTTCAGATTTCAAATCACAGTGATTTTCTTTCCAAGCAGGCTGTCATCCCACTGATCCATAACAAATATATGCTTGGAGTTTCTTAATAGCTTTCTTGTGGTATCAGTGGGAAATTTTTGAATTTTGTTTGTGTTTTTTGTTTGTTTTGTTGTTGGTTTTTTTTTTTTAAATTCCCTTGGGAGGCATGTTACTTGAGACAGGAAGGCAGAGAAGACAGCTACGCCTAGTGTAGTCAGAGGTTGAGCAGACCACCAAGTGTGACCACGCATTCTGCACTGAAACTCTCACTGTCCACAAAGCGGATGGATGTTAGCATGCCATTTGTTTACAAAAGGACATACTTTATTTCAGACTGTTCCTTGATCTGCAACTCTTTCCTGCAGCATAACCACTTGCGCTTCACACCTGTTTTGCACAGAGGAATGAGATTTTATTTTGAGTCAAGAAGTTTAAGATACAGGTCCTAGTGAGAAACTGGGACTGTGGTCAGCTTTCTGTGGCTTCCCTCAGTAGCAGCGCAAGCGTCCAGAAAAGATTATCTTTGTGAAAAAAAATATTTTTTTTTTAAATTAGAACACAATATCCTGCAGTAAATTATAAAAGTGAAGATGGAGAGCTATTCTTTCACTAAATCTTCAACACTTCCATTATTTACTTCCCTCCTTGAGTGTTATTATGCAAGCAAAGAAAATCATGGAGAGAATAGTTGCATAGCTTGAATACCACTTTTTGAAACTCCCCCATGGGCCTGATCGTACACAGACTCTACACCTGTTGCTTGTTTCACCATTTTTCTTACAAGCTTATTTGAACTAAAGTATTTGTTGTCTGAGTCTTCCTCCACAAGGAAGCACCAAGATCCTGATCAGCATTCACTCATAATTTAGACTGAAATCTTATAAAGAATCAACAATGATACAAACTTCTTGCCATGTCTTACCTGTAGGTATTTAGGCCAAAAGTAATCCAGAAGTAATTTCAGTATATATTCAGGAAAAAAAAAGTCACAGCAAGGTACGCACTGTAACACCAGTTGACATGAGAACCACGTGTCAGGTCATTTCCACTTGTCCTAGACAGTTTCCTGTAGGCTATACTACCCTCCTCATCCCCTCCTTTATTTTCTTGCTGGTACCAGGAAAAAAAAAAAATCAGATCGTGCCTACTCTATTTTTGCTCCAGCACTGTATGAATATTCTTAAAATTAATAAAATATTTGAAGTACAACAGGGATAAACATTTGGCAAACTATTTATTCATTGGAGGTAAAAAGACATTTCAAATGCAGCCAAAGCTATTAGTGGATTTGTGTTGCATTTGCCAAATAGTTTTACTCCTGGGAAAAAGGCAACAACATTTTAAAGTTTTATTTGTTTATTAAAAAAAATGTTCTGTGACAGTGATCTGTTTCCCTCAGAATCCAAATTTGCATGTACAGTTAAGAGATTCATGATTGAGGCATGATGATAGCTAACCATTACGTCCAGACATTTTTAAAAGATACCTATAACATCCTGCATCCATAGCCAGAGAAAAAAAAAAAAAAACCAAGGACAGAGTCAGATCATGCTGCTGGTTTGCCCAGAGAAGCAGAGTCCAATTTCCCTGGTTATTACAGATAGGAAGTTCTGGAGCCTCAGACCAACTAAGAAGGAATCAATAAAGCCCCATTCCCACACTCCCATATATAAGAAGGCCAATAACTCCTGAGTACAATGCTATTTAGTTTCTGGTTTGAGCTAGATAAATATGCCTTAAAAGCCATTGTGACTTTTTGACTTGAAGGCAGAATTAAGTCACTTCTCACAATTCAACCATGTGTATGAATAAATTGCATTCTGCCTAGGAACTTCCCGAGCACTTGAAATCATAGGTTCAAACCCCAATAAATAGTGAGATGTTCTGAAATAAGACTGTTTTGAGACATACAGAGAAGACTAAGTCCTTTCATATGTTCCATTGGTGTAATAAAACCAGGTTTATTAAGGAAGAACATTAGAATCTCTAACAGAACAACTTCAAGAATGAATGAAGGAATAAAGACAATATTGCTTTGTTAATTGAAGTTAAATATTTACACAGCCCTCAAGTCTCAAATGAAAATTTCAGAGCCTACGCTTGCCAAGGGCTTGGATAAAACAGAAAATATCTTCCAGATATACAGGGATAACACAAGGACTACTTGAAGATGCCATGAGCCTAGAGCTTTATGCTCCATGCATAGAGCAAAGTCCAGGTTTGAGCACAACCCTTTAGGGATGCTGGGAGGTGATCCCTCATACTGCTCCAAACACCACATCCCCTCTACCTAGGCAGCAGCATAGCTATGGCTTTGCCTCTTGACCTATGACTCTGGCAGACATGCCTCTAAACATGCATGATTGGTATCTTAATTTTGCTAAAACTTCCCCACTTCCTGGCTAGCTCTCATTACCTTCCTAGTGAGTAAAAAAAGATAAGCTGGGAAAAAAAGAGAAACAACTTACCCACCAAACCAAGCAATTTAGTACATGAGCACAAATACGAACAAACTAAAGGAAGGTGACAGATATACATCAACAGCAAGCACTTATATCCCGTCAGAGGATGGCAGCAAGTGAACAGCACCATTGGAAAACAAAGGTTCAAGATAGCAAGATGGGCTTTCTTTTGTTCTGAAAAAACGTATTTATATTTCACCATTTCCCATAGGTCATTCACCTATTAGAAATGTTTGTGCATGTATGTATGCGGGAGGGAAATTTAAAGGAAGGTGTAGAAAGCAAGTTCATCAAAAAAAAATAGAGAGATCTGGAAAAGCATCAGCTGCTTTGTGAATGTTTGTATGAAATTTGAAATATGATGTTATGTCATTTGAACATGCTTGACAAAGTAAGATCAGTTTACCATGACTAATACTGATATTACATCTCAGCTGAACTTATTTTATCACCAAACACAATGAAAAGCCAAAGGTGCTTAGCAATGCAACATATTCAAACTCCTTTGTAAGTGTTCAACTTGTAAAGCACACACATGCCTTTAATTCTAGTAAATTAGAGTCCAAACAAATGGGTTTTTTTCAAGTTCATGGGTTGCTGTTGCATCAAGACACAAAAGGATGAAACCTGGACATTTATAGTTCTTACAGAAAAAGCAGACCAGAATTTACAGAACAAGTGCAGAGAGTTGAGCAGCCATGGATTCCACTCCCAAGAGAGTGTGTATTTTTAGCTGGTGGCACATCTCAAACAGGTAATGACCAGGAACCGTTTCCTATTTCAACAGGACCAACTATTTCAGAATGCCTATCAGAGGACACCCAGGTGCATCATGTCTCAGGTCAACCAAAGCCCCAAAAGCTGTCTGGGGAGTAAAGATCTGGACTGAAGATAAGTATCCACAGGGTAAAAAAAGGAAATACCAGAATAATTCAGAACACCTGTTAAATTTTAAATACCTTTGGGAAGCAGTTGATCTGAAATATCTGCCTGGACCCACTGCTGCATATATACAGTGTTATTACACTTAAAAATGAAATCTTTACCTTCTCCATTACAAGCAGCTTCAGCTTTAAAAATGCTGAGGAATTACGCCACTGGACACTAACAATACTTGTGTTAGACCTCCTGGCTAGAATAGAAATCATATTTAGAAGCTTTCTGAAAAAAAAGCAAGCTAGGAGTACCAAAGGTCCTAAAGGGTTGGAACACGTTAGTGTTTAAATACTTGCTTTCCTCCTCTGTAGTATGGTTATGGGAAATTACATAGGGGAGCATTTATTTTCAAAAGAGTTGTATTGGTGATGCTGTCACTGTTTATAAAATTTCACATGAGCTTATGCATTAAAGCAAAAGTCTAATCAATTAGGTGAATAGCTGCTAATTACAGGGCAGTATTATGAACTGCATGTGCAACAGAGAAATCAAAGGAAGATAAAATGGCAATATTTAGGAAATGGAGAAAGGCTGTCACACATAGAAAAGGGACAAAGCAAGCCTCCAGCAGTGGAGGGGTGATCGGAGCACTGGGCATCTCAGGCTGCTCGTTTCACCCCGTCCATTATCAGCACATTGATCGAGGGGGGCCACGAGCTGTCTACAGGTTGTTCATCTCCCTTTACACCTGAGGTAGGATCACCGGCTCAGAACTGCAGGCAGAGGCTAGGAGATCATCACGGAAATGACTGCAAAGTGAGCAGACTGGAGAGCATAGGGCTCTGTGCCATCAGAATCTAATCTAGAGATGAACAGAAAAAAGAGTGAGGAGGAAAGGTTGGGAAAAGCAAATACTGGGCAGATGTCACCTGGGTAACAAGTATCTGGATTGTAAAATTACCATTAAGAAACAGAACATGGGCACCATAGGGAAGAAGAATTACATAAAGGCTATAAGCATTTGCTAAAAACACCTGCCCACCCCATTTTTTCAACAGCCAGTATTATAGAGCTCAAAACACCTTAACAATCCTTTGAACCTGCTGAAAGCTGCTGTTTCCATTTTGTGGTTTTGTTTTTAATGAGGCCAGAATCAATGGGATCAAATTTAACAACAGAAGTTACCTTTAGATACTAATAGATAACAAATGTTATCATTTACCTAGTAATTGACTGGGTAATGAGAACATTGTAAAACAGTTTATAACTTTTCACATGCAGCACTGCCTGACTTGATGAAAATCATGAAAAGAAGGATAAATTGCCTTCCTCTAAGACAAGTGAAACATAGTAGTGTTCATTCTGTTACAATATTAACATTTGATGTTTCTGCTCCGCCCTAGAAAGTGAGCTTCCTTGATTTATTTAAGATTTGGAAAAATAAACAGAGCTGGGGTAAAGATTGAAAAGGAGAAAGGAACAGACTAGGAAAAAAAGAGGGAACGAGCAAGACAAGTCTGACAAGAGGGATGTACAGCACAGTGTCTTTATATAGCCAGCACTTACAGAATGCAACTCCTCTCACTCTCTCTCTCGCTTTGGCTGTATCTGCAGTTGTATTGCTCATGCTCCATTAGCCCCCGAGTGACTGAGTACAATTCCTCTGAAACACATTGGGCCAGACTAAGAGACAGAAAGTAAAAAGTATAGAGAAAGATTTTGAAAACAAATTGCACCATGACTGCTGTAAAGCCAGGAACACCAGAAGCACAATGTAAACTCAGTCAAGGTCCCAGTGCTGACATTAACTGTTTTATGCATACAGAGTTAATTGGAAGGAGAATAATGATTTTTAAAAAAAAAACTTTCCAATATGAAACGTGGAGTCATTATTGCAAGAATCATTTGGCAGTCTGCACCTTCATTATCTACAACCACCCCACACAGTATACTCATCACTGGAAGACAGATCGATCTTAAGAAGTATTTGTCAAGAATTCTTCTCAGTTCTAGCAACTGACAAAAAAGTAGTCATTAGCCAGTAAGCAAGATACAGCAAGTGTTAATATTTAGTAATTTATCCTGGAAATAATATAGCTCAGCAGTATAGATGCAATCATAATTAACAAAAATAAAAAACCTCTCCTGCCTTTGCAACAGTAAGGAAGAGAATTTGAATCTTCAGTTGTCTTTACCTCTCACCTCTATTTTATAGTTTATCTCCTCCACCATAGCATGAGTACTTTATAGAAGAGATGGTATATTTTTTTCATTAATCTTAACGGTTTCTCCAGGCTCTCTAGCACCCTTATCAATGTGTACCACAGAATATGGAAATACAGTTTGCCTGATGTGTTAATAAAACTTTCAAATTCATATCTAAGCATCACACGTTCTGTTGGATAGAAATTAATTTTCTTTACAAAATGAGACTTGAAAACATTGTGTTAATTATTCTTATCCTCAAAGATATAGCTGAAAGGGCTGACAAGTCAGGCTTTAAGTCAATGACTGCATAGCAGGCAGACTTCCCCTCCCAAGCAGAAGCAGCTGGAAAATGATTACGTTTAAAATCATCAAGCTCAGCTTTTGTCCCAAGGAAAACATCTCTCATTTTTCACTATTCTTATATCATGACCAAAGCAAAGCATGGTGTACCCTAAACGGTCAGTTTAGAGTAATAGCCATGAGCAGCCTTCTTCAGTACAGAAGAAAGTGACAAAACCACTAGGAGAACAAGTGGAAGAGTTGCTTAACTCCAAACTGCCTGTTCGGTCTGATATTCATGGCCTTGAACCTGCGTGTAAGTGCTCGAGTTGATCTTTTACTCAAGACCTAAGGTCCTGTCTTCTTTTCAGATGGGGTTAGAGGATGAAAGGCTGGTCATCTCTCTTATCTGCTCATTCAGTGCCTGTCAAGAGAGCAGCTGATTTGGGATTTGTGTGTTCTCAGCCTGAAAAAAAGAAATTAGAACTACCCAGCCTGAAAGCAAAATGAGAAACTCTGTTCCTTCCAATGCAGCCAGGCAGAAACCAAACTGTGAAAAATGAAATTATGCTGCACTCAAAGAAAGCACAACTGTGGGCACGATACAAAAGAACTCATTTATGATGAAGTGAGGCTTAGATCTTGCTTAACACACCATAATGTACAAATACTCCTAAAATCCTTAAGGGTTTGACTGTCAGGACTTACAGACGGTTAAGGACAGAGCAAGTGAAGAAGAATTAGTGAAACTCATCACAAACTGAGCCTAAACACAAGCTTCTTTCTTGCCTTTTCTACCTTCCATTGGCAACTATGGCAAGAAAATAACTTTTCAGGAATAGATGGATAACCATCTGTCAGTAAGAACAAGATAACAAGGTGGCAGCTGGGACCAGACACTAGTCATACAGCAGGATTCCAAGCCAGCCTGCTGAACATAAAGGTGGTTTTCTCAGACATCATAATTAGTTTGCATTATTTTGAACAAGCAAGTAGTCTTTGTTTTTCCTTCTTCTGCATCTGAGAGATGATGCTGAGGTTTATATAAAACATTTGTACAACTACAAAATTTTAACTGAGGAAAAAGCCTCAAAAGTGCTGAGAGGTCAAGATGTATGATGTAAAAACACTTAAATTGCTTAAACAATTTTTAAGTCTTCACCACTGGTGTTTTAGTTTGACTTTATGTTTATTTGATTGTAAACATTATTCATACTGCCCCAACAATAATTTAAAATGGAGATTGCTCTGTTAACAGATCCTGTACATCACAGGATTAATACATAGCACATGAATGTGATTAAACTATGACAATTAATGTAACGTGACAGGCAAGACAGTACCCCACTAGACAGAATTTGAGGACAGTGTTCTGTATATACAGGTTATCAAGACCAACAAAAGACAAAGTGAGAGGAATTCATATCACTGAGGGTAGAAAAAGTTCCATTGATCTTCACCCGTATATATAACATCAAAAAGATTACTACAGCATGTACTGATTCAACGAGAGTTAGCATGAGAGATTTATGCATTTAATTGTTTCACCTGCAAAGTGCAAGTGTTCACCTGAAGATATTTTAAAGGAAAGATTTTTCTTTTTTTTTTTTTTGTTATGACCAGCTTACTGGCTAAATTAACTATTGTCATTGTTAGGCAGAACTCTCTTCAGACTCCTACTTATTATAGCAGAAACCATAAGATGAATAGACTAATTTCACTTTTAAAGATGAAAACTGAGAAAAGAAAGAATTCTAAAGTAAGAGAGTTGAATCAGCCTAAATTCCCAAGTGAACTAGTACAGAGATTCCCAGCTTGCACACACAGTTGAAGGCTCTTCAAATGAACTATGATCTCTCAAAATGAATAGCTAAGATCAAGCAGAATTGCTATCTTCATACATCTACTAATTTCGTACAAACTAGATGTATAAAACATACACTGCAGAAAAGAAAACCACTTCTTATTTACACCGATGGCTGCTGCAGTTCCAACTCACCAGTTAGACATGTCTCCCCTCTGTTACCCAAAAAATTCTCATCTTCCGTACTGCTGCATCAATATTAACACAACAGATAATGCTCCTAGAACAATGCGTTACACCATTTGTACTGGACTTTCCCTTTCTATCATGTATTTCTTCACTGTATGTTGGTTACCTCCCACTGAAATCTCTTTTCTTGTTTTCTCCAGGAGGATTTACTTTACCCACTCAGAGTATTCTCCCCCACAATTATCATTGACTCATGCTGGCTTGACATTCAGGCTTTCAGCAATTGCTCTTAATGAGAGACATTAAATTGCAGTTCATTAAATAAGTTCATTTTATCCTAGTTGCACATTTGTCTAATCAGCTTGCATCTTGATGAGGCTTATGCATACGTGTGTGTACAAAAGCCATCACACCTATATTGAAAGGAAAATGTGAAAGAAAACACTTAAGCTCTCAAGAATTTAAGTCACTGTGTTAGAAGAAGTATTACAATATTTTAAAAGTCTCTTATTCTAAGTTTGGGTTTTTTAGGTTTGGGTTTTGTTTTTTTTTCAGTTAAGACCACAGTGACTCCTGTCCAGGTGTTTTGAAAAACTCTTAGTAGTTATATGCAGAAGAAGAATATTTACTCCATTTTCCTAAACAGCATCAATTCTAATAAGCCAGGACATGTTTCATTAATTCATCTGCTCACAGGGAAGCAAAAAAAAAAATGTTCTAGGCAGAAATGAGCTGCATTTCAATCACATAACCTTTTACATCTGAAAAATATACCAATTAGAATATATCTATCAACGAATAATTATTGTGGTACAGAAATTTTATTTTATTTTTCCAGAATGCAGATGGGAAGAAATAGGTGAAAAGCATGGGTGTTTAGCTAGAATTGCAATGTTTTTTGGGGAATGCACTGCAATAGTTTTCCTATTTATTTTCCAAAGATCGAAGTAATTTTGGCATATCTTATGGTAACTCCTATGAGTAGGAAGTAATATTGTGTAGGTTGCATCAATGTGATAGAGGGTTTGCTCTTCTAAATTCTTACATAAAAGAAAAGATATTTCTTTGGTACAACAAAGCAGAGGAAATAATAAAAAGTTCAACATTTCAAGTTTATTACCCAAAAGGAAAATCAAGAACTTCAAGGGTAAAAGTTTATTGCACTCCATTTCTTTCTACCTGATCTGACTGTTATCTGTATGTCCCTGTTAACTCTAACTCTTATCATAGAGATTTTAGATCTTTCTTTTTATTCTGTCCAAAAATTACCATCTGACACTACAAGTGAGGAACACCTAGGGAATAAAGATTTATTCTCAATATCCTCAAATGCCTGGAAAGCGGAAGCAGCCACAGACTTTACGCAGTGACAGTCTTTACTTTGATTACACATATCTGATTCGTATTTCTAGATTAAGAGGAAAATGTCATTATTGCTTATTTTGGGTAAGCCCTCATCTCACTGGGGAAGAACAAATGACACAAAAAATTCAATTTAGTATATAAGTACTGACATCATAAAGTAATAGCAAAAAAACTAAAGTCAATCACTAAAGTAAACAAAAACTTGATGCTTTGCATAAGTATATAACTTATCTGTGATCTGAAGAAACACTGTAAAAAGAAAAATACAGAGATTTATAATCATAAAAATCTGGAGAGTTTTCAAATAAAGTTTGCAATTAATATAGAGGCCTTAGAGTGTGTCCTATGTGTCCTCTCACCGATTTTTATATTATTTTAGTCCATGTCCTGAATACAAGCTCAACTCTCTTTCCTCATGGAGAACTTATGGACTCTGACCTCAGCTTATTTTGTGTTACACTCGTGCCATTTGACAGAAGCTGTGGTAGCTATATTTTAGGAGATGCTTTATTGCCCTGATG
>JAOXJK010000040.1:62543393-62556281 GCA_025774025.1 Xenus cinereus
AAAGACGAGGCATAAAACTTTCTGAGCAAGAAACATTACTTTTTTTCTGTAGAAACTTTTTTCTTGCCACAGTTGTGACATGTTTGTGAGCCTTAAATGTTTGTTACAAAGCATAACGCGATTAGAAGTAGAGTTTCTGGTTTATTAAAAGCAAACAAAATAAACCAAATTTTTCCACAAATGAATAAATATTAAATTAACCAGCTTTAAAAGGGAATTTCAGTTGAACTATATGCAACTATTTTGAAGAGAAACAGTGTCTATGCAAATTTAAGTTCAGAGAAGCCTCACGGCTCCGTATGTTACATGAGCACACTTTTCTGTCATTAGGTCTTCGTATATCTCCATGCTGTCCACATACACATTTTGAAAGCACTCCATATGTTTTCCAATTTGTTTTAAAGACTTTCCAGTGAGATATAATTCTAAGTGAAAACACTAAAAAAACTAGTTATTGTTAAGTTCATTTCATGAATTTTATACTCTCTAACAAGCATAGCACACTTTTCATACAGCCCAAAATCAGTTTGTAATTTGCTGTATATAATCATATTCAGTGTTTGACTTCAGAAGAACTTTGTACAACATTTCCTGCAATTTATATAAAGTTCTCCTAATTCCCATCTACATAAAGATAGAACCATCAAAACCATTTCTGCCTTGCACCAGGGTAAGATATAAATTACTCTGAAATCAGTGGGGAGGGATAGGTATGGGATTATAATGAAACTAAATAGTTTTGCTGCATGTGGAGAATGTGAGAAATATCTGTGATGTTTTAAAGGAAAAGAATATTACTTGACACAGGGGGTCTCTTTGTATTAATGGAATTTCAGAGATTTATGTCCTACTAAGAAACTGGACATTCGTGTTGGTTACTAGAGAGTTCTGGGTTGATTTGTAGATCAAATTAACTGTCAAAAGCTGTTTATATTTGTTTTCTCAGATTATTTAGAGAGTGTAGGTTGAGGAGAAAAAAAAAGTCAGGCAAACAAGACTTTTAGGTTTGCAGAACATTCAGAACCTAAGTTTGAAACAGAGGTGTGCAGAGCCGGGGGGTACAGAGAGGTGGAGGGCACCTGGGTGGGAGGGAGAGCAAGGCCAGCTGGCCAGGGGATACCTGAACCTATGAGCTGCCAAAGGTGGCCGGACGGACTCAGTTGCCACCCCATCATGTCTCACATTAAAAAAGGATGTTCTGCAATCTTAAAAACATACGTTGGCCTGACTGCTGACAGAGAAACTCCAAATTGACTTCCAGTTTCTTTAGGTGGAGGATTGTCTTTATAAAGAAATGAGCTTCATGCAAGGTTTCAAGAGTTTCACCATATCTCCGCTCTGCTTCCTGTTCATTTTTTCCTGTGAAAAGAAAATCTTTTTCAGCACTCATCACCTTGCTTCCTCAGAGTCCCTTCCACCACCTTGTCTGAAGGCACTTTCCAGCTTCTTAATATATATCTTCAGCCACAAATATGCAACACGGCTAAAAAAAGCAGAAACAATTCACTCTGCAACAGTTTGGGTTTTGATCACTACCCCACAGCGAGCCCTATACTACACACAGACCTCTCCCTACATATATACTTGATCCCTTCATACCAATTTGTGAGTCCATGATGCGCTCTTGAAAGGCTGGACTGCCTTGGGGAGCAAATCCCTCTGCAAACCCTTTCTTCTATTCTAGAAGATGCCTTCCAGTTTAACACATCTTTCACAACATTTTGGGGCCTGTTACAGTGCTCTGCAAGTCACACAGAAGACGTAATAAATCTCAGTCACACAGGGCTCCTCAGGCCCAGAGGTGCTAGCAAGCTGCTTGGCTTTGCCAGAAGCTGCATGGATCGTCTGAGTTCCTGGCTCACTCCACCTCCCTCCTTTCTCTCACGTTCTTCTTGCGAGAGGCTGCTAGGACTGCCCAGCCCTACAACTGAAACACCCACGTTTTCCATAGACTATAGAAAGGCTAGATTACCTCAGGTGGCTCTGGAGGCACACAGAACATGTTTGGGACTACTCCGAGGAATAATTTAATTTCATGAAGTTACTTCTGATCATGATCAATCATATCAAAATCGCTCCATTGTGTTTTGGGTCAGTTTTTCTCATCAGTGATATTTTCTGCTTCTCTGAATCGTTTTCAGTTATATAATTCTCACCCACTTTCACGCATGGGGATACAAAATATCATAAAGGATATTGCCCATTAGTTTAGCTACGTGAATCTTAACTTAAAATACTAGTCCTGACTTACCAGAATCTTTACTTTGTATGCTACTCAGCGACGACAGAAGGTATGTTATATATTTCAGATTCTCATGGAAACAGCTGCAGCTGTTTCAGTGGAAATCTCTATTGAATAAGGCCTGAAGCTGGATCATTTCTTTATTACTCAGGTTAGACTACTTGTTCTGCACTATTGTTCTTCAGATCAAAAGACCTGTCTGTTCTGTTTTGAAGTCAGAGTGAATGATTACAGTCAAACTGCGTGTTGCTTTTCAAACATGCAAGTTAAAACAACATAGTTCCAAAATATAAACAATTTTCATCAGCTTTACCAAAGCCTTCCTAATACCGTGAAAGTAGTGGTTTATATGTCTATAAAAGAGGGTTCAATCAAAATAACCTAATGCTTCCTATCTGCATCCTTTCCCTTGTGTTAGGTTGCAAAATAATTTTCACTAAGGACATTGGGCAAATTAAAGTTCTTCCAGAAGGTGTCAAGGGGCAGAGCTCTGCTAATAATTTCAATACAGCATAAACTTTCACGTAACTGGATGAAGAATTTTCAGAATATTAAAATGTACAGAGCACTACAAAGAAAGCAGCTATGAAATATAGACGCTAGCTATGTATGCAGCCCTTAAATTTTGTACAATGTTTTTCATACAATTCAAAATCCCCTTTTACATTATTTGTAAACACAGCATTTGAACCAAAAAATAGTTCTTTTTCAACATCAGTTTATTCCATTTCAAAATAAGAAATGTCATTTCAAGTCTCTTTAAAGCTCTATAGTAGGCTATTATAATGCTGATGGCATGCTAAATTTTATAGGTTTGAACCTACTCATAAATTAATTTCATAGGTTAGCAAAGGTAAATTGAAGACATAAACATGCTTCTAATCACCACAAATATTGCTTAATTGTAGATGCAAATTTTAAAAACATAACCTACAACCAGCTGACAGAATATTTACAGCTTAAATCTCTCATTAAAGAGAAAAATTTACTTCACTGGATAGAGGAAAGATGCTTGGATTGTAAAGTCCCAGAGAATTTTCAAAAGTCTGATTTAAGTTTCACCATTTCCTCATTCATCCTCGATTGCTTTCCAAAGAACATAGCAAGCCTCCTACTGCGGGAGCCAACTGATGTGTCTCATTAGGTACCTCTATATCACGATTTTAGTTCACATCAGGACTACACTATTAATGTGAATTTCCGAATCACCTGGCCTCATGCTGCGCAGTTTACATCGCAGTGTCATCTTCAAACACAAAAGCTGGATTCATTTTGGGTGAAGCTAAATCATTATATTTCTCCAAAGGAGGCACCTAATGCACCCCAACTGCTGATGGGAATTCACTCTGAAGGATTAGGTAAAGGTAATGCAAAATAAGGTCCCTGAAGAGCATTGAGAGTGGATGAAGTCATGTCAATGTTGGCATGGTAACCTGTACTCTTGCCTTTGACAGGTGCTTGGATCGAAGCTTCAGAGGAAAACATAAGGAATTTCACACCTGACCTCAGGAATGATCCACCCAAAGTCTCCTATTGTAGATATGGAGCTGCCTGTGACTGTGACCTTCCTTAATGACAATTTCTATACCCGAGTGCGCTTCACCCACTAACGGACAGGACACGATGAGGAGAGGGTGCCAGTGCGTGCATTTTTCCAGCATTATTATAACCCGGAATTTTGGGTGAAACAGGTAACATTTTTGCATGGAAAAAGAAGGAAGAATATTTGTTCCAAGTTTTACCAACTCTCTAATTCAAGAAAAGTCCCTGTAGCAGCTCATGGTTACAGAGAATAAGCAATGAATGAGTTGTGTGTTTCTTATCTGAATATACTGGAATCCCTTACGTTCTGTGCATTATACAAGAGTTGATTGTGGGAGGTATATTTAGACAAGTTTGAAGCAAAGAATTTACTTTATATTTTAGAGCAAGATGATTATAAAGTACAACAAAGCTTGGAAATTGGGTAAAATTTGCAAGGTAATGTAAACGTTCATTATTTTCCTTTGATGATTAACTTCTTACAAAAGCTGACTGTGAATACCACGGCATCTGCGTATATGTGCAAAATATAGCGAGAGTTTTTTTCACAAGTGCTGACTCCTCAATAGACCATAATAATTTGATAATAAGTCAATGAAATATATGATAAAAGAACTTCATCCTCTTCTTTTGTTCATTGATGACCATAAATTTGCTTAGACAAGAAAAGTTACATAGCGAATAAAAATCTGTAATAACATGGTATCTGACAAGTAAATGTACATCCCGTGGTTTTAAAATGCAATGCAATAAAAAGAAAAAAAATTAAATTGCTTGGAGAGACTTAATTATCATTTGAACTACCCTATTAACATTTAACATGCAACTGATTTGACAGTATAGTGGTAGGCCATTCTCTGAAATCCTATCCCTCGGACTCTCCAACAGTTATGAGTTTTGATCTGGAGACCATACTCCAACAAATTGCTTGATGGCCATTTTTCAATTACCAAAGAAAAGACTGTATAAAATGTGGCAGAATGATTAGGGTCAAGATGGGAATAATGGCAGGGTGAGAGATGAGGTGTTTGAACTTAAACATCTGACTTTCCTGGCCACTGAAGTAAAAATAATCCATGAGGCAACTGATCTCCGGCTCTTACCTTCTTCACTCTTGATAGAAATGTCAAATGGAAACAAAATATTGCCTTCATATTTCCAACTTAATTTCACCTTGGCACAAAAACTTTATTTCAGATCAAAACCGAACTGCCAGAGAAATACTCAAACGAATTCTGGCAACATTGCCAGAATATTCAAAGGTGTTTAACCATAGTAGGACCATCCAAATAACAACTGTAGTTTTGAAATAATCCACAAATTCCACACTCACACACACACCCCTCCCTATAAAAAATCACTTTCTACCACAGTTTGGCTATTTGGTTTTGGATTATTAAAAGGAGAACATTTATGCTTCTTATGTTTATATTTTAGACTTACACATGCCTTCGCTCCTCTCCTCTGCATGTCCCTTTCCCCCATAGAACTCAGCTTAAAAGAACAAACAAATTATTCATTATAGCATCAAACTCAAGAAAGCCTGGTTGCCTTGGGGTCTGAACTGGAAAGTGGGTACAAGAAGGTACAAAACCCGTTTAAACCTCTTCTTCTTTTGGGGCACTTAGAAGAATTCTGCAGATGTTTCAGGGGAAAGAGGCACATGAAAGCCCTGTGAACAGTTTTACACTTTCTATCCTGCATCAACTGACTCTCCCCCTTTACTCCTCTCTAGTGAGACCCTACCTGGAGTGCTGCATCAAGCTCTGGGGTCTCCAGCATAAGCAGGACACTGTTGGAGCAAGTCCAGAGGAGGCCACGAAGATGATCAGGGGAAAGCTGGGGAGGTACTCTTTATCAGGGAGTGTAGTGACAGGAAAAGAGGTAACAGTTTTAAACTGAAAGAGGGGAGATTTAGATACTTTCCTGTGAGGGTGGTGAGGCACTGGAACAGGTTGCCCAGGGAAGTTGTGGATAGCCCATCCCTGGAAGTGTTCAAGGCCAGGCTGGATGGGGCTTTGAGCAAACTGGTCCGGTGGGAGGTGTCCCTGCCCATGGCAGGGGGGTTGGAACTGGATGATCTTTAAGATCCCTTCCAACCTAAACCATTCTATGATCTATGATTTTGCTGACACTTACCAAAGCTTTGAAGATCTGAGTCCTTGACTTCTCCAACATTCTCCAAAACTTGGCTGAAACGGGCCAACAGGACCAAAAATTTCTTCAGAAGTTGTATACATAGATGAAAAAGTGATATATCACAAGATCCATCTAAATACCTGGCAACTGAATACTTCTTCCTTACCTAGAAAACTTTTTTTTGAAGAAATAAGAAAAATAAATATTTTCATGTTTTCAAATGCTTGTCTGAAAAGTAAGAAAGTTGAAAAAAAATCCTCTAATTTCTTCACATTTTTTTTTTTTAATCTTAGGAAATAAGCAAATAATAAAGGTAAGATCAAAGAAAAGAGTTTTGCACTGCCTATCTCATAAAACAGGAACACAAATTTAATAATGAAGTGGAAGAGTAGGCAAATTCAAATTGTAAACAAATAAATTAAATATGTTTAAAGTTTATAAATTGTCTGTGGGAGAAAAATATTTAGAGGAATTGAACCAAGATCTATTCTGTTATTTACAAACAGATGTTCTTTTGCATTCAACTAAATTGCCAAGTAAAATAAAGAAAGAAAATTCTATTTCTCCTGAAGAATTCAGTTACAATTAAAAATTCTATTGATACTAGGCAACCAAGAGCTTTGGAAGTAGTGTTAACTCTTATTTCAAGATTCAAGCAAATCTTTGACAACTATAAAATGTAGTAATTTCTGCAGAAAAATACTACATAAAACCAGTTGCCCTGTTCTTTGAAGCATCTGATTATGATCTTTGGTCAGTGAAAGTAGTTTGTGATAATAAAGGATGCTGAAAAGATCATGCACAGTAGCTCGCTCTTCCTTCAAATTTCATTTCCTTCCCTGCAGTGGGTCCAGTGTCTATAACCTTGAAAAAATTTAAGGGATCTTTACAGAATTCCCTGCCCTCTCAGTGCTGCTGGCCCTGCCACTCTGGCCAAGACATTAATTGTTGTGAAATGTTTGATACGTGCATTGGGAAATTGTACAGAATATCTCCACAACTCTGCATGATAATATGCTGTTGTCCTTTTGTTAACATTTGTGCTATAGAAATACAGCTATTTTTATATAGAGAGCTCAGAGGAAGACAGGGATAAATAACAGATATAACACTTATTTCCCAATATATAATCAAGTTGTGCTGTTATTATAATTTTCACAGATTCTCTTTAAAAACATTCCAAATGTTCACTTCCAAACACTATAGAATAGACTCTGTGAAGGGCTGACAGGATAAAACTTCATTGTTAATGTTGCATGATTCCCATGTAAACCAAGACAAACTCATCCCTCCTAACATGCCATTTTGGGGAGTAAAAAGAACAAATTCCAGGTCCTTTAACTGCCACAGAATATGTAATTTGTTGTATCAGAAAGGGAAGAGTGGACGAACTGCTGCTCAGCCTGTATGCTCTTCAACAGCATGATTTCCTCCTTGCTGGTGTGTGCAATACATGGCAATTTCCCCTTCCTTCTCCACTCCTTTGCTTAATTAACATGAAAAAGATGTTCCTTGCCATTATTTGAGAATATTCTTTGCTTCTGTAGATGAGACCGTAATTAACAAGACTACAAGAAAGGAGAAAAACAAGAAATATGCCTAAATTAATGAGATATTGCGGATATTATGGATTAGAGCTGTTCAACGCTGCCAGCTAGAACAATAGCAGGGAGACAATGTCTGCTTTCTTCTACTTACATTAAAACCATTTTTAATTAAAAGAAAAAGATTGAGTGCGGAGGAAGGCTTTTCTTTTATTCCCTCTCCAGTAACCTATGATTTTGTTGTTTTGGTTTTTTTTTTTCCTTTTTTCTGCTCCACATGACACGCGGGATGTTTGCCTAGCAATGCAATCGGAGGTGTCAGGAGAACGCTGGCACTCAAGATTACCAGGTTTGACTTTTTACTGCATTTCATTGTAACATCAGTCACAAGCTGCCTTCCACGTTGCTGTCTCCACACCCCCACTCAAGAAACACGCGGCTGGTTTCACAGCAGCTCTCCCTTCTGCCCCAGCACGGGGCTGGTGGGAAGCAGAAGAAAGCTGGCACCCCGCCTGTGCGTCCCGCCAGCTGAGCCGTCCTTTAATTGGGAGAGATACATGCTAGGACAGCAACCAATTTAAAACAGCTCTTCCTGGCTACCGCAGATGATGAAAGATAAAGAGAGAAGCAGGGTGTGCCTAAAACCACCTTGAAAAAAGGCAGGGGAGCTGCTTCTCATGTACGTACCTGCTGGGATGCGACTGTGGGAATCACCTTGTGGTTCTTCTGTGGATTGGGAAACATGAAATAAAGAATAAACCCGGTCCTTCAAAGATGCAGAATGAATATGAAAAGAGACGTTGCACATACTTTGACACCTGGTTTTAATGTCTCATTGAACAGCAATAATAAGTATCAGACTAGAAAAATGGGGCATTCTTTTTACCATGCAGAGCTGGATTTTTTGCTTTTACGTTTTTTCTTGTCTTATCTATATTCTGCCCTTGTGAAGCATGTTCCCTGAGACTTACCTATTTGCTGTGCAACTGACAACAAAGTTATTGCTATGACAGGTCAAATCTCTTGCTTCCTGACTAACATATCCCAGGCATAAACTGCTCAAGACATTTCGTAAGGCTTCCAACTCTCACAGCGGGAGACAGTGAAATTCCCTGAAAAAAAAAAATAACCAAACACACCAGCTGACTCCTCTCTCAAACCCACCATACTGTGAGATATTTTTTTTGGTGTGTGTTTTTATTTTTCTTGCAAAACGTGTTTCACAGATTGTGTTGAGAACAGCCCTTCTGTATTTTGTTTTGATACTACCCGCAGCAAAATAGATCCCCAGTACACAGTCAAGTGTTCTGCTTCCTACAGTAGGAAATAAGAAATATTGGCCACAGAAGTGAACTGGCTGTCCATTAGCAAATCACTATATATATACGCCCATAACAACATTCTCCTAGACTTGGCTGAGTAGCATTTAATGGGTTTTGAAGCTTGGTTATCTTGATTTCAGTTAAGCTTTCAGGAAAAGGAGGCAGAGTAAAAACACACAAGTTTTGGCACTCTTGAGCTTTACTTTTTGGAGGAAGAAAATATTTAAATTTTGAAGTAAATCCAAAACCTCTTATTCATAGGGGGTGCAGCCAACATGAGAGGTCCAGACCTGTGAAACTGTAAGGCCGGGATACTTCAGTATCAGAGCACAGCACAGTGATGTTTTCACACATTAAAGGTGTTGGGTATGAACATTTCACTGTACAGAAACCTGGTAAGGGGAATAATAGCGTCAGTAAAAAAATTCTGAAAAGCCTTCAAGTGCTCCTGTAGTAGTTGACTGAATTTTCAGCCTGGCAAGACCATTTTCTACTGTTGCATCCGGTTGGTTGATTGTTCTTCTCTGAGATCACTAAGGTATGCTTATTGTGTAAAATATTTCTAATCCCACTTTAAAAGCTGATTTTTGAGAGATAACAATCTTATCCCTTGGCCTACGATTGGCTGTCGAAGTCTGTGTTATTACACTACTTACACCGTCTCTACTGTACACTGTGTGGATGGGTTGATGGACGGGTGTGCGCAGATGAATCTATTTATGAATTAAAATTAGACTGCAAAGTATAAAAGAAATGTTAATTAACTTACTAGCATGTATCCACACTTATATTTCACAGTTTTTCTCTACTGTCCTCCTAGCCTCATGGAATATGGTAAATAGATTAACACTGAAAGGTGTCATACACAACCCCTCTCTCTTTGGTGCCATGAATTAATCTGTCCTTACAGGCATCTACTTATAGAAGTAGTTGAATCTTTCATGGTTTTTTTGCTTGCGATAAAAAACTATGTCCTATCTGACTCCCAAGTCAATAATCCGTTTTACAAGCTTAAAAGCAAATGTTCTTGTTACTTTAAGAACTACATATTCTGAAAAGGGTGTTGAACTGCTGACAACACCGTTACCAACTACTACGAGAAGAGCAACACACACGTTTTTTCCTCGCTGCCATGATGTACCATTTTCGTTACCTGGCTGCACACTAGAAGGATTAGACCTATATCAATTGACAAAACAAATACTTTTCCTCAAAAGTCACTGTCCAAATTATTTTTCTTGCCTACAGTTGTGAAAATAGAGGCAAAACAACTCCATAAAACGAATCCAAACTCATTATTTTGCATTTCAGTCATTAAAAAATATAGGATCACTAAGTCACTGTCTACGTCTTCTCTCCTTTACGGTTCATCATTCAGCAATTAAAATTCAGATCTGTGAAAGTTTTGCAAACCCAGGGAAATAAAAGGTTTTCTCAGCCATTTTTTTTGGTTTTGCTCTGGCAGGCTTTTCTGTGTTAGTGAGTTATTTTTCTCCACATAATAATTCAAACCAGTACGTTTCCCGGAGGATGTTCATTTCTTTTTTTAAGTACATTTTTTCCCAGTTAAAATGGTATTTGAAAAAGGGAGCAGGAAATGAGGAAAGGAACGAGACAGATTTATCAATCACCAAACAGTTTTAAAGAGCACTGACTGCATTAGTTCCAACAAATACATTATGTCCTGATTCAGGAATAGTAAGAGATTACATCTTACATATATGCATGAAGTAAATCCAGCTTCAACCTCCTTTCTGATCGCCCAGGTCCATCAGGAGATGAGAAGGGTAGAAAGGCACAAGAAAGCACCTTCAGGGTTCTGCAAATGCAGAGCAACACACAAAGTGAAAAATCAGGCTTATTTCAACAGATCTTCTAAAATAGAGTTGTCATATATGCACCAAGGACTGGCAATGAAAAATTCATTTCTGAGGCAGTAACATTTGCCCCGTCAAAGACAGTCCTATGATATTAAGGTTATTATACCCGGAGAACAAGACCCAGCTGGCACCACTAAATTTAGCTGAACATTAGGCCATGTGGGAATTTCTTACAGATGGCAGTCATCTCATCTGCACTGGAAAAGGTAAAAGCAATATAATTTCATTACTCGCAGTGAGACTTTGCCTGTCACATCTGCAGAGCAATGACACCACAAGAAGATTTTTTAGCCTTAGATTTTGCTCAAATAACATATAATGGCTTCACTCTGCATGTGAATAACCTAAGAAATGGGTCAGTTTATCAGCAGCTAAAGCCCATATATTTGAATGTGTTAACTTTGTAGAAGTAATGGATGTTTTATTATGAGCAATCACAAATGTTATCAGAGCTGTAAAGCCATTATTTAGCTTAGCGCTGTTCATTGATTAAGAAGCACTTTTAATTAAAGCTACCAAAATTCTAGTCTCCTTCATTAGTGACATAATAGAATTAAGATTAAAAGGGGTCAGCCTGGGGATTATTTTGTGAATATTAATTAATTCTATTAATTAATATTCTATTAATTAATATTACTTAACAAATTCTGTCTTGGAAATTATAGTTAAGTTAATAGAGAATTACAGCCAAAGTGGGAATCTCATATTTGTTTGGTTTTATATTTAGAAACCTAAATTAGAAACCTGATTAACAGGAGTAAAATTCTACCTGCCAAATTAACATTGAAGTTTTCAGTTAGTTTGTGTTCAGATTTTAAATTTTCGTGCTCATAGTAGTAAGACACAGAAAAATACCTACCCAGGAAATCCTGTTCTGTCTTTGATGACCCACGATGAAGAAAAATAGAGAAATGAGGAAGGGTTCCAAGTACGTACAGACCTCCAAAACTGAAGACCTCTCTTACTCAGGGATATAAGCATCTAAGACATCTAAATGTTTGTTGTTGTTTGGTGGTTTTTTATTTCTGTAAACCAAACATATTAATCAGCCACAGTAACCCCCCTACTTTTTAATATTATACATTCATACACATTGTATGGTTTTAAAATTGTTTGAAATTGCATTTATATGGTCCAGCTTTACTCAATTTCACCCACATGTAACACAGGAGTAAATCTAACATGAATGAGAGACAAGATACTTCTTTTTGAAATGTAATGTATATATATATACACAAGGCAGAGGAATTTCCCTTCTCTTTTCTAAAGGTTTTTGAAAAGCGGCAGCTTTCTTGCGGGCTGCTCTCCAAAATGAGAGGGGAGCATGTGCTTCCAAATTATCTGAATTCTCCTGAATTTTCTGCTGAAATAAGATAATTAGGCAACTTTTTCTTTGGGAAAAAAAGTGTCATAGTACCAAATCCAAGATAATTGTCACTATGAACACTATTTGCTTTAAAGGTACTGCTTGCTCTGAAATGTAAGTTTCCTTAATTTTCATTACAAATCTGAAAAATTGTAAGACTGTAAGCTGCTACCAACTAATTCTGGGCACAACTAAAAATATCAAAAAATCTGCAAACTATCTTTTAGTTTGAAAAACTACCACTCTGCCTAGTAGCTATCTTAATTAGTAGCCATTAGATGAATCTTAATTCATTTTTATGTGTATATAAAATCAAAATCTCAGCAGTGAATTTCAAAGGAGTGGAAACATTGTTCTTTGTTTCTTCACTGGGGTTCTGC
Organism: Xenus cinereus; assembly: GCA_025774025.1. Classification (NCBI taxonomy): domain Eukaryota; kingdom Metazoa; phylum Chordata; class Aves; order Charadriiformes; family Scolopacidae; genus Xenus; species Xenus cinereus. The sequence continues at coordinate 62,555,809 of JAOXJK010000040.1, forward strand.
AACGGCTACAAAAGTGATTCAACATTTAAAATTCTTTTCCATAGTGAAAATAGTATTCTTTCAGAGGATGCTTGGAGATCAATTCCTGGTTTCTCTCCTATTCTGTTTATTCTGAACAAGCAGAGTTTGAACGTAAAGTGCAAGAAAGAGATGCAGTTAGTCACATATATAAATGAAAGAAATGATCGTCAGACAACTCCATATCCCAAATGTTGGGCTTTACTTGTCTGCACTCATTATTAGCAGCTTTGAAATAATCCCGAACCAGTCTTAGTATTAGTTTTCCCAAATAATAAGGAATAAATAACCCACATATATGTTTTTTGTGGTTTTACTTAACAGCTGAATTGGAACTCTTTTTTTATATCTCTAGACCTATATATCTATCATGATATATAGATAGATACAAATATATATAGAAAAGTATTCTTGACACTACACATTATATAAGAATATGGTGTATATACTACAAT
>JAOXJK010000040.1:62560947-62583031 GCA_025774025.1 Xenus cinereus
CACTCGAGACTCTTTAATTTACATACACTCATATATGTATCTGCATATTCACATGTAAACTTACGTATATACACATATTATATATGTATTTATGATTACAAATACATATGCACGCAGATACAGATGGATAGAGAGATTAATTCAGAGAAGTCTATTATGCAAAAGGAAAACTAAGATGGAAGTTTAAAGTTTGAAACAATCTAAAATCCAACCCATTCTCTTACAGAAAAAGAATATGTTTGGCCTGCTCTTAAACTGGAAATTATATTGCTTTTAACTGCTAAACTTTTGAATATCTAATAGAAAAGCGCTTTGTGTAAGGATACGGTCCATGACCCAGTTGCCAGGCAACCACATGGCATTACAGAACATCTCTTAAGACGTGCTGCTCTGCGGTATGATGAGTCAACACAGGGAAACAGACCCAGTGACACGGTTCTCTCTGAACCTGAGCATAAAAGAGTTTTAGAGTGTTCTAGAGAGACCAAGTAAGTGCAACTGTGACTTAAATTGTATAAACTGAAGTTCCTTTATGACCATGTTCTTTATAATGTTGCGTAACTACAAATCAGAGGAAATAGCTTCAGCCCAGCGCTGGGATGTGAAACTACTCACACTCAGGGCTGGAACGAAAGAATGGTTATTGATCCACTGAGGGAAAATATACACACCTTTGCTAGTGACAAGCTATGTTAAAGCTTGGGAACATTATTGTGAGGGGCTGGGATTTTTCTTTCTTTTTGAAATGACTTTTACCACACAAACTCTTACACATCCCAATGTCCTCTCTAAAATACTTTTTTCTTTTTTTTTCCACATATAGATTGAAAAGAAATTTCCTCTCAAACTGCAAAGATGTTTATATGTTTTTGAACTGCAGTTCTCAGAGTTACAACCATCGAGGATGGATTTCATTTTAGATGTGTACCAACCTAATCTTCCAAATAGCCATATTTGTTAAGCCATACCTACAAAATATATCAAATATACCTACATCGCACACAAATAAAGGATTAATCCTTATTTTTCTTAATTCTGTGTCAACATGTGGGTTATTCTAAATATAGTAGGTATCAAGCAGAGATTCCCCGAGTCATCATCATCAAAAAGTGAACTTGTTAATCATACTGAAAATTAGTAGCAATCAATGTCACACCTGAAAGTAGTCAAGTAATCCTCAGACCAGACATAACTGATTTCTACACCTTTAATCAAAACAGGAGGATAAATTCTCCCCACCAACATGGCTTTACTCAGTTCTGTCTCACCTGATCTTCACCGTCACTTAAGAAAAGGGCCATACAAAAGTGAAAGCACACATGCATGCAAACATCCCCCAGATCATGATCCCATGGCTAGAGGAAAGCTTCTAACAATAAACCTTTCGGAAACAAACAAAAAAAAAACCCAACCCCAAAAAAACCTTACAGCACCCCACCCACCCCAATACTTTGTTTTGTTTTTCTGGTGGTGAACATATTTATTACATTAATTATCTGATGGTGAAATACCGATTAAATGATGCACATTTCCAGAAAGCAGAGGACTGCTCAACCATTTAATGTATGTCAAAAAAAAAAAAAAAAAAAGCAGGCTAGATTGTTGCTGACTTACAAGGTACAGTTACAGTTTTTTCATGTTGTGGACACCAACCCCAAGGCCTCTCTTGACACAGCAGTAATAAGTAGTTATAACAGTAGTAGATGTGTTGTCAGCCCTGCTGAATCCTTCAGAAAGGTGAAAGGAATACCAGGTAGGACGGCTTACCTCATTCCTCTGGGACATGTACGTGAAGATCCGTGTCCTTTCTAGACAGATGACTGAAACAGTTTCAGTGACCTTTTCAGCCCATACCTCAGATACTTCAGTTAAAGCGTGTCATATACAAAGAAATGTTGTTTTTGACATAACTGAAAATTAATGCCAGCTGTAGGTATGACCGGATCACAAGTCTTTTGATCACTGAAAATTTTGAAATACAGCAGACTGTCTTCAGACAGGTTTGTTGTGGCTGTAACTGAAATACAGCAAATTGCTGTATTGGCCCACATTTGTCTGAAGCAAATTCATATTGTATTTGATAGGTATGATTTGATGATAATTGATTTTCAGACGAGATGTGAAAAAACACACGTCTTTTCTGATTTTTTTTTTTTTTTTGCCAGGACTTCACTTCTTTTGACATTTAGCATGGATAATCCTCTCTTTGATAGTAGTGTGACTTCGTTGAGCAGTACTTTGCCACTATTTTGTCAGCTTATGAGTTTCTTTTCTTTTTAAAATTGTTGTAATTTCTCCAGGCAGAGAAACCTACTGTTCTGCAATATCTACTTTTGACACCTACTGGATGAGACTGTTGAAGGATAGGTAAAATCTTAAAAACTAAAAGTGAGGCAGAGAGCACCATTAAATGAAATACAGGATTTGTCTATTTGCTTTTTAAACTGATTCAAAAGCAAACTAATATAGTAAACTACCTTGAATCTAGTAGAAGTTGCAATGTGCTGCTGTGTGTAGTAAGAGGAAGGTGGGAGTTTACAAGTTACAACAGCTTAAAACACTTCATGCAAGAGGAAAGCATAAAAGCATTGCATCAATGTTTTTGCACTAGTTCTTGCATCATTTGCATCTCAACAAGATGAGGCATACGCGTTCCTAAATTAGACCAATAATGACCTATACACAACAAAGCAAAAGCATTCTGTCTTCCTTCTCCTCCCTTCCTTTCTCTTTTCTTGTCATAGAGTACGTGACCCAGAAGAAACTGGAAGAAACCTCGGTGTCACAGAGGTTACCCCAACCAAAATGCTCCTCTGCTGTAGTGACCAAGGGCCACCTGTAGCAGACAAAGTGGGGTTTTACATTTAAAGTATATTTATCCTGTTAAGATCAGCACAAATATCGGGGAGTGAACTGACCTCCTGCGACTGGTACCCAAGCTCTAAAATTTTAACTCAGTTCCACCTGCAAAAATTTTTGCTTGAATCCTCAAAGCCATGTCTCTCTCTGTCTCCATCCCTTTACCTCTGCAATTCCGTCAACACTTCAGTGCCCAAAACCAGACTACTTGTGATAGCAGTTAGAAAAAAACCAACAAACCAAACATCTTTTATTGTTTAAGTAAGCAGATTTGAAATGGTATTACTGAAAGGAATGGACATGGACCCCCACTGTTCTGTTTTTACAACAGTTGCGTTTATGTGTTGTGTTGTACTTCAACTATGTTTACACAGATGTTTTTTTTTCCCCACATTAACTGCCCCATAATTCTTAACTTGATTTAAAACCTAATCTGCCATAAAGGCACATGAAATAGAACAGACTGAGAAAATATTTGAGAATGGCTGTTACAAAGAAAATAGTTTATAGTATGCAGTTACTGATCAGGTAGAACAATACTTCAAAAAACAGACTGTATTACAAAGCATTTCTTCAAACATCCATTTTGGATTATTGCTGAAAGGTACTAATCGGTCTATTCTAGACTAATTTACAAACATTCATAAAATAGTGAAAAATGCATGCTTTAGAAACTTGGTACATTTCATGCCTCTGGACTAAAAGGAATATGAAGATGGAAGCAAGGGATGGATATTTTTAATGTAGATTAGTAGTGCTTAGAGTATTTTTTCTTTTGCATTAACAGACTCTTCAAATTTTTTCTCATTTCTTTCAGGTGATTTTTTATCTTCGGGCTTAGTCCACGGAGGGTTGTGCAACTTCTGTTGAACGTGAAAATAGCACCAGTGTAAGCATTACATACATGATACGTGCATAAACAAACAAATAAAAAAGTATGTTAAAAATCCATGGCAATAGTGCATGCAGAGCTGTATTTCTGTTAAACTGATGTACCAGTTTTGAACTACTATAACAGAATATGATATTCATCAACTGTGTCTAGAGAGGGGTTCTGATCTCTACTAAAAAAAGCACATTTAACAATCTTTGACAGTGGAAAAGCATACAAGTCTGATGCTGATTTATAATCAAGGTGATTTTCATCTTTTTCTCTTGGTCTATCAAATGAAGAGCTCAGGCGTACAATTCGCTTAAGACTTTTTTTGTTGGCAACACGCCTGCATACAGCTTCACGTAATTGTAGATATGTAATGATTTTGGAAATCTCTCCCTTCTCCCGTTTCCGGGGGTATGGACATCACATTATTAACTTATTTGACTACTAGGACAGGCCGGTTCTCCAAGTATCATACGGGTTTGCAAATTGTTACCACCCAGAAGCCATTTTGGAGAGATGAATTGAAATCAGGTACAGTCAAAGTCTGAACTGACTAAGCACTTCTGTTTCCAAAGTGTTACTGTAGAATGTGTAAACATACTTCAAATGATTGCATGCTTTACAAGATCTTTCAATAAAAACCTGAGAATCACTCAGAAACAGAATACCTGAAAGCTTGTCTCTGTTTCTGCTGTCTTCAAACGAGATGTTGAATTATTGCGATTCCCCAAACATGTCTTGCCAACCTGTCAATACAAATGTTCAGAGATAACAGCTTCATATTTTTTTCCTAAAATATTCATGTTTTTCCTAAAAAAAACCCACCGATGAACAAACCCAAAAATCACAGTGGTTTCTTTTAACCTAGTTGATGAAATGGAACAAAACAAAGTTTTCTTAGCTAAGCAAATCCCATACTCCCATCTCTCTTCCCCGTGATAGTCTAATGTGGCTACAAGTTTAAAAACGCTTATCTACGCTTTTTTTCTCATGTTTAAATCTCATCGCAAATAGTGAAGTTTATTCCTGCAGTAGTCCCATGGAACAGATAAGTAATTATAATTGTCTGTTACGGGTGAGGAAATAGTAACAAACAACTGAAAACTATCATTACAGTTTGGATTTCTCTATTACTAGTCTATTGTCTAAACTGTTAGATCTCTCAGGTATAATAATCCCAGAGTGGGGATAAGTACAGTAATTCCCTGAATGGGGAAATCAGATGACTCTCAAGGTACAGAAAAACTTGTTAGATTCATCACTGCCATTTTATTCCAGCAATAATGTTATTTTCTTTGCCAATATGGTTTTTAATATTAGGGAAAACAGAGTTGAACAGCATAAATAAAATTAATTACACAGTAGATTTTTGAACCAAAGAGATCTCGTGTTATGAGTCTTAAGTAGAGATTTACCCAGCACTGAAATTTCCACTGTAATTAAAGTTCCTTCAGGAGTGGGATTAATGATGCCATAGGCAAAGAAATTAAAATGTGAAATACAGTAAAATATTGATAACCTTTGGTCATTAGTTTAAAATATGTTCTCATTGAAATTTCTCTACTTGTTTTGCTATTAAAACTGATACATTTAAATGGAGTGAAAATAAGAGCTTTAAGTTTTTAATTATCAAGACTCTTTCCAACATAACAGTAATTTTGTTTATTTTAAATTTTATCATAACTTCTTAGCATAAACCCTTGAAGATTTTTGAAAGTAAGTTAAGCTTAAATATAATATATATATAATATTTTTTATACATCAGATATAATCCAATATATTAATGAAAGAAGGTGAAAAAAATCACTAGTATGTGGACATAACCTTTGCTCATAGGAAACGTTCCTTCAATGAGAAACTCCCAATAATATCCACTACAAGATTGGCTGGCATTTCTGCCAATTTTTTTTCTTTTTTAATATTATGTTTGAAAATATTGGCCTAGGACAGAATAAGCTATTTGTGTCTAGAACAGCAAAGCAATCATAATCAAAAAGAGAAAAAAAAAATTAATCTCTAAATGCTGTTTTGAGGCATTTTTTTGGACAGACTTTCTTAAGAACATGGAAAGTAAATCTGAATTCATCCCATAGCAGCTTAAATCATGACATGATAAAAATTACCTCATTCAGCAGAGAACACTGAAAATAAATATCCTAACGTGTAAATTAAATATCAAGAAATTGTATAAATATCCTTACAGTACAAATGACATTAAGACTGAAGTTAATTAAAAAGTAAGAGACTGACAAGGGAGAAGAAAATTCATTAAGTTTTTGCACTTGAGAAATTCTGACAGTCCCTTGCCTGTAACAAAGTTGATCTACGAACAGGTGTGAATAGGAAACATGTTATTAAGAAAACTACTTGGAGAGGAGACGGCGGCCTCCCTCCTGAAAGCTTCTAGAGATATGGTGGCCCTGCCGAGGATTTTATAGTACTTCAGGGGGATTTTAGTCACGTTAAAGCTACTGAAGTGAGCCTCTGAGATGGTGCAATTGAAGTGATTGATGGTGGGGACTCTTTTTCAAATTTTTTCCCACTATACACAATACCTAATAAAAGTTGGATTAATATTTCGTAATAGGAAATAATCAGTGTAGTACAGATTAAAAAAAAAAATCTATTGATAAAGCATCTACTCCTTTTATGAAAAAACAAAATATCAACAGATGGTTTATGTTCTAGATAAACAGTGAGATGACAAAGACTAGAAATTTTTAATAAATTTTTAATACTTCAAAAGCTTAAATGTGTGGTCCTAGCAGAACTTGTATTTAAAATATTTACTAGTGAGCTAGATTAAAAAAAAATGTTTTCAGTTTAATCATGTTTAGAAAAATTTGAGGGTTTCACAGACTTCTAGGTGAGCAGCTTGAGGACGAAAGATGTTACAGGTCAAGAAAGGAACAGCATTTCAGGTTGTGTAGTGAAGAGGACAGAATAACACCAATGAAATATGAGATCATTTTGCATGGATTTGCAAATCCATAATTTACCCTAACTATATTTACTGAAAAATTTCAGGTAATCTATTTCACCACAGCAATACATAGAATATAGGAATCAAAAAATATTAATTGAAATGAATAAAAATATTGGCCAACCATTTAAGTTACATACAAAGAAGGAAAAAAAAAAAAGGTTGCCCTAGAGAAAATAAAAGCTAATGATAAAAATAATGCTTTGTGACTAATCCTTCACACCCTTTTCATAGACCAGATAATAAAGGCCATCTTGGTAGGAAAACAGAAGTGAAGATTTTTGTCTATAGTATTTCATATTTTTTCACTCACAGTTGTTTTCCTTTATAGTAACACACCATATGGATCACTGTTGGAGAAAGACAGTAGAATGGGAGTTTCTTCTAAACAAAGCAACTCTTATATCTTTACGTTGTTAAAGCATAAAGCGTTCATTATTGATTCCTTGTCACAGTGAAGCCTCGTATACCATTAACAAATAAATTACAGATCAAACCATGGCGATGACTTTCAATATGCCATGGGTCAACAGCAGCTCAATAGCCAGAGTTGTAACCAATCACTGTGGATGAGCGGCGTCCGTCCGTCCGTCTGCTCTCGGCTTTGCCTCGGGTCAGTTCCTAAAGCTGAGACAGATGGGGGCAACAGCATCTTCTGCTGCAACTGTAAACTGGGTTTAACACAACCTAAACTAAATCCCATACATTTACACCCTCACACGTATATACAAACACACGCATATATATATACACCTGTGTATATACGTGCTTATATATGTGCACTACAATACCTTTCACAGCCATGAGTAATGTACAGACAAAAAAAGGCCAGATTTTTTTTTTTTCTTAATTCCCTCTATGCCAAACAGTGGAAAGATTGTTTTGTTTGCTATTACAGAAGAGCACAGGCGACTCTCTTTTTCTGTCAGATTCACTCCTGCGAAAGGCACACTAATTACAAAACCACAGAACGATAGCGTGACATGGTAGAAACTAGCAAAAAGCAACAATAATTGCTTTTGGAAAATAAAGGGCTTGAAATGTTGTCAGTGTGGTTTTTCTATTTTATGAAGATGAGATTTTGGAAGTGCTGGCTGGAATTGCTGCTGGGACTTTGCCAAACTCTGAATTGAGATTTCAGCATATCAGGGATGCGAGGACGAACTCATAGCTGTGTGTTTCTCTCACAAGAGAGGGCATTCCTGCCACCCTGTTTGGAGACGTGAGGGTGAGGAAGGGGAGAGGAACAGGAAGATGCCAACTGTGAAAGCCTCTACGCAGGACACTTAGGTTTCCAGCTCATGCACAAACCCTCTAATGCCATGGAATACAGCAGAGCACACCCTTACCCCTCATAACTCATTCCCTTCACACCTGGCACCACCAGGGAGGAGGAAGCCTGGTACAAAATGATAACCCACTCAACATACACTTGTACAGAGATACAGACACCTGGGCAAAAAGCAGCTTTACCCATTTCTTTCAGAGAAGAGCAATTGCTTTTCTTCCAAAGAACGAACTTTTTTTTTTTTTAATATTATTACTAAAAAAGCTAATAAAATGCTAAGATTATAACAACAGACTAAAAACATCCAAGTAGAATCAATATCCCAAAGCTAAAAAAAATTGGCAATAAGTCCCACAAAAAAGGATCTCAAGTTAGTCTTGTTATTTTCGTGCAACTCCATTGACTCCTCTTGTACCATCATAACAAAGCAGGTTGTAATTCAAAATCTTGTCAGCAATACTTCAAGGATACTCTGGTTTTCGTGCCAAATATAACATGACATTTCACAATATGGGCTGTTTCCCCAGCTGTTGCGCAGGAAGCTGTATGGAGAGGAGTGGGAACATCACACAGAAGATGAAAGAGTTTTGTCTGCACATAATCTCTATTGGTATTTAATAATATGAAATAATTTTTTGCCTGTGCCCCTTCTTAGTGCTTCCAGAGAAGTTCAGCCAGGCTCTTAAGCTACATCCTAAGAACTAAAAAAAAAAATAATATTCTAATACCCAGGGGAAATGAAAGCATTGTATCTAGATGATCATGCTCTGTCCCTTAGCTAATGTCTTTCCAGGGATCCAGGAGTACAGTAATAATACAACATAATAATGTTGGTTATTTTCTTGTTTGTGCCTGAAGTGACAGGTGGATAAAGAACACAAATTCAAAGGCAGAGGACATGGCAAAGGTGGACAAGACTGAATACCTGGGAAGCTGTAAAGTAAGGAGGAGATAACACACGTGCTTTAATCTATCAATCTTTAGTCAGCATGACTAAAATCTTGAAATGTTTTTAAAAGCGCAAATTATTGTTAGCATGGTGAAAAAATGTCTTTAAATGCAAGATAAGTGTACTTCAGCATACAGGTCTGCATTTATGAAACGGCCAGGAAAATAGCTAACAATGTTCTCAAATTCTAACTTCATTGACTTTAAGACTATTTCCTGACATTGCCATTTAGAACAAAACGGGCGGTTTATTCTTAACTATGTTCTGTGTTTTCTTCAGCCTTCCTTCAAGGAGCCTGAGGGTGGCAGTTTCAAAGGGAACAGGGATGGTAGACTAACTCCCAGTCTCATTCAGAGGGACAAGTCCCATGTTCCCTGTTTCAATGCACTGCCGCAATTCCAAATATTTCACAAAACTCCAATGTGGTGTATAGGCACTTAAAACACAGTGCAAGCTAAATGCGTCTTTACACTAACTTGTCATTTCTCCAATTCCTTCTTATACTTTAAACTGATGTTTTGAAGATTCAATCAGGACTTGCTCTATTCATTGGCCACAAACAATTCTTACATCACCAAGCTGGAAGGCACTTTTAGAATTTTTAATTGTTTACCTCACCCAGCTAAGCTTAAAGTGTATTAAAGCATTAAATGCAGCTATCACATTTATAGGTTCATCAGAGATGAAGAGGGATTCTGCTATTAAGATTTTCTTCAGTTCCTAAAGACTTCCAATCTAGTACATTTTGTCCTAGCTTAATTAGCGTGTGCCCTCACAAGCAACCCCCTTTTTCTCGATTCAGGAAAAAAACCCTCCCCAGTTACAGTCACCGCCAGTGCTTAGCCAAGTACACAGTTATTAAGTAAATGATGACTGCTCCTTGAAGTAATTTTATGACTCAGAGCAATGAAACAAGACAGAAAGTTGGATTTTTCTGAAATTTTGAGTCCTGCCTTCTTTCTTCCTCCCTCCCCCCAAATATTTCCTTATTTTAATAAAAATTATAATAATTTAATGTGTTGTATCTAACCATTCATAACAGATCCTGGAATTTCACCCACAAACGAATTCATTTTACAGAATATTCTTTATACTTCACACGTGGAAGGGTTCTTTGCCTTGCCATTAAGTTGCTCCCACTGATATTTCCAGTATATCTGCCACGCATTTTGTAATTATGGGCATATTTATAAGACAAACATTAAATTCATTAAATTACATATGCTGCATTTTTATCATAAAACACCAAGAAGGATCAAATGCTTTAATGTTAAAATTTAAGAGTTCTAGCACAGAGCAGTCAGAATTTCAAGTAGTAAAAGCTATACCTTTCCCAATGAAAAGCCTTCAGGGAAGAGAAATTTCACTGCCATTTCACTGTTTTCACTGTTATTGACTCTTTTCAATTTGTATAGTCTCTTCTTAATGTCTTCTTAATATTTAAGCTTGGCCAACATTTACAATTTTTATAACTAAACACAAGAGAAGTCTTATTATTATTTTCTTCTACATGGTATAAAAATAATTAGACCAAATTTAGTGATGTTGAGCACTTGTTATTTGCTCTACATAAACTCTAAGAAACATGTTAATGATCTATTTCTGTTAAGTAAAATAAAATTTTAATACAGGTGCATTTTGTCTTAAGCAATACATTTTCTATATATAAAAGGAAAAAAATATCAAGAGCACTAAGTGGGAAATTTAACAAGATAGGAAAATTGAGGTGGGGCGTGTTTCTTGAAATACCGTGTCACCTTTATCAGTTTAGCGTGCAGTTTGATTAACAAAGTATCTTCATATGAAATTCTAGTTACCAAATATGCAGCTTGATCGGTATAATCTGCAAAATTTCAGAAGTTGCGGTATTCAGTTCACCTAGTGAATCAAACGGCAGAGCTGGAGAGGTTCACAGCTGGATGTATAAATCATAAAGGATCAGCCAAGTGGGCATCTTCATTGAAAAAGATTTTTCACAAAACCAGTTAAAATTCAGCATGTCCCTTGACTATTAAACTATGCAATTTGATCTGCAACCCACTGAACAATGTAACTAGAAAGGTATTCCACTGCAGCAACGCAGTGAGTAAGAACTAGATTTATTTCTCAGTTTAAATAAGTGATATTATATTCAGCTTCTACAGTTAGAAAATAATTCTGTGGCGCTACAGGGTATCATACAGATTCAGTAGACCAAATGTCGTAGCTTCAGCATTCCTTCACCTCACTACAGCCCTCCCTTTTGGCTTCAGCAGGCACTCCAGCAGAAGTGCAGGATGTCTGCAGAGTACGATGGAGGAGAAAGGACTGACCTAGTTCTGAAGAAACTAAACCAGGTACGGAAGAAAAGGACAGCACAATTAGGTCAACTGACAAACTAGATATCTTAATGAAAAGTGGTACTCAGCTGTGTCATTCCTACTGTCACAAGTCAATCTCCTCAGCTCCACAAAGCACTTGGGCTGCTATGGGCAAAAGGAGCACGATGATTTGTTCACCTACTATGGCAATGATTAGCTTAAACCAGAGTACCTCACATAGCAGAAAAAGAAGTTTAACACCATTTAATTTTTACTCTGCCTGGATGAGAGATCTCTTTGGAACTATTCAGATAAATCTGCATTTCCAGATCCTTCTGCATTTCTTGCATTGTTGGCTCAAATGACCTGAAATATTTAATCAACAAACTTGGTTAAAATTAGCTAAAACTCAAAATTAAACTAATGGAAAGTGACAGAACTTAAATTATTTGTATTTAAAATAGAAAAGGGCTACATTTCCTCATTAGACAAAAACTACAAATTCTATAAAACTTTGCAATGAATTTGATGTTTGAATTGTTATTAAACCCTACTCTGCCAATAATTATGTGTGCGTGTTGGTCTACCATATATGCTGCAGACCACTCATATTTTAAGAGGGCTAAGTCCTACTTGTTCATATAACAAATTGTGACCACTTGTACCTCAAAGTGATTGAAATTTTTTGAATAATGAGATTTTAGCTCTTTACTACATGACATACATACTTCACTGACATGTTTTTTTTTCCCCAGACTGAATGGATATTTTGATTTTTTTTTTATATTTCTCCTCCCCTGCAATAATACAAATTTTCCACTTTTTGAAGTGACTTGTTATGAAACTGAGACTTTGGAAATTACAATATTGTGCTGCCATAGAACAAACAGCTTCAATGAAACCGGTAGTCTGTGTGCAGTTATATCCACTGTTAAATGTGACTGGATGCTTTATTCTCTTTTTATTTTTTCCTGCTGTCAAAATAATTCCCATACTTCCGTGAAACATTTCCTTAATAGTTCGTTTTCACATTAACCATCTACATATATGCAGAATATATGATGTTCTACTAAAATGCCATTCTGCAGCAGAAATAACATCATTAGTCAAGTTAGGTCCACAGTTTCTTCAAGGACACGTTTTACCAGATCTGCTCATGAATTTATAAGAGATGTGTATTTCAATCTCCTTTGACCCTCATTGTTTAGAAGATATGGAACAGGATGTATGTAAAATGTGAATATATGTTTTCATAAGACACATCTGCAGTTCTTCATATCCCTCTCCTATTTTAGAGCACAGTGTATTGAGTGGATGGTTAAACTAAGTTGATGTAACTTCTTATGACCTTCACAGTTGCCATTTAAGGAACAGAATTACTGAATTCACCTTAAGAATTTTATCAGGTTGAAATTTTGTTATAATGATGATTTCTTTTTTCTCTCATTATTCCCTTTGGAAAGCAATAGGGGACTATAATGTGATCAAAGCTCTGCAATTGAAACTGATAGAGAAAAAATGAAGCAAAATATTGTGGTTGCTTAGAAACATGTACAAGTTTTGCTCCAATACTCAGTGTCCTTTGTCACTGAATGATTAATGAACATGCAGTGTTTGTTTACTGCAGGAAATTAAGGCAGTAAATAAAAGCACTATCACTTTTATTTATCAGAAAAGACTCCGCAAGGACAAAGAGCAAGAAACCTACGATGAGAACAAAGAATCACTTTATAAATTGTTTGGTGTTTTAGCACTACCAAATAGGTGGGTTTCAATGACATGTTACACACATAAGAATTATTTTATATGAAAAAGGGACAAAGTACATTCTGGTATAAAAGCGAAAAAAAGCTCCCAAAAGGTTTTGGAAAGAGGGAAAAGGGAAATGACACAGGGAAAGGAGCTCTGTAGAACTCTAGCTCTGCACAGAGGCTTTCATGAGCCGGTCATAGGGAAGATAACTCTGGACAAGACTAAGAAAAAGTAGTTTACACAAGATTCCTCTAATAAAATACTACTACTACTAATAATAATCTAAATAATGGAAACTTTAAAAAGAAAACGGATTTTTTTTTTCTTGGTCTTTGATAAATTTCACATGATCTGATATAATGAAGATGTTATATTACAGTATACCCTACCTACTTCTGGCTACTACAGGTCCCATGTCAAATTCCATGATAGCTAAGGTATCAGCAGTATTTAATTTCAAAATTTGCTAATAAAATTTGGCCTGCCTCTATCCCATTTGTAAAAAAATCTTTATTTGCATTCATTCCACTGTAAACTACATTAATTATTCTGAACATGCATAAAACCATTAGCAGAAATTGCAGTAGGATTACAAATCTGGGAGAGAGAGAGGGATGTTTAGCTATACAGACTAAAGAATATCAGTTGAGACTAGCAACTAGCTATTTCCCTTTATTTTTTTCCTTAACAAATGAAATATTGCACATTCTTCTCTAGGCAGTCTTTACTCAGTAATTTTTTTCCAAAATATAAATCACATTTTCTTTGTCAGAGACATCATCAGAGGATCTTTGCAAAGTTCTGAGAAAGTGTTGCTGAAATATCAGGTTTCTAAGCAACGGAGTTTTAAGCATATTCATTAAGGTCCTGGTCTTTTATCTTGGCCTCAACCTTCATTTATTTTTCTTTTAAAAGTGGCACATGAGAACTTGTCATACATTCTCAAGCATCCAGCCTTTAATTCCATCATTGGGAGTTTAGCAGCTGTAAAAGCTTCTGATAAAAATACACATAAACACCTCCAACCAAATAACGATAAAATTATGAGGAAAAACTCTAATGTATTCCCAAATCTGTGGAATATGTTCACAGTTCGCAGGTACAAATGATAGGTTTGTACTATTGAAGTAATATGAACCTTTAAGAAAAGAAATATGTTATATGTTAATATAAGACCTAAAAAATAACAATAAAAGGTGGGAAGAGGTTGCTAGCCCAATGTCGTCATCTGCACTATTATGTCCCATGCAGTCCATGTTCAGACAGACAGTATGTGTAAGAGAAAGAAAAAAATTTCAACTTAATCGACAAGGGAAATTTCTCTACTCACCACTGTGAGCAACCCACAGGACAAAAAGTGGTCAAGGTAAGTCCTTAGACTTGTAGAATGGTTGGAACAGGTGTGAAAACATCTATTTTAATGCTTTAGTTCTCTTTGAAAATTTTACTGCCTTTCTTTAATCAATCTTTAGGTTTACAAGAAAACTTTCCCATTTTCATAATTGAAGTTTGTGCGGTAGTTAAAGTGAAATCAGGGCATTCTGACAAACTCAGATGTTTTATTCTCCCATAATGGCCTCCAAATGAGCAGTTTTTGAAAATTCATGTGTGGAATCCTGTGAGTGCAGACAGATTTCTCATAAAACTTCATGGGTCAGTTTGGGGATGGTAGCATAGAAATGGAGAAAATTCTCTGAAAAAAGAATTATTTAATGTCCCTCTGGCAAGAAAATCCCGTACTTTGAATGCAGCCACAATTAGAAACTAAGTATGTCTCTAAAATATTATGTATATTGTCTATTACTTGAGCTACATTCATAGATCTACTCTTTCGCTTTTAGGTTTGTCCTGCTTCACTATGCAGGTTCTTGCACTTCAGAATAGTTCCTGTCTCTGTATCACTTTGCCACAATCTGCACAAAGAACCAACTCCTAAAATCCTCTTTGAATCATACCAACCAATTGTTTCTATTTATTTAAAAAAAAAAAAATCTAACCGAACAATTTTTATCTAAAATTACTATGGAAATAAATAAAAACACATATACCTTAAAAGTCCCACTTAATGTAAAGAGAACATATTTGCCTGTATCTGTAATGTTTTTAATTACACTGGAAATTCTGTTTCTAATTGGGATAAACGCCACACTGTTTATAGTTTCCTTGTTTGCAGATGAAGCTGTCCTAAAATCTCTTTTGTCACTCAGCTCTCAAAGCCATTTCCCTCAACAGGCTCTGGAAGCACAGAGCAGTAAAACCTTTGCATACTAGTGTGAATCCTTGATCGATTTTTTAAAATGTGAAGCAAATGTAACTATGTATATATTACATAATATACATTTCTAGGCTGAAAATAAATTTATAGAACATGTTGAAAAGCATGATAAGACTGATAAAACTAATGCATGCTTAATTTTCCAATAAGGAATATTACCTAGCAAAGTACAGTGAATTTGAATGTCCCTATGGTATGCTTTCTCTGATTTTACTTCTTTTTCTCCATATGGGAGGTTTTGCCAAATGCAGATTTTACAAACCTTAAAGATTTAAAATTTAAAGGAAATGTGAGTCCCGTAGAATATAAAATTGGTCTTAAAATATGATAATTGAGAGAGTAAATGATATAAAACTTAATCCTATTACTCAAATTTAGATATACAGCCTAATTTCTTTTTCTTTGAATTATAATTCTACTAAGGAGGGAACAGAGTTAGATTTTAATTTAACTGCAATAATGAAAAATAGTTCAACTCCTCAAGACTTCTAACATCAGTTAGAGTCATCTTCTCAGACAAATTTCTCATACCAAGCAGCATACCACACTGACTAAATGACTAAAAATACTAGTTGCTAGAAGCACAAAAACACACCACCACCCCCTAATCAAAATAAACAAATCCTTGATTTTATGGTAAAGTGCACCTTTTAGGTGTCTTGAAATGAACAGAAATTAAATACTCTCTTGATTTGTGAAATGCATTAACAACTTTTCTTTTTTGCTCTCTGCTTTAATATATTCACTTCTGTAAAAAAGAAAACCTTGCTTGAACCTCTTTCCACAAATATTCAGCCTAAATAAATTCAGCCTTTACCTAAAGTAACCTATATTCCATCAAACTTTCCATAACTTTCCCAGGTGATAACCAATCTCTAGTCATAATCTAAATGGAGTTCACTCCGACTTCACAAGTTTACATCTTATTCATTCTTCTCCTTCAATTTTTATTAATAAGAAATGAAGTTTCTTTCATCTTTAGACATTAACAAAGATGCAACAGCAAATTATGCGCTCTTCACCTGGATACACAATTTCTCCTTGTCTCTGTCCCCCTCTAGAGGATGCAGCAGAGGGGAAGTCACTTATAATTGGTAATTAATAAAACTAGTAACATATCTGTAATAAATGGATAATACATACAGCTTCTTACAATTTGTTGTATACTGAATTATCTAAGACTTTTTTCCAAATTTTTCTACGCATTGCTACACGTTGCTATGATCACTACCAGCAAGCTACCCAGTTACCTCCAAAGGAGTTTGTTATATTTGGAGGTAGGTAATATGTTTCCTACTTCATTCAAGAGCCATTGTGACAGTCTTTTTCTTGCTGTCTTCTACATTTATTCTGTGAATTAGTCAAGGTGGCACTATGCTTTTCGGGCTATTGAGTAGACAATACACTCTCTCAACAACTTTTGTCCCTCATCCTTTCCGTCTTTCCTGTTTTATTTGCATCAGTATAATTGCAGCCATAATCCATGCATTTGGGATTTCTGTTAACAGCTCCCACCATGCTTTTGCCTCAGTAAAAGCAGCAGATTTAGCTTTCTGTCAGACGTGTCATAAGTAAAACACAGCTTGTGGCTTTCCTAGACTGGCAGTGGACAAGATTACATATTTTCAACAGTTACGCTGTCACCTCTTACATCTCCCTGAAGGTTTTGTTTTATCAAATGAAGCAACTGTGACAGCTGTTCCTGCTGATTAGTGGAAACAATATGTAAACAAGGTTTTGCATCTCGCTGTAATGCAGCAATTCTTTAGCCAGGAACAAGCCAATTCTTTACAAAGTTAAACATCAAATCATATCTATTTCACTGCTCTTCTTCCCAGAAAAGCTCTACAGAGCTGGTTTATAAAATGTAAGTTCTAGTTTTACCAGGAAAGGTAAATCATGAGGATAATTGCCCAAGGCATTAATGTTTTCATACAATCTAGAGTAGGAGCTGATTTATAGGCGAGTTATGCTTACATCTTGAGAATCGCACTCCTGGATGCTCTGGTTTTCTTCCTTTCTCGAGGCCACGTGAAAATTCTCTTTCTCTGCTGAGGCATTTTGCTGGACATGGGAAATAATAATAATAATAAATAATAAAATAAACAGTTAACATAGATAAATTGTAAGAAAAGTCACATTTGAAAAATCAGAATAACAACAACAAAACAAGAGGTCAGACACTGCAAACTGTGAACTGCTTTAGACACTACATTTTCAGCAAATTTTCCAAAGGGAACATTCTAATATTCATTCTATTAAAGCACTCCCTCATAAAGGACTACTTCCATATAAGTAATCAAGACCTTCTACTTGAAAACTGAACATGCAAAAGTGACTGGATGGTATATTGTTTTGTATGTTACTAAGTAAAATCATAATGAAGTACAAGTTAAATTACTTTTGTTTTTTTGCAAACATTTGGATGGGGGTTTTAAAGGAGGAAAAAAAAAAAGAGCATTTTCAGAACTCATATTCCTCTGGCTTTTCCAAGTTCTGGGAAAGATTTAGATCCTGAGTTCAAGCTGTTTATGAAGTGGTTTAGCTTACTTCAACTGTCTGCAGCCTCTGCCTTCTGGGACCTCATGTCATTGCGAGCTGGCAAAACGCGTTCCATCTAATGCCTTTCACTTACATCCTTACCCTCCAAATGGACTGCTGTATGGGGCAGCTACTGAACAATCCAGTCTATCACTTTATATAAGCAATGAATTTCCTTCCACTGAAATAATGGCCAGTTTATGCATGTTTTTTCATGTCCTGCAACTTTTAAGATTCAAAGGGATGTGAACAGGACAAATATGCACTGCTTACTTTATAGAGAGCTTGCACTGTATTTATACTTCAGTATAGTTTAATTTAGCTTGATAACTTCACCATTTTACAGCCTTAAATACTAGACCATGACAAGGAATTATTTCAAAAAGAAATAACCCATAAAATCTGGAAAACGTATTACTAAATTAACTGGATATCCTGATATGTGTATCATTGCCTGTACACCAACGAGACATAAAGTAACTAGAAAGACTGGATGTACCATAATTGCTGGTAGTCATGAGATGATTGTTATGACCACCTTATTATTCTTAGTTCTGCAGAATTATTTGTTTTGTAAAGCACTCATCTTCCAGTGTCTAATTCGAAGTCCACTAAAATTCATGTAAGAAATGTAACATTTGTCAGTGTTTCCAAAATATACCGTTGCTAAAAAAACCAAACCAAAACAATAAAAAACTCCTCTATAACCCAAATCAAAACCTAATGGCTTATTCTTACTCTTATACAGTATATTCCCAGAAAATAAACAAATTTTAAAAATAGCATTGATGAGCCCCTCTTTTTGTTATAAGTTTCAGATAATGAAGAGTTAGATACCCTTAGGGATTTGGCTTCCATCAGATTGTCTGCAAGACATCTTGAAAGTGTTAAGGGGAACGGGGACAGGGAACAAATCAAACTAATTTATCTGCAAAGAAAAGTTAGAACTTCAGAACCATCCTTTCCTCATGTCACTTATACTGCATTGAATTATTAACAGATACAAAGTTTTCAAAAATGGTGGAGAACAGAGGAAAACAAACATGGCTTCAGTGAGGAGTTGTCAGTTTTATAGAGAAACTGACTACTAGAAAAAGTGATGAGAAAGTGAACAGATTAAAAAAAACAAGATAAATAATTGTTTTGTTAAATAATTAATGTCATTTCATATCTGTATTGAGTGATTCACCTTTTTGGACTGAAAGAATTATTACAGTTCTGCAAACTTAAATTTCTTTCCATTGAGTATGAGAGACATTATGTACAGTGAATGATAGCACTCACATTCACCTGATTTCTTGACTACCTGAACCAGTAAATCCACACGGGATGCCAGGAAAACTGGCCAGCTTGGAGCCTTATTAACTCAGGAGAATAAATGCCTGTACATAGTGCCTCTCATTTCAGAATTCGATTCCTTCTCAAGATTGTAGCTTAGCAAATTATACACACAGCATATGTACGCAATTTCTCAGCATGGTGTACTCATTTCTACAGAAAAGGGGGAACTTTGGGATATTTAGGTGAGGCTGTCATCAAGAACACACTTTCCCAGTCATGTTGTCAAATCCTTATAGCATTTCCTACCTCTAGAAAAATGGAAAGCAGGAAAATTTCCAATTCTCATCCTTCAAAATATTCAAGTGCAATATTATATTCTAGAAGTCTTCCTCTTTTTTCTCTCCCAAAGCAAAACATAATATTCTTCCATGTGTTTCAGTTTTCATGTGATTGTCTTAACCAGTAGGACCAGATTCTGTTACAGTCTTTAAAAATCAACTTGCCACAGTTGCAGTGCTCAGACTCCAGCCAAGGGAGCAGTGGGAGGTCTGCTTCATTCCCCGTCTCGTTTCTAATTGATAAACATCGCATCTGCTATTGCACAACCATCATCTGCAATTATTTTTCATGTTGTTACCCTAAGCTGACATTGATCTGTACGTCTTGAGTTCTAGTTTAAAACCCCACCACAATTCTCACAGAACAGAGGGCAAGAAGGTGTCTTGCCAGGCTATGGCTGGGTCCTGTAGATTTGGGTTCTGTCCTTCTGGACAGAATGCCACAGAGCTTTCTTGCATCTTATGTAGGTACTTTTAATCTATAACATTTTCAGACTACAATAAATATAAATATTTTTGAAGGCTTATCCATTTGCTGGTGATGTGGGTGTCTTTGAGCTAGACTTTGCAAACAAGATCCTTTGTTATTAAAAATAATCTCTCCTAATAAAAAATGAATATGCCATTATTTGTCTGAATGAAGCCTATTTACTAGACTGACAGCTTACCTAATAAAAATGCCATCAAGTATTCCAGAGTGAAACGGTTTGGAAACAGTTTCTGAACTCCTTTCCAATTTGCTTAAAGCCTTCTGAACCCTCCCCAAAGCTTTTCAATACAGGATTTCGCATGCAAACATTTTTTTCAAGGATCATCAATCCTTTTATCTTTTTTTTTCTTTGAAATAATTTAGAAATTACAGCATCCTCCTGGTGAAACCTTACAAGCTTGACTAAAAAAGAAGCTTTACGTTTCAGATATTTGAAATAAGCAAAAATGTTTACAATGCATTTCATGTATATTCTTGCAGATGAAACTAGACTCCGTTGGCGTGCACTTTGCTTGCAGCAAAACTTCCAGAACACTTACGATAGAGAAGCAAGCCAAACTCATTATTTCTTTGAGTTCTTTTCCAAAGTCTGCACTGGAATATATGAGCCCAATTCTGCTTCATGCCTTTGAAATGTCCTTCAGTTATGCTTTATATATTTTTAATTTCTAAGATCATACAGATTTTCTTCTCAAAGCGTGCATTGTTATTAAAATATCCTCATCCTAACTGCTAAATAAAATTGCAAAGCTAGGTCAACTGAATTCCATCTTTCATAACATTTTTTGACTTTGATATGTGGTTCAATTCTTTCCTATATTAGAAACAGTATTATCAGATCTTTCCTTTTCCCACATGGCTCTTTGGCGTGGCTGCACAACTCTCCCTAGTCAGTGTTTGTTCATGTGTGATGCCAGAGTGCTATTGACAGGACTGTTGCCAGATGACCTGCCAACACAAACACGGGTTCCATCAACACATTCATTTCCTGTTACTTAGACTCTCACAAGATTACTTTTTTCTACACTGAGGGTTTCTAGTGATATTGAATTTCCATGTTAAACAAAAAAACTAAGCAATTTCTGGCAGAGTGCAAGTTCATGATACCCAAGGACGCAAAAAAACCCCAACCTAGTTCTATGAGAGTCACGGCAATTTTTCTCTAATGATGTGCAATGTCCTGATATGCATATTCATAGCCTGTTTTGATAAACTTTAAATGCAGAAATCACTGGAGTTTGCCCAGAAGCACATTTTTCGCTACAGAAGGCTTCACTGGCCCCATCAACAAATATTCAAAGACTACCTGTCTTTGGCACGCCTGCTGTGCCTGGTTGCACTTTGTGACAACCTTCTGGCACGTTGATAAGACCAGCCTCAGAGACACCCTCCAGGCTGGGGTTTTTCCCATTCACCCGCCTCCACTGCGGTTACTAAACCGATGGTCTGCAAAGGAGCTACAAATAGGAAACAACTCAGGCCCTCTTCTCAGCACACTCAAACAGTTTGTGTTCCCCTGGGAGCTGCCTTATTCCTTTGGGACGGAAATGGCTTATTTTCATGTCTAGGAAACCCAAAATTGTTCAAAGATTTGTAGCACTTACTGTGAAAAACTAGAGCAGTTGTATACGTAGCTGGTGGATGAAGTTGTCAGAGCATTTCTGGGCAAGGTGCGTAGTGCAAGAGCCAGAAATATTTCCTTTCCAAAGTCAGTTCTGTCTGACTGCTCCTGGAAACCAGGGACTTTGTATGTCACAAGCACACACAAGCCAACTGCCATGTAATGCCTCACATATTTATTTCAGCCAAGAAAAGGGTGTCAAATCCTATCACCTTTTCCTTCCCACCTCTTTTTTGATTAGCACTATTTGCAATTAAAGAAGTTCACAGCAGATTGTGTGATAGACTTTTGACTCACTCTCCTAGCCCTACAAATTTCAGACATTTAAAAGTAATTCAGTATCTATTACTTTCCACAACAGAAATCACAGACAGATACATATTAATATCTACATATAGTATGAAGGAAATAATTGTATTGCATTTCTTTATATCCTCTGTGGGTAGTTAAGGTTTGGCGGCCGGAAGATCTCGTGCTGTACGGACAGATAGGGCCCCTCTCCTGATAGCCAATAGCATTTAGTTCAT
>JAOXJK010000040.1:62583131-62614399 GCA_025774025.1 Xenus cinereus
GCTGATGGACCGAGCGGCCTGGGGGTGGTCGCCGTGCCGTTCCTGAACCAGGTCGCCACGCCTATGATAGGCAACAATCCTCACTTCAAAATCTTCCACAGTTTAATTCACATGCAGAAATAAATGACAAGTCCAATTCTAGTAACAGTCATCACCCCATATATTTCTATGACAGAGAGGGTCATCATATATATATATACATATATTTCTGCATACAGCAGAGGTAACCAGCTTTTCTCTATAGCAGAGTCAATAGTATTCAGCAATAAGTGAGAGACATAGTTCGGTTTTTATTTCTATTTAATTAACATCTATAGTTGCATTCATATAGAGCAATTCTTCTCAAAGGACTGCAAATCCTACAATGTACCAAATCTTTAAACTTCTACATCCTGCTTCTTAAGTAAATACAATTGTCTTTGAATTATTTTTTTTATTATTATTTGCAATATATTCAAACATCTTTTAGCTGGAAAATAGCTGCTTACTGGCATACATTATGCCAACATCGAGCATTGAATGCAACAATCATAACTTTGGAGGTAATCTAGGACAACCTCACTCCCATTAAAAGTGGAAATCGTTAGAACTTTTTTAACATGGATACCAAAAAACCACATTTGTCTTTTCTTCGCATTTGTGTTTGTTGCAATAGAATTTCTCCGAGATGAACATTCACAATAAACTCAAACGGCTGAACATCCATCAGAGGGAAAGGACTTGTTCTTTCAAATAGATCATTTGGGATGATAGATGACATATTTAGATGTTAATTTCCTGAATCATCCTTTTCATAATATCACTACGAACACAGAATTTTCCTTCCCACATGCAACTGCCTCCCAGCAGTGTATTATGTTGGACATAATATGTACGTTATTGTTTTAGAAATTTTCTTTGCTAAGTGTTAAAACTACTCTAAAAGAAAAAAAAAAATCAAAAAGTTTCATTTCTCAAAGAGCTAGGGCAGTTTCCTTGAAGTTTTCAAGCACTGTTTGTAGTATTTCCTACTACATAATTCTCGCAGTTAAAGTCAATTTCCTTGGGGAAAAAAGTAGCTACTAATAACCTCAAACCAGTGGACCTCGTCTCTAACTGAACATCCTTTCTACATGAGAGCCAGTACAGTGCTCCCTGAACTCCAGAGAGCTGGAGGATGACAATCATCCAGAGCAAAGCACCCTCTCCAGGGAAGTCCACCATGATGTATAGCGAACTCACAAAAGTGCTTAAAGATAAGAAAGAAACACAGAAACAGATGATGAAAATAATAATAGGTCACCTTCCCCTCGTAATATACAAAATGTATTTGCATGTGCAGTATGGAGTGGAACTCTATTAATTATGCTCAGGCATTTAGACAATTCTATGATCTGGTGTTTAAGTTCTTACCCAAATGCCTCCAAGACAGCTGCAAAGGGCTGCTAAAGGAGAGAGGACTTGCAGGAGAGCAGCGCCCTTCTACAGAAATAGCTGGAGGACCATTCTAGGGCATCTAAATAGGCAATGGATGCCGATTCAAAGCAATTCCCAAAATACCTAGCTATGCACAAAAACAAAGAAGCCACATCTGTTTATCAATGTGCTCTGAATTCTGCTTTTTTTTTTTTCTAATACAGCTTATTTTGAAAGCATTACATACTTCAGACAATTTAAATACATGTTTTCTAGTAGAACGTTAAACCAACTTTTTCAGTTGCCTCACTTCCTTGTAACAAGTGCAGTTTCTTATTTATATTTCGGCGCAGTTGAGCGGGGGGAAACCCTCATGAAAATTTATGCAATCAGCTTTCTCAGGATCAATAAGAGGAGCTCTATGATGATTCATTGTACCTCAGCTTTCAACAAGGAGTTAAAATGTATTTACTAATATTGTATTTAATGTATTTACTTATATTAGCCTGCAAACAATACAGATGATATCTAAGTCACATGCTTTGAGAAGATTAAGCAAAAGCAAAACAAACAAAATTCTGGTAAGATTACGCAACAGGGAGAGCTAAAATTACCTAAACCAACTGAAGACAAAACTTACAAATACTTTTCTTTGTACTGACTTTGTGAAACCCATAAATAATAACCTACATTAAGGCGAGGAGAAAACATCACTATCTCCTTGTCACACAGCAGACATGCACAAGTTTATATGAAACTTATGAGAATACAAAAAACCTGAAATTATTGGAGTCAGCTGTTAGTAGGCTGTTTAGGAAAATGAAAGACTAAAGAGAACTCCATATATCATATAATTTTGGAACCTAGTGAGCTTAAACATTTACAGTCCAAATTATATTTTAAAAAATCATGACTACCATAAAAGAATCTAAGTAGAGTTTAGTGCACACATAATTATATATAATTTATAATATCAAATACATAGCGTGACATATAATCTGGACATAAATAATATATTAATTTAGATATAATTGCACTTGTATGTCTGTGCACAAGTGTGAGAGAAGAAAAAGATAGCACAAGACTGAAACTAAATATCACGTCTAATTACAAAATTAATTTTTTAATGTCTTGGTTCTTGTCCTTCCTGACAAGATGAAATGAAAATTCAATAAACTATAATATTAAAAGGTTTGTTTCCAATATTTAAGAAAAAACAATCTGATCATTTTGCAAGTCCCACAAGGTGACAATTTCATGAGAGTTAGAGAAAATGATAAGTTTGTTATTTTTGGTATGTGTGTTTCTACATTTTCTTCCAGAATATAGTTAATGTCGAACAAAGTGTTATTACACTTACTGGTATGTTTAGATTTGAAGGTCACTGCAAGTACTCTAGAGCATACATTATTCTTTTTTTGGGAGTGAGGAGGTGGGTTTTTTTTTTTTGACAGTACCCATTTATATATTTTCAAATACTCTGGTTATCAGCGTACACATTCACTTGCACAAAGGACAGTAAGGAAGCAACTTCCTGCTTTTTAATTTTATTTTTAACAGGAGTTGAATGCCCCTTATGCATTAGAATATTTCCTAATAATAATAACAGTAGCAAGAAAAAAGTACTGGTAGGTGGTTTATGTTGGCTTACAGGAAAAAAAACCAGAAAAATTAATCAAATAAAGTATTCACTGTGAAGCACTTGTTCTGTTGCAAAATTGTACATGGCTTGAATAGCCTATGCGGTAGTTTCCAAAGTAAATATTTAGAATGGTCAGGCTATCAAGAGCTCCAAATAGAAATAAGACAGAGAAAAGAATGACTATTCTACAGCCCTCTTTGCAGAGGGTGGAACAATAGGATTGACACTGATACTTTTTCAATTTTTATAAACGTGAAATAATCTGAGATTGGAGCATTAATAACTGTTTAATTACCCACAACATTTTTAGTCTATACTGGTTCCCTGTAGCAATTCTGTCTTTGCTTGTTTTATGCTTCAGTCTTCTATTACTAGATTCTTTTATATGAAAAAAATTAGAAAGTTAATATAATAAAGGTGTTTTAACTGTCAATAAAATGATGTCTTGCAGTTTACTTCTGTTACTATCTCAAAAGCTGTGAATCCCCCCATACAGCACCTCCCCTCAAAAAACTGCTGGTCCTAAACAGCTTATGCTTAGACCAATTTTACTTCTCTTTCACGTTAACAGGGTGGAGAAAATCACAACTGGCCAAAGAGCCTGAAGTCTAGAACTAACCAGAGAGCAATGCCTTAAGGCTCTTACAGCCAGGGAAATCTTTAATCAATCCTATTAGATCTATAGAAGACCTAATAATAACCCAGCAAAATTTCAGTTTGGGTACATTCTGACAAGCTATATATTTGCTCTATAAGATCATTCTGGCTGCCAGATTTTTCCAGCCTACACTTTTTTGAAGTGTGCCTTCATAAGAATTAAAACCAAACTAAACAAACAAACAAAACATTTAAAGCGCAGCTTGATTCCAGTTATAAGACAATAAACCTGAATAAGTACATTTATTTTAACTATTAATAAATAGTTGACTATGGAGGATATTCAAGCCCTTTCTGTATACAGGAAAATTCTTCTACTATCATACAGTTTCTGGTGATGACAACTTGTGCAGTTACAAGAAAGATTCTTAACGAAAAAGACATTTGGAATTTGCAGCAGATAACAGAATTGCAGCATAAGAAAATCTTCTGTAATATAAGAAAAACTATTGCAATGTGAGGACAGATGGCATTCCAACAGTACTGGAAATGGCACTGCATCATAACACCACAAACCCCAGCTATTCAACTTTGAGGGTCACTGAACACTAACATTTTCCAAATGAGTCCCAATTACAAAAGCACCTGTGCCCAGTAATTTTATCTTAATTCAATGAAAAATGCAACATATTTAGCATCAAGAGTCTCCATAATTTCTCATTTATCACCTTTAGTCAGTTAGCCTATTGTTTACCCACTCTATTTTAATAGAGGACATAATTGCAAAGTGAATTTAAAGGACACTTGGCTTACAATGTGCCAAAACCAAACTGGTTAGTCTTTGCTAAAAATATCCAAACTTGTTATTCATGTAGTGAAATTAAAGTACACTGACATAAATATCAGGCTAAAATTTGCATATATGCAAGAACCTGTAAAATGAGCCCATGGAAATAGGAATTATGTCGTGTCAGTAAAAAGCAATGCAAGATTTCAGTATTATCATCAGCAAGAGACACTGCATTCCATAACAGAAGCCCGTGGAAATGGTAAAATATTTGCTTTGTATGATTACCTATTGGGATTTTGTCTGTAACCGGGTAGGTGTTCCCACAGCTGTCTACAACTTCTGTCTCACTTTAATCATTTGGCTGATATGTAAAGAGAAAAATATCTTTTGAAAAATATCTCCTATTTTACGAGTGTATACCAATGTTTGTGCCTTAAAGAATAAAAACTAAATTAGAATTCATACAATCCAGTTAGGAAATTTAACAAGTCCTATTAGATCGCTTCTACTCCATCTGTAGGCATAGATTTTGTTATTCCTGACTTTTATAGGTGAGACAAATGCTCTACAGCTATACAATTTGCTTTTTTTTAAGTCAACTGGGCTAATGATACAAACATTTTCTGAAGACTAGTGCTGCCTCTAATGATGTAGTGAGGTGTGAGCTGCATACATATTATGTATTTTGAGGATATCTGACTGCTGTGGGAAAGGTGTTGATAAGACATAAGGGGTTTGGTCCTGCAAACTCCTAGGTACCACCACAGCAATTTCAGTTGAAGCTGAGCAGGCTCAGTGCCTCACCAAAACGTGTGGCATTCCTATGAGACATCTCTTCCCTCTCTTTTTTAATCCCCAAAGGTAGCCTTTTTCTTTGACCTTTCTGGTCTGAGATTTCCCTCAGATTAATTTCCTATTCTGTCACAGATTTTAAAGAAAACTTTTGTGTAGCACTACAGGACTACAGTCCCAAATTCAGATCTCATGGCACTACAGTTAGGACACTGTGTTGTACTGCAGACATTTTTATAACTCACCTGATAGTGTGTTGTTAAGGTCCACAGACAGCCTTTGCATAAATATCAGGAGAAGTGGATCCTAAAACCTTTATTTATATCATATAGGCATGTGTATGTCATTGGATATATTTAAAAGCATAAAAATATCATTGCTAAACTGCTTTCAAGCACTTTATTGCACCCAGTACACCTAAACTGATATTACCTAGACAAAAGGAAAAGTAGAATTACCTCTAAAATGGCCAAGGAAAGAATTACATTTATTACTGAGTGCTCTATATATTTGGCCTAGAAATATGACTGGATTTGCCACCTAGCACATCAAGATTTTCTTGAATTATTGTCCTGTGAAAGGTCTGAGTAATAGACTTCTGGCATCCGTATCATTAATCATTTGTATTTCAATTATAAAGTTTTAATTTGTTGTTTTTATGAGTCAAGTGAAAGAATTGAAACTTGAGAAATAAGTGCGTTTTTTAGATAGTAAAAGCTGTATCTAACTTTTCATATCCCATAATTGTTCAAAGAATCGGTTCGGTGGAATATCTATGCTATAGACTTGATACAAAGCACTTAGATATTAATATTTTTCTAATATTTTTTTAAAAGACAGGATTAGCTCTACTATGTTTTGCTGTCTTACACTGACAAAAGTGTCCGTCAAATCTTATTTCTGAGTACACTTTCAAAATCCAAGAAAGAGAAAGTAATCTTCAGCACGACTTTCAGGGTCTCTCTGGCAACATATTACATGAACTTTATTTCCAGGAGATCTTTCTAAGCATAAACAACAGATTTTAAAGTCTTTTTCCACAGCGCACCTTGAAGAGAATGGTCCCGAGTGTATAACTTGAGACTGCAGAGTCATAAGCAATTTAGCAGCCAGAGTAGCTGAAGACAGAGACGGAGAGATACAGAGCACTGATTGACCTACGCAAATCAGAGCCTTAGGGTAGCTGAAAATTCATCACCTGGATGGTGCTGCTCATTAAAAAAGCAAAAACCACCCCAAAAACCCAAAAAACCCCACTTAAACACAGAAATTAAGGACAAGATATCAGAAAGCATATAAGGAAAAAGGCAACCAGTGTAATTAAAAAAAAAAAAAAAAACCAGACAGAAAGAGGCATTAGAGACAAATGATAAGTAAAAAAGAACAAATATAGTATATTTTTATAATGTGTCTGCATTGCCATTAACTGCAGCACATAGAGTTATTCACGCAAGGCTGTCTCCATCTCATCTCCCTATTTTTAATTCTTGCTTGTCACATCATAAATTGAAATTTACTTGGAACAATGAAAAAGTGTGGACTTGATAACAATCAGCATGCTCAAACTAGCTCTCCTACCATATTTTTCAGCGTACAGAGTGCCCCTTATTTCATAGATGAGAAAACAGAAGTACAGCATGGTAAACTGCAGGATCACTTAATTAGTGGAAATAATAGGAACAGAACTTTTTTTCATTCAGTTGGCCATGCTCCATTTCACATGGCTCACCCCACCCAGGGACAATAAGTGAAATAACAGTCAATTAAGTTTAAGAATATTGTCGTAAAATACAGAACTAATTCCATCTCCAAACAAACACAAATATTCTTTTAGCCCCTAAGCACGTGAAGTGAGTGAATACATTTGAGACTTCCTGAGACTCCCCATGCATTTAAAACATAAAGATGAAAACAGATATAAACCAGGATGGCAAGTAAACTGCAATTTACATTCTACATAGGAATATCACAGCTTTAGAAATATGCTACATTAAAAAGTTAAAAAATTAAAAATATCCAGCTGCAGAGCACAGGTTGTACCAGTACTATACCACAGAGCAGAGTGGGTCTGGACTTTAGTTTGTATTATGTGCTAAGATATCTACACCATCAGTATTCCACATTTCTCCAGAGAGCCTAGAGATCTGTTACTGAGTACTTTGAGAAAGAAAAAAAAAAACAGAAAAAAACCAAACCCACAAAAAAACAACCAACAATTCTTCAATAAATAACATCTACATTTCAATCTCTAAATGATGTATTTGGAGAGAAGCTGGTTTTTTTCAGTGTCTTCCTAATAGAGATTTAGGCTTTCTTGCTGGGATTGGAGATCTCAGATCAGCATGTGTGATATTGTACACTGAATATACTGTAAACATCTAGGCACAAAGTTATTGTTTGAGGATGAAGGGTGACCTTGACGAAGTTTAATTGCTTTTGGCACTTATGTAACTCCTTTACTGCCTTTCAACAGATTTTTTTGTGAAAGTCAGTAACTTTGTTTTGTAGATTACTTCAAACAAAAGCTAGCTGATATGCTTCTGCTATTTTTGGCTATAAATTCATAATGAAACAATTCTATGCAACTCTACTGAGGCTAGCCTAATCCTAAAATCATGCATTTGAGATGTTGTCTTTTCACTTTTTTCTCCCACTTGATTTGCAGTGGGAGTTAGATGTGAAAATTTTCTATCTTTATAGTTCTCTAGGCCATTGCTTTGTCACATCATGACAAAAACACAAAGGAAGATGAACCATGGAATCACCAAAAGAGATTTTTTTTTTCAACTGTCACATCATTCAGAACTACAGCTGTGCTCAACTTCATGATGGTCTAAGCTATGATATTACATTCACAACTGGAAATGGAAAGGAAGACAGTTGGTTCCCTCAAGGTTAAGATTTGCACAACTGAGCTCAATTTCTAGCCCAAGTACTAGAAGTACTCTGACATCTGAAATTTATTGGATAGCGGAGGATGCCAACATGTAAATAATTAATTTGTAAGGTAAGCCACAGTCACCCTATCATCCTGCATGCCTTTGATGTTCACTCGATAGTACAGTAATTTAAAATTAATTAAAAAAAAGAAAACAATTGGCTAAACTCTGCAAAAACTGATGAATGTGACATATTACTAAAAATACTAAATGTCTCCTTTCAAACCTTCAAAGGGAAACAGAAGCTATAAAGTCATCTTAAGTACAGAAAAATCAAAAGTTGCTTCTTTGCCCACACTTTTAGCAGACTAGTGTCAGAAATGTAATAGTTTTTCCCCTCTGTTTCCAGTGAGACCTGCACAATTACTTGAGAGTTGAAAGAATCATGTGTTATTCTGACAAGGAGCCTTAATATTAATAAAAAAATAACCAGTAACCTAAATAGAGGAATATCGATATGAATCAACATAGATATTGATACAAATCAACTGAGAAGCTGGAGTGTGTTTCTGGAAGGTGGGCTATCAAGAAAGGATTATGTTCAAGGACTGTGGAGTTCTGATGTATCTTCAGAATGAGTCTAAAATCAGAAAATTAACCAAAACCACAATGTAAGATCCAATCGATTCTAGCTATTCTAAAGCAGCTGGAAATCATATTGAATATTTAAAATAAAGGAATAAAATGTTAAAAAGGTAAAACTTCTATTTGGGTAAAACACACCTGTAGTTTTGATTGCGTATAAGATGCTTGCAAATGCTGTGACACTATTTCTGTTTGCAGGATAAAGCATTCAAGGCATACCTTATGTGCAAAGGGCTGGGGAGTACATGGAAAAGAAACATTGCAAATTGTGTTCTCAACAGGAAAAAAGGTATCTTAAGGGTTGCAATCAATTTTTCACAGGTTTTCTCAGTAAATAATGAGCACAAGGTCAAAACCTAGACTTCTAAGACCTTATACTAGTCATATATATATCCTTCCTCCATGGGAAAACTTTTGGGTGAGGAGTAGCGTTCTCAAAGTTTAAGAATAGGTAGGGTGGATTTTGGTTACACTCTTTTAGAAGGGAGAGCATTTACAGATGTATATGAATGTGGTGCAAAACATCAGAATCCTGTGTTGTGAAACTAGATTTAATCCAAAAGGTTTCCTTAGCTCTTCATACGGGTGCCATACAGCCTAAGGTACAAAATGCAGAGGGGCACTGGTGAAAGAAAAAGCTTTGGAAAGGCAGATGATACACACGTGTCTACCCCAGTGCTTCTCCATGAATATTCTGTCAATATTTGACAGCATAAAACCGCTAAATGTAACAAAAGGACTACCCTCAGTTTTTGTTTTCCTACCCTTGTTACTGTGGTAACTCCCTTGGAAGTGCTGAATGGCAGGAGCAAGGACACAAATCTCAGCACAGAGCACAAGGAAAGAACAGCTCTTTTCTCTCCACAGATAATACACCAACACTGGACCACTGGCAATTTAGGCCAAGTTGTCAGCTAGTACAAGCGCGCTGCCTTACAATAACGAAGGATTTACTCCTTATCCTAATCACATTTCTTCAGTGATGAGGTCTTCCATAGACACAACATTGATCCTTTCATATGCAAAACAGTTTACAAATAATAAACCCAAGCTTTCAGATCAGCTTTCTTCTGAATTGTGCACAATTTTTAGCCATCTGAATTCAAAAGAATCCCTAAAGCTAAAAGACTTCTCTCCCAGTGTTAAATTATGAAGATTACATTAGTTCTTTCCACACTTCTACATGGGCTTTTTTTTTCTTTTTAATTTACTGAACCACCCACTTCGTTATTCAGCACAGGCTTTTCACAGTAAACTGAGATTAAAGCAAAGTTTAGATCTGAAGATGGGTTGGTTGAAATACAATCTGTTCATCTGTTTATATTTATCACTGTTTTTGTTGTGGCTAGACTTTCTGCTGAATCTGAATGTAGATTTTCTTCAGGTAACTGAATAATTTGAGCAATTACTTGTATGAGCAATCACAATCCCATTTGCAAATTCATTTTGTTGCTCTTCTGTGTCGGATTCAAAGAGCAGCTAATGGATTTCTGACCCAGAGATGAGGCATCTTTAATGCTCATCGATTAAAACATTTTCACAATATGAGTCTTAGTAACAATGAGTGAATAAATTCTCTTATCAACCTTTTCTCCCAGATAAGTTATGACCAACAACTCATGACAAGTTTGTCGTTGGCAGTGGGACAGCTTTTCTTCACACTATGCATGAATCACTGACGTTTCTTACTGTATAGGCGCAGAAGAACCCATCGTATACAAACACAGAGGAATGGATTGAGAACTTTCAGTGGTTATTGGAAGGCAGACTATCTGATCAAAATAGAGAAAATGATACAAAGATCACTATAGATAAATGCATATAGTAATAAACATATATCCATATAACCACGCATATAACCATTGGTGTTTTCATTCTAATTGTACTTGATTGGTGACATATCTGGGTGATTTGGATTAAAAAAAATATCTTTACTTTGGACCAAGAATATGACCTTGCAAATCAAAAAATACAGAATGAGCACCCTGTTCAAAGCCAGAAAAACGTCAGTGAAACATAGTAGTTGATATTTTGATTACAGATATTCTTTTATGGTAGAAGAATTGAAGCAGCAGTTATATATTTTAAAGATTAAACAAGAAAGAAAAATTATAAATTGTTATGGATTTCATATCAGGGGCTATAATACAGGAGAGGTTATAAATAAAAAGTTGAAATAATTAAACAAGCCCTTACTTCATGCACTTAAATTAACACAGTAAAATGGAGTAAAGGAACTAAAGGTATTAGCAAAAATCTTTTAGGTACTACCCAGAGGTTTAGAGATGGGGATGGGTGTGGAGGTTGGGGATGGTGTTTTGCAGTTGTATTTTTAGTTGAATTTTTTAAAATAGAAGCACTAATGACAATGTTGGAACTACCAGGGCTAGGGGAAGCAAAGGCAAACACAGCAGGGAAATAGAGGAAAAAGATGTTATACTGTTGGGTTTTGCATTATAACTCCCAAGGCTGCTTGTGTGCATCTATCAAAGAATGTGCATTTTAGAAATGCATCGATTTTTTTATTGCACTGTTTAATTAAAATATAAGGAAGCTTTCCCATCTAAAAGGAATTAATCCCTTTGTTGTACTTCCAAGCATAGTTTATCGTCTGCTCCTGGCACGCATGGACGTATGTCCCTCACAGGTCTGCTGATATCAGAAGCATTATCGCCATTCCTGTTGAGAGCTTTTCCAATCAAGTAACTAACTACTGGAAAAAAATCTACAGTAGCCCTTAAAAAAAAAAAAAAAAAAAAGGCAGCAAAGGCTGCGGAAACTGCCTACAAAGCAAGAAGAATCAGGGAACACTGAGCTAGACAGAGCTTGCTTCAAACCAGTGAGGCTGCTGGTTCTCTTCGCTTCTTCAGCTGTTTCTGCTGTCTTTTATATCAGCTGAAGCTGGACTGTTCTGGATGCTCAGGTCAGCTAAATTAAAAACAGCTGGGGTTATTCTTTGCTCTTTACCACTGTAATAAGATCAGAAATTTATGAATGCAAAAATAAAAGCTGTAAAGCCCTTACTAATCTCTACGGTTATGTCTGTGTATTAAGAATTACACATCTCAGTCTCCTTCTCCTCAATATTTGAAGGGTACTAAAACTGCAGAAAATACGTTCCTGCTAGAGTGCCACACCATATTTCCAAACTGGCTGTTACATGGTCATGTTAGTGTTATGAAGCCTAAATAAACAGCACAGCGGTACTTGTACATAAATTCAGCCATGATGAATGCCAGTATCTGTAGTTTATAGCACTTCTGTTCTGGAGTGTGTTCTTTCTGACAAATTACAAATACCTGACATGTATATTTGTATCCCCATAAATGCAAAGAGTTTTTAAAGCCAACATACAAAATACACCTAAGTACTCCAAGGACCCTTTGCATAAAGTGATTGGTGAAATAATTGTCATTATAAGATCTGAAACTAAAAAAAAAAAATTAAAAAATAAAAAAATAGGACCATAATTAGAAAAGCTTAAGTTCAGAAATATCCACCTTTCAAAGTTTTCCATAATTTTTGATCCTATGCCTAATGATCCCTATAGCAAATAATTTAGAATAATGAAAGGTAGTCTAAACCCAAATTTCATCAAGATATTGGCAAGCTTCGTAGCAGAGAACAGGTAGGATTTACAAGGGAAGGAGGCAGCTGTTGGATGCACTGTTCACTAATGCATGAATTTGTTTCCACATCAATTCTTTAATCACATTTTTTCCTAGTAACTTTTGACTTAGTAGTACGTCATGTGCTTATCTGTGTCCTTTTTCTTCATCATTTTGGGCTGTTGCCTGGATTAGGTGCCAGTATGCAATTTGCCAGGACTGTACTGGAGTCAGTTGTGATATATTGGCTTGACAGGGAACGACATTTTCACGCAGGCTCTTAAAAGTACAAAATGCATCATTCCATGCATTTGGAAAGGGCTTAACTCACATTAGTCCAATTTCAATAATAAATAATAACAGGCTGGACAGCAAAGTCCTAGCGCCTCAGGTGGCATTTTCCTCAGAGCAGTAGAATGCTTTCAGGGGTACTCAGCGATGATGATACAATATGTCAGATGCTAAATTATTGTGCAATGAAATTTACTGTCCTGGTCTAGATTTTGTTTGTTCAGCTCTTTTATCTAAGATCTAAAAACCAAAATACACTTAAGGGTAATAGAGAATAAGGGGCGGTTATAATTCTGCCTAGCTGAACTATGTACTACAGAGGGAGAGTTACCCAGCTTATTTCTTCTAATAAATATTGAGGAACAGGTAGAATCTGGGCTTCAATTACACTGGATCACAACACGCAAGATAGAAAAGAAGGTCTGAGTTATGTGTTTATAACTCCTTTTTGCTGAATTTCTGGTACTGAAGACATGGATGAAAGCATTATTGAACAGTCTTTATGCAAGCGGTAAACCAGTAGAATAAATTTTTCAAGGTATACATCAATTTTTTATAGAAAACCCTTGTGGCAAATATTATGCCAGGTGAGCCCACAAAGGTTTCTTCTGTCCTTACTCTGTATCACAATATAATAAAATCATAGTGTAAACCAAGCTTCACTGATGCCAAAATATTTCTCCAACATAGCAGGGGCTAAATAGCAGAAGTCTATTTTTTGAGTGGCCTCGTTATTTGTGAACACCTTAATGCCAGAATGCAATTAGCTCACTTGATATGGATCATATGACTTCAGTTTTCTTCTAACTATTTGTTTAGGAGTAGCTCCATATCTATTTTAAATATATCTGTAGCTAAAACAAGAAGAAAAGGAAATAGAATTAATTAGATTTGAAAAATAGAGTTTTTTGTCGCATCATCATACATATAATAAATATTACTAGAGAAAAAACTTGTTAATATATTTATACGTGTCATTTACCTATATTACATTATATCTAAACCCATAATTTCACATTACCTTAATAACTGCTAAATTTTACCTTCAGTTGTCTTATAGATGGGCATGTTAGAATACCTAATATTTTGTAATATGCAAAGTTCAAGGATGCCTAGAGAGATGGGTGTATATTTTTTTTTTATGTTATAATAATTAAAAAACTGAAACAACCAAATAAACAAATTCTTTCAATACATGTCTTGATTTTCTATAGCTGTCACAAAGGAAAAAGCAATTAGCTCTGGGATAATGAACATTGTATAACACTTCTTACACTTCAGAGCAGCAATAATACAGAGCATCAAAATATGCTTTATAGGCAATTACAGTCTTCCCAGTTGTAAAAAAGCAGCTACTAAAGTTACAGTCACAGACAGGAACATCTGTATTTTCAGATAAAAACAAAGTCAAACATGCCCAGCCCAGGAAGAGTTACAGACCCAGGAGGACAGACTCAGTGAAGTTGGAACCCTTCTGAACCATGAGCTGAGTGTCAAGAAGGAGGTCAGTTGGAAAAATGCTTTTCCTTTTGAGACTTCGATTTTTTACCCCAATCATGCCTTAAAAGTGGCTTTCTTATTGATTTAGGAACAGACAGGAATCCATGCAGAGAAAGGTTTTCCAAAATAAACTCCATTTGCTTCCAATTGTCTGTTTCTTTAAGTCCCTTCTAATAAAGACATTTGTTCTTATTAAAAAAAAAAAAAAACAGAAAACCTGACAATACAATTACCATCATGACCACGGTTCCATCAACAGAGATGAGTACTATTATTTTCCAAAAGATATGAGAAAATAGGATTATATAAATAATCCATAAACTACCACAAAATATTTAGTAATAGAAAAGATTCAATAGTCATTTATTATATGACTCAATTTTCACCACTTCAAACATTAAATTTAAGCACCATCCATTTAACTTTTAAGGACTTGAACAAATACAGGCTTGATACTAAAAGTTTTTGGGTTTTAATTGAACGGCTGGTTTTCCGTTATATGAGATCACATAACTTCAGACTATGTTATTTGCTTATTGACAATAAAATAAATAACATTTTAGATTTATGAAATAATAAATGTAGAATAAGAGGCTGCTTAACAATTCTGGAAGATGATAAGACTTAAGGTATAGGCCAGTAGGTGATTTCTTAAATTGTTCAAGACTAAATTGAACTTGAATGTCATGGTTTTATCACCAGTCCTTTCTGCATTTCTTCTGTTTTATGATTCAATGCAATGTTTTAAATCAAATTGCTAGAAAATTCCTATTAATGGCCAAAAGGCCCAGAGTCAATCAATATTTTCTTTCTGAATATTTTCCAAATTGCGCCTTTGCTCAAACCAAAGAAAAAGATCACTTAACTATCTCTAATGTTTCCCACTTGGCTCCATATACACATACCAAGTGAAACTTTGTAACAGTAGATTAATAATATATATTGTATACAGAATACCGGCATTAATAAGTTTTAAATAAATCCTTACAATATCCTTGAGCAGCAAAATTCCTTTGGGAGTTCTTTCATAATTGCAGTCAAGTTTGTAAGTCACTTAAAATGAATAATAAAATCATCTGCATATTCTGTGTCTTCTTTAACATGAAACATCAGTAGAAAAAATATTAAGAAATCTTAAAATAGTTTTATTAATGTGCAACTGCCAAGGGACATAAATTCAGTTTTGTTTTCATTGATCATATAGACATATTTTTCAATTAAATGTAATAAACACATCAGCTAGGAAAGTCACAAGATAAAACTACGTATTATTTTTCTGCTAAATGTAACTTTAATATTAGAAGTAGTGTATATTTACCTAGTCATCTCTGCTGTCATCAGGGGAAAAAAAAAAAAGAGAAACATTAAAGAAACCATCACTTGGTATAAGTAGGTGAGGAAAGGTATCTCTAAAATAATAACATCTGAAAAGCAATTAAGGGGATCTTTTCTTTTACCCTTTTGATGGAGAAAAAGACAAGTTAACTTGTCTAGAAAGCTGCTGAATGTCACGACAAGCCTGAGGCTGCTCTAGTGCAGGGGCTCAGTTTTAGACTGAGGTAGAATTTCAGAAGATGGGTATAAGCTGCCTGTGCTAATCCCCGGGTCCACACAAGACCGTTAGCCATCATTAACAATTTGGGGTTTTGATGTTATTTAAAACATTCTTAAGAAATTTAAAGTTGATACAATCATACCCCTTTCAACCACTGTCAAGCGGCAACCCACAGTATTTTTTTGAGACTTGTTCTGTACTAGATTGTGGGAGACTGTTCAGAAACATCTGGTAAGTAATGACCTTAATTAAAAAAGAAGATATTTGGAGTGGGACTTCGGAGTATTTTTCATACACAGGCAAACTGACCTGCAGTTAACAGCCACAAAAAGTGCGGTAATAAATGATTACCAGTTACCTCTTCAGCCCATTAGCTCATTGCTAATTTCAGAGTTGAACCCTGGGGTAATGGGCCAGTCCAGCTACTTATACTCTGTAACAAAGAGGAGTGAGGTCAAATAGTTAACGAAATGAAGATAATTATACAGATCGTGTCACTAAAACTTGAAGAAGAATTATATTGTTTTGGAGTTACAGACTAAATAAGAGATGCCAGGTGCTTTCTTTCCAATTTTCCTTGATTTTACTCAGTTGAAAAAAACTCTAAACTAATTTACTATCAAGATAATGTGCTAATAATGAAGACTTCTTTAAAGTAAGTAATAAAAGCAAAGAGCTTCAGTTTTCAATTTAATGATCTCTGGTGTTAAATGATTTCCAGCACGTAATAAAATTTTATTAAAAATTAGTCACTGAAGAAAAAGGGAGGTAGAAAATATCCTGTGGAAGCTTTCTGGGGCAACAGCAAAAACATACTCAATCTGAAGCAAATTCTGGAAATAAAAGATATGAGGAAGATTTGACAAACTCTTATGAATCATCATTAAAAATAATACAAGACTATGGTTGGTATCTATCATCTATCTAATGAGAATAAAAGTCTAGAAGACCAAAGAGAGCTATAAAAAGCAGAGCAGGAAAGACTTACATGAAGAAACAGGTCACGCTAGTCATGCTTCTGCAATTAAATTACCTCTTATATTTTTAAAAACAAATTTTTCACTACATTAGCCTTATGGATACTGATAATAACTGAGATTTCTACGGTGAGTACTTTAGGAGGAGACACGTATTTGCTACTTTCTTTGAAATTACATTCCAAAATGATGGAGAGTGTAATTTTTCAATGCTATTTTATTCTCCTAATGTTTATGCATTAGGGTTATACGATTGTATGTCATTAGCGCATATTACAAAATGTGGCTGACTCTGCATTTAGTAATTGCCTTTTTCTTTTTTTTTTTAATTGTGGTTTTCCAATCCCCACGCAGAATGCAATGATCTACAGGCCACTGAAACTGCAGGTGTCAGTGATATCTCATTAGCTCAGGCAGAATCAAAGTTTGAGGCAACAAAAGCAGAGAAGCACCGAGGTACCACGGAGGCAGAATTCGTAAAGCTTTAATGGAGCACAAATCTACTCACTGCCCTCAGTCCTCTTGCTGTTTACTTATAGCTGACCACAGACATATTTTGTGTCCTTAGGTTCAACCTCTGTTTCCTCCGATAGAGTTATGAGGATACACACTACTTTTTTCCCCTCAACTGTGAACACATAATTAATTTCCAAATAAATCCAAGCATCCAGTGCTATATCTGTATTGGTTTGCATTATCTTGAAGTTTGATGAAATAAAAAGTTTTGCTCATTGTTTCTAGTCTGAGCTTATGTTTTATGATCTCTTGGAAAATGACACTTTAAAATAGACCCTTCAACAAAGCTGCCTCAGACAACACTGTACCCATTGTTCTCTCAGATCTGAATGCTCATTTTATAGGAAAATAAATAGCTTTATAAGATTTATTAATCTTAAACTTAAAGAAGGGACAGATGTCAGAAGGGAATAAGATAATGATGCTGAAAAGTAGTAATTTAGGAGAAATGATGAGTATTTAGCAATAAAGAACAGGAGAATGAAAGAAAGCAGGGAAACAAAGGAAAAAACCTGAGTACTAGAGCCTTTCTCTGCCCTTATGGTCTGAAATACCAGACAGATGCAGAGAATGATTCAGGCAACAGGTAAGGAAGTAAGCAGCAAAAAAAAAAAAAAAAAATCAATGTAAAATTAGACAAGAACAGTCACAAATATTTTACGTGGTAAAGCTCTACATGTTAAATCCACAAAAGAGAGACTATGTTACCAAAAAGTGGATACATATTGTGAATTTCAGATATCCAGTTCATATCACTAATATCTTTTTAAATTCAGACTAGCATCTTTTGTTTTTCAGAAGTCCATTTGCCCACCTTTCTTGGTCTGGGATGGGGTTATTACACACAAGATTTGGGGTGCTTCCTGACATAAAGCCTTGATGTCAGTTGGAAATGTAATGCATAAGGAGAAATAACTTCCAACTTCTGTTTTCAGCATGTTACACAGAGGTCACTCTGAGTAAAAATAATAAGAAACATTAGAAAATCTTTCAGTGTCCTAATCTTTCCTATAAGGACAAAAATAAGTCCATAATTATTTGTGTTGTTTCATAGGTTCTTGAGCAAAGAATTTGCAATTGCTTTGTTCAAAGGGTCAGAACCTTAATTTATATTGGAATATTATGATAAATACTATGAATGGCAATAGCTCTGATTTTAGAAAATAGGAAATATTTCCTGAAGCAATTTGTTCTGATTTAGGTTTCTTTCTTGACCTACAAAGGGAGAGAGCTGAGATGATACATTGCCACATTCAGCTGGTTAATTTTTCATGAATCTGAAGCTATTCTGTTAATTTTCCAGGCTCTAAAAAAATACTCTTAAAAGATAATTTAAAAAAAAACTTTTTTCAGTCTTCATAAACATGGATTGGGTCCAACCTACACATTTCAAATAGTTCTTCACTCCTTCAAAATGTCTATGTATATTTTGAGAAATGTACACATGTGACTTTAGTGTTTTTAAAATTTCTAGCCAGTTATATAATATCCTACAGCATTATCAGTAATATGATAATATTTGTATAAATAATATTTAGTGCGAATAATCAACTATTATATTAATATTTTACATAAATATTCATATTAAAAAAATCTACTTTTGTAGAATGAAATGGATAAGATCTAGAGCCCAAGAAATATCCTGGCTTTCTAAATAATTCATAGATCCTTTACAAATGGGTTATTGAAAAAAAACCAAAACAAACCTTCAAAACTCCTAATTATTGAAGAAGCTAACACTCTTGACACTGCAATCATCGTATTTTTTCAGCAGTCTTGCTCTGTGTCTGTAGTAGATGCTCAGTAACCATGCACTCAGAATAACTGTGAGCTAAATACATTATTTCTCTGCCAATACAGAAAACTCAGCCTCTTGATTTCCCATATGGCCATTTCAAACTGTTTTTCAGAGTCTACCTTGATCCTGACCAACTTTCCAGACTTGTACCTTCTCTGAACAGTCTCACAAGCTCTCAACAAGAACACTTTCTTAGGCTTAATAAAGATACAAAGTTCCTCAAGCTCACTTTGAGGGGGAATGAAGTACTTATTTCCAGACAAAAGGAGGATGGCCCACAGTACTTCAACTTTTCTGAATTTTTACATTGATCAATGTATGTCAGAGTCCACAACATTCACAATATATGAGGTAGAAGCAAGAGCTCCTTGCAGCAGTTTTTACCACAAAAGCGATGCATTCCCTTGTGAAATCTTTAAATTTTCTAAAAATGGAGCGGCAGTTCCCCTTTCAGTCTGTGCTATACACTTCTACAGAAGGACAGTTCTCATTCTTATCCGACCTATATTTCCTCCATCGAGTCTAGAACACTGAAGAGGCATTCACGGGTGGTCCTTCCACCTATGTTACGTACAATATGGGAGGGGGTGTTATTCTTCACAGTTTGAAACTCATGTGTGTTTCCACTCTTAAAATAGCACAGTTCACGAAGTAAAATTAAAAAACCAAAACCAAAACAAAAAACAGGGCATTTATAATGAAGGAATTCATTTGAGGAATAAGTAAAACCATGCTTTTGCATTAGGCAAAAACACCATAGAGCAAACTAATTACTATTCTTTATCTGTGTCACTGTGTTCCCCATAATTTGTGTATTCGACCTTGCTACTGGAAATAGACTTATCTTCTGCTTCACTTCTGATTTTGATTTGCCATTAATTTTCCACAGTGTTACTAAAGCTCATTTTGTTGCATTCAGAGCACAGGTATATTTAGATTGCACAGCCAAAGATATGTGAATGATGGCTATTATTATCCTTAATTTTTTTTTAAGGTATAATGTTAACCTTTTTCAGAAAGAGGAATTAAAGTAAATGAAGTAAGAATCCATTCCATCTAGTTGCTCCATATAAATTCACAGAGTTGTTTGTTATGCTGAGATACAGTCAATGCAGAAAATGCCTGAATAGGTAGTCAGTACCAGTGCTCTGATTCACAGATTATACCAACCCACACTCCCCACAGCAGGTAGCCTCGTCAATATTACAGTTTCCATCCATTAACAACACTCATTAAGGACATTTGGAGATTAAAAAGGAAAGCAGAGTTTCAGTCCTCCTCCTTCCTTTTCATTTTTCTTTTTCCTCATCACCTCTGCAATGGGCACAAGGCAAGGAAATTGCTACAGGAAAAGCCAGATTCAACAACTCTCAGCTAGTTTGGAAAAATTTTCCCCTGGCAGAACACAGAACATTATTGCTGCGACATTATAGTGCAAAAGAAACTATATAATAAATATAACTGTCAATAATCCAGAAAGTTAAAGACCTCACAGTTCAGGATTAATGATCAGGCTTCTGGTTATGCTTGGGTTTAGTGTCATTGAGCTTGTATGCACAAAGTGCTGAAGCCATTTGTAATGGTTAATGCTTTCAGCATCAGTATCACTGTTACGGCAGACACATGAAAGGGAAAATGGGTTTGGTCTGAAATACTAGTGCCAATTCAAATGGTAAATTCTGTATTTTACATTCTTGTATACTGTAAATATTAACTAATTTAATACACGTCACAAACTACACATCAGACCGGTACTGCTTTTGATCACTTCAAAGGAACTTTTTCTGTGATTTAAATGTAAGAATTTTCCATTACTACCCAACTCTTTCAAATTACTGAGCTATCTAGAACAACAACTTTTTTGCACTGATTCAGGCACTTTTGTGCACTGATTTGCACTGAGTTTTAAAACTCAATTTATGCTTCTTTATATCACATTCTCCAGAAAGACGAAAATACCTCACTAGGAAATAAATTTTTAAAATCAACCTTCCCAAGAAATTTGGCAATTTGCTTTCCTAATTATCCTTTCTACACCACGTTCTTGTGTTAA
Organism: Xenus cinereus; assembly: GCA_025774025.1. NCBI lineage: Eukaryota > Metazoa > Chordata > Aves > Charadriiformes > Scolopacidae > Xenus > Xenus cinereus. The sequence goes on from JAOXJK010000040.1 coordinate 62,604,170, forward strand.
ATATCATCTCTAACAAGCACTCAGGTATTATGGTTACCAGTTATGAATACAAATATACAACATACTATTTGCTTTTTTTTTTTTAAGCAGGAGGCCCCCCAATCCCAGGGATGGTTGTCCCTAAGTGATACAAGTATCATATGATGTACCCTTCACTGGATTTAAAATAAGTTTGACATTTGTAGAAAGCAATTTTTAGGTTGGATGAGAATATCTTTGAAATACGATATTTACCAGACAAATCATAATTTCTTTCCTGAAGGTGAAACTGCTGCTTATCAGACATGACAAGATGCGTAAGTGCTGCTCATCTGAAGTTCCCATTTTTACATATGAAAACATATTTAAGTAATCACACACATTTATATTCACCTAAAAATACTAACCTGCTACATCAAAATGTTTATGTAAATCAAATTTAAAAAAAAAAAAAGCAACTATACATCTGCAGTTAGAGTTAGTTGGTTTGTAAGAGGAAATAAAAAACAAGGAAAAGATATAAGAATGGATGTCAGAGAAAAAAAAGCCTTCTATAATACAGCTCAAGTGCAGAGGGTATAATTCTGGACTGACTACGATTCTTTGACAACCTATTTCACAGTAGCAGATTTCAGTGGTTTTATAATCACAGATAATGCACAGATTTGTAATAATGAGGTGTCAATGTGTAGAAGAAGAGGATTGCAGGCCATTATTTTCTCAGACATTTTCATGGCATGTGCCAAGTGCAGAGAAATGTGAGCAACGTCTATAAAAGAGGAAATATAACTTATTCAAGCACTTTTGGATGCAGAGGACTAAATGCTGGTTCTCAAAAGGCTGGAGCATCGAAATAGTGATACATTTAACAAACAGGAACATTAAACACTAAATCTATACGACCGTGGAAAGAAGAAGAATATTCTGTGTTTCAGTTAAATATCAAAAATCTAATTCTAATCTCTACACTGCATTCCCATTTCTTTCGTTGCACTACATTGATACCTTTAAAACCAAGGAGACCCAAATTTTTTCAGAGGCTCTGACCCTACATCAATCTTAAACACAGGCAGTGTGGCTTGTTGAGCCTTATCCTTCAGCACACATCTGCTTTCATGGCAGAAGCACAAACGTTTCCAACCTGAAGAGAAGGACAATAAGAACAAAATCGACAATCCTACAGCCACATTAATTAGGAAAAATGTCCTCCTGAGATCCCAGAGTGAAGCTCAGACTGCATGACCTACAAAGAAAGAGTCCACTCTCCTGCAGAACACAGAACCAGTGATCTTAATCTAAATGAACAACAATATCCCCATGTGCTGCTATTAATTGTGTTTTGTTTCCAGAGGTAATAATTTTTGGGATTGAAGGTTTCTTCCTATAAAACAGTTATTAAGGAACCGACAATCATTATTGTAAGAGTAGCAATGTGAGATCCAGTTTTATAATTATATTCTGCTTTCTGAAATTATATTTCAATTTTAATTACATACAAAAAGATTACTAATTTTTGGCTTCAGTCTCCGTACTAATGGTGAATATCAACAGCTGCTGTATAAAAATTAGAAATTGGCTATGAATTAGCTATTGCTATTTATATTTCAGGCAGGAGTTTTGGAATTTGAGAGCATATTAAAGTATCCTTTGGTCATTTTTCTGTAAAACTTTCTCTTTAATTGAAATAACAGATTTCTTCTAGATCTATTGAATCAGTTGAATACATAAGCAAAATGCAACCTTGGAGATGAAAATAATCAGGACGGTTTTTAGTCGCTTTAAATCTTGACTGCATTAAAGTTCTTGAATCTACTGAATCAAAACACTTTTCATCAAATCTTTTTCTCATGCTTTCTCCTAAACTGCATACTCCCTATGGCCTATTATTGATAACATAGATCCTTTTTGGCAAGTTTGATTTGGGTGTCACAGACTATTTTATGTTTTTATATCAGTCTTTTTCACCAAAAATACATAATAAGGAAAAAGTGTCTTACTGTTTAGTGCTACATTACCACAAACTCATTATCAGTGCCTCACAGGTAAATAACCTTACAAATTAGCATCTTCACTCATTTTAGATGCAAATCCATCTTCCTAGTAGATTTGATATGCAGACATGGTCCATTTAGCAAGTGATAGATAGAATTTGTTCCTCAGCAAAAATAGTAGCTGCTTCTCAGCTTTTAAAAAAAAAAAAAAAGTTTATTGACATCAGAAACAGTCTTAGAATTATCCTCAAAATTCATCCTAAACTTTCAATGAATTTCAAATCCTCCTTAGTTCCAGTTTGGTGCTCTTACAGGACAAACTTTCAAAGATGTTTAAAAAAAAAAAAGAGAGAGAGAGAAACCATACCTTGGTGCTTGTCACTTGAAATGCAACTTTTGAGCCCTTTGTAAGCGGGGATGTCAGCTTCTCAGCTGGTTTTGAAGGGATTAGCTTCGTAGTGGGAGGCTGATTGTGCAGAACGGAAGACAGGCAAAGCTGCACCGTCTCCTTCAGAGCTTTCAGCTGTGACTCCTGGGGAAAATAAGAAATCATCACTTCTCTAAGGTGCGTTATTATAAACAGAATTGCTTGCTTTCTCTCTCTGCATTAAAGCAAACATATATGAGCAGCTTCTGCTTTGTCTTACTAACAGAAGAAATTAAAACTGCCTAGAAAGTCATTTCACTCTTCACTTTCCTCCATGCAGTTTTATCCACATTGATTATTGCAAATAATTATTAAATATTATTTTATCTGAAAAGAAACAAAAATACAATCTACCAAACATCATACAGTGTCCAGACTTTTACATATAATAGTTAAAGAGAAGTAAATGTTCGCTAGTATTGCAAAGATGCAGACTTTGCATGGAATTTTGTTTACAATGTTCAGAATAATTGGTATTTATCCACAGGTTATAAGGATTGATTTTAATTCAACAAAGGCTACTTTCCCTCACGTGCATATTATGCTGCTGCAGTGTATAGTAAATAAAACATAGGTCTTTTCATCTGTTAAGAATATCGTTGTCCAGATCCATTACTACTCTCCATCGAGCAGCCAAACTAAAACCTTTAAGTGATGAAGTGCTCGCAAGTCACGTTAGATAGAATGCTGCTATTTTACTCACAGCAATACAGATAGATGTATTAATGAAGATAGCAGTCTGTCACTGCTGTATGACAGTAAGAACAGTGAAATAACTACGACACTGAGGAAATCTCTTTTTAAATCCTTGCTCCATCACAGCAAGTCTCTTGGAGTAAAATGTTAGATATTGAGGTAACATCCATATGTTCATGTCAGGTCAAGTTTGGCAGCATTTGGCCTTAAAATAAATATCTTGCTCTTAATTCTTTACATTAAGAATATGCCTGTAACTCCAGGGTACATCAGCACATTTTGACCTTCAAAGATTTTTTTTTTTTTGAACATACATAAATCAAGGATTGTGACGTATACTGTGGCAAAAGTTGATGGAGAATACATGTATATTCAACATACTACAAACTACATACTATGTATGTGAAATATTACATACAAAATATAAAAATATTTCACAGTTATATGAATTGCAAGCAATGGCATTCAGCATACACCACCTTATTTTAGTTTATTTGCTGAACAAGTGTTTCTTAGAACCTAGCAAATATTCCATATTTAACATCAGATACATTCCCTTGTTCCATTTCAGGGAAAGTTTTTCTTATAACTAGGAAAATCTGAGTGTTTCTTGAAAAATAAACAAAAACAGTTAGTAGGGTACATTTCAATGGTAGGATCAAAGACAATCATAAAAATACCATTAATGCGCAGCACAATAAGGAAAATCAAAGAAATAGGAGGTAGAATGGAGTTTAGTTTGTTTGCAAAGAGACAAAATTGAATGTCTTTCCCTGAAGATGTGTGCAGTGAGGAGGAATGGTAGATTATCATCAAAGAGGACAGCGCTTTGTATCAATAACTACTTATTAAAATGTATGAACCCTGAGTCAGACCAATATGTCTGTGACCTAATGGCAATGTAAAAGGGGGAAAGGATTACTTTATCCATCTGACTCCGAGACCTTTTAATTTCTAATTGACAACAGAAGATCTTAGCATACTTCTTCTCATGTAGTATGTCTTTTCCCCTACCTTTTCAAGCAGCGGCTGCACACAGAGCATAAATCACCATTTGACATAGTCAAAATAAGCTCAGACACCAAACTGGCAGAGGTAGCAGACTGTCTAATTTTGCTTGAAGATATGGACTCAACCATTATAGCGCTGTATGACCCAAGCACTCCCTGCAAATCACACTGATTGATACCACACACCTCCTGTACAGAAATCCTTCTGGATAATTTACTCTCATCTCCTGCCCCTGCCATCCAGTGCTTGTTCTACCTTGCCTATGGCCAGCCATTGTGCCATTCCAAAAGTAAAAGCAGAATATTTCGATTTCATCCTATGGGTAGCAAAATTCAATTTTGACTTTGCTGACAGGAGATCTATAAATGGGCGGCACAAGAGTATGACATAAGGAAACACTATTGGAACCAAGGATGTTGTTTGACAAAGTTCTGAATAACCTTGCATAGATGTGATTGTGGTCCAAACAGGCTGCTTAGTAGTTAAAATACTGCCAATGTGAGATGCGTTTCTTCAGATTTCCCACATCTGTTTATACTCTTGTCATGTGTTCGAATTCAATATAGAATAATCTGGGCTGTGGTAATGCAAAAATTTGTCAGTCATCCAAGGATCCATCACGGAAACTAGAAAAGTGCTGTAGTGTAAATAGACTTATGAGAGACACCAAGTCCACTGTCAGCACAAACTAATATTTAATAGATAAGCCTGACAGCCTCCCAAAAGAAAAATACAATTTAATGCCTATTTATAGGCACAGTCTGAAATTTGATCACTCAATTATTCATTTCAAATACAGCTCATGTTGCAAAAATGTGCATTGGTTTACATATTGCTTCCATTCCTTTAGCTGAAACTATGTGTGCTAACATTGTCAAAACAGCTAAGGCCAAGATTTCATATGGATGAGCCATCAGCTGTCTGTAACTCTTTTAAGTTCATAGTTCGTACAGAAAAGCTCTTAACCAGGGGAAAAAGGTACATGCAACTTAAATGGTCTTACTTCTCTGCAGTTAGAACTAGTCAAACGCAGACATTTCTAGTCTCATATAACTGTCTCACAATTCTCACTGTCATGAACTGTGCCTTTTTCCTTCCTCTGTGCTGCCTTTTTAACTCCTGCTTGCCATTTCCACTGGACTTTTGCAGCATGTAAGCGATAACGCTATCCAAAGACTCTTTCAATGACAATTTGCAAGAAGAGGACACCGGGCTTCTGGTAAGCCTACAAAATCATAACTGAGCCCTAAATCAAAATTCTATAATATTTAATAGAAAAGAAACAGAAGGTCAGAGAAGTCAGTTGGGTGTGCTGCAAATCCCCTTTTAATTTGCAGACAGAATCCCTCAATAGTATTCTCATTAAAAGTTCCTGATGTCAAATGTTCTTTGCTGTCTCCTTCACAACTCTCTGCATTATAATGAATAACTGCATTTAGAAGGTATTTACGGCAAACATTGCTCTCTTGGCATTGCCACAGACAGTGAATTGGCACTAGGGAGAGACCATGCCTGTGAATGTTATACAAGCAAACAAACAACATGCTTAATTTTTAAATTAATACGTGGCATAGTTCAGTTCAGTGTACTGACAAGAAACATGATATATCACCAGATGCGACACAGGTTTGGATAATGTTATTGTGAGCATTGCTTATATTTTGCAATGCTGGGTGCAAATCCTCACTCAAGAGGATGATTTCAGTGATTGCAATATTGAAGATTAAAGAAAAATGCTTTTAGCTCGAGGGGTATACTTTTTTTAAAACCTCTAATGGAACCTGAAAATACTAGAAAGCAAACAAAAAGGTTGTCTTTAATAACGTATTGAAGTTTTTTCCTTTCTGATAAACTGCTTTCTTATTGCATGATATTTCCTTCCCAGCTACCCTAAATTTAGAATAAAGTTCCCCTGTTGCACAGCTGTCAGGAGTGAACGTGTCCTGCTTTGTCCCCTTCCTGAGATTCCCCACTGCCTCCCTGTCCTGGACGGCCACCTCTGACCACAGCGGAGTCACATCAGTCCCAGCCTAACAGGAGACTGACCCGTATCTCTACGGCATCCTACCTGGAACTATGACTAAACCTCAGATAAAAATCCTATCAGTAACAGGCAAGTTCACGCTAATGTACTTTTGCACATAAAGAATTGTAGCACTTGGCTTTCTGTGGGTTTTTGAGATGTTTCTTTCTAATTTGATTGCCCTTCTCTTAAATAACTTTGCAGCTGTACTCTGCTTCATGCATCATAATTAGTTCCACTGACTTCAGTAGCATTGTACCCAGGTACATGCAATTAAGTAAACATCTACATCTTTGTAAGACTTTCATTTGTTTTTGTCAAATTACACTGAAACATTCACAGGTGATAGAGATAAACATGCTTACATTACATTACACCTCTTACTTTGTCAAGGGCTGCCTTTTCCAATTCATCTTTTGCAACCGCTAGTTTTTGCTCCAGATCTGTTAGCTGTTGTGCCTGTGGGAATAAAGAAGAAAAAGCTGATGCAATCCACAAGGCATTTTTTCCCCATAATTTTTCATGCAGTGTCTGTGAGTGAGGAAAGGATATAAATTTTACATGTAATACACATGAATTGGGTCAGAATCGCTTGCAAAAAAGACCAGGCCTCAAGGGATTTAATTTTTTTCTGAGAAAAAGTGTATCTTTATGTGGGAATTGGACTCAAATTGGCTCCACTTATGTGAATCCAAGTTTACTCTTTCATTTCAATGTCAGTAGCAAAAGTAACTCATAGAATCATAGAATGGTTTGAGTTGGAAGGGGCCTTAAAGATCATATTCCATACTGTAAAGTATTTAGAATCATGCCATAGTATCCTTTTGGAAATTTCAAAGTATTCAGACAGTTTTTATTACCTCGTTCATTTATCTGACTTCTGTTTGTAATATGAAGCACCGTGTTGTAAAGACTGAGATGCTAACATTAACATAACTTGGCATAAACAGAGAAATTAGAAAACACCCAAACGTTCATGCCTATAGACACCATAAATGCTACTCTCTGCGGGTATAACAAGGGGTTAAGTCCGGATTTGGTTCTCCATCTCCTTTCCCTGGAGATATGAAAGGAAAATTCACAAGAATAGCTAGTTATGAAACTACATAGCGAGAAGGCATTTGGGGAGATTTGTGTTTGAAGTCAGGGTCAGGCAGCAGCCAGCCCCCTGTGCGGAAAGACTGTTGGCTTTTTATATGATGTAACATTATTTTCCTGCATAGTCCTTCAGGAGGAGATCCGGCTTTTTCCAACATATATTCAATGTATTGAGTGCAGGGGTTCAGGAGATGCTTTTAAAACCTTAGTAAACAAAGACAATGAATTTCTCTCCTCTTTCCTAGGAGCTAGATACACTCAGACAGACTGCTTGCTTTAGAGAAATACAACCTCTGCAAAACCTTTCCATTTTGGGGAAGTAAGAGCTCCCAGATTCCTGCAGTTCTCTGCCCTGTCATTAATAATGCATTACTATGCAACCAAAAGGAAGAAGACACAGTTTTCTTTTGCTGTTGTATTTGCAAAAACTGCTCACAGTTGTCTCCCGTTTATGATGGGAACCACAGAGGAAGACACTGGACTAATCAGTTATCCTTTCTCTCTGAAATTCTGTTTAGGTAACGCACATTTTGTGTGTACAGAATAATTGGCTCAAGTTCTCATTTCTCATCTAAAGAGCAACACACTTTAATTTTGACCAAACATTTGCAAGCACCCTTTCCCTCAGCACTACCCCACGCTCACCAGGTTTCTGAAGTTCATCCCCAGCCAGATGCTATTTTCTTCCCAGACTTTTCAAGATCACATCCACTCTGCTGACTGTAGCGTAGCTTAATGTATAGCCACACAACAGAAATGCTCCCTAGTGTAAACCCCATAAAACATGGTTAACTTGGTCTCCGCATTGGGGCGATGGGAGCACTTGCAGCACATATCATGGCTGATGTGTATTAGCTTAAACAAGCCTGTAGTCCTCAGCAGATACCTCAGGTGGTGTTTATTAGCATTAGGCATCAAACAACTATTAGCATTAGGCATGGGTTGATAAAAGACAAAAGCCTGGCATTTTCAGTTCCCTGCTCATGTAAAGAGCTACTTAGTCACATTTTAAAACAGGATTAGCTATTTATCTGCAGATTTATCACAGCAGCCCCAGTTTCATTAGTCAAAACCACGTATGGTTAGATAATCTTGCTTCAAAGCAGAAGCCAACTGCTTGCTCGGATGACGGGAAATCTCTTGTGATTGCAGATCCTAATTTCCATGGCATCACATTTCTTACACCTGATTCCAGTCACCATCACACACACAAGACACAGATCAGATCACTGGTTTGGTTCCTCAGTCTGGCAACAAAGCATCCAATATGGAAAGAATCCTTCAATTTCATCGAATTTGCAAAATTTAACTCCAGCTATCACTGGCTTTTTAGAGAAAAAAAACTTACTAACATACCAGAATTTTTCTAAAGTTCATTAACTTTTGCATCTGTTACTAAATATAGTACATAATATCACTCACAATAAGCATAGTCCCAGTCAATGTTTGAAAGACACTAAGCTTGGCTTTATCTGACACAGTGACAGTTTTCATTCAATACTAGAACTAGACCAAGTATTTTCTCTCATCGTTGACATTTTAATTATTGCTACTTATTAAACTATTTTTACAGTACAGTTATACAAAGATATTCATTTTCAATTAATGAGAGCCAAGATTTGAAAAAAACAGTATGTATAATTAAATAATTTGAATTGCCATTAAAAAGGAAATTATGCAAAATAACATTTACACGATAAATGAGAGGCCAGGATAGCATCTCTGATGATATGCATTGCTAAAGGATTAGAATCACATGGAAGATGATGGATTGCTGCATGGTGTGGGCCAGACAACTAGGCAACTTCTCCGTTCTGTGAACCATCTGTGTTACAGCTTAAATCCGTGAAATACCAGAGCTAAAACTGTGAATTTTAGGATGTTTGGTTTTCTTCCACACGCATATTATGTAGGCATCTGAAAATCCAGGTAGTTGATAAGCAGCAGGTAACGGTGGTTACAGGTGACTGCTACTTCTTTCCTTGCAGGGGAATGTCTGGTGCTGTATAATACATTGTACTCGATGAAACTGCGGCCACCTCAAAAATCAAGTTGGAGGAAAAGTGTTCAATTTCTTTAACTGCTGTCTTCCATTAGAAAGAATTCATTAATTTAACATATTGTCATAGCATTGCTCATACCAAGTAAAACGTTTTCAGTTTATGGTGAAAAGGTATTCTTCTGAAGGACAGGCTCACATGTATTCATAAAGTCTTTTGGAATCCAGCATTTGCCAAGCTTTACTCTTATTGTTGGCAATATTGTAAGATTTTGATGGACTAATTTTTTCTGTAACTTTCATGTAGATTCACTTTATTTCACAGATTACTAAACCAATAGGCCAATGATATAGATTCAATTGACGTCAAGTGAGAATAAAATCCTGGCAGTAACAATGCATTTTTGATGAACCACTCAATAGAAAGTAGTGACATTTATCCCAAAACTGCAGCATAATCGTATTTTTCTGAAAATTTTTTTCTAACAAGGCTAATTCATATTGCAATAGATTCACTACTGTTTTAATTTACAAGTTTTTTAGGGATCTCAGTTCAATTAGCGTGGACAAAGAAAAAGGACAAAATACCAGTATGACTACACAAGCCCAATTCTCATAAGGAGTATAGTATCTTTAAAAAGCATAGCCTGGAAAAACTTAAAAATATTAAGTTTCTCTTAGGCATTTTTGTGGAATCAGGTCTTACAGAAGAAACAGTGAGATAAATAATTTTTTCATTCTCTGAAAGGCTGCACTGAGCAATTACTGTCAGCGAAGTACACTTTTCTAACTCACTTAAATGAATGTACTTACCTTTACTGTGAATTACATTATACAAAACACCCATATTTAAATTTTTCCAGGCATAAATACAAAAAGCAAAAAGAAAAGACTAATCTGATTTCAAGTCAAGAGACATCCAGAGAGAAATCCATACTGACGTAGATTTCTTTCATAATGAGTAATTCAGACCAGAGAGAATTTCTGCATATAACAAAAAAAAAAA
>JAOXJK010000040.1:62617070-62632874 GCA_025774025.1 Xenus cinereus
TTTTGTTTAATTGGTTGGACTAGATGATCTTAAAAGGTCCCTTCCAACCTAGGTGATTCTGTGAAATTCTGTGAAAATAGCAGTTCGCTAGGGTTTTAGTAAAGTACTCAACCTCTAAACTAAAGGAAAATAACTGTTTCTCTGCAGAAACAGGCTCAGAGGATGATCATGAAGAGAAGAGCCACATCACCCACCTTCATGCCTGGTCTGCCTTTTTATCTCCTGGAGGGGATCTTCCCCCCCTCAGTTCAGGCCAGAGCACCTTTGGTTTTAGCACCAGTTGTTACGACCCATGGATAACTGATCCCCACGATTACAACAACCTGCTGCTCTTTCTTTTCTGAGTCAGTCTTCTTTAATCAGTTGTATTGCTTATTTTAGCAGTAAGAGAACAAACACGGGGGGAGGTAAGCCTTTTAAAATACATTTGGGGCATACCAGCGTGCTCTACACCTCTGTCAGTAGTGCACTGGAAACTTAACTACTTCTTTTCTTGAGAGAGGATAAGTTCACATCTTGCCCAAAGCTTCAGGGTTTGTTTTGTTTGGGGCTTCTTTCTAAGATTTGCCCATTCCAGTCAAGAGTATAATTCAGACAGGAAAATACAAAACAGAGAAAACTGAACTTGTATTTTTGGGAATGTCACTTAACTTAAAAGTGTTTGTCAAGAAATAACTCTCTCAAAACTTTCAGTTTCAAAAACATTACCTCATATTCAGCTAATGAATAAAGTCTAAAATATCCAACACATACAGTATTCATTAATTATTGCAAAGTGCCTCCAAATCAGCCAACAATGAGTCATATGGAAATTTAAAAAACCCTCCCAAAATACAGACTAGATTTAGATTTATTGTATTTATTTTGAGAACTTCATGCTGCTGATCATTACATAGATGGCTCTGAATAAGCTGCCAGCTATTCCCAGAAAACAGAATCAAGCAAGGGGGAGACTAAATACTGCAGAATGATCCTCTCAAGTAATTTTAATTTCTGTCTGATTTGGAGCAAATGCTGAGGTATTCAAAATTCCCTCTGCTAGGAAGCACACCCAATTTAGGACATACACATCAATGTGCTACAGATGCTGACTGCCTGGAGCCGGGTGATGTCCCAGGCAGTCACCCCACAGCATGGTTTGTAGAGGAGCCCCAGGGTCAGGAGAGCAGCTGGTTCTGGATTTCAACCTGTGCCAGGTGCCACCAAGGACCTGGTGCCCAAGGCACCACCTCGGCTGCTCCTCCAGCCTCTCCAGTTCCAGGGACAGCCAACACATATGGACATCATGGCAGGTGGCTGCGCCTCAGTTTCACAATTTGTCATGTTTGTGTCTGACCATTCCCTCCCTTACTGCACAGAGGCTGGCAGCACATCACGTCCTGATATCCTCAGCATGAAATGTCTTCGGTTCTAATATTTCAGAAAAAGACATTTTTCACGGTGATTTCTACAGCACCTAACACTGCAGAAGATAAACTTTGAAGAAAAATGGTTGTGCCAAAACAGCTGCTCTCAAAGCGTACTTCTGGCTTCAGCATTACTCATACAACATCTTCCCCCCTTTTGACATATAGCACACATGATTCAGGTGCATTGTTTTCATAGAAAACATTCCCTTTTTTTCCTGCTATATGCTTACACAAGATGAGTTGTGACTCATCTTTTAGCATCCTATATGTCTTTCCCTGTCCTATTTTTTTTCTCTGATCTTTGGGCAGTTTAGAATTTTTCAATACTTTACGTGACAATGTTTTTAAATTTTTCAACCCTGCTGGGCACACTCTAAATCATTATTATAATTAAACCATTTGGAAAATGTCAGTCAAAGTCCCAATCAATTTCAATTTGATATCAATAGCAAACCTCTTCTCATTTTAGCGGGAGCTGGACCAGGTCTGTAAGTTGATTGAATAGCTGTACGCTGCCAGTTAAACGTGGAGCTGCTGCTGCTAGATTTAAGTAACCTTGTCTCACGCTGGCTATCAACTAGCCTTGTCCCACACAGTAACTCAGACTAGCTATTTAAGACTGCGCTACCTCCTAATGCAAGTTCGCATCCTTAAGACCACATCCTCAGGGCCATATAGCATCTTCTAAAATTGGATTTTTCAGTTCATTAAAAGAGTTACAAGAATTTCCCTGATCATAACTGTGTTGTAAAAAAAATGTACTGACAATAAACCAATATGCCTTGAATTATTAAGTACTGACATGATATCCACATTTTGCAAATCTGTGATTTCCAAAACCGCATGAAACCATTAAAAAAACAGAATAGTTGAAGGAGATTTGTTTCAATAAGGATATCAGTGAATTATGTTAATACATAATTCAATGTCCTTTCTGGGAAATACATATATGATGACATCCCTCCACCTTCTTGTACGTCACTTATCTCTTTATATTAAAAAAATCCCATATCTGCAAATAGCTCGTAAGTATTTTTAAGCAGCCAATTCTGTCTAAATCTGTGGGCACCTCCTGAGTTGCTAACATAATGTGCTAACATTAACACATTAGTAATGATTGTAACATCATAGAAACAATATATAAAATGCTAAAATATGGTGTTTGAAATGGAAAATATGCACCAGCAAAAAGATGCCAAGGTAAACACTGACACCTACTTCCTAAGCAACACGCACATAATCTAGATAAGACTTTCTGCATACACTTTTGTCAATGTTGTGAAAATACACTGTACCATTATTCAGAAAAAAAAAAGAGAAAAACTACTACAAAAGAAATAAAATTGAAAAAAAAATCTTATGTTTCTTGAAAACAAGAGCTACTCACTCACCATACAGTGATAAAAGAAGATGTAATAGAAAATGAGGAAATGATCCCTAAGCTTTGTTATCTCAACAAAACAGCTGTTTGAAAAGTGGTATCTTTTACCACCCAAACATCAATGACAGATATTTATTTATGCAACAGCCCTAATAAATTTCACAAAAATCAACTAAGTAAATTTCAATTTCTTGTCTCTACCATAGGCCTCAGCTTCTACTGAGAAAAACAACTCAATATTATCCTGTCTTAAAGCATTTTTCTACATCCAATAAGGAGCCAGATCTGATCCCAAATAACTGATAACCCAAAATTATACAGCCAACAGTGGGCAACATCCAACTACATATCTAAAAGTGTACAAACATGCTCACTTGATCAAGAAAAAAAACCACAAACCAAAGTGAATAATACATAAAAGCATTATAAAAACAAACAAACAAAAAAGCACCATAAGCCTTCTCACTTGCAAAGAAAAATCCAGCAGTTTCTAAGACTGAACTACCATATGCAGGAAGAGCTATAGGAATCCTAAACCATGAAGACTAAATACAACATTCATTGTACTACAGAGTAGAAATACCTCAAGGAAGACCCCACCATCTCTTATCTAAGAACTCAAAGAAAACATTAATTCCCATTCGCGACATTAACCCATAAAACCCTGCACAGCCCAGCCCATCAGGCATCCACCTCAGGATGCGACTTGTCAGATTCATTCGTGAAAAAACACCTGGCACAAGATTTATATTCCATCCTATTATTCTCAAAATAGCAAAAATTGAATTCTGTAAAATTACTGTATTCTAGAAATCCACAGCTAAATAAAATAACCTTCATATAACAACAACTTCAAACATGAATAAAATCTACACCATACTTCCCTTCCCTCAGCCATTAATGCAATTGCTTTGAGCACTTAAAATTTTCTTTCTGCCATCCTGATGACTTTTGACAAACACGGATACTCCTTGAAGAAAACACACCTATTTTCAAGCAAGTAATCAAAGTAATAGCTGTACATTATCACATTGCAACATGAAATTTCAGCTCTCCCTAGCAACGTGCTCTTGGTTGTCATACATCACTGGATACTGCAAGTTCTCTGAAAGAGCATTAAGCTATTAAATATATAACTTCACTGATTTTGTAATTACCTCATATTGAAAATGCTTTGAACGAAAAGTATCATCAATCTTTCTATCTGGCTTTGCACAAACTAATGTATACAAATGGAACCAGAGCGTGAAATGCAAACCTCTCCATAAGCTCTGGGCTTGTAGACAGCCTGATCTGAACGTATAACCACCAAATCATGGCATCTCTCACTCACAAATATTTAGTAATATTAGCATAAAGATTATAATTCTTGACCTAAAGATGAAAAAAACCGTTTTGCAATACTTGCAGCCATGATGCTGTCTCTTACACTCAAAGGACCTTTTCTACAAAAGAACAAATCATACTTTGAAATAATTAGTCAAAATAATACTACTGAGCTCATCTCTCCAGATCAGGGCAAATTCCACATGATATCTTTGATGCAAAGTATTATTTAAGCCTGCCTTCCCCAAACTATTTTTTTTTTTGGGGGGNNNGGGGGAGGTGTTATGAATGATTTATTTCCACTACCACCTCCACCCCTTTTTTCAGCCAAATTTAAATGCTATGGTACACCAACCTCTTATTTTAGATGTAGTTCTAAATTTTTAGACAAATTGTTTGAGACAAAAGATCAGTTTTGTCTCTAATACCACTCTGTCCAATCACAGATTGATAAGAGTTTTCACCTGATTTTTTTCTATTACTTATGTTTATGCATCATCACTTTTATTACTTTCGGAAGTGGTTTAGGTTCTACAATCTCAGTTCCTTAGAGATGCAGCAGAGTGGATCAAAAACCTGAAGACTGGAAAAGAATATGTGTGATACCCATCTTCGGAAAGAGAGAAGTTGAAGAGGTCATGACTTTTAGACCCATTAGTACAATATCCACCTTTTGGAAAAGTACTGAAAAGAATAATCAGTCTACCTTCTTAGGGGACAGAGTTTTATTAGGTATATGTATCATTCATGAACTAAACAGTGAACCAGACATATACTCATTAAACATTCTGGTGACATCAAACCAGAACTCTGTGTGTCATAGAAGAAGGGATATATCTAAATTTGTCCTGACAAACTGCAAAAAATAGGATGACATTCACCAAAGACAAATATAAGATGCTAAATACAGACGAGAATAATCAATAAAACAAATCTACAATAGAGAACAGTAGGGATGAATGACTCAAGATGATATCACCACTGAATATGTCATGTTTTTTGTAGAAAAGGCAAAGAACGCTTGGGTACAGGCTACAAAACTCCTTTTGCTCTGCTCAGCATGAATGAAATGCCCTGATGGACTTGGTGTCCATTTGAGGGACAGTGTCAAATGCTTTGCACAAGTCCAGGTAGATGATGTCTGTTGCTCTTCCCTTATCCAACAACGCCATAACACTGTTGTAGAAGGCCACCAAATTTATCAGGCACGATTTTCCTTCAGTGAAGCCATGTTGGCTGTCACCGATCACTTCTTTATTTTCCATGTGCCTTGGTATTGTTTCCAGGAGGATTTGATCCATGATCTTGCCACATACAGAGGTGAGACTGACCAGCCTGTAGTCCTCGGGTCTTTTTCCCCTTCTTAAAAATGAGTATTATATTTCCCCTTTTCCAGTCAACGGGAACTTTGCCAGACTTCCATGACTTCTCAAATATGATGGATAGTGGCTTGGCAACTTCATCTGCCAATTCTCTCAGGACTCACGGATAAATCTCATCAGGTCCCATGGATTTGTGCACCGTCAGGTTCCTCAGATGGTCTCAAACCCAGTCACTGGGCAGTACCACATTCTACCAGTTCCTGTCTTTGTCTTCTGCGACTTGGGTGGTTCCCGGTGAAGACTGAGGCAAAAAAGTCATTAAGTACCTCAGCCCTGTCCACGTCCCAGGTGACCAGGTTTCCTGTTTCCTTCCAAAGAGGACCTCCATTTTCCCTAGTCTTCCTTTTGTCACTGACACACCTATAGAAGTTTTTCTTGTTGCCCCTTGATGTCCCTGGCCAGATTTAACTCTACCTGGACTTTAGCTTTCCTAACCTGATGCTTGGCTACTTGCACATTTTCTCTATGTTCCTCCCAGGCTACCCCTCCCTGCTTCTACCCTCTGTAGGCTTCCTTCTGTTTGAGTTTGTCCAGGAACCCCTTGTTGATCCACGCAGGCCTCATTTCTATTTTCCTTAGAAAACAGCTCTTGCCAAAACTGAACCAGTGCTGATGGGATTGCCACATATGTATAAGAATTTTTTATCTCAGTAAACAGGAAGTAACCCTTCTTATTTATGTATTTAAAAGGAGAAGTCCATAAGAATATTTTCAGACTTTTCATCATCTATCAGACTCTGCTTGTATTGTGGGCACTTTTCATCTACATTCTTTGTAAGAAAAGCAAAGGCTTGTAGAAAACAAACTGAATCCAAAGAAAAAGTACATCTTTTTTTCTAATAAAATCGTCAAAGAATAATATAGAAGCCACAGTAGACAAATGAGATTAAGTTTATAAAATAGAAAAAATCATAATATAAATAAAAATATAGCTAAAAGGAGGTTCATTTTGCTACTTTCATTCATTGTGCCATGTCTGGCAAAGTCCAGGGAAACTTTTTAGAGAAATTTTCCTATCTGGAGTCTTTGATAGTATCCTTAAAAATGCTTTACATTAAATGTATAATAACCAGCAAGTCCCCTCTTCCAGACTCTGTTCAGTTGTTATGCAACATGAAGTCAGCCTGTAGCTTATAGAACTTCTTATCCCTAATAAAGTCACTGGTTAAAGATCTCTGCAAAAAAAAAAAAAAAAAACCCGGTAATATTCTGCATTATATTTATGTTAATAACTGATACTTTATAACAGCTTTTTGTTGTTGTCTTGTTTTTCCTAAGGAGCATTGCTAAATTTCCCATGGGAGGCCGCAGAAGATCCAGATGCTGAGGAAACACATTGGATGAATAAACACACTACAGGCTAGAGATCCTGTCGGAAAGAGAGATGAGTTGCAGTATTCTCTCAGGGAAGTTGATATGACAGGCCCATAGGCCTCAGTTTTCTCTTATCATCTTCTTTTAACACTGAGCAACAGAAGTTACATTTAGCATTACAGGGCAATGTAAAAACAACAACAAAGATAAGAGCATTCTTTTTGTGCTAAAAAAACCCCCCATGTATAAATACGGTTTAAGGAAAACAATGCTGCTTTTTAGGAGAGCTTTCTGCAGGTTTTTTATGGGACTTTGAACAAAATGAAGAACCCTTTAAAATGTGTCAAATGGACTCATTTTTCAAACATGCAAGGGTCAGCTGATTTTTGCAGTTGATAAAGATTTTGATACAAGCAGGGGCACATCATGGGTGAAGTGATTGTACACTTATGAAACGGCTGGATTTGGGTCAAGCCAGAGCACCAACTGCATACAAACAGAAGAATTGTATTGGAAACCCCAAAACATTTGCATCTTCACACATGTACAAGCACACTTTTGTAAAATGTTATCAGAGATTTAAAATTATGTAATCAATTATTTCAAGCCCAGGCAGCAGGGTAATTGATATTTTAATGTTTAGCAAAAGTTCTCTGCTAAATTGGGTCTTTGGTGGTTTTGTGGGGGTTTTTTGTTAGTTTGTTTTTCTTTAATCATTTCACCTCTTTCTCTGTAGGGAATGCAGAATCTCATATTCTGCATTACAGAAATAAATACTTTGCAACTCTGAAAAATAGGTTTACCGTGGCATGTAATTAACTAGTTCTAATAAGGAGCAAAACACATATGGTTGCATCAATTTTACTTCAGAGGGAGGAATGGTATAAATATTTACCATACCCAGTCAGTATGATATGAAAACAATTTCACATCATTTTGCTTTTCTTTGACTCTGTTTACCGTATCAAGTGCATGGTATAAAATTACTTTCACACATCCTAATAATTAGGATTAGGATGTAGTACTCTGTTTCAAGGAATTTGGAAAATGGTTTTGACTATAAAAGTCAGACCTTTATAGGTCTAGTTAGGTGAGTCTTTAAAACACATCCTTTGCCCCTTATAAGTAGGTCAATTCAGGTGTTTTCCAGACAAAAGTACTTTCTTGAAACAAGGCTTTGGAAGAAAAAAAATCCCATTATTTGTAACCTTTCTCATATAAGCCTGTGTAAGTGGTTATAAGACAAGCCAAAATTGGAGATATTGGTGTGGTATGGAATAGTCTTTTCGAGGTACTGAGCGCTCACTGAAACACTATTTAGGGCCATAAAAGAGAACTGAAGGCAAGCGACAATCCTGGTCTTAATTTGTGATACTGCAGTTCATAGAAACATATGGGTTCAAGAATACCACCACAGAAACAAGCTGGACTGCTGTGAGGAGCAGCGGAGGTTGTCAGGCTTTGGGAGTAAGATTCCTATAAGCAAGCACCTGGTAGCTCTAAACATGTGAAGAAATCTCCCAGGGCCACAGGCAAGCACTTCACCAGTGTAAATAGCCACCTTGACAGCTGTGCTTCAGGAACTGGCCCCAACTGTGTACCCAACTGGAGCAAACGTGGTTTGCTCTTCAGAGGAAGGTGCGTAATTATAAACCATCCTGCTCATGATAAGACCACAAGCAGAATACTTATTAGCAATTACCGAGTTTGTTGCAAGGCAGATGCTATTTATTTGCTTATTTAAATTTAAATTCTACTATGGAACAAAAATTAAGTATATTAGTAGGCTGAGGTTAGTTAGCTGTTGCTCACATTCGAGTTTTTTAGGGCTGTCTATCAAAATGTTTTGCCTCAGAATTTCAATGACAAAAGGGAAATAGATAAAGCAATAGATTAAATTCAGAATTCTGCAACTCTGAAGCAGAATCCTTAGAAATTAATCATAAAAATGCTAAACAAAGATATACTCAAGCCGTTAGAGTGAACCGTTCTCAACTTTTACATTTAAAAGAACAATAATTTCAAAAATACAAGATACTTGTAAAAAGTGATAGTGAAAGTTCTTGCTGGGTTTATTTTTCTTCATCTTATATTTCTTCAGACTCAAACATATGTCTGCATTTCATGAATAAAAAACCAAATTATTTTCAATTGTTTTTTAATTTACTAAAACATGTGCCTTCTTCTAGGACAGTATAGCCAAATGATGGGATCTTAGTTAATGAAGAAGGAGTAATTTGAAAACAAGTGGGTATGAATGCCTTAAATAAACATAGCATTTAATTTAGCAAACCGTTTAAACTTAAGAGTACTTCACTGAATAAGAGTTTTAGGACCATAATTAAATTATTGTAATTAAAAGCAGACTCATTCAGAACTATTAAGTACCTTCTTACAAAGGCAGCTATAAAATTAAGAAGCTTAGGCAAAAAATTTTATTAATGATTCCTTATTTTTCTCATTTTAATACAAAGCAAATGTCAACTTTTGCCAGGTCTTTAAGGATACTACACTGCACAATGTAAGGGACTGAACTCTGACAAAGACACAGGAGCTCAAATTCTAATCTCAGTAGTGGCACTGACAACGTCTACAGCCTTGAGCGCATCACTTAACTTCTGGGACTCTCACTGCTTAACAGTCATATGGCATCATATCACACATAGAGAGAGAAAAATATAGAGAGAGAGAGATATATACATATGCCACATAATTAACCAGCTAGACTACCAAACACTTTGAAAACATAAAAAGAGTAAACACATGCCAAATAAGATGAACTTATGTTTTATTTATGACCACTTATTAAGTTACTGTCACATATTGCGAAAAGTAGAAACAATTTAGCAATTCACTGGACTATAAAGGAGAAAACTCTCTTTTCTCCCCCTTCATCTTCCTCTCCCACTTAATCCCCCCATCTCTAGTCAGTATGGAATCATTGACATCAATAGTTACCACAATTTAAGAACTAGTTTCTCGATGATGATTACACAGAACAGAAAGCAAACAAAAAACCACACTACTTACTTCACATAGATCTTCACAATTAATTCTATCACAGAAAGCAAGAGATTAATGGGTGCAGACAGAAGCATTCCCTCATGCCCTTTAGGAATCTAATATGAAGTTTACATCCTTCTGGTAAACTGCTGGGAGAAGCTTGCAACGTTCAGAGCTATACAGAGAACAGAATTCCCTAAAGTCCTCAGTAAGGCATACAGAAAATTTAAGGTTTTATGAGGTGGTAATGTGGTGGAAGGGTAGAATCCTGTAATGTGACAGTAACTAGGAGCCCAGAGATTATCACGCACACCATTCATGCTCTGTGCTGGCAGAAGACTATCCATCCACTGTTTTGATCTTTTATCAGAAAGAGTCAGAGCCTCACAAAACAGCCTCAACAGCAACGATCACATGAAATCTGTTTAGTCCCTAGACTCAAAGCAACTAGAGATGAAATACCACCTGTTCGTGCCCAAACCTAGCAGTGTCTCTCTGATCAGAGAGATATTTAAAAATCTTTTCACTCTATATAAAATGGCTTCTACCCCATTCAGTATTTCTTCACACCTGAAATACACACAAAACAGCACACTCAACCTACCCTTTCTCACATCTCACATGATTATTTTCAAGGACAGCATGTTTGCTGTTCCCTTTTCTTCAGAAGTCAAATTTCCTTCAGTCAGGAAAAAGACCAACGAATAAACCTGAAAAAATGTTTCTGACTACACATGAAGGATATATCAAATTAGCAAGTCAGGCAGTCATGTACAGAATTGCACACAGTCAAAAGACGTTTCAGATATTTGCATGTGCCGATCTCAATAGCTCAGAATCAACCTCACAATTCATTAACATCATCCATCTAAAGTTCTCAAAGTATTTTTAATAACACTAGTTAATAATTTCCCTAAAAAGCAAGTAGGAGTGTTCCCTTGCTAAGCATTACTACACAATCTTGCATAATTCAGACCCATTTTGGGGGTCACTGCATATTAGCATAATGAAAACAACAAGTAGACAGTAGTATTGAACAATCCTGCCTCAGCCAAAGAAAAGAAGCTTTTGCACCCAAGCAAGTTTAGAAGCTATAATTTTTTTTCCTCTGTTCAAACTAGCAATTATAGCTAAAATGAATTTCAAGAAAAAATGTGTTATTTTTGTTAATCCTAGCTGGTATTAAAATTTAACTGCATAGATGTATAATATGCCTAGGTTTTATCTCTAAACTTATTGCCTTGCTTTGTGTCTTATGACGACCAGAAATTAATGTTCCTGAAAAACCTTGGAATTAACCTGTGCATGAAAAAACAGGGTAAAAAAAAAAAAAAGCACACAAATCACACTATGTATTTTAAATGGCCTATGTTATTCCATCTTTACAGTACTATGCATACAACAGATAGACAGTAGAGAGAGTTAAATACTTCCAGAAGGCAATTTGGATCTCTTATTGAGATGAATTACTTCGTAAGAAATTCTAGCTCTAGTCACTTTGAAGATGACTGCTTATCTTCATCCTTTATGCCAGTAATAAAAGCACTACTCAATTAGCAGCCTCCAGTAAGGTGACCCCAATCTCTCTCTTCCTTCTTTAACAGGGATTAACTTCTCTCTGTGTTAACAAGAACTTGATGCACTTAAGCAAAATGTCTGTATGTTCTATCCTTTTTTTCCCCTGTGTCCCCCTCACCTCCTCCTCCTTTTTTTTTTTTTTTTTAATATGCTAGCTAGACGGGCTATTCATTTGGATTGTATAAACCACAGACATTTTTCTTCTAGAAGGTTCAGTTTTGATAAAGGTGTTTCAGCATATAGCAGGAATTTGGATCCAGGGATCTGAGGAACGTTCCATTGCTCAAGCTTATCACAAACACAAAAATTTCCTTTAAGGTGCTGGCAATCATAGAATGGTTTGGACCTTTAAAGGCCATCTAGTCCAACCCCCCTGCAATGAGCAGGGACATCTCCAACCAGATTAGGTTGCCCAGAGCTCCATCCAACCTGACCTTGAATGTTTCCAGGGACGGGGCATCTACCATCTCTCTGGGCAACCTGGGCCAGTGTTTCACCACTGTCAGCATAAAAAATATCTTCCTTGTATCTAGTCTGAATCTACCTTCTTTTAGTTTAAAACCATTACCCTTTGTCCTATCACTACAGGACCTATTAAAAAGCCTGTCCTCATCTTTTTTATAAGCCCCCTTTAGGTATTGAAAAGTTGCAATAAGGTCTTTCCGGAGCCTTCTCTTCTCCAGGCTGAACAACCCCAACTCTCAACTGTTCTCATAAGAGAGGTGCTCCAGCCCTCTGATCATTTCTGTAGCCCTCCTCTGGACCTGCTCCAACAGGTCCACGTCTTTTCTGAGCAAGAATTGATATTGCCCTGAAGGACTGTTAATTAAAAAAAAAAAAAAAAAAATCTGTAAAATATTGCCCAGTTAGAAAGATGAGAAACGCATGAGAGAATCTATGGAACAGGGCAAGAGATTTTGGTCACCAGCAGGAACTAGAACATTGTTTTATGCAAGCATGTAAATATTCATAAACTAAATACTTTCCACTGCTTTTGTCAATTTAAAAACAAAGACAACTTTTGAGGCTTTGACTCTTTTATTCCTTGCAAAAGTAATTTAATAAAAAGCACTTTTGGTTTGCAAAAAACCAACCAAAATAGATGATATTTCTGAAATTGCATTACGGTACTATGTCTGTCTTTGGTGCTTTGAGGTCTTTTTGGTATCTTGAGAAGGAAATGATTCCTTAGAACTACAGTAATAAAGGCAGCTATCATACTCCTACATTACTTCAATACTACATTAAATCTAATACTTTAGCTAAATATAGTGAAATAAAACTTACCTTAAAAATCAAATCCTTTTTCCCATAACGAAGCTCTTTCAGCTGGGCTTGGATCTTTTTTGACTGAAATTAAGGAGAATAAAATCAGGGGGTTTTAAATTTTAAATATTTACTTTTAAGAACAGAAAGAAAAAAAAAAAGAAAGGGTATTAAGTTCTGACAACAGAGGAAACTAGATCAGCTTTAAAATGCAGAAGAACAATCTAAATCAGTCAATTTCTTTTCCAGGGTAGCATGTCTGAACCAGGCAAAAGTATCAAGGAAAATGTAAAATGGAGCTCACCTAAAGAACATACATGAATTCATGCTATCGTGAATAACCATTGGGCTTACACATTTTAGACGTGAGATGTTATTAATACTTTTCATGAAGCATAACTAAAGGCATCACCTTTGAAGAGTTTTCTTTTTCTTAGAGGGAAAAAGTTGCCATAGTGTTGCATAGGTTCTTCTTTTTAATGGCTAGGGAGTTCCAGAGTATCCAAATGAACTAAGTTCTCAATTTGTGACCATGTCCCCTAAAATAAGCATAGTTATGCTGATTTATATCAGCTTAGGCTGATATTTATTTTAAATATTATCAAATTTATCCTTAAAATATTTTTTTCTTTTACTTATTTAACCAAAATATAATAGAAATGAGGTTTTTATATATATTACACACAACTATTTCACTCTTTATCTAAAAATTTTGTTAAAATAATAATTTATATTTCATAAAATTCACAGTCTCAATTGATTTTCAATAAGCTTTCTCACATTACTTAGTACCAAATGTTTAGAACTCACTGGAATGGATTAGAAGTCTATTCCACATTTGCTAAAACAGCACATCCATAAATATAACATATTACAGATGGTAGCATATCTTCTGTAAATTGGAGCTTTTAAAAAGATTTGATGTCTTTCCAATTGGTACAGTCAAATTCTGTGACAGAATTTTGGGAAGGATAAATGAATCTAAAGATAAAATTCTATGACCTGCTTTAAATATTTAAGAAATACAACCAAATTGGTTATTGTAGTCCATAAAATCTGAAACAAATAGCCAGGACCAGTTCAGTTCACTTCTTTCTTCTGTAACCATATCCGCTGTTGTTTCATCTACACAGCAGAACGTGCCAATTGCCTAGACTCAATAGCCCTGTCTTCTGATCTGGACAACGCAGTTGGTAGAGCTATGAAATACATTCCTCATCAACTAAAGACCAATAAGAAAACCTTAACTGATTTTAATTGTTCTAGGTGTTGTGCTTAAGAAAGTATACAGTCTCTGTGACACACAAGGTATCCAAACTGGCTGTAGAGGAATCTAAGAGTTATGATTAAGGTATCACTCATTCACTAAATCACAAACCCGTGATGTAATTAAGAGTTATGGAGCTATATATATTCAGTGAGTAATATAAGTGACTCAAAAGCACATATATCACCTGTAATTCTTTGTGATAAAATTTGTTTGGTTTGTGTTTTTTCTGTGCTTCTAGGGAGAGGACTTACAAAACTGACACTTTTTAGTGCAGTCAGCCAGGTAAGACCATCTCTAGACACAGGTTGACAGCCATTTCTAAACCACAGCATCTGGCAATATTTCTATCTCTGTGTCCTGGGAAGTTTGAGGTTTGGACCACTCAGCCCTTCTTTCTCCAGGGGCCTGAATCCCTGGAGAAGAAAAGCCAGCCGTATAAACAGTATAAGATCACTAACATGCTCCCATCTATGCAACTGGACAACAAGGAACCACAGGGCACACTAAAATTCTCTGTCTGCAGTCTGGGAGAGCAGAACGAAGCAGGAGCTTCCTGGTAGGCAACTGTATCCATGAAGGGTGTTTGATCTAATAACTGAAAGAATACTGATTCCACAGAGTTGTTATGCTTGGTGAGTACAGTACTAATTAAAGAGCAGAAAATGCACTATGTTTCTGTGGCTGACACCACCTAACTGGCAAACAATAACAAAAAAAGGGTGCTCCAGTAGCAAATTCGCTTGTCCTAATGGCACTAACCCACTTAAAAGCCACAAATTTGCCAGGATGATTAATAAAGTCTGAGATTCTTAAGGTTTAAAATACACTCACAATCTGCTGCCTTGAGACCTAGCTAGCTTATGTTTAGTTTTTTGAAATTCTCTGACAGCAAGGCTTGTCACACTACACTAAATTTAATTTAATCCTAGGCTTCAGCCTTAGATTTAAAGAAATTTATGTTGCAAATATTAAAGGAGACATAATCAGGGAAAAGATCTTCAAGTTAATTACCAAACATTCAAGATGTTATGCAGCAAGGAAAAACAAACTTGAAACAGAGAGGAAAACAGAAAGCTATGTTGAACACACTGCCAATTTTTTTAGTAGTAAACAAGGGAAGAAAATATATTTGTATGTATATATTGTGGCATGTTTGAAAGCAACAGTGGTGATATAGGAAGTAACATAGATTTTGAAAAGTTAGCAAAAAAAAAAGAAAAAAAGAAAAAAACCAAACCTAAACCCCTATTATTTCCTACCATTGAGGATTTCCCAGAAGCAGTGCTTGCAGATCTTCAGTTAGACTAAATAACTAATATAACTAGATAACATTCAAGCACAACTATGAAAATTTTAGTCAAGAAGAAGAGTGTTATACTTCTGTTTCGTTCTGTCAAGGTGCACTGACTTTCGCAGAATTTATATTTGCAAAGAAACATGACTAAAGTCACGTAAATGAGAAAATCAGATTCATATATAGTAATATTCTCTGTCATGGAAAGTTAAATAGCTAAAGGGACTGCTCATGTGAATGCGTTTAGCTGTACATTTATGTATTTGCAAAATATAGGGCTTTTTTATCATCAATATCTTTCCTAGCTCACTCCTCAGAAGAAGGAAGATTCCTTTCCCTGTATTTTTCAAAGTGACCCTTTTTACCTTGAAGTAATGAAACATTCTAGAAATTAGTAATAATAAATCTTTTTTGTCTCTGTAAATTATTTTTAAAAGGTATTTAGCTGTTCCTGTCTTATTCTAAGCAGGGAGATCAGGGAAAGGACAACAGTTTTATACACATTACAGATGTATAATGTACATCTACAGAGGTATATATACTTCCAGGTTTAAGCATTTCTTTTGGTTTTCTTTTTATTG
>JAOXJK010000040.1:62650460-62667216 GCA_025774025.1 Xenus cinereus
CCACCTCCCTGGGCAGCCTATTCCAATGCCCAACCACTCTTTCTGTGAAATACTCTTTCCTAATGTTCAGTCTAAACTGAAACCTGACAAGCCAGGCAGGTGTGTGGTTCTATTCCCAATTATACTTACTATATTTAACATAACTGATAATATCTCATTTTACTTTCTGTAAGAAGCAGTGATCCTACTGAGTGTTCTTTGGAATAATTGATTAACCAGAGAAATAAGACATTTGGCAAGTAAGGAAAGGGGAAAACAAGGCACAGAACAACCAGCATCCTGATTAGGGGCTAGCAAAGAAGAACAGACAACTGAGCTGTCAACCACGCTGCAGCAAAGGCATCCATCCCGGGGTGGTGCCGATACCACGGCTGAACCAGAGAAGAGAATCAGCAAACACTTGTGTACTTTAGGGATCCAGCAAAGCTCAACAGACGAAACTGAATCTGCCTCACTTTCCAAATACTTCACAGACTTCTACTAGACTTTGAGACGGCTGAATCACCAAATCACCTCTGCTGAAGCAGGAAAGTGGAAGCGTTATAAAGCTGATGACTTAATTAGTGGTTTGTTAAAACTATTTGTACAAAGCCCAGTTCCTGAGATTAAAAAAAAAAAAAAAAAGACAGCAGATGCTTAAACCACCATAAAAATTGGGTATTATTTTACAATAATTTTAAAGAACTCCCAGTAACCATGTGACCTGTAGTACACAAAGTGTTACCCAACTGATTGTTTTCTACATAGTACTTGCTCTGTGCAGAGGGTGTAAGTCATAATAAGCAACGCAGTGCATATAAGACTACTGTGAACTGGACATACACATTTGCCTCTTTCAAATGTAAATAAGTTGGGGCTTTAGCCAAATGATAAAAACATGAGTTGGCAACAGTCACTGAGAATCTGCATCAATTAAGAGAAAAATATTTACAACGTGTTTCCACCTAAGCAAGCATTTTGGTGAAATGCAGTGGTATAATACTGCTTTTAGTTTAGCTGTGCATATTTTAGCAATCAAACTTGATCTGCTTTTGCTTGTTGCAACAATAGAAAGTTTTAAAAATGTTATTTTTTATCCATTTTCAGCCACAGAAAAAGAGTCACCTTCTGACCCAGAAAAGGATGCAATTAACTGTAATTGTATGAGTCAATTCACTGAGTCAGTTCTTGTGTCTTGTTGAAATGATGCTTAAGGGAGCATCATGAAGCTTGAAAAAAAAAAAAAAAAAATTCAGATTTTACAGAGTATACGAAGGAGGCAGGCTGTATCGGCAGGGGGACTTTGCAGCAGTAGTTCATGAAGAGTACTGAACTGCTGCATCCTTATGCCTGTCTCAGCAGTTCTGCATTTGACTGGTTCTTTGCTACGTCATTTTATTTACATTTCTGCTAAAAATAATGTGCTCTTCACAATTAATTTCCATGCCACATTTTATCTTCCCGTGAAATTAAAATAAGGTGACAACAGGTATCTCAGCTGAATCAGGATGGGGATTCACAAGACAGACAGCACTACAGGAAGGAAGTAGCAGGTTACTCCTTTTTCCCAAAACTAATCAGCACCCATTGAACAGCTACAGGATATGAATTTCATGCCTGGGTGCTAATATTTCCTTGATGTAGTGAGGGCAATTTTTTGGCAAATGAAGGAGGAGATTTTAACTCTCAGGTCCCAGATCTCCACTTTTCGCCTAAGATTTAAAGTTCGTCAGCATAAAATCTATAGTTTAAATGCTGAGTGTCTATCATTGGCCAAACCAAATACGTTAAAGTTCATGGTTGTAACGCACAAATGCACAGCAAGAAAAGATTTTTTTTTTTTTTAAAAGCACAAATTATGCTATTGAGAATTCAGGGAGGAAAAAAAAATCCATTAAATCTATTCTTCTCTATGCAGCAGAGAAAATGAGAAATTTACAGCATAGCAAGTATTTGATTTAATACAGACAATACATGGGAATTACCTCAGGAACTTAAATTGGGTTCATCTGGCCTCTGTGACTACCGAAGCGATGCAGCAGAGTACAAGCAGAGAGGCTGAACCACTGTCCCATCTACTCCTACTACTTCATTTAGGCCAAGCTGAAGCCAGAGCTAGCCACATCAAATGAGGCCTCATCACATGTCTCCTGGGAACTTTGGTTCACACAACTCTTTCACTATCTCTAATATCCAGTATTTTTTGCTGTCCATGTGCATCAATTTAAATGTAAATCATTTAACAAAATAAAATAAAATAATAAAACCAAAATAAATCAGAACGTGAAAAATGGGAAATTGAGAAAAGCTAATCCTACCATCTGCATTCACTCCAACAGTAAAACATCCTCATTTTTACCACATTGTTTTTCTACCATCTTTCTTGTTAAAAAAGACGGCCTTTAAAACACAAATAAACAGCCAAAAAGAACACATATCCAAGGGGACAGAAGTTGTTAATGGCTATTCTATTTCTTATGAAGAAGTTTCAATTTTCAGCTTTTTATTGCATCTGGGTATTTTTCTACATAGGAAAAACTCCCCAAATCCCCTTCATGCCTCCCAGTGGCTCAGCACCCAAAGCCTATGATGCTCAACGTTGTGCAGCACATCCCGCTGTCTTCCACTGAAATGTTATTTTACTGCACAAGTAGGCTTCTGTCCCGGTAACATGCCTCTCAATATGGGCCCTGGCATAAAATCCGTCATGTTTAAAGGCACTTGTTCTTGCAGAACACCAGCCATCCATTGTCAAAACAAAGGACAGCAGGTAGATACCATTTTAAGAAAGACTAAAGGGATGCATTTCCACTGATCGGTACTTGAGACAATTGCTGAGTCTAATTTTGAAAACGTGGATTTTCTAGCTCAGCGCTATCCTGAAGGACTTTAAATTTAAAGATCAAATTATCTCCTTCAGTAAATCAGCTAAACTCCACTGAAATCAAGTGAAAAATAATCTTACATAAGGACTCAAAACTCTGATACAAACGGAGTAATTTAAGAGTGCCATGGAAAGATCTGGAGTTCTGATAGAAGAAATAAGATCAGCAAATCAATACTAGAAAAAGTTTCCTGGGCACACCCAGGGAAATCGAGCCAT
The DNA here is from genome assembly GCA_025774025.1 of Xenus cinereus. Lineage (NCBI taxonomy): Eukaryota > Metazoa > Chordata > Aves > Charadriiformes > Scolopacidae > Xenus > Xenus cinereus. The sequence goes on from JAOXJK010000040.1 coordinate 62,653,543, forward strand.
TCCAGTTGAACCAACTGCTGGCATTTTGGTACCTTTAAACTATTTTTTAACATCACATTATACTCTTATACACACATAAATATGTCTATATGTAGAGAATGTTTTTTATTTAAATGAACCCATAAATACATCCATACAAATACAAGCACAACTGCACATGAACAGGAAGTGGACACCTGACACACAGAATTAAATGTATAGTCTGAAATAGAATAAATATTTTACATCTGAAAGACAGTAACCACAGTACATTAAAGGAGAGCGTAGATTGTGGGTGAACCATAAGAATTTGAAATTTTCACAATTTTTCAAGCCATGCAGACCTTTCCTGAGTTCATTTATCTATTTAATAAAACAAAACACTATTCAGAGACCCTTATTCACAAAATTAAAATACCTTCCAGAACACTTTAAGCAGCATCTATTTGATAAAAGCCTTATTTCACCTAAGAAACATTTCCACATCTATTAAAGAATGCATGTTTTAAATTGTTTTCAAAACAGAGGTCATTAAAAAAATTAATAATTCAAGTATTATGACTTGCTGCGTCAAATATTTTTGGTTGTAAAAATTATGAAATCAAATTCTTCAAGAACGGAAGATTCATTAGATGGGAAAGCTTTTATAGGTAAACTTGTCAAATGGGCAAAATTATTGGGACAGATATGGCAAAAGCACTTCACAGAAGTCTAATGAAAACTGTATTTTTAAATTATAGCATAGCTATAAAACCACCTTTCTTAAGATCAATACAGTACCAAAACAACAACTAAAAAAAAAAAAAAAAATCAATGCAACTCACTCGAGTTATTATGCCTAAAATTAGTGACAAGTCGATTGATCTGTTTAATATTTCCTTCTCCAATAACATCTGCCCCAGGTATGGCTGAACAGTGTTCAAAAGGGAGTAGAGTGGGAGAAGAGACTCCAGAACCAAGTGGTTTAAAATGTTTCTGGATAGCAGAAGACTGGCAATTTTGGCCCAGAATAGCACAATTTCTGCATTTACGACTCAGTATGTGGTTGACTGGACAATGAGGGTGAACTATTTCCTACCACTAGAGCAATATCTAGTGAATTGCTGCAGTGATTTTATGGAAAGAAGACAGTCAAATTTGTTTTATTCCCATAGCACTAGCCAACCATCTTTTTCCCATATCTTTAAGGCAAGCAATTCCCTAGCAAGGCGGAGATGTTCATTAGGAAAAGTGATACATAATTATTTGAGATGAACAAACTTTGAACACTTCTCCTAATAGGACCCCCCTGAATTTTTTGCAGGGACAAAAATGTCTGCATTTAAAAATATTCCAGGGTTTCGGGCTGAAATATATGCAAAGCACACAAGAACCAATTCTTTTGCCGGCAAGAAAAAAACCTGTTTCATGTGATTGTGCTTCTTTTAGAACAACTTGGTGGAGTCACATTCCAGCCAAACAGCTTGCACAGACAACTTAACTCAGGTAGTACATAACCAACAACTTAGGAATTTTACGTGTGGCTTTCTTCTAGAATAATTCTAACATGAATTTCAATTAAGTATTTTATTATTGTTATCTTTTAAACCTCTTTGAATATACATACATAAGTGGAATTATCATTCCAAATATTGTATTTAGTTTGATCAATTTACAACTAGAGGATAATGAGTCTCAGGAGAGAACTATAATCTTTATAAAGTCACAGGCTATCAACCCTCCATTGAAAAAAACCGCCATATAAAGTTGACATTTTCCAGCTACACTTCATCGTGATTAAAATTAAAAAGTACAAAACCACAACAGTCAAGTTTAATTTAAACCTCTGAATAGCAAAAAATATTTTTAAAAATCACCTTCTGCTCCCACTGCACTTAGCAAATAATCATCTGTATTCCACAGTGTGATCCTAAAGAAAATGCAAACACTCCAAGCCTTCCCCCTCAAAATCAATGGTAGTTTTGTATGGTGTAGCATAATATGATCAATTTGGGGTACACCGGTCTTTCTTCCTCTAAATTCTTATTGACTTCCATGGAAATCTAGTTATAACTATGAGAACCATTTTCCTGCCAACTAATGTAGTAGTCTGAGCTTCACAGCCTCTGGAGAGCTCTCAGACCAGGACAGGAACATTCCAGGTGCAACATAACTTTATCAAGCAACTTTTCAAATTAATAGGCCAAATGCATTTTAATGTCACGTATACCTTTTTAAATTCTTATGCTATTAAGTACCGTGTACTGTTTTCAGAGGCAAAGAATACTCTGATACTGAATTTTTATGACTCCGAGCTCCTTAAGGATGATCCCTCTTTTTTGATCCTAAGTGACAAACATCAGTAATTGATAGCATTATTTGTAATGATGAAATCAACAGCTCACCTTCTCTTTCTTTATGAACCATGGAAATCTGGTTATTAAATGCTCTTTTATTATTTTATCTAAGGATAAAAATCAATAATGTCTACTTAAGATTTTGAAGTATCAATTTACATTCTGTTCTTTTAACCACATATACCATTATTACTTCCTTTTAAGTGATCTTTCCACTAGGTAATTTTAACACCTTGGTTCTAAAAGTAAACTTTTCCACTTGTCTGTATAATGTGAATAAATTAGATCAGCACTTTTATTTTCCTGTTTGGCAAAATTTACACTAGCTTCAGGGAAAGTATTACATTAATTATAAAATTTCATCTGTGCTTAAAGTTCTCTGGAGTTTGGCTCTGAGCCACCTTGCCCTTGAGATCTGTAATGCTGGAAAACACTGATTTGGATAACACTAAGATTCACAACACTCTCTGTACAAGTTCAAAGATCAAGGATTTTAATTAGCTTTCATGCTGCCCATTTTGCCTGGTGAAACTGTCATTGAGAGTTGTGTGTGCAAAGAAAAGAATACAGCTCTTTTACTACTCAAGATCATCTCTCATACTTCATGTTTTGCTACCTTTTTGAAATAAGATGTAGAGAAGGAACCACTAGGATTTTTTATTCTTAACCCTTAGTTTCAAACATACTGATAATACTTGCATAAACATAAATTGAAATGGATTATCAGAGAACCCCTATCCCAAAGGCCTATAAAATATGATCTTTGAAATACTTACAGAAGTTTATCTTGGACCCTACCAACGTTATGTAGCATCAGTATCCAGGAGCACTAATTACCAATGGCAATTTTCTATGCAAGGAAATGAAGGCACAGATTGGAAATCACTCTTTCTTTTGTCCACAGATGATATTTTGCTACAAATGACCACTGAAAAAGACTAAGCTTCAGGGATAAAGAGGTGGTTACACAGATTTGAGACTAGATGAGTAAGAAAAATAAAGAATTTAGACCCATTTTTGGATTTGACTTAATGAAGGAGAACTTCAGAAATAAGAATTTAATAAAGCATCCTGGGCAACCTGGGAAAACTGAGTGAAGACATCAAAATTACTTCAGCAAGATTACAAGTGAACATTGGTGTGATTTTCAACTTTGCTGTTAACTGAAGAGACAACAGACAAAGAATATTGGGCAAAATCCCAGCAGTTTTCTAAACACAGTGGCTAAGTACAGGATGAAAAGAGGACCCCTAACAGGTATACATTTAATTTTTAATCTTCTCATTTGTTAAGGTACATTTTACCTAAACGTTCTTATTTGAACATCTCCTTCCCTTTCTAGTAGTTCATGGATGTGAATCAGATTGTTTAAACCCTGGATCTGGATGTAAAGAATGAATTAAGAATCAAAAAATAAGGCAGTCCCTAGAAGAGAGGGATCCAGACACAGCAGATCCACTATATTCCCTTAATTGATGCTGTAATTCTGACTATCATTTAACAGCAGGTGAGAAAAATGTGTCCTACACTCCTGGGTCTACAAGGTCAGGAAAACAAAACTTTTAAAAACAAAAGCTTATTCTAACGTTCACTGCAGTTGCTACTGCATGATTATAAATATATTTCACTGACAGTTTTTATGCAGTAGGATTTGTTCTCCGTATGATCTCATAGATTGTTCCCTAAGAACAACTTTCAACTTATGAAACTGCATTTCCACCTTTTCCTTATCATATTCAGTAAAAAAACTTCATAGAGCAATTTTAAGCAAACATATTTTTTTAAAATAGGATATTTTACTTCAAAAGGAGGACTAATCAACAAGAAACAATACCAAATTCAAAGCCCTTCAGCAGAATATGGTATCTGAAACTGCTTCTGTGCTCCCCCTGCTCGTTCACCTTTCTCTGGGCATCCTCACACTTATGGATGTTTTCTGCTGCATTGTAGAGCCAATGCAGTACCCAAACAGGGAACAGGACTTCACCCAATTTTCTTCTCAGGGGGACAGACTTTTATATTTAGAAAAAAAAAAGATAGTTTTATCTACAGAATATGAAGAGCAAAAACTACAATGTCCTCCTTTACAGAGTAGTACCAGCATACAGTCTCAAAGCCTTTAAATTTAATTTCTGCTTCACTAAGGGAGGTTTGTTGTTGGGGTTTTTTTTCCGCACCGCAATTCAATGCCATTTGACTGAATTCACCCTGCAGGGCACGAAATTCCCAATAGATCAGGTAAGACTTTAAACTGCTGTGACTTTACCTTTTATTAGTGCAGCTAAGCACAAAGAGATTGGAGAAAATTCTGTTTTAGGGTGATTTACTCAACACTAAAGCTATAACCACAATTTATACATGAACAGAGCAAAAGCATTGTTTACAAGGTAGTTATTTGAAACTATGCTTCTTAGCAAAAATAATACATATTACTGAGAGCTACAGTCAAATTCATTTTCCACTCCTGGATTTCTTTGTATTGCCTATACTACTATACACCTTTTATGTAATTCACGTTTTCAAAGTTCTGCCACAGCCTAAAGAGCAGAGAAACATATTGCTGAATATAAATCACTGGATCAACTTTATAAATTGTTGTAAATAGCATCTGTAAAGATATTAACATACCTTAATCTTGCTATATAAAGAGATATTGTAAAATGCTTTGCTGAAAGATAATAGGACAAGCTAGACAGTAATTTCTTATCTAATCAAATGTAATTTAATGATTTAAATAAGAGCAAACTTTTTTTTTATACACACCTTTAAGTCTATTCTGAGGCAATTCTAGCATGCAGGTGACAAAGCTGAATAAGATTTCACCATCTTTTAGTAATGAACGTACACCATTTATTGACTTTCAGGGAAAATTCCCAACTCCTTTATCTCAAGGAAATTGCACGTAAGTATACATCAGCTAGGACACTTACCTTTAACTGAAGATGACTTTTATAGGCATACCAGTAGGAAATGAATGAAAAACTAACAAAACGCACAACAGATATCAAGGCAGACATTCATTTAAGAAATTAATCCATCATGTATATGTGTATTTAGAGTTGCACTCAAAATGATCCATTCTGAATGCCAAATGACAATTGTTAAGACCCGTGATTTTTCAGAGCACTTTAACAAACAAGGGTTAACAAAGGATCCTGCCTTAGCTTCATTTTTAGAGCAGTTTTGGCATCATTTTCCACAAATGATATATAACTGACCTGACCTAAGCGAGGTGCTCACTCTGTAACAGGTCATCTCAAAAAGTGAAAATTTTTCAAGTATTTTATACTTATTCTATTTTTGTCTACATTTTTGCCAAGTTTCTTAGCTCTACTAGAGCTTCTGAATTTCCAAACCTCTCGGTTTCTTTGTCAATAATAGAAACTTCTCAACATACAAGTCTATCTGTTTACACGTCAATCCTTTATTAGAGTGCGTTAACACAATCCACATGATGATATAGCTGGAAGTCTCACAGATTTTTTTCCTGATATTGCAGGAAGCACTTAGTGACCGCTAAAAGACCGGCTTTTTAGACACATAATCCCTATATGCTGTATCTGGTGCTTTTTTTCCCTCCACACCAGGGACTATTTTTGTTGTCGACTGTTTTTTTCCAAAGCCTTGAATAGCCTGAAAATTGCCTTTCTGTACAATGTCCTCTCCTCATGCACTACATCACAGCTGCTACATTCAGTCGGAAGCTGTTGTTGTCTATTTCCTATCTCTGAATTGCAAAGCTGAACGACAGTAGGGCATGCGCTGAAAAAACAGAACTAAATAGCGAATTATTTCTACAGTCATGGAAGAGCCTGAGATTGCAAAATTCACAATTTGCCGATATAAACTGAGGGCGAATACAATATTTGAAAGGACAAAAGTATCTATGAAAGGAATTCCATTTTTATTATCTGTTTCTATATATCTGCATGCACATAGGATTTTTTAAAAAAAATACATACAAAATGCTATCAACTGTTTATTATATATAGCATATCCAATTTTATAAACAAGATTTTCAAAAGCATACTGTATATTCAGTGATTGGAGGCAGAACCTAGATAACACAATGCTTCCTCAAAATCACACCACTTAAATTCAGTCAAATCTGACTCAAAATATTAAGTCCTTATTGAAAACCTCAAAAACAATCACCGAAATTCTAGAAAACCTGATATTAGTGGACTTACTTCCTAGGGAACTGGCAAACATAATACAGAAGTTTAATAGGAACCCATGAAGTAGGTATAGCTATTGGTTCCTTTTCCACACACTGGCTGATGCAGAGAAGGACTAAGCAATGGTCTCAAATTTCTCTCGAGGCAAGTTTAATTGGACAGAATGTTGGAACTTATGATTTCCTGGGCACACTAGGATCATACCGGTTCTTTAATCACGAGCACTATTATGTGTTTCCTCCTAAAGCATGCGCAAAATAAAGAGTGACCACAATCTTTTCTTACAGCTCTTGGAACATCTTGCAAGATGACAATATAAAAATCAAAATATTTCAGGCAATTTGATCAAATTAGAAACTAACAAAAAGTGGAATTTTCCAGTATTTATCTAGGCGAATTGTTTGGATAGAGTAGCAAGAATGGCAGATACATCACTCAAATGCAAGTACTGTCAGTACTCGCACAGCAAACCTTTTCCTGCCTTTTTTTTTTTTTTTAAAGCTACATATCATTGCTGCTTTTAAATATATGTGTGCAAACCCCTTGTATCTTGGGCGGTGGGGTGCGGGGATGGACAGGCATTTGGGTCTGGGTGGTTGGGGAGGAAACAGGCCTTTATCACTTCTCATGCAATTTTGAAAACCTAGCAGATCAAATCTTCATTGCATTTTTCCTACACCTCATTTCCTTTTTGCTGCATACAATACGAAGTCTCTTTCCCTTAGTCATGTCTTTGTTATTACACTCCTTCTGCAAGATTTAATCCTTTTATTCCCACATCAATTTCAAAACTTTTGTAGAAAGTGCTGGAAGGTTCTGTAGTTCCATTTAGAGCATCTAGACATTAATTCACTATTTCCCTAGAGCAGAAAGTGGCCTTTTTCTTCTCTTCAGCTAAACTTCTTTTTCCCCTCCCGTTTTTAATTTTATGACTTAAAAGAGACAAGTAATACAAATCAGGCTGATCTTTTTGAACAATTCCAGCTGAATGATAGTTAAATCCTATGTAATTTGGACATATGGAGAATGAAGCAGAAGCAGGTGAGCTAGAGCAGAAAACACATCACCAAAGACTAAAAACTCAGTCAAAATCACAAACAGTTGTGTCAGGATAGTGGAGATACATATGAAAAGTACTGCTCAAACACTTATGATCTTATAAATGTCAGCTGCTCAGTTTACATATGGAGTTTTCTCCTGTGTGTTTATCTGTTCTCCCAGGATCTGCCAAGATATTAAAGAGAAAACATGATCTTTTTCGTTCTTCATATAGAGTGTAGAACCCCAACCAGACTCAAGCTTCATTTAGCGCCAGACATTTGCACTATGAAAAAGACCTTGACTGAAAGAAGCTACAAAGTGAATCACTGCAGCCAGCCCTGCAGCCCCCAAGCAGAAATGTTGTTCTGGTCTGTTCTCAAGGGTTTCCTTGGGCTGAGCTCAAGAGGAACTAACGGGAGACTGCTTGCAACAGCTGTATGTGATAATAGCTACTACTGTGGCAGGACAGCAAAACACACATAAATGCAGCATGCAGACATTCTATCTCATGACAGAGTACTATGTATAAATATGGCAAACAGTAACAAATTTTGAACAGTCAAATGACAAAACCACCGTACAAACTGCCTAGTTTTTAAAAAATGCTGTATTAGAACCCTCTCAAAACCTTGATTGACTCTATAAAGCTAAGAAGGCTACGCAGGGAACAACTCAGAACGTATAAAAACTTGCTCAAGGGAGGAGAAGAGGAAAGGACATTAAACAAAATAAACGTAAACAGTGAAGTGAGAGGGACTTTGACAGTGTAAGAAGTTGTGGAGGTATCTGATATCAAAAAAGGATTTAGAGAAATTAATGGATGGCAGGTTCATAAATATACGCCCCAGGGAATATGCAGGAATACATCTTCTGACATGCCAAACCCAGCGGTTGCAGATGCTGTGGGAAGTGAGGCAGGCTCACCCTAACATGTTCTGCCCTAGCAGCATTTACTACCAGCATTGTCACAGAGGAGACACTGAGACTGATGGACCATTGAGCATTTCTAGTGTTCTTCTAATTCCAGCGATGGGAGGAGTCACACTACTGGGCCACACCCAGGGTTTTTACTTCTAAGAGGAAGCGGGAAACAGATTTGAAATGTGTGTGAACTTGTACATCTGTGGGTATCCAAGTCAACATTTCTACGTTTTGAACTGAAGTAATGTTGAGCACTCTTAACTGCCCATTCATTTTAGGTAGTGGTGGAAAGTCACTCTGCAGACTGACACACAATTGGAAACATAAAATTGTAGGTACGCAAAATAGATATTACCCTGAAAGGCCCCGTGACAGGCCTAAAACCCTTGCAACAACGGTACATCCAGTTCACCAGTCAGCTCTTGCAATTTCAGACAGGAAGGCATCAGGAAATAAAATGTAAAATCAATCACTCCACCTTTAATTGAGAAACAAGTACTTTTGGTCCCAATAACAAGGATTACTTTCAAAGCAGATTTTCTAAAATGTGCTATAAATACACTAAATATTACAGAAGTCTACTGACTTACCTAAGAAAATCATTAGTAGTCAGATGGTTTGCATGTTGACTAGTGATTTGTGTGCAATAAGTGACAGGTTTTTTTTAAAGCTGGTCAATAGGATCAGACTGATATGATTTATTAGAATTAACAGGCTCAATTACAAAGCGTCCAATAATCACAGGTGGGAAAAGAAAGCAGGGTGGCTGTCACTGTAGAAGATGATGACTGAGAATGTGGCTTAAATAACGTGAGCAACTGAAATAGACAGTATTTCCTTTATGAGTTAAAAAGTAAGTTGCGCTTTCTTCAGCTTGACAGTACAGATACACTCTCATAGACCGAAGATGTCAGAGATCACTGTTTTAAGTGCTTTGAGGAGTTCAAGTTTTCACACACATCAAACTCAGAAGAATTTAGAAGAGCAAAACATAAGAATTGAACAAAACAGATAAAGACAAGACGTTCAGATGATAAAAGAGCAAGAGACCATCTGAATAAAACACTTTAAACTGCAAAGTTCTTTGCAAAGTGAAGCAATGGAAAAGTAAACTACAACCTGATTTAGACGAATTCTTTGGGGAGAGAAAGAGAAGTAGGAAAAAAATACGGTGCTGCTCAAATGTTTTAAGTTTCTATTCCAAGATCAAATTTCAAAATAGATTCAGTTTTAATTTTATAAAAGCATACTTTAGGAATGCAATTTTTTTTTTATTTTATTAAGAATCCCAATTTTGAGATTGTGTTTCCTTTCTCTTCCTCTTGCGGTGTATTTTTAAAGCAGGTAATAGCACTGTGGATAAAGTTTCACTGTGTATCAATAATCTATAGAACTGAATTACCTTTCTGAAAAAGCGCAACTCATAAACACAGCAAAAGTTACAGAGGTGTACTATGGAGCTACGCACCAGTAGCAAGGAGTCAACGGGCGCATTCAATAAAATACTATTTCTAAATGCACACCATCATTTTTATTTGCTTTTGTGGTCAGAGTATTTCACTGGAGCTTTAACTTTCTACTACAAGGTGTGTTTTAAACACGAATCCAAACTATAATCTTTTTCAGTGTAAACTCTGAATGGAGATGACAATCAAATATCCCTCTTACCTCGTTTTGGAGGTCACGGATCATTTTGCTCTTCCTTTCCATTTCAGTCTTCAAAAAGTTAATCTACAAATTTCAAAAAACATTGAGTGTGAGCTGTTGAAATGTACCTAAATATCAGTTTAACCATTACCTATTTTTTTACTTTATTCACACCTTTCAATAAAAAAACCCAACAAACTTCTGCTTATATACCGAATTAGTACAGGCCACGGTTAGGTAGTTGCTAATACAAACATTTAAGATGATATTTATTAGAAAACTTATAATCAACAGAAGAAAATTGCTGTGCATAAATAGGCATACTTTACTTTTGCACCAGTAGATACAGTGTTTATTTTTCACAATGAAATCCCACATGATCTTCAGAGAACTAAGGATTTTTACAATATTAACTGAATTTACAATCTAAAAGGTTTTTAATCCTCTAAGAACACAACATCTACCATATCAGGTTTCTAACACAACTATTTGATTTGAATGCTACAGTACTGGTCCTAATGAGAGAAACCCCCTGATTCTGATCAGACGCACCTGTGGAATAAAGTGTATTATATGTGAAAGTATGTAAATCTGGTCTTTAGTTCCTATTTAATTCAATGACTTGCCTTGGAAAGTAGATAATTTGAACTTAGTTTTAAGACTGAATTTAGTCAAACACACTTCAAAAAAAAGTTTTTATAAATCAGTCTAAGTTTCTTTCATGATTAAGCTTTCCTCCTAGTTTATGGAACATAATGGGAGAAAGGACATAATTATAATAACTAGGATTAAAAGAACACATTCCTGTTACTTTGAAGGAGGATGCTCTTGAATAGGATACCTTAATTAGAAAAATCCTCATCCCTATATACATGCATTGCCCCATGCTGCATTCTCTCCCCATTGACACCAAAGCCTATCTATGTTTCATGGAAAACCACAGTTCGTTTGACATTGCAGCAGACTTGTTAAGAAAAACAAAACCTCTGTAAGAAAACAGATTTGGATTCTAGAGACATTGACCCAGAGATTAATGGTTTGTCATGCAGATAAAAAATGACATTGAATCTGCATGATATGACATCTGTTCTTAGAATCATGTCCACACTCAAGTAGACAGATGTCAGTAATTTAAAAACCATCACCGGACTTGACATGACTCTCAGCTGTATCAAAAGAGAAGTCAGAGAACACTATCATCACTTAAGAAAGAAAAGTAGGGGGGACGGGGCATGTGCCAACTGACATGCATAGATGTTACTTCTTTTGCAAACTCTACCAAAATTTTGTCTAAGTGGTTTGGTTGTAGAAATACAAACTATACATCCAGCTACCACTTAGGGTAATGCTTTAATAAAAGACTAATATATTCAGCACTTGCCTAGCAATGACGTCCACAAATACTGACATTTAGTGTATGTATATTGTATAATAAATATGAAGATTTTGCACGTGAAAAATTAAAGGTCACTATCAAAATATGAGATCAGGATTAAATGGGGGAAAAAAAAAAAAGCTATTCACATGGTAGATTTTGTCTTTTCAGCTGTTCAAAAGATTTACCAGCTACCGCTAAATACTGACAAAAATAATATACTGACCTCCATTAAAGAGTGTTGCCTTTCTTAGTCCTAGCTCTCAAGGGAATATTAATAGTCCTTCAAAGCACTTCACTTCTAAATCTGAATATATATGAAATAATTAAAGACATATGATACGAAAATTACTGTCTGTGTACTCTCTATACATAGCCTGTACGTATCAGCACGCATCTTCTGGTGGAGAGATGTTTAAAACACCACAGTACTGTTAATTTAGCCAGCAATCTATGTGAATTAAACCAGTAATTTTTGTTAATTACTATTCACATACACACGCACCTAATATCACTGATATGGACATCTTAAATAGTGCAAACTTATTGTTTTAGCTTAGCTGAATAATTAAAAAAAATTATGTCCATTTCTTTTCTAAAAATAATACTAATATTAATTTAAAAGTCATTAATTTTTGCTTTCCTATTATAATGGCATTTTTAGAGTGTTTCTACTAAATCTCTAACAGCTGAAGAGCCACTTAGTCATAAAGTATAGCTACAGAGAGCTTCATAGGAGGGATTTGTACGACTTGGCTACTGGACCTAATATAATCATTTAAGTGCATCTATGTCTATAATTTCGTACTTTAAGGCAGATCAGACTATATGAGAGCATTTGCACGAATGCTTTTAGTCAAGTCCCAATGACAAGGCATAATACCATTTTCCAGAAGACATGTAAAAATTCTACTTTCAGTGACCAAATCATGATAGTACAATAAACAAGAACGGACATTTATACCCAGCTCTAATTTAAAAGGCACAAAACTGAAAAATTGCAACTAAGAAACTTTCTACATCTCTTCTTCCTTTCTACCCACTCTTTGTTCTTGTTTGACATTCACCTCTTTCCAAATGTCGTCTGCCTTTAATTACTACCTCACTGTAATTATGAAAATAGATAATGAAAATATATTGGTGTTCTAAGGCTGAACTTTGCAATATTAAGCAAGGACACCGCTTCTGTCTCCTGGAGACAAACATCCAAGGTACTCAGAGCTTTGTGTGTTTCAGAGCTCATTACGTTTATTAAAGGCAACAGCTTCCATCCAGTAGCCTGTACTCACAGCAGTTTGTGACCTTGAAATGTTCAAATTAAATTTTCCCCCATTGAAATACAGAATGCTTTAGCAGATGGCAGTGATCTAATTCTAAGAGTCAGACAATAGTTATTCACTACAGACGAAGGATGGAAGAATACCAATATAGCATCATTACCACACAGTCAAAACTCAACTGTATGTTTATTTGCTTACCTCCAGACTTCTTGTAGCTTGCTCAGGACTAAGACATGAGCAATTAAAATGGGATACATTCATTATACACTCAGAATACATTCATTAACACCTAACTATTTTGACACTATCTGGAAAACCTAATGTACTCAACATTAATTTTCATGGTCTAATTTTCAAGTTAGGAATCTACTAGGATTCAAGTGGGAATCTGCTCCAAAAGCCAGAGAAAACTGGTTAGGCTATTATCTAAATCATAGGAAATATTCTTTCCTTTGGGAAAAAGTGCTCAACAAAGTGATAAATATTTCTAAAAGCAAACCTAAAGATATTTACACCTACTAGGATTTCTTAAATGAATGTACCTTTTAAGCTGTAAGTTATATTTTGATTAATAAACCAGATTTTTGTCAAAGATACATTTAAGACTTTAGGGCCTGTCATAAGGGCCGTTACTAAACAAAATATATATTTTTGAAGTGAAATTAAAATCTGATCTTTTTATTAAAAACATTGCAGGCATAAATTTGTGATGGTTCTTAAGATTCTTGTTTAGTGGTGCATCTCTCTGAATAAATTCCCCATATTCTGTTAGTCTTTTATGACTAAGAAAAACCCTACTGATTTCAAAATAACCATATTGTTTATTTTTACAAGTCATGCATATTGTGTTACTTAATTTTCATTTTTCAAAGTGAATACTGAGCAACTGGGAAAAAGGAATGTACAGACATATTTTC
>JAOXJK010000040.1:62667225-62716844 GCA_025774025.1 Xenus cinereus
TCTTCTATTTTGACAGACGGTACTATAATTGTATTTTCAGACAATCCTATCACCATGTCTTTTTAAAAATTGTTAGCATGATATAAAGTACCAATAGGAACAAAGCTTAGTCTACTTCGCCAAACTATTTTTGAGTATTTTCCTTTTTCCTTCTTTACTTTCTCCCATATCCAGCATTATCCAGCTGTTTTTTATACATTTCAGTTGCAGTTAATGGGAAACAACTTTGCAAACCTTGAGGTCACCTCCTTAAAAATAACGATTTCTTATGATGCAAACAGGTATCATGAAACACAGTCAAGAGAAGAGTCTCCTTCAAAAAGTTCTAAGAGCCTGTTAAGCTATTGCAGAGATACAGAATCGCTACTTACCCTGTTTATTCAAATTCACTGGGAAAAAAAAACCAAACCACCACACTTTCAAATTATATGTGTTATTTGCCCTCTGCCTCTTTGTTAACAAAAGTGAAAATTAATCCATGGTCCTTAATCCTGTTTCTGGAAGAAGCGGTTCCACTTCACATTTAGAGATATAGCTTGACATTATTATACATTTTTAATCTGCATAACAACCTATTATAAATTGCTCTGGCAACCTTCATAAATTGTTGAAGAGGACCACAGGTTATTTGGAATGATGTCGTCCACATTTTGTGTACATCTTGTATAATTAAACCCACTATGGTGCTTCTGACTAACAAGCTTTATCTGTTTAAGAAATGCTTTTTGATATACAGATAATCCGCAGTTCTAGTGTGAGACGGTCTGTAGAGAAGCTCCCTCACAACCCAAGGCTTTCTGAAAGACTGTGTTTGACCTTGAACTTTGCAACATAGGACTACCCTAAATTTAAACCTTCCTTATTATAACTAGTGTTCTTCTGCACATTTTATTATCCCAGATAGAGCAGCTGAGACAAAAGGCATAAATTTATCCGTGGTCTGCCGTATATTTTCTAGAAAGACCTACCCCAAGAAGGACTGCTGCTGTTCTTCATATGTTAGTGCTACAGATGGAGAAGACAACGGACCCAGAAAGGGAGTGCTCACTCCTGCTAAGGGCTCCAAGGTCAGCCCTCAGTGTTACTGGTACCGTAAAGGACAGGAATGTTTTTACACCTCCTTTTTGATCCCTTAAGCCCAAGTTGCTGCTTCTACCCTCAGAAAGTTGTTACTACCTTGCACCAGCTCCGCTGGCTGCTCTCTGGGAGATGGTACCTACCAACACTTCAGCAGATCCTCAGAATAGCAACTTCTTAGCTGCTGACCAACCATTCTTGGCTTCTCTGGTCTTAAAGGGCCAATAAAAAGGATAAGCGTGCACAATAACATTGATAACACTGTTTCTGCTGAATCCTTTGTGCAACTGATAGTGAAGGGTCTTGCCACACATTGCAGAAGACTTGGATGCAAAGTGTGATGTATTGCCATGACGATTCCTTTGTTCTTTTGGTTCAGTCAGAGTCCTTGAATGCTTGCCAGGTTATTTTTCATTTAATTTGACTTAATTCTTGTAAATTCTTACTTACACTTTTGCATTTACCTAATAAAGAACACCTTCAAGCAGGTGTTCCCTGTTGAATATATACAGCCAATTAACATATAGGAAGCACTGTAGTGTGACTCCTTGGCAACTGCAGAGAAGAAATATGTATTTCTACCCCCCCCCTCCAGTGTTTTATTCATGTAGCTTTGAGAAATATAATTCTATTCTTATTTACTCTGGTTATAATCAAGAGTTACTTCACCAAACCCTGTAGAATAAAACATGCTGAAATTGTATTAGAAACAAGACTCTCAATTCATTAAATTAGAATTAAACTCAAGCTCTCATCCTCTAGCTAGGCTTGCCTCAAAGTACCTAGACCTTCTTTCATAGCATTCATATTGCTTTCAGAAAAACAAGAAAAACATGGAGAAACTAGGTATAAAGCAACCCTGTGTGACAGTAATAATATTTATTTCCATTTCTATTGCACTTTTTGAATATTCATTCAGTCTCACTGTATTGGTGAGCTTCATTATACACCTTGTATCCTGAGGCATAAAGAAATAAATGTCACAAACCAAGGACACAGTTCTGCATTCCTTAAAATCAGTAGCAAATTTAATATTCTATTATTGGCAAGTTTTAGAATATAGCTCAAGAATTCAGTTTCTCTAACCAGCTGACAACACTCCCAGCCAAGTCCTGTTATAAACTCAGAGAGGTTTTTCCTGGTTTCTGCACTAGGTATTATTTTTGCTTACAGTTAACAGTAGATTTTGTTTGACTTGTGTAGAACAAATCTTGTGCTCTTCCCCAGTGCCAGGGTGTGGACTGAATTTACACAAGGCACTGCTGCTTAAGTTAGAAAAAGCACTATATCACAAAGAACAACAAAGCCAATAATCCATTCATGACATCTGAGATGTATTTCACCCACAGCTGACTTAGTCTTGAATATCAAAATCTAATACAGAGATTAAATAACAAAATATATTTTCAACCTTTAATTTGTAGGACTAGAATTCATTGTACAGATAAAGCTAGTGGAAATGTGTCCGTGAACCTGAAAAAAGGCAGCTTTTGACCAGCATGTTCCGAGTACTTAGTAGAGACAACCAGGTTCTCATTTTCTTATTTCCAGACTATATAACTCACCTTTTTAAAACAAGTGCAGATTATATTTTTTTCTGGATATATGCTGCCCTGGCTATTGAGAAACCCCTGAAATTTGTTATTCTTTTCAATTCAATACAGCATTCAGTTTACTTCTTTTCTGCCCTCAAGGACAAAAAAGGATTTTTGTTCTCTAGATAAAATTACAACTACCAAAAATCCATTAAGCATACATTGTGGGGGACACAAGAATAGGTAAAACAGTATCTTTACTCTTCAGACTTCTGAGTGACAAAGGGGAAAAAAGGGGTTTCAAAAATCACATTAATTGAAAGGAACTTGCAAAAGGAACACTTTAGTTCAAAATCTGCATTGTTTCTAATTAGAAGGTAGCGTGTAAAACATGCACTCTCACATCTTGTTCAACAAGGCCATAAAGCCACATATGAATCACATTCATACAAAAGAAGGCATTTGTAAATATTTGCTAAATTCAGTTATAATTTTTAAACCTCTGTCTTGGAGGAACCCTTGTTTTGTGGGCCTAGAAGACAGTAAAACCTTACTAAATAAACCTGTAATGAACTACTACGAAACTAAAAATAGATCTATAAACTCTTAACAGCAGTTTGTTTTCAAGTCCAGAGTTAGAATCACAGAACACCTGAGGTTTGAAGGTACCTCTGAAGATTTTCTAGTCAACTTATGCTCAGTGGGGTCCGTGTTATATGAATATTACTAACCAACATAGGAAAAAATTTCCTTTTTACATGTTAAACAGAAAACATGATTCTACTATTTTTTTTCCCTGCAACAGCAAAATGTGGCTATTTACGCCCTGTGACATTACAGCGCTACACAAAAATCCAACTGATTGTAAAATTTATCCAGAAACAGAATTTCATTAAAGCATGAAATCTTAATGGGTCTTAATAACTTCCTATTGTGATAATTAGATCTACTATGGTCAAAGTCAGACTCTCTACTATCCATTTTGTTGCTGAAAATCCATAGTGATTCCAAAAAGTCAATCGATGTATGACAGTGTACGTTGGTATAGATGAGATACGAGGGTCCACAAAGATAATCTCATCACGGAAAGGACTTAGGTGCAATTCTCCAGGCCCACGTCTCCAAAGGTGTATACACACGCCTCAATCCCACAGAAATTAGTGAAGACAGGGAATTAGTGATTTTGAACATGCAAACTTTTTTCAGCTCCTTTCTTCTGATGCTTTTAAAGTACTACCACATACTTGAAATCCAAGCTTTTTACGTGCAAACTTATTTGAGCTGATGACAAACTCTCAAAACAGAAGGATTAAAAAAAAGACAGACGAAACAAACAAAAATAATGAAAGAGGGACAAGGAATCACTCACGGTAGCCTGCTGCTTTTCTGCTTTCTCAGTTGCCTCATTAAGCTGCTTTTGAAAGGCCTCCTGGAGAGATTTCATTTCTTCCCTAGTTTATTGAAAACACAGAACACAAACTTCATCACAAGTGTCCATTAAGAAATAATTCTTCAGAATCAAGAAAAGGCACCTTTAATTATTTAGAGTAACAAGCAGATGTACTGTGTCTATGAGTCTTGCTAATAAAATCATAATGACCCCATGAACTATAGTGCCAATGAAAGACAAAAAATATCCGTGATGGAAATTGGCCACCTTTTACATCTACTGAATAGCCTGCTGTGCAAAACATCTGCCAGTGTATAATTTCTAGCAAAAACGATTGGCACCAAAAAAGCGTGGAATGTGGGCTATTGAAAATGCACCAAAATCGAACCATAATATTATCAAAAAGAACTAGCTTATACCTGCTTTAAAACAAATAAATAAATAACGCTCTGGTAAAATTCAACCTTCACCTAGCTCCTTCCAGAGACAAACACCACAAAACTCAGTAGAAGATAATGGCAAACAAGAAAAAAAAACCAAAAGGATAATTGCTTGGATTGGGCTGGATTTGAACCAAAATATCCCTTTGTATTACTGATGCAGGAAGAGAATTTCTCTAAATTGCGAGAATTGCAACAGGCTGCGATCCTCTGCAGGCCAAGTCTTTCTACTCACAGCATATGACACACTTTGGGACTGTGGCAAATGAGAAGAGTGACATATTTCAGAGCTTCTTTGAGGGTGTTGCTTGCGTGGATAAACCTTCACAGAAGACCAATGCAGAAATGGGTTTACACACGGATAGCAATTTACCCCAGTGAAAACTGAACTGGAATAGAAACTGTCTAGTTCACACAAGAATGGAACTTGTGAGCTATTGGATCATCTTTCTTTTTAGCCACTAACAGTACTACTTTTAGCAATTTCAGCAGTACTAGTACAGAGCAGATTTAATTGAAATACTGATCGAGCAGCATGAAACCCATGCACCATGAGCACAACACAGCTCTCTTATCACACAAACAGATGCCTTCATTTCAAAGTGCTGATGGTGCACAGAAAGAATAAAACTTGAGGCATCATAGTAAGTGACCAAGTTTTACTTGCAACGTGGGAAGTACTGAAGAATTCAGATAAAAAGGATTAAAAAAATATCTAATTTGAAGTCAGCAGAACTACATCTACTTACACAAGCTGCAATTCTATCACTCTAAACTCTATCATCCATCATTGCAGAGAATAATCAAAATAGTGCTCACAGACCGAACACAGCTCATGTTTGTTCAAAGAAAGAAGATCATAAGATTAATATTGGGATATGTTGTGAATTTTGGTTCAAATACAATAGATTTAAGCAAAACATTATGTTCACTGCTCTTCACTTACTCCAGATAAAATACACCCTGAGGCTCTTGGCAAATAAACTGTGACCCTTCCTTTGAGAAATTCGATGGGGGAGATTCCCTGGCAGATTTTTAACACCTCCTTCTTACACTGAACTTCCACACCTATCTGGAAGTGAAATCCAGTAAGCCTGTAAACAGCTGTCAAGTACTCGCAGTAGCTCCAAGGCATTTTCTTGGAGTTTGTTGTAAAAGCCTTTTATTTTCTGAAGAAGAGCAAGGGATGCTCAGTGATATTGCAGCGACCCAGGCTATATCTCTGGGAGGGGCTGTTGTGCCATACACTCAACAGCTGAATCCCTTAAAAGCAAAAGTCAACGTGTACTTTGGGTGGACCTTGAGAGACTTCAAGTGGTGATTTAAGGAGGAAATTAAGAAGTGGTTGTTACTAGAAGTTTTAATACAACCTTGTAGTATGTAGCAAAATTTTCCCTTAGCAAATTCAACTTTTCCATCTGCAACTAGATCTATTTACTAAACGGTCCATTAATAGTTTTAATGAATAAATCTCTCTACTTCATAAAAGCTGCACAACAATCAAACCACTACAAAAACACATTCCTGTATGAAGGAATGAGGGATGGAGTCCATGACAAGGGCAGCTGTGATGCCGAGATGTATACCTTCATTTGCACCCAAGCCATATTGCATTTTAGTGTTTAAATAGGACATAAGCTGAAGTCTTACTTTCATCATTTAATAGATTTGTCTGGAACACTTGAAAGACTTTTATGTATCTGATTCTTCTCTATCAAAGTAAAAATAAGAACTTCTAGAAGTATTGTATTATAGATCTTATCTGTTGTGTATTGAAGAAGTGAAGGTCATTTTATCACAGGCCTTCTCTATAGGAATGCAATTTCATATACTTCTATTAAATACAGTATCAGCAATAAGATGGCTGTGGGATTTAAGTATTGCATTTCTAACAATGGAAGAAGTATGAACTTTTTTAAGTCCTTCAATATGTTTTTCCTAAGGAAAAAGACAAAGTATAGATGCATTCATTATGTATTATTGTTTCAGCGAAAGTGACCCCTATATTAACTGCATTTTCCTGTTATTAAAACTGTATTGATGTCGTTATTTGCTGGTCTGCATTCCAAGAATTAGGAGAAGTAGAGTGATGACTGTTACTTGTAGCAAAGCACTCGGGGATTTGAGACTAAGAACAGGGCTGGGAACTTGCATTCCCTGCCATAGAAACTCATTGTTTTCTTAAGTGCTCAATGAATAATTTGAAGTGAATACTTCTCTCTGCTCCTAACTGTCTTCCTCACAGATATCCAATGCAAGTATTCCTAAATTTGCACAATGACTAGTGATTTTAAGTGTCTACATGCATGAATATTTAACTAAGAGGCCTGAATAAATACATATCATCATCATCTTTAAATTCAGAGATTGAGATACTTTAATAATTTAATTAACTAGGCACTACCATCAACTAGTAATTTTCTAAAACTTCTGATTTTATTCTTTTTAAGAGAAAATACCATGACTAAAGTTTCTTGAAAAATTCAAAGTCCCTTTCTTTAGCAGATACCTCACTACAGCAGTTCAATAACTTTTCCTAATATAGGTCCAATATCAGCAAATAAATAATTTGTTTCAAAAAATTCCCAAAGAGCATCCCTTGCCCTTATTTCACTGCTATAATCAGTAGACTCTGGAATATAGTGTTTATAGATTAAAGTAGAAGGAAAGATGGAATTTCCTAGTCTGACAGTTATCAGTCAGGAATGGAAAAGAGAAGGGTGAAGGTGGGGGGTCTTACCTTTGTTTTTGTCCCAGTTCCAGAAGTTTCTGCACATCGTTTTTGGCTGATGCTTCATCATTTTTCAAAGACTGATAGCAAAAGAAGAACTCTATTACCAAAGAGATCTTTAATATTATTAATCTGTGAAATTATTAATTTGGTCATCTTTCACAAAATGCTCCTGGTGAATAATAGATATTACCACTCATGAGAAATGGAGGAACAGCCTGACTTTTACCATAACTCAGCACAGCTAACTGTACACAGCTGTTTTTCAAATATTAAATGAGAGTTGATCAAATAAAATAAGTAGACTTAGAAACAAACAAATGGCTGAAAGCATTAGGATTGTATGACAAAGATAAGGGTTTATATACAGAAGATAATACTACAGCTCTTTGCCTATATCTGGTTCTCTGCAGTGTTGAGTCTAAAATATCTCATAGTATAACTTTGATGAGTATTACCTTCAACTGTTCTGTGTAAGAAATTCCATTCTCAAATTACTTTGTTACAAGGAGAAGCACATTTCCCTATAAAGTATGAAGAAATCTCTACAATAATAAAGAGCGATGAAGCACTCAAAAAAAAAAATAGTTCAATAGTTCATATTAATTAGAACAAGAGAAGCCTAGAAGATAAGACAACATAACATAATAATATAGTACAGTACTGATACACAGTACAAGTATTCCTCTGTGAACTGATGCACAGACGCTACTCCTTATATTGTTCGCATCTAGCTTACATCAACACGAAGGTAAAAATGCAGTGTCAGAAAAATACTGTCCTTTTATATGGCATGAAATACAGAGACAAATCTCAACCAAGAATCAGTCTGAATGTTTTCACCAGACTAGTAGACTATATCTGGAAAAGACAGGCATGCTCTTAAATGAGCATCTGGTGATTTTCTCAAATCCAGAACAGGATTTTTAATCTTTTTTTCACTATAAGGAGCTGATTTGACTCCAGAGTTAATCTGACTCTTGCCCTTTCAGTTTATCCATGACAACTGAAAACCTCTCAAGTTAAATGCAGAGGTGTCTCAGCTCTAGCTGGAGGGTCATCTAGCACAATTTGTCAGCTAAACTTGTAAAGTAATGCCCTGCAGTAAATCCAGTCAGTCCTTATACATGGCATGTCAGGCAGCTAAAGTGAGCAGTTAAACTAGGCTGAGTAGATGTAACTCATCAGCAAAGATGCAACCTGCAACAGTAAAGGAAATCCTTTATAGTAGCTGACAGGACAAATGTGTGGTAACTCCACTAAGACAGCTTATTCTATTTCCTTCCATTCCTTTTTTTTATTCTACTAGGCTCTATTTTCTTTTTTTTGTTTGTTTTTTTTTGTTTGTTTTGTTTTTCAGTAAGTGGTCAAAGGGCATAGCTCATTAGGATAACATTTTCCATAAAAACATCAGTACAAGGTCAACAAAATAATAATTATTCACATACCAAAAAAGCCCACCCCATATTTTTTTTTAATAAATACATATCAATATGAAAAAATCAAGGCAAATAAACCTACAGAAACCGAGACATAACCTAACCTGGAGGTTTACTTTAATTCCCTCAAGTTCTTTAGAAGTCTTCGACAGTTGACGGAGAATATTGCTCCTTTCCTTAAAGACTTCTTTCAGCTGTCTTTCCAATTCTTCATAGCCCTGTCTAACACAGAAAATAAAAGCATGAGATCTTCTCAAAACATTCCTCAAACAGTCTTAGTTCATACAAATTTTACTAATTCAAACATTCTTTACAGATTCCTAATTGGAGTGTGGGTAGGTCCCTCTGTTCACCTGTATAATAACTTGATTTCTCCTAACATAGATAAATAGACGTCTTATACGTCAAAAGGATGTGCTGCATCTGACTATACAAATTATCAGACTGAAACACCGTTAATGGGGTATTGTCTGTGATGAACAGGAGACAGAAAGGATATATTTAATGTGAGTGATGGTACACTGTGAGATTTTTTCATGTTTCAAAAGAGATTCCGTGCAAGAAGCCAAGCAAAACTTTGAAAGTATGAAGTTCTGTGACAGCCAGTAATTTGAGGGAAGGATGATTCACATCTGTTTTAACTTTGCAAAATATATTTCATTCCACAATTTCCCCCACTTAAATCTCCTTACAGTATAAACTAGAACTGACAAATATGCTAAGAGGAATCAAACCTAATTATTAATTAATGGATAAGTCAAAATATTCTATCCTTTTCAAAACGGTAATTTTAACTTGGAATGTAACTATGTATTTTAAAGTTTTTCTAAAATCCACAACAAAATAAATCCAGCACATATTGGTTTAGGTTGAATGACATACAGATCCAGGTCTCATACCCCATTTCAGAAAAAAACACAAACATTACAGTTAATTCTAAAACCACACTTTTTCATTTAAATTATCTTCTATTTCTTCTTTTGAGGAAGACTCAAACATCCATTCCCTCTACAACTTAATTATTTTTTTCCTCCTTGCTATACCTCTAGTTCTAAGAAGGGGTGTGTGGGGAAGAACCTCAACTCTGCAACACATCAGGAATATTTTATTATCAGATCCAAGACCTTGAAGTTAAACAGGAATCTCAATGCTCCTTTAATGCATTTTGAATACCCACTTCAGCAAAGAAACTCAATAAAGCAAATTAAATATGGTATTATCAGCCCTATCTATTTTAGCAATAGACAGCTCACAAAATATGATAGATTTATGAAAAAAGAAAATCCTTCTATATTAAATGATACTTTGGATACCTGGAAGAGATGAAAGTGAATAAAATGTCTCTTTCATAAACACAAGACTTTAGGCAACGAATTTCAACTGTATATTGAAGTTTCAGGAATAATTATATTCAGCTTTGACAGAATGTTGCAAATTAAAAAGGATAGAGTTCTTTGAGTTTGCATCTCTAATGAAATACAAAACATCTCTAATTTCTGCTTGCTGCTGCAAAATAAGAACTAAGCTGATTTGGTCTGCAATGTAGCACCCAACACTTTCAGTGAAGATCTTCAGCACAATTTCTAGGTCAACTGTTCCACTTTACAGTAGAAGTTATCTTTCAGAGGAAAGTTGAAAAGGAAAAGAGGAGGGAGAGTCATCCCCTCAATACCAAAAAATGTTAAGTTTTCCCAGGGTGGTTAAATAAAAGCTGCAGTCTTTTTAATGTGTTCTGTAGCTGATAAATAAAAACTCAGCTGTCAGTAAAATATTTTATTCTCTCTATAAACTTTGCTTTTTCTTTCAATTTGTGGACGAACTTTACTTCAAGAAACTGTGGTTTCAAACCATTTCAATTCTGTTCATCCATAAGAGGAAAGGAAAAACTGCAGATCTAGTCAGGAAACAAGAAGTACTTCTGAGAACGACTGCAGGAAGACACAGGGTAAAGTCAGTATAAGGACATAATGCCAGGACTCAGCTATGCATACCTACTGGTAACTAAACAGCACTCACATAAGTAATCTGGTTATCATTGATATGGACAACTAATGTTATAAAAAAATAAATTATCTCAAATAGAGGTCATGTAGTAAAACTCATTACAGGTTTACAAGAAAATTCACATGCCAAGATATTGAACCTTCCAGAATCTAGCATTATTTACATAGAGGGTTTGGTTCAAATTTTTCTATTGAACTGAATGAAAGACCCTACTGTTATATTAATTAAATCTAGCCGGTGCTAGAATACCTGATAAATATTAGCATTCCGGTTGTTACAAGCAATGTAAATAAAATCTCCTGCGTTGAAGTTTTACATCGAAACACCTATAGGTTTTTTGTTACCACTCCAGCTATGTGTGATTTCAAGCAAGGTATGCATCACTGTAAAAGAGCTGTCTCACCTCAGCGGCAGTAACAACATTATGTGTAATCAGCCTGACAAGCTTCAAAGGATACTCCCCTTTTAATTTGCTGATGAACAGAGGTCAAGGAGGAATGTCCTCCTGCTAAAGCAATCAGGTAGTTTCAGTAAGGTCATCACATCCATTTCTTTTTTAGCATCACAAGAAGTGTGTTAGACTTAATGGTCTCTTTTGCAACTTTAAACACGCTTTTGTTTAAAGTTAAGTCTTGCATTTAAAAAAAAAAAAAAATTACCTGCAAGTGGTAACGCTGTTTTAACGATCACTTTAAAGTAACATCACCACCCCTAATTCCAGTTTGGCTTGAGCATTTCAAGGCCATCTATCCCAAGCAGCCAATTATGCTGCCCCATGGGTATTCAATTGGCACAGTTTTCACTCTCCTGTCTTGTAAATACTACCTTATCTACCAATTTGCACCAATTTGCACCAATTAAGGCATTTCCTGAATTTTTAAACTGAATTTAACGTAAGCTATGAATGCTCTTACATTTTCTGTCATATTACATTTTATGTCATGCCGAGCAGGGAGGAGACAAAAAGCCAACAACAAACTTACCACAGAGAATCACAAAACAAACCATACCCTCAGAACTATTAGAAAAGAACTTAAAAAAAATGAAAGAAGAGCAAAGATACAAGACACAGCTATCACATCTATTAACCATTAGCTCCTCAAAGTTTTTAATTCTGGACAATATTGTATCTGATAACAAGCCTTGACCCTTAGCATTGTGTCCAAGCACAGTGCCCATGTAGGGAAGGCAGTAAAATTCAGCTCTACCCTTGTGGCAGCCAATAAACCCTTGGATCAGTTCATCTCTTTTGATCACCTCAATTTCTACATTGCAAACTTGTGTTGTTTTAGTGCAACACAAGTGAAAAAGATACATTTATAAATGCATTACTCTAATTGCGAATCATGAATAGATTATTCAAGTTAGTGTTTTTCTACAATACTGAATATACATTCACTTTTACACTTTAGTATTAAGAGGATTCTCAGGATTGGGTTTAAGGAAAGATCCATGTTATTCTCCCCTTCTTGAATTCTAAAAAAAACCAAATTTTGCTCTCTCACATATTTGATAAGCACACTCTGGAAGGTTTCACACACATACATGCAATGTAAGTATAAGCATGGATAGACAGGCAATTCTAGAAGAAGTAATTTTTCCACATCAGCACACCCATACTCTGCAGCTATGAAAAGCCTAATGTTTTTTCTGAAGCTAACGTTTAATTAAAAAAAAAAAAATTCCACCATGATATAGTAACATTTTTTCATATTTGAAAACACATAAATCACAAAATATATAACCACAAATACAGAATTTTATCCTGATGAATATCAGCAAACTCCTCTGATTGTGATTAACAAGGTTATTTGTCTAATTAAGAAAAAAACTGCAACATAGAAAGCAATTGGACCAGATATCAACAAGACTTAATCAGCTTAATTCCTCTGAATTCAGAAAAGATTTAAGTTGAAAGAACATCTAATCTAGATCTAGGAACCTAAATGAAACATTCGTCTCTTTAAGAAAGGTGGCATCACCCCTCACCATGTGGGAGAAAGTAAGAGAAGGAACTTTAGTAGAAAAAACAATGAAGTGTTAAACTCAATGATAAATTCTGTGGGTGTGGAGAGAGAGAGGATTTTTTCAGCCAGAACAATTTGCTTATGCTGAACTTGGATGCCAGTTTTGTACTACAGGACAATTCTGGAAGAAGTTGAGTTAGTTAATGTGATGGGTGTCACCACTGCATCACCCTGTCATAAACACCATGAAATCCCAGTGACTCAAAAACTGTGAGGGTTCTCTACTTGTTTTGCTGTGTAATTATACATGGCTGAAATAGCTGAAACCCATTCCTAGGACACTTCACTATGTAATTATACACAGATTAAATCTGTTCTCTGAATATTAGGTTACACCAGCTACACCATTGTGCAAAATAAAGTGTCATTGTCAGCATATCCACCTGGGAGTAAAATGAATATTTACCATTTTAGCACATGAATGCTTTTACAAATGTTCATTATGAAACAGAACGATTTAGCAATACTTTGCACGTTAAGGTCATCTGTAGTACTCTAATTGCAAGTTGTTTCCCTTTTACCATCAGGCTATTGATGTAGTGTCAGTGTAAATTCCAATATCATTTGTTTTCAGGGAATGATATTCACTTATACTTTTAAGCTTAGTCAGCTGTTTTGACTCTTCCATTATTCTTACTGACATGATTTAATAGATTATAGTAAACATTTCAGCAGATTCTAATTTTCAATATGCAACAGAGATAAATGCCTAGTAACTAGAAAGACTCACGCCCCAGAGATCACTCCACCTCTGACTGTTATTTCCTTAAATATTAGAAGGTAGGCTTTTAGTCTCCACAATACGGATTGAGTTTACTTTTCACTGAATAATATGTATTATGTCAGGACAAAGTAAAATTGATTTTGTTTTCCCGCTAGGTTTACAAAGCCTGTCTTTGAAATAAAACTTTTATAAATATTTCAATTATTTATGGTACATAAATGTCCCTGACTGAAGAAAACCCAACCCTTAAAACAAAAGAGAAAATTGAAACAGTCTGCAATTTAAGAAAAATTTAGATGTCTCTTTCAGCAGATCTGTTGTCAGCTATATTTTTTAAGCCACTCTTTTTAAAAAAAACTTTACTGTTCTAATTGCAATTAATAGTTTAGGGCATTCTACTATAAATTCTAAGAAAATTAGGTGAGATGATGAGAAGGTTACAGCCCCATGGGTTTGGTTAGTTTTTTAAAGCAGCAACAGTTAAGAAAGGAGCATACCTTACATATTTTCATGCATCATAAACAGTAAATGCTGCTCACAGAGCACGCTTGGAAAGTGCATGATTGCCTAGGTGTTTCTAAAGCAATCTTTTGAAGATATTCTCGGTGGCAGATGTATACATATGAATGTGGTTTATATTCAATTGAGAAAGATTCATCACAATTCTAAATCGATATATGTGGAAGTTGAAGATAAGAATCTTTAGAACTGTAAAAAAAGCAAACGAGAAGGAAATAACTATTGGTAACAGAGCATTATAATACTGCTTTTTCTCTCTTTCTAAATATTAGCATTTTTCATCTAGAAATTCAGTGGGAGGGAAGCAACTTATTAATGATCAACAAACAGAATGATCAGGTTATCTAAATAGAGTAAACTATATATAATATATATAATTAGAGTGTGTATATATGTAATGTATTATAATAGCATCCAGTCTGAGTTTCAACTGCTTACATCTGATTTCAGTGAATTCTGAATTAACAATTATATTTGGGAAAAAAAATCATATAAGCATTAAGTTGATCATCAGATAAGCTCCTGCTGAAATCCAGCCTTTGTCAGATATAGCCATTCTCCATACCCAAATAGCATTTTCATTATAAGTTTTGTATTTGGGTATTATCTAAACACTGTGTTTCAGAGTGCAGGGGGTGGGGAGGGGAGGAGGGAGGAAGAAAAATGAACAGAAAACTTGGGGACTTAGAGCAAGCCAAGGACCTTCATGATTTGTACAAAATGTATATATGGTTGGAATGTTTCATCCCTACCTACTGAGAATAACATATGATCTGGTAATCCAGGCTTGATTTATTAACAGTTCAAATAAAAATCAAATTGTCAGTACATGTATGACTATAGCAGGCTATGATCATTTAAGTAGAATTAAGTGCCCAACCTATTCTAACTTTAATAGCCCACAAAATGGTAGGAGCGCTGATGCATTTTATTTGGTTTCTACATAGTTAGCAGCTAGAAATTCAGGACCTTTACATCTATTTCCTCTTACTTTTTAATGCACTCATTGTAAATAAAACAAAACAATCTAGCATCTTTTTGGCAGATTCTTGGCTGTGCATCATCGGGGACAAGATGGAACTGTCAGTTCCCATCAATGAGTAAAGGAGCCAAAGGAGATTTCTGAGGACTTGTGGCTGGCTTAGATGCCTGGCCCGCGGAAATGAAACAGCAAGTTGAATCATCAATGTATAACATGAGACTGAAAACAACCACCCAAAAGAAAATCCCAACTTGTATTAATCTAGCCTTTTTTCTTCTTCAGTAGGCTCTTTGCCTAGAACAATGAATCCGTACTGGATTTATAGAGCTGTAATATGGAACAGACATCTTCAGAAAAGGAAGTTATTAAACTCTTTGTAACTATTCAAACATAGACTGCATATATATGGACTTGTCCTCTGTATGTAGAGTTGACTTTTCACATCAGTTCTACAGGATTTAGTCTTTAATAGGAAATCTATTCACATCAAGCCCATTCTTTTTCCGATAGCTAACATTACCCTTTTCAGTTCTGATATTCTTCAACATTTATGTCCATAATAGTCCCTGATTTTTTACTGCACATTTAAAACTTTTGACTATGACCTCAATTGTATTACCCTTAAATTCAGTACTGTTGCACTAGTCTTCTCAAATAACCAGCAATACTTTTTTCCAGCTTCTCTTACATTATAGTTGGATTAACATTTCTGTCCCAGATAGCTGTATAATTTAATCTCGTAGTTGCTTTAGAATTTTACATTTAATTCTGCTCCTTAATAAAAAGAGAACCTACCAACATCATGACATCTGTAGGAAATTTCACTCTCTGTAAGCTGTTATTTCAGTTGATATAAAATTGAAATATTTCTACTTTACCTGACAAAACCGTCCATGGGTATCCTTTGAAAGTCTATTTCACTGTTTAAAAACTTGGTTTAGTAAAGTTCACTGATCAGTTATAATCAAGTTTTGGAAATGAAACTTGTAAAACTTTTTTTTTTTTTCAATTAACCCAGAGGGAACAAGATGAGAAATTAGTCCCAGACCATTTGATTCTATATACATAACCATGCGCACACACAATGTATACACATATAAACGTACACAGAAATAAGATGTATAAACCTAGGGCTGATGCATTTCTAGGCAGAGATACGCCATAGGAGCATTCTTTTTAAATTCTAGCTGGAACCCTATAATCATGCAAAGAACATGCATAGTGAGATCAGCTGGCAGAGTGATCTAGGTTTGCCAAGCCCACTCAACATTTCTACTGGCTGTGGAAGGGCAAACAACTGGGTATATGGTTAGATAGGTAAATTAACTTCTACTCTATTTTTAAAAATAAATGTGACTTGTCTTAACCGTAAGCTCCCCACCTTGTGCTATGTGGCGCTTCCCAGAAATGTAATACTACTAAGTTAGATTTATTGCATCAATAAACCATAATCAGTATCTTAGGAAGTTAGGATAAAGGCGATATTGGTAGTTAAGGGACTCGTGTGCTTGACTAACCCTTCATTTACTACCAAGGACCTGAATTCCTCACCAGTTGCTACCCAGCACCACGGGCACCTAAAGCATCTTCTATGTTACTGGAAATTAAATCCTGACACTGCAGAATTGATCACAGGCACCAAGAATGGAACAAAGAGGACTTGCATCCAAGGTATGGTGACCAAGCATGTACCTAGTTTATGGACAATGCAAGTTAAGTGCTGATCTTGTGAGTATTTATCTGGGCAGGAAGAAAAGCCAAAGCAACAAGCAGTGTGAAAATTAGTGTTCTCCTGCACTTATGGAGACCTGGGAGAGGCTGGAAGTTGCATTGATAATGTAAACTGCAATAAGAAAATAGTTGTGATTTCTGCTAAGGGAATCTAAAGTCCCTTCACTGAAATGAATGCTACAAAGATTGCCAACAAGGCAGCCCAGACTGGCTGCCCCTGTGTTCCTTCAACACTGAGGGCATCCCATTTACACAGCTTATTCACAAAAATTAACTCCAGCCTGACATGGGCTAATCCCTTTATATTCTGTGATGTTTGAAGGACAACAACCACCCTTTCAGACAGGGAACACAGTGACTCAGGACCAAATCACTCTCTAGCAAGATTTGTCTCTCCCACTGACCACAGAGGAAACCCAGCGATAAGCATCATTGGGGTAATATTTTCTGGGAAAGACTGAAGACGGAACAAAACTGCTGAATATAACTGAATTCAGCCAGTACAGTGGTAATTGCACAAACATATATGTATGTTAAAGTTTGGAGGAAAGAAATTTCCTTACTATTTAAGCTCCTACCATTACAAAATACGATTATATTAGGTTTGTCTTGTAGCAACAAATTTCCCATTTTTTCCCAAATATTCCCAATTTCTAAATTATTTATTTTTCTAATTTCCAAATACTTAAAATTGCTGTTGCATCCTAATGTCTACATTAGTTCTGGTCAGATGTAAAAAAAACAGTCTATTCAGTATAATTCTTCCTCTCTTTCACATGCTCTGGTGTTAATGCGATTCAACCTAGATCATTACGAAAAATAAATACAAATGTTTTTCAACTGAAGAAAAAAAAAAATGCCTCCATTTGATTAAAATTGTTCCAGACATTCTTACAGAAACTTGGAAATTCAAGAAGAAAAAATTTATTGAATATTCCATCATCTTCTCCTGCTGAGACATTGCTGTTCTCTGTTGTACAGTTTCTAGTGTTTCAGCTCTTTAGGTTTTACAATGGCTCAAAGCCTTGGAACTTCGGCCACCACCTCTGGGAAGCATTTCCACAGTCTACCAAAATCAGAATATTTAAAAAAAAAATTTGCCTAACTCTTGACAAGAAATCTGTCACATTCAATTTTACTGTCTTCTTTTTCCCCTTCACAGTGCTATGAATTAAAATATGCTAGGCACATAAAGAGTAAGGACAACCTCATGGTTGGAATGACATCAGATGTAAACAATTTATTTTCTTAGTGTGTTTTATAGGCATGTCATATGGTTAGTTTAACACTTAGATTTTTGTTTATGCTATTTGACATCTGAGATCAAGAAATACCACCAGTACCATAGTCCTATCTGCTACTGAACCTGGCTGACCTGGAACGACTGAGTATATTCAGTAGAAAAATTTTCGGTTTTAGTTGACTCCTCTCACATCGCATCCTTGGTCTTACAATATTAAAGCCTCAATCAGGGGAATACCAGAATCTGTCTTGGATCCTTGATAAACTTTGCAAAACTATCTGGGGGGCAGCTTTCTTGCAGTAAACCTCCACTTTTTCTTTTTTAAATCCATCTGCTGGATAATTATGCAAAAAAAAAAATAATCCCACTAATCCCTTCAAAATACTACTTTTGAAAGGGAACGCAGTAGGAATACTTTGTCCTACCTAGTAGAAGGATTTCTAGATACTTGTTTTACTCAACCTGGGACAAAATGAGAATGTGAAACCCAAGCTGCTTGTAATGCATAAGTCACTGCTTAGCAATTCTGTTAGCAGGTCTGTCCTCGCACCTGCTCTTCACTTCTTTATAGTGACATTAGAACAATAAGCAAAATA
The DNA here is from genome assembly GCA_025774025.1 of Xenus cinereus. NCBI lineage: Eukaryota > Metazoa > Chordata > Aves > Charadriiformes > Scolopacidae > Xenus > Xenus cinereus. The sequence continues at coordinate 62,685,664 of JAOXJK010000040.1, forward strand.
GACAGAAACAATTGTATAGTTCATTTTCTGCCAGAAAGGACAACTTTGAACAATTTACCATTAAATTTTTCCTTATGGTATCAAAACACCTTTAACTTTGTTCACTCCACTGTGAAAACAGATTATCTGAAGATATTATTATCCTATGCTTGTACCAAATATAGGAACACGTGTGCTGCTACTAATTTCTTTAGGATCTTTAATATATTAAAAAGTAATTGAAATAACTCTTTGTTACTTTTATTGCTTGTATTGGCACAATGATGGTACTGTTCCACCGACACAATTGAGATGCCTTTTTCAATTCTCATTATATAATTTATAAAAACTATTCTCCACATCTTGAACTCTGTCCTCACTAAACTTCAAACACTTGCTTAAAATACTCATAAAGTCTAATTACAGATAAGTTCTGTTCTGGGTAAAAATCCATGTTCTTATACAATATACTTAACCCAAGGCCCCTAGTCCATTGAGAACAATTGAATTTTATTTTCTTGTTACTATATATTAGGCATTTTTATTGAATTGTACAGATGTACTGAATTTCTATTTTAAGTACAACTAAACAGTAGCCCCAAAATGCTTTACTTGTTAGAGTCATATATTGGCCAACCAACCAAAACCGTTATCTTGACTTCACCTATAACGTCACTTCATTTCAATGTGATATGATCATCAGATAAAAAAGAAAGTAAAGAGAAAAGTCAGGCAAGCTATAAAAAAAAAAAAAGTACAGCTATATCTGCTAAGGATCAAGGTATGGTCCCATAGGAGTGAATGTGGATTGTAGAAAGACGGAAAGAGGACAAAATCATCGAGTGGAAAAGAAGATACAGAAGCAGCAGAAAATATATATGAAGTTCTGAAGAGTAAACTGAAATCTAAACGACAGCCAGAAATATCTGAAGAGCTCAAAAGAATTGGCAAGTCCTGGGTAAGCAGTGAAGAGGGGTAAATAAAGAACCTGAGGTCCACTGCTGTGTGCCTCTGACTCCTTAACAACAAAATACTGCTTTTAGCATAGTTTACACCAGGGAAACTTGGAGCAATAAAATGTAAAACAACTAGCGAATAAAAATTATGAAGATGACACAAGTATCTGGGAACCAAGGGAACTGGCAATTTCAAAAAGATGTTAACTTCAGAAACATTAAAGAGAAATGCTGAAAACAAAAAAAAATATTAGGTAGATCTTAAAAACAAGAAATGTAAAATAAATGAAATGGACATAAAAGCAAAATTATTTCTCTATCTAATACTTGCCAAAATATTGCTAATTTATAGAAGAGAGATATAGTCCTCTCAAACTGAACCACAGAAAGTTATCCAGAAATAGCTGTATGCAGAAAACACTGCAATGTATCACAGTATCTATCTACTCTCTGCCTCTCCTTTCAAGAGATGTTATACAGAGCTATATATGTTATTTCAACACTTCTTTATCCTATGAAATGCTTCTCTTCTCCCTCAAAAACTCAAGTTAAAAAAAAAGGGAAAAAGAAGTGATATATAGTAATTTAAGTAAGAGCTGCTATTCTCATTGAACCAATACCTAAAACCATATTGATTTTTCTCTTTATAGTCTGTATGAAGATAGTCTTCATACAATTAAGCTTAATAAAATGTAATTGTCTAATGAAAACTGCCTGATATATTTATAGCTTGACAATTCATCAGTACTATATCTAAAAAAACAGAATAACACGTGAACAGATAGACTCCAATGGATGACGCGATAGAAGAGATCAGCAAAACAGGCATGCTTTACTTTTTTACATTAGGTTTATTTATATTTTTTCCTCTAAGACAATTTTGTATTTCCAAAGACTTGGATGTACAATTTTATGTTTATAATAGAAATTTTAGCTTAGTAGGAATTATACTTATTAATCACCGTGTCATCTACCCATTCTGAAACTTATCTTACTAGCGTGTGGAACTTTGGCGAGATTTGGATCAATTCTGAGTGAAATATTTGGTCATTTTCACTTAATATTTTTATTTCAGAAAACCCTTTAAAGTCTATTACAAAACACTCGGGCAATTTACTCCCTTCTCTCCATCAGTGTTCCCACTGTGTTTACTTGTCCAGTGCCTAAAACACTTCATAACCACAAATCATTTCTGTTGGATTTTCATCGATCATTTTACTATCTGAATGATCCAGAACACAACCGGGTCATTTCCTTCATTGGAATAAACATCCTTAGCGAGCAGCCGAGAATGCCACGAGAGGAAAAGGAACACCAGGTAATGAGACACTGCTAACCTCAATTTATTAACTGGACTAAGCAAGGGACTGACTGCGTCAGGACAAGCTCCCCACTCACAGCCATACCTACACCCCAATTGCCGCTCCGATGAGCTGGCACAGTCACAGCTAGGGGAAACATAGCACTTTAGAGAAAGTGCCTCAATGTTGTGCACTGGGTGGCAGACGGGCACCAACACGTGATGGTTTTTCCCCTCCTTTTTTACATTGCCTCCTCCCCAGTCTCTGCTACTGGGTGGTTTTATGACCAGGTGTCAGCACAAGCCTACCAGCAAAGCATCCCTGGGTGACACTGTGGGTATACCTTCCAGCAGTTTCAGGTATTACTCTGCTGTTGGTACCCAGCCCATGCCAAGTGACGCGCACTGGTTGATGCGCAGACCGTGCCAAGGCTCATCACGCTCAGGTCCTGTTTGCATCATGCCAGGGCTAACCGTACTCAGTTACTCAACTCTTGACCGAGACAAGGTCATGCTGCTCCTGTGGCAAGGAGAAAGGAAAAACTAAAGACAAAATACAGGGGAATGCCAACGTCAATTGGACACTGATTCCACAGCAGCTTCATCTTCAAATGACTTAGAACAGTGAAAAAATATAACTACAAATTTTCCCTTTCCTTTTCAGAGATTCTGTGGGAACTACAGACACTTGAGAGGTTTTTCAAAGGTCACAGCATAGTTTATGACAGAAAGCATTATCAAGTGCAAATATACACGTTTCTGTCTCTTCCCACTATAATCTTTTTAATTCATTGAAAATACTTATTTTCTGAATACATCATAATGACAATTACACAGGGAGGGAAGAAACAGCTAAATTTACCACATACAGGATGCAAATCAAGTAGTTAAGAACAATATTCTTATCAAGTTTCATTCAAATTTGTGTTTGCTGTTGAGAAAATCCTTCTGGCTTGCTGAAATGCAGCTATGTTAATAAGCAGATATAAAAAGCAAATGCTGAACACAAATGCCCATCTCACTTCCTACAGACTTTCCTTTTCTCAGACACTAACTTTTCCCTCAGCATATGCCTCAATCAGCAGCCGGCACCTGGTATAGCTTGTGGATGGAACAAAATGTACCTCTTAACTTCACTCCAAAGTTTTTATTTTTATCAGGTTCCCAGTCACATAAGCACTTCTTCAGCTGCACCAAGAACTACGTGAACTAAACCTGCTCAAAGAATATCGAATTGACATAGAACAGCTGTGATCACACATTCATGTTTTCCTCTTTTTCCATATCTGCTTTGACTGACATTCCCATTGCAGATTCAATGGAAGAAAATGCTACATACATAACTAATTCTTCAATACACTTTGTGGGATTAAAAGTTCTTTTTTCCAAGAATTATACGTGAACATGCCTGAAATTTGCCATATATACAAACTATGGAGGATAGTTCAATATATTGGGTACCATTTCACTCCTTAAAGAAAAAAAACTTCCTTCACCCTGTATCCAGCCCGTGTTTACTCAACCAGAATTGAGCAAGACATAACTTTGTGAAGTTGTCTGTAGTTGCAATTTTTCTTAGCATGACTGTCATACATTATTCTAAGTTTTGCATTGTCTTTTGTGATCCTCACTCAAATGATCTCCAAAATAACTATATAAAAATGGAAGAGAACAGGCTGTAACACTACTATAGCAATGCTGTGATCATGTAAATTCAATACAACTCTCCCTCGAAGGATCTCCCAGGTTACAAGCATACTAATACATGTATGCTGTCCAACTTCCAGTCTACAAATATTACTGCAAAATTTAAATTTCCTAAATCTCCAAATATCAGATTTCACCATTTCATTCAGATGATAATTCGCTTTCGCACATAAAATTAATATAATAATTAAAGAGTTCCATTTGAAAACTGTTCAGGAATTAAATTAGAATCTGAACAACTCTAGGCACAATTTAAAAATAATCCTAATACCTTCCCCAACAAAAAAAAAGATAATGGAAATATCTAAGAGAGCTAGTCTGCACATATTCTCATCTCTCTGAAAACTGTGCTCCTGTGCAGTAGCTGTGTAAGGATTTACTAATGTTATGAAAAAAGGTGAACGTCAAATTTCACTTAGAAATCTCTTGTCAGTTAAGTAACTTAAATAACCTACATTGCTTAGTTTGAACCTATACCCAGCTTCTCTCTGATAATGGCTTAGTCTTGAGGGAGCTAAAAATGTTAATCACTTTTCTGGAAACACTGATAACTTAAAACAACTGAGATTTTTTGCTGCTGCTGGACCTCAGATAATGCAGACAGAGTCTTGGGGAAGATCCTATCCCCTAGTATAAGTACTTGGTTTGAAAAACCATTCCTACTGCTCTTGGAAGTATTGCTGAAGAGCAGTCTGACTGTGAGAAACAATACTAGCTTTAGCAGAGATTAGTTACAAATTCCCACAATCAAAGTGAACAGTAGTCAGTCTTTCAGGAGGCTGTAAAGGAGACACTTCTATTTACCACTACACATTCCAAGAAGGTTAGAAAATGAGTATAACGTATATAACCCCACAGCAATTTAAAGGGTTTATTGATCTACGGCTTTATTGTACCTGAACTGTAGAATGGTTTTCTCAAGGGGAATTACAACACAAGATCACTTATCAAGGACAAGTCCACTCTTTTTCAGAGTGATGTATTTTGCCTTGTAGTTTTTATACCCAAATGTCTAACTAAAACAAACATGCATGAAGGATTATAATTATACTGAATTATGGTAATATTAGATATGAGAAAGGATTAGTTGCTTACAGGGTGAGAGTTGTATTTAACATACTCATTTTATGATTTGTGCTGACTATAAAATCTAGGGTATTGACTTGCTGATAATTCTATCATCGTTTGATCCCTCCCCCAGTGAATGGTTTGCTATTCTGAAAAAGCCCCAAAAAATCAAAAAGTAACAGATACATTTTCAGACCAATTCCTCCTTCCACCTAGTGCACATGAAACCAAGAAAGCAATTGTACACAGGGGAAGAAAGCCTTTGTGTGTACAAACGTATATACTTATATCTAAAAATGCACCAAGCCAAAATACAAGGTATTTTCCTCTGTATTTCTTGGAGACCAAATTGAACCCTTGAAATCTTCCAAATATATGCTTTTCTAGTTATATGTGCTATTCATTATCATGGGAAAAATCTTGTATTTATTTCAGTAACTTCAGAGAAGCAGAGGTGATGTAGGTCTCGATATATTTACATGCTCCCAGTTAAGAGAATTTTAAAAAAACGCCTGCGCATACAAAATTATACATTCCTATGTAGCTCAGAAGTCAAAAGTTATATTTGTGATAAAAGACTTTGTATAATCATACTTCAAATTCCCAAGCTTCACACATCTATTTATGCTACAAGCAACACTCAGCACATTTGCGCCCTCATATATTTGCATAAATCCAGAGTTAGTAGGCGTGAACTCTAAAGCATTATTAAGACCAAATCTTGAAGAATCCAATTCCTATAGGCTTGCTCAAAGCCCAACACATCTTTCACCTGTATTTTCTGTTCCCTCTTCTTGTTGCAAATCTTGGCCGATATCCACATTTTTCAGGAAGTAATCATCACGCTTGTCTGTAAGAGCTTATTTACGGCACGCAGTTCAATTACTGAGACCGCTATTAAGAACAAATAAATGAAGCACAACAGTAGCAAAAAGAGGTGGCTGACCACCTCAGAACAACAGGATTATTCTCTAGAGAAATAGACATTATTTTTATTTGCATACAGTACACCCTTATTCATATGTCAGATTTTCTAAGACTACGCAAACATGAAAATAGGAAAGGGAGTTGCAGCACATTAATTACAGCATAGAGGCCAACTTAACTATTACATCAACAGAATGGTTGACATTGACCTCAGCAGCACCTGCATTAGGAGCTATATAACGATTCATGTCTTTCTTGTTGGCTGAATACTTCGGTGTCTGTAATTTGTGTTCAATTAATATTAAAAGTAGTTATTAATTAATACTGAAAGTCAGGCCTTAAAGTCAAAGTTGGTTGGGCACCACAGCCTCATAATAAATATTTTATGGCAATTATTGTACTGGAAAGTCTTTGATATGATTCAAGAGCTTCCATTCTCATAAGAAAAATCCCAGATAATTCAAGCATTAAGAGCAGTAGGATTCTAAATATTTAATGTAGTTCTACAGAAATTACGCTGTGTATAAAACACTGTATTTTTCCAGTAGCAAACTCTCCAATAAGAAAACTAGACAAATTGAACCTTGTATACACATCCTGTAGACTTGAAAGGACAGTAACTTTTGAAATCTACCTCAGGGAAACAGATCCAAATGTTTGGTAGCATACCATTTAGCGTTTACGATATAAACCTAGGAGCAAACTCACCAAGAATTACACAGGCATGACACAACTCTGTGACTTCTGTTTATCTTACTATCTTTTGTTTATATTATAAATAAAACTTTGGAATTCTTATGTTTACGCTTCTTTTGTGATGAATTTTATAAAGGGAAGGGGTGAAAACAGTAACGATTTTAATATTCATTCACTTTTTTCCTCACTGCACTTCACAACATGAAAAAGTCATTGGAAGCGTGCCTTCCTGTATCAGCTACACAGGTTTGACTTCATGAACCCAAAATAAGATGGCAATTTACTTGCTTTCCTTGCAGAGCCTATTAAACTAATGCACATTAGCCTAAATCACAATGTCCTTTCTTACAGGTACAACTACTAATTTCCATCTGTTTATATCCAAAGTAGCCTTATTATTGCTGAAGTCATTCTCATTATTATTAGAGTTGTGTGTGCATAGGTAAAGCAGGGATTTATGCAACATTCTGTTGTTTTGGATCACTAGAAATTTTCCACAGGGAACTACCTACTGCACTCAATAGATCATCTCCTGAAGGTACCTAGATTTTTACTTCAAGATGGAAAAATATGAGAAGAGTGAGAGCACAATGCTGAATGTTACAGATTTAATAATTTCAAAATTATTTTACTTTGAGCTGATTTACCAAGTGGCTCTTTCTGGAAGGAAAAAGTAATTATAAATCTACAGAAGCAAAGAAGGAAGAGATACATCCCCAAATTCAACAGCCCAGTTATTAGTACGTAGGAGAGTTTTGTTCATATTTTCAACTACCTTACCTTTTATCTCTGACAACAATGTAAAGCAACCAGGTTTTAAAGCACTTAGAGGAGACGCAGCAGTTCTTGCTGATGTTGTTCACGCTTTATAAAGAATTACATATTCGCCATGGGAGGAGTACAACAATCCCATCCCTCATGTGAATGAGTCTTTCAAAAAGAAAAAAAGAAAACCATTCTCAATGGATTAGCCTATTTCATAGAAAGTAAGCCAGCTGTAAAGAAATGGGATTGATGGGTACTTCATCTTCTCACCTTTTGGAGTAACTAATTAGGTTCCTATTTTATATATTAAACTTCAAAGGTAGTACAAAACCACAGCCTGTATAACACAGAGAACTCTCCAAGGATTTTATAACATTGGAGAGGGGAAGGTTAGGAAGAAAGAAATACAATTTATTTGAATTTGTTGGGGTTTTTTGGCAACTGAATCAAAAATAATTATTCATTCTACCTCACCACTTTTAACCCATAATCAAAAGCTTATGTTTAAAAACATTTGATGATTAATGCAGCTTATTAGTTGTAAAAAAAACCCTAACCCTAGAAAGAAGTCAGTTTTCTTTCTGGCTTTTGAGATTGTTTGCTTTGTTTTGACACATTCATTTCATTGCATGTGGTAACGCAAAGGGTCCCATGTATCTTTACAGTAAGAAAAATGTCACTTTTTGGTTGATAAATAATTGGGCTTAATTACCTTTCCCTCTTTAGGCAAGTAAGACTGGGAAAAAAGCTTTATGAAATCAACAGCCAAGTCACAATGATCCTGCACAATACTTCAGAGGAAAGGAGAAAGAAGCCTTAGCTACTTAAAAACACATCGCTTTGAGAAACAAGTATAGTAGTAATACTAATTCCTCTTCAGGACCTCACTAGGCATACTGCTAGGAGAGTTATAGTTCTGGCATTTTGTGCTAGTGTTTTACACCAACCCTAAGGCTAGGCTACCCACCAGCATGAGACAACATAATTCTGTTGAAGGCAACACATTCAGCACATCTGCTCATCCACAGCCACATAATTTTACAAAAAGCTCTTTGTTGAAGATAAGTCATTTTTTAGGTTCTTTTCAAATGAGCTCACCTTTGCTGCTTAGCTACAGAAGACTAAGGAGGAGAAAGAAGAGGTGGACTGGGAGCAGTCAATCATCTATGACTACGAGCCTGAAGCAAGAATTCTTTCTTAACTGCAGCTGATTTCTTGGTACACACTGCTTTTATGGGGTCACTTGCAAAGATTTCTTAGTACCCATCATTACTATGACAACCTTTGCAAAACACCAACTATTGATAATAAATTTAAAAGAAAATTTAATTCGATAAAAATTAATTTTCTATCTTCTCTTCAACTTTTTTTTTTAAAAACTATTCTTTTATTGACAACTTTTGGAGGCACTGAAGAGCTTCATACAGAAGATGTTCCAGGCATGTATTTACCCCGACAAACAAGATGATTCTGAGAATGAACCAGATGCAAAACAGTATTCTTTAAGTCTGAATTTCAATTGTGGGACACCAGTTTCTTCTAAGCTTCCCAGTGAAATACAGTTCTCTCCTACATCGGGCACTATTCTATACTCCGATCTACAAGTTGGAAAGGAAATTGCTCTGTTTCATTAGTTAACAGCTCCGGGAGAGCAATATTTGAAGCTGATGTCTGTCATAAAATTTGCAATCCGGATTTTGGTATAGTTCAGAATTGGCCATAAAATAGTAACCTTCACCTTCTTCAAAAGATTCTGAATGAGTCCCTCACATGTGTTTTCTTAGATAGCTCCTCCAACATAATTTATACAGCATATAGGTTTCTTTGGGGAAGGAAGGGCTGAAACTGATTGTCATAAGCACACTGCTCCCAGCAATATACTAGCATTTTTAAATAAAGACTGTACAAAAGAGATTTGCTATTATTAAATTTTCACAGCTTTACACTTTCAAGTGTTTTGACTAGTATCACATACCCAAGAACCAGAGAAAGGGTGCAGGAGAGTGTCTTGGTTTTAAGAGGAGGATAGCTGTAAGGGGTTAATTTCTATTTTAACTTCATGTATATTTTTTCCAAGTCTTATAATCTTTACTGCTGTATTCAGAAAGCTTATATACTTCCCTGAGAGATCTTTGAATAGTTTCCTGCTGCCAGTTTCCAAGGAAGAATTAAATTCTTATCCATTATCATTCACATTAGATTGACTTTTTAAAGCCCGGTATTAAGTTCATACAGCCAAGGTTAAGTGTTTTTATGCTACCATTTTTAATGTATCCAAACCAAAGAAATCACGATCACTGGACCCTGCATGTTTAAAAACTGATGTCTAATTCATTGTTCATGGTTCATTTTCCATTGCATAGTCTGAAATAACCTGTGAAACTAAGGCTCAGGGAGCTATGTTTTAAATTGTTTCTAGCAGAAAGCAATCTAATAGTCTAGGTAACTGAAACTCTCCCTGATAACTGTAATATCCCCCTCTACATATTTAAGCTTTGCCCTGTAAAGCCTGTTTGCAACTTATGCTTAAGCTATCTTTGGCAAAGCTGTCTATTTACCTTATGGAGTGTAGGTTTTTAATTAGAACAGCATGAAAAATATTTACATTAAACAGACAAAACTGCGAGGAAAAAAGAAGCATCTGGATCCGATGGCTTCAACAGTGAAATCTTAACAGAGAATATCTTCCACAGAAAGTGCTTTTGTATAATGAAACAAACTCAAAGAGAGCAAGCGTCCTTTGCTTTGTCATATGTAGATATCCAGTGCAAGACAGAACCTATCCCTGGTCCTACAGTCTCTATAAAATTTAAATTACGGGACCTTCACAGTAGTCCAAATCCAGTGAAGGAACCTGTGCCAATTAAGTCCACCCCTGGTGCTTTCCTATCCTCTTCTTTTCAAATACTTTCTCTGAAAGTTGAAAACTGCCAAATGGTAGGAATCACAGAATGGTAGGGGTTGGAAGAAGCCTCTGGAGATCATCTAGTCCAACCCCCATGCCAAAGAAGGTTCACCAAGAGCAAGTTACACAGGAAGGCATCATATATAATGCACATGGAAGGACAATGTATAGAGAAAGCAGAATCTTAAGGCCTGGGGGCCTTTTCTGTAGCTACTTTCTTTACACATCAGTGGAGCAGAACTGTAAGTACCAAAGCAAATCCCTCATGTAAACACACGAAAGAAACAGAAAAATGAACTTTCATTTAAAAAACAATGCAATGTCTGCCTCTTTTTAGCAAAGATGGTCCATTTTACTTTTATAATTGTCAGAGTGCAATGCTGCTGTCAATCCCAAAGACACATTTAAAGATGGATAGATGATCTAGTATTATGCTAAGCAGGTTTTCTGCACTTTCTCTTTGTTATACTCAGTTCATAGACGTGCTCTGCTAGCCATAGACCACTCAGGAAGGTACATAACACTACCAAGGAACGTACACGAAAATTAGTTGTCCTCCAGCTTCTAGAAGCTGAATGGAAAATTAAAATGCACTTTACCCAGGAGCTAGGAATTTATTATCAGCAACTTTATGCTGAAAGGTGTAAAGGCTAATTTTTGATGCCATAGTCTGTTATTTAACGATTCGGATCCTGGTAGTCTAACACTAACTGGAGTCTAAACATACTCCAGATGTTCTCAGCCTACAAGCCCCTGGTAGTTAAGCAGCTTGACTCCTAAAGTACAAACAGACCATTTTTATTACTGTTATAATTAGTATTCCAGGTACACTACGCACACATAGATCAACATCTGATATGAATTGTACGAGCAATTTAAACCTCAAGAACTTATTTTTATGTTTTATACAGCAATTAGCTTGAAAACAGACTATGTTGTCATTTCCATGGTAATGAATCATACCTTTAGAGAACTACCAAACATAATTGAGGAGACTAATATGATACTATGCAAATTATGAATCTATAAGCCTGCTTTAAGATCAAGCAATTATAGTGGGGACAAAGGTATAAAATATAAATCTACATCACCCTCTTTTTTTTTTTTTTTTCAACTTAGAAAACTGTAGATTGGCAGGAACAAACATAGGCAGTATTATTTCAGTCTCTAAAACCAATGGTACACCTGTTTGTTTCCAAATAAAAATGAAGCAAGATCCAACAAAGACAATGGGGAGCAGCACTAACATGAGTCACACTCAGCACTTGCACTGATCAAGAAAAACACATATTTTACTGAAATACAGCAGATTTCTAAGTCATATCTAAACTCTGAACTAAGGAGAGAGTAGATTTGTCAATTACTTTGTTATAAACCTGTAACAAAACCCATCTCCATCCCAGTACCAACCTAGAAGCATTTATTTAAACTACCATCTATCGTCCAACCTAATCTTTATTTTCTACTGCATACTGAATACACATAGTACTTATTAACTGGAAAGAGGAACAACATCTGTCAGGTAATCAAACAAAAGAAAGCAAACTAAAAGAAGGCAGAAGCAGAATAACAGGTTTAACATCTAGTTAAAAGGAAAAGTATAAAACCTCCTCCAAAAAATTATAATTTATTGCAAAGTCTCTATTGTATTTTTCCCCTTTCACCTACTGAAAATCTTTTTCTTTAAAAATTCTCCCCCGAACACTAATCATTTCTTTTCATAAGATTTATCACAGTAAAAATCAATTGGATGCTTATAATACCCATATTATGTCATTTATATCCCTGGTTTCTCTCACTTAAAAAGTGAGGTGAAACAGCTACCTTTGAGAAAATTGAGAACAAAGTTGCAAAGTCAGTAAGTACTTGCTCCTTTTACCAGTTTTTGATCAGGCATGATTTGATTAGATAATTTATTTTTCTTTTTTAACTTCAGTAAGTAGACAGAATGAAAGTTATTCATGAGCTACATTTGAATACAGAAGAACCAACATGTTATTGGAAATGATAAAATATTGATATCACATTCTTATAGCAAGCTGAAAAGCAAAAAGTCTGTCCTGATACTGCTCTGTGCTATACTAGAATGAAATAAGTGACTATTGAGTTAGTGAACGTGTACCAGAATTAAACTGATGTCTGAGATAATCAGGGCTAGACCATACACAAGACTGACATCTACTTTTTGTAAACACGATCATTGATCGACAAAGCAACGTAAATCAGCACATATTTGTTCTGGCAGCTAAAATTGTTAGTTGCTTTTGGAAAAAAACCAAACAAACAACCCACCAAAAATAACATCAATATTAGATGTACATGAACAGTAGTTTTTCCTACATAACCATCCTTCCAGATTTCTGCAACAGTAAGAGGAGGTTAAGGGGATAAACAGCAATACCTTTTCTGAAAATAGCTGTAAAGTTCGGACCTATAAAACTGACCTGGATCTATTGTACAGATTATTAAAGAATCTGGCTTTAAAAAAAAAGCCCAGAGAAAACTGACTTTCATACAACACTTGTCCCGGAAAATTGAGATCTTTTTAGATAATTCAAGAACACACCAAGACAGTGACACTATCATATTCAATAATGACGAAATTTCCAGAAGTATTGAACAGAAGTTCACTTATATTGATTCTCACTTATGAATATAACATACAGATACACATAAAACAGTTGCATTTGACTAACAGTTTTTCTGTTATTCAAATCAACAGGATACTCTACTTATGTATATTCTGGCTTTCCACAGAAGAATCTTGCTTCAAGCACTCAGTCCATCTCGTTAATTTTCCTTTTTTAGAATATGCTGAAATTCCAAATTCAACATGAACATCTAACTGCAGACCTCTAGGAAGGTGAGAAGTGTGGGAGAAATAAATACGCTAATGAATAATTGCTTTACTAAACTTTGAAATTCTATTTTAGCAAAAAGTTTATGGACGTAGGTTTGACTGGAAAGTATAAGCAAGAATTGTTCTGTCGTAGATAGACTTCAATTCTGAAAAGCCTGCAATATGTTCACTAAATAGCAAATTACATGGTATTGAAATTCCCCCCCTCCCCCCACCAAAAGTTCCATTTGTCTTGTGGATTTCTGTTCTTATCACTGACACGCAGAGGAGTAGCATCTTTCACTGCTACTAAATAGCACTCATACAGTTCAGCACAGAAACAAAACAAGATAAAATCAGTCAGAAAGCACCAGGACAGATACTAACAACAACAAACAAAAACGTTCATTTTTCTTAAACAAGTTTTTAGAAAGGCTGCCCTTACTCTCTGCATTACCTGATAGGGTTGCATAAAAGGCAAGCACTTTACAACAGAGACTCTATTTATGTTTCTAAAACACCTGAAACCACGTTACTGCTGTTAATAGAGGTCAGCGTTACATAAATGTTAGATATAGTATTATATATAGAGTGTAGTTCTGATAGGAATCACTTTTCTTTCACATGTTGGATGCTAAAGCTTGCTGACGTCAAGCAATGACTAAGTTCGCCACCACCAAAACTTCACCTAATATATATAGTTGTGACTTACCTTTCCTGAATTTCTTATGGCTACTAAGACTGATAAACATTCAGGCACTGGTATGTATTTATGACAGTTATATTTTTGCTAGGACACACTTTTTTTCTTATAAAATGTAAAAGTGATACATATTTTTGGAAACTAGGAAATTTTTTCCTTATAAAACACCCAAAAATATAAAATGACAATACTCAAATTTATTATCAAGTATGTAATAAAAAAAAATAATAAGCTTTTTTTACTGCCATAAAACCTCATAAAATTACTGTATGCCATAAAAACCTATGACCCCCCTGGAGTTACTAAAATGGACCTGTCTCCAGCTTTTAAGCCCCAGTGTGACCCAACAGTCACACCAGTGTTCCCTTCAAGTGCTGCAATCCCTCCTTTAAGCCCTCTTTGAAATTCAATAACAAAAAGCTATATTGGGCAAACTTTTGAAAGGTTTAGAGATCAAACTCTGTGTAATTGAGTAATCACTCACAACCTGAAATAAGAGTTTCAATGGGCTAAAATTCAACATGGCACTAAAAAAAAGAAAGAAGATAGTCATCTTCACAAGCCAAAGAAATGTCCTCAAACAATGTCTGGAAGTAAACACAAAAAGTGTTTCCAAAACTCCATAAACAGTGGATGACTGGGTTTTCCTTAGAAAGGTATATACAAGAAAAATGTAACTTTTCTGATTTTTATTCTGAACTGGCTCACCCATTCACCAGCTAGAAAATTTTCTGAACATTTAATACACGTTTCATATTGCCTTATTAAAAGCATTAGTATTTCTAATAATTCCTAATATTTTCCCTACCAGGGAACACATATAATATACATGTATATATACACCTATGCACACAGATACAATCACACAAATAATTGCATGCACACGTGCATTTATGTCAAAGGATTTTTAAGTATTTTCGAAGTGTCATCATTACCATCACATACTTCCCCTTCAACCATCTTAAATATTTTTCTTGTTTCTGCATTGATTTTTAGGTACCATCACAGAATCTCTCATGGCTTTTTGCATTTTTACTTAATTATTTTTAATAAAGTTGTGATAGCTTCAGTTACTACCCTGCTACTCACCTCATGAGTATTCTCAGTTCATATTTTGCTGATGAGAATACAAGACCTGGCTGTTAAGCACTCATTTTCATTTAGAAAAGCAGAAAAAACACCGCGAAATTTGAGGAAGCATTTTGTAGTCTTTAAACTAGAACCAAATCAAAAGTAGAAACCTTTTAGCTGTGTGCCTGCAGATACCAGAAAAGTCTTCTGCCAGAGAAGATCAGGCACTGCTAATGGTTCTTCTGTAAGCCTATTACTCCTGTATGTCCATTTGCAGTTTAAAAAAATACAGAAAGAAACTACCATATTGGCAGCTTCAGGCAAGCAACCATTCAGCATTTGCTTATGTTAAACAGTCATTTCTATATGCCTGTTTATCTTTTCAGACGTATATGAGCTTCCCCACGCACAAGAAAATGATCTCACAAGCCCTGATTATCACCCCTTCCTAGAAAACAGAACTTGTAAAATACTGCCTTGTTTATGAAATTTCTAGGAAGAGTGGAAACAAGCAATGGACCAGATTTTTAACTGACATTACCTATTTCAGTGAAATCTGTTTGTGAACATTTGCCTTAAAACGTGTGGTAAACACCAAACAAGCATCTAGACTGAAAACAGCCAATGCAATTTTATATGGAGAAATCAGTATTTCTATAGACCTGAATCTGACTTACTTTCCTATTAGCTACAAATACGTCTTTCAGCTGTTCTGTTTGCAATTCTGAAAGACAAATTCCTGCAAACAGCCCCCCTTTCAACAAAAAAAATTTGGAAAATAATCCAATTTTTTAATTGATCCACTATCATTGAAAGGACACTTATCATAATGCAAGACTGAAAATGCATACACAATGTAAAAATATTACATATATTGAATGGAAAAAACTGAATTACATACATTTTTTTGGTACTTTTGAGCACCACGTCACATGTTTGTGTTTCATCATAGAAATTAAGAACTTCCAGAAAGGTGACTTGACTGAAAAAAACATTGATTTCAAAGGCATTTATCATTTATCAGTTAACCGAATTTGAACCCAGAAATTTCCTTTTAAATCTGGTTTCATTATATAATAGTTTTTTGACAGCTCTTTGTATATTGAATGTTTTCGTACAAGCATAAATGTCTAACCTCTTTCAAGAATCACATTAGAAGTCAAACGTTTTACATCTCTTGAATTTTCTTCAGGTTAAATAAATAAATTTAATCAGAAATTGAACTGAAAGCTTGACTTTGAAGTTGGCTTTACATTTCTACAGCTCTTAAAGGTTCTGTAGAATCAATAATTTTCTTGCTTGTATATAAGTTTAAGTCAGGAATATCTGCGTGTTTAGCAGAGAATCTGCAAACTCCATTTCCGAAGTCCCTGAATCAAAGAGTTGCTGTTTGTTTTGCTAGGGGCTGTCATGGGCAAAACTGTCTCAACTTGGGAAATTTTTACTTAATTTATTGTTAATCAACACCAAGTTCTGATCACTGACTGGGCACTAGGAAAACAAGGGAGCATGAAACAAAACCAAACATCTTCAGTAAATACTCTTATTTCCTTTTTCCCCACACACATCCTACACCAAACACCTTCCTTTCCCCACCCCTCATCTCAATTTTTTTTTATGTGCGTGACAAGTTATTCTTGAGCCATCATAGGAAATTGGGGGCAGCACATAGCAGTTTTCCTCTGCTGCTTTTTGTTTTTTGGTGCTTTTTCTCAGCTCCAGCATTAGTCCTCCATGGGCTGCAGACACTCAGGGTTGTCTCTACCCCAGTGTGGGTGACCCACAGCTATAGTCTTCAGAAGTGCCCCACTTTGGCACTGAACACCTCCTTCCAAGAGCACATTTACAGCCTTCTTTACAACAGTGCATCTTCAACAGTGAACTTCCAAGACTATCTCCTCTACATCTTCAATAGCATATTACTGCCCCTCCTTCTTAAATATACCTGAGCAGGAACATTACATACTCCCCTAATAAACTGCAGTGCTGGCAGACCATGGGGTGTTTACATCAGTCTTGGAGATAAACAGAACCGACAAAACCAGCCAAAAGTTTGTGGCCTCCTGCCATGCAGGGCACTTCTGCAGAGCCCTTCTACCAAAACCCTGCTGAATACACCCAGAGAAGCTGGGAAGAGTTTAATAAATATACACAAAGAACTGGTTTGCAATTTGTTTAAACATATGCACACATAAGGTCTCTCTGAAGCAGGCTAAATACAATACAATAGATAATATGCTCTTCACTAGTGTGGTTTATAGACATTCAATAGAAGTTACAGAGAGTGGCTGCAATCTGAAGCTATGTCACTCACAACCAGTTAAAGCAGTAAGAGGGACTGAGTAGAGCTTGCTGAAGTCCTTCACGTTGCCCAGTAGGCAAGGCAACATGCCAGCTTCAACTAAGCAAGTAACAGTCAAGGCTAGAATATATTCTTTTGAACTTTAATATCCCTTATCTCTTTCCTCTTGGAGTCCCCAATATAAGAAGGACATGGACCTGTTGGAGCAGGTCCAGAGAAGGGCCACAAAGATGATCAGAGGGCTGGAGCACCTCTCCTATGAGTCCAGGCTGAGAGTCACAAGATATTTTTGACTCATTCATTTATAATAGTTACAATACATAAATGACTGCTTATTCTAGATATTTCATTTGCCTTCAAAACGAAAGCTAGAGGAAGCATCATTTTAGACTGGTTCAGCAAGCTTTCTTTTAAGAAAAAAAGTGTGTAAAGTTTTACAGAGTGAAAAACTGATTTTTACTCAGAACTTTGCAAGCTTCTATTTTCAACATTTTCTCTCACATTTTACAATGTGTCGAAAAGTTCAGTGAATGGAAAAAATATGTAAATGAATTAGAACACCTGAATTCAAACTAATAGTGATGATTACATTTATTTTATTCTACATATCTGTACAGATACTGTACAGATACAGATACTCCTCTGAAGTAGCCACCACTGTGAAAATAGCACTAGATGCATCTTTACATCATTACGGGATGGCAACTTCTACTTTCTCATGTTAATAAGAGTTCAGAAGCATTTGGGACTTCTGGGAAGAATTTTAGAAGAGACTGCAAGGTGACGCTTGAGAAGATGCTCAGACCCATAATTGCTTTGCATTTCCTATATGTATATTCACTTAATGATGATCAGTACTAGATTGAGGGTATAATTATCCCACTGATTAAAAATTAAAACAATTAAGAATTAGCAATTAACATTTCCTAATATGTCAATATATAGGACACATTATTAGTGTCACTGCAGTCATAACCTAGCAGAAGTGCAGAAGAGGTCAAGAACTTATAAACTGTGCTTAGATATTTTTTCAAAGAACAAGAGATTTACTGACATCTGATTTAATTTCTTGCTTATATTAAGAATTAAAATGCGCTTCTTAATATTCACATTTGCTAAAGAAAGCACAATAAATTATCAACTAAGTATGCAAATGTAATTGAGATATTTTTTAAATAATATAATCATAATATATTTTTTAAAATATATAATCTTAAGTTCAATGATGCATAATAGTATACCGATGACATTCAGAAAAAGAGGTGGTTAGAAATGCCATAATAAACTTTGGCTGGGAACTTCTTTGATTTTCTACAAAAAGAGTTGAAAATAGGAAACACTATCCTCAGACCTAGCGGAGCACACATGCTAGGCCAGGCCTAAAAGCACGAAGGCAACTACTTCAGGTTTCAGAGCTACCAGCTAGGTGCCTTACAGGACCCTCTTGAGGTGATAATCATAATTGATGACAGTCATCAGATGCTGGATTAAAAGGTACACCTCTGACAGGTGCAGCATACAATCCATGTTTATTAATGTTGACTAAAATGAGATGCAATATTATTTATGCCCTTTTGCAGGAACCATTTTTCACTCACTAGCAACTATACGGCAATTACAACAAGAAAATGCATAAAAATTAACCATTTTGAAGAAAGAGTTTAGAAAACATTTAAAATGTTTTCAAACTATTCATGTAATGGAAGGGGGGGAAAAAAAGGAGAGTAAAGTCTTTGCTTGATAATTTTTTATTTATTTTTTAATCTGTACAGAAACACTTTTCTGACCTAGAGAAAAAAGAAAAGTAATTATGCAGATAAAGTTGAAAAAATCCTTGGCAGTTTTCCTGATTTGGAGAGCAAAGAAAAAAATACAGCACTTTCTTGAATATGTCAATTTAGTTAGTAAAGGATACATTAATCTCCCTGAAACACTTGGCAAAAGGAAAAATATACAGAAATGTCTGGTCATTTAAAAGTGATTTTCCATCAGTGACTGACTTTACTGCAAATACAAGCCAGCCATGTTCACATAATTGCTTGGAGTTATCACCTATAATACACACACTGTGTTTTAAATCAATATACTGATTTATTCCATATTATTCAAACAATAATGACAATATCTTTTCTTCACTCATGATACAGTCACAATAAGTATTGCATTTACATAATTCTTCAGAGAAAACATCCTAGTGCACTACATTTCCACCTATTTAAATGGATCATTGACTTTTAAGAAGTCAGAAATTTCATGTATGTTTTAATTGACTTTGCTTGCTCCCCAGATAAAAGCACCACCAAATACCTTGAGGCAACTTTGACAGGTCTGCTTTAGCTCAGTATGCCTCTGAAAAAGGGTCTTAGAAAATCACACTGGTCATTGTAAATATCATCCTCACTACTCAAACCCTTCAAGCAAGCTAAACAAAGCTATAACTATTTCCAAATGAGAGGTTTTACACTGGACCCAGCCTTTCTCCAGATGCGTGCTACTCCTTATTCTCTTCATTAGCAATTAAAAAATAATGTGACTATGAGGGAGAAAGACATCCTTGTAAAGAGCATTTGCATCTATTTATAATAGTCTCATAAATCCTCAAACAATTCTAACAATATGTGGAGAAACAAACTGCAGATACACATAACTAGAGTTACAGATTTTAATTTCTTCAAGTTTCTCTTCTCTTTTCAGTCTTTCAGGAATGTAATTTATGAAGTTGCACTTGACATTTCAAATTTGGTCAGAAAGAGGAATTAATGTTTTTCAAGTTTTAAAGGACTTGATAAGTGAAAGAGAAAAGCCTATGAATTACTTTTAACAACATTAACATGGTTCAGCCAATCCCTCTATCATGAAAATCTGAGTTAAAAAATGTTTATCCAAAAGAGATACAGAAATGAAAGAAAAGAAAATAAATGGACTAAACTAAAACCAGAAAGTAAACTAAGTGCCCCAAAAAGGTGACAGTGTTGAGTTTTTTTAAAAAGCAAAACTGTGCATACAGATATCTGAATATATTTTTTTTCCTGGAGATAATAGTCTACATCCTCTCACAGGTTTCAGTACAACTATCCAACCTAACACTTCCCACGTGTCTCAAAAGATAGGAATATATAGGACAATTTTTACCCGATTCCAATAATTTTTCTTTGACATTTTGGCCAGTGACAAAACAGACCAAGCCTTACACCACACAACCAGTGACATTACGCTGCTGCTACTCCCTTGTCTAAGGGAAGCAAAGGTGTGCTAATTATATCTGCAGCTATTTATAAACCATGATCCTTTCCTAGCATGCTCATCAAGCGCATTACTGAGCTGTAGCACACTCTCAAGCTCTGTTCCAAGGTTATATTTGAGCTGGATGGTGCCTTATATCCAGGAAACAACCAAAGTTAACCAAAATATCCTGACACCCTAGAAGTCAATGATCCGTTTTAAGCAAATGAAAATCTAGTGTGGTCTGACAAATTAAGGAGTTGTATGAATTCAGACAAACACCTACTGCAAGTATATTATAAATTAAGAAAGGATACATTTACTACTAAAAAAAAAATTATCTAAATGGCTACAAGACAAAGTGCATTGAGAATTTCGCCCCTAAGTCATCTCATTATTTTCGAGTTTGTATATACCTAAATGAACACATTTCCACACATGTGGGATCACATATGATCCTACATCCTGGAAGCTGGTTTCTTGTTTCCTAGTCTTGTCCCACTCGCTCTGAAAAATAGACTCTCTCTAAAAATATGAGGCAGATGATTCCTCAAGAAGTTTCTGCTATTTTTTGTTGAAAGGCAGGTGGCTCTCAATATCTTAATGAAATTACTTTCATAACTGGTAAATCCTCTGCAGAGTTAAACTAATTTTATTATTATACTGAAATGCAACAGAGCCATTCTAAAGAATACATAAGATTCATCAACTTCCTTTTATTTTTTGGTCTCCTGCTTTTCCTTGGTTTTAAACAAACATTTTCAAATATCATCACAATGAATACTAATAAAGGTTGTAAACTTAGAGCTTCTCAAGTCCCTTTAGTTTTCACATTTACAAGGAATGCTAACATGCACTTAAGCCCTTGCTACTCCTCCATTTTTCATGGAGTATTTTATTTTTTTCCCACATAAACAAATCTAAGAGATCATGACACCCAACCTTTCATCAATTATAAACCCAAGTACTGTGTATTAGGCACACATTCGTATTCTTCCAGCAATCTGAATGTCAACAGCAGATATTTCCTGTTGTATTTAACCTTTTATCCAAAATGCAGCTATTTCATCCATTAGCTAGCATTTCATTATTTCCATTACACAAATGTAGTCAGTATAAAGCTACGTCTGCTTTGAGAGTTAGTCATTTGGGCTCATATTTCACTCCTCTACTATGAGCTGCCACAGCACAAAACCAGTTGCCTCATTTATTATTTGGCATTGTTCATTTCTTAATTCTTCTTCTGAAATCAGCAATACATTTTTGAACACGTGCTGGGTAAAGCAAATGCAGAAAAATAGTTGCCTGAATTAAGAATGCTTTGATAGTTTTCCTGTTAACAGTCAAGAAGGGTTTAAGCTTTATTCTTTGTTAATTATTAAGATACTTCAAGTCACAGAGTAGACTAGCCAGTTTCAGTGCTCAGTGGGTTACTTTTTTGATTTTAGCAGGCACTCAATCAGACTTTATCCTTGCTAAGCTTATGATGACCCCAATACATGCCACTCTGTGTACAATGTACTACATGGCTTTTAACACTTTGGGTTAAAGATATGTCAAAATGCTTGAGGACATCATGCAAACTGCTTCTCAAAATATAAAATTACTATGTAACAAGCCCAGGCAATGGTACAGTCCAATTCCTTATAAATCTAAGTAATTATATTACCAATCTGGCTGATTATTTTCTATCTGTGACATTAGCCCCTTAGGTTAGCTTCATTCACCCATAAGTTTAAAAAAATGAATAATCTTTGAAAAATTAACACTTACTTTACCATTTAAAAAAAAAAAAGTCAGTGAAACACTCTTTAACTCTTGTGAGAGCAAATTCCTATATCAAAAGTAGTACTCTAAGCAGTTACAGCAGTTTTGACTCCTATTTCACATATATTAGTGCTGTTCTATTAGCAGTGACAGTGACACAACATCATTAGGGGGCACAGGCAGCGTTATATAAGTACAAACAGGCTCAAAATTGGTTTCCTTCCATTTTCCACAGAGGCACCAAGCTATTATTTGTGCAATGCAAAAGTAGTGAAAACGTTTGACACCACCAGGAAATAAGGTTATGCTCTGAGTAGCTTCCATCAAAAGCTGTTACAGGTGTAAGCGAATAGTGAGTCTGTAGGCTATGTTAAGACTAAAATTATGTTCTTCCCATTTTAATAAAAGTAAGTTCAATGGGTCAATAGTAGAGCAAAGAAGGAAGTAGTGGCACAAAGTAAACTTCAAGAATAGAACGGAATTAAATCTTTGTGTTTCGTAATGGCATTCTGAAAAGGACATAAACCCCTCCATTTCCTTGCTGTGGACTTGCATGTATTAAAAAAGGCCGTGAACTGCCCCATATGCACTACTGAAGTACCATCATTAGACCATATTTGGAAACACTTTTAAAACAAACTGCAGCAAAGAAAATATGTATAAAGACATATGTCACCAAGTTACACGCAATTTTTCAGTAGTAAATATAATTTACAATAAGAAGAAAATGCATGTTTTCCAAGTTCGTGACTTTAATAATGACTAAATATTCTGGCTTTTAAACATTATTTTGTTGCAAAAAAAAAAAATCTGTAAAAAAATTTGTTATGTGTAATGCTTAAATGAATTAAAATGACAGTACATTAAAGAATGTTTTCCTGCTACTAGTTTAATGCACTTGGCAGGCTGAGGTAATAAATTGCTTTTTTCTGTAGATCCTTTAACCATGCAAATAGAAAATGTTATCACAACAGTATTGTGCTGCAGGTTTACATCAGAGATGTAGCTTTTAACAAAATATCACTAATGTCTGTTTGAGGTCAAACAGAACCTATTTGCTTTTCAGTAATTTTACTTTTCAGTTATGTCTCTTCTAACTAACCCTCTGAAATTAATGGCATATTTTTAAGACAGTGTCCACTTCTTGCAGATAAGGTCTGACGTTTATACTGAATATGGAGGAATGGTATCCAGAGAGGCTCCTGCTTATACTTATTGCTCTAACAACAGGTCAGCTAACTTTATGTACAGTTGGAGGATCAGAAGCGGAAAAGCATAGAGGGTTCACGCCTGCGGGGAGGAAGGGACAGGACAGGTGACCCCAAACTGACCAACAGGGGTATTCCATCCCATCTGCATCATGCTCAGTTTAAAGGCTGAGGGATCAAAGGGTCAGCTCTCTTTCCTCAATGGCCAGCACCTGAGGAAGACTGTCTGTTTGTCAGCCCTTGATCCCAATCCATGCGTTCCTGACTCCAGATCCAGAATCCAGTTCCGCTCTGTTTCTGAGTCCAGTCTAGGACTTTCCCAGGGCTGCCAGTGACGTGATTGTCATCCTGGGAGCATTGTTTTGTATTCATTGTATATATTTCATTATTTTCTTATTAATATTAAATTTTCTTTTTCTTATTTTATTATTAATATTTCATTAGTTCAGTTTCTTTATAAGCCCGTAAGTTCTCTTTCTGACATTCTTTCTCCTCTCCTCTGAGGGGAGATGCTCTCTTCTCTGAAGGGAGAAAGGTTAAAGAGAGCATTTGTCATAAATTTAGTGGCCAGCCCAACCCAAACCACGACAGCTAAGTACCACAAGTATTGCATTTTTGTTTTAGTTTTCTTTGTTTTCAAACAGAGCGTCCATTTAAAAGCAAACATTAAATTGCAATCCTCTGGTTACTGTAAAATCTCATGAGCTGAATATGTTGGCTATCTCTAGACACTCAAGAGATCTCTGTATGGAATTACTCTCATCACTTCAGTAAAGACCTATAGTTGCACCACTCAGTGATCATACCATAAAAAATATCTAGATTAATATCTACATCTCTGAATTTCTGTAACTTAAAGTCTAACTCTGCATCTAACTGCTAGATTTATGTCAGGTCGTACATGATATGATTTCAGAAGTACTAATACAATCAATTACTGCTCTGACATATCTTAGTCTTCTCATGTTGGTCTCGACAGAACTTCAATAACAGCAGGGCAAAATAACATCCTACAGAAGACAGCCTGTTTTCACTTCTAGTGACATGCCTATCCTGAACTTTAATTGGAAGCTACTCTTAATACAAACAAGTCTGGTGGCCAAAAGAGGAATTTGCCTGCACGTTATTTGCACAGTAATGGCATGCAAGACACAGAATAATGAAAAACCTGCTATGTGTAGAGCTCTTGTTAAGGCTTTTTAAATTGAAAGCTGGATATTGCTTTTGTGATATGAGGATGCACGTATACACACATCCTTCAGCCAACGATGATGGCTGCATATTTTCATATTATTTTAAAAGGAATTAAAAATAACACCATGTACGTGCAATAGAAAGTGGAATTCAAATACTTTGGTACATTTACCGAACAAGTAAAATCAGAATTTCTGTGGTTATACTGAATAAGTAAATAAAACAGAAACATAATGCTGTCCTATCTTCTTTAGTTTCAGGACCATACTGAAAATCTCATTACTCTTCATGTAGTCCATAAAAAAAAGCCCAAAAAATTATTTAAAAAAAAAGAAAATAAAAAAGCTTCCCAGGTTTCTTTGGTTTTAATTGATTATTTAACATTTTAATCATAATATGAGAACTTCATAACAATATTTATAAAATTCCTGTTGAAAGTCAAGTTATCACCTGGAAAAACAGAAGAGATCTTTGACAGAATGTCAAAGATCACCTACACCCAAGTTAATGAACAACAACAATATATAGGAAATGCTTTTCTTTCCAGTGCAAGAAAATGACATAATTGACAATATCTTGCAACTATTTTTAGATCATGCATATGCATGAGCTACATAGTTGCAGCAATAATCCATGACCCAGTATAAAAATGTAGGTCACAGTTATAAAGGACCAGATATTTGACACACAAATAACTAGAAGTTAAATACTCTGATGCACTTGTTCACTCTATAACTAAAAGGTAAATTAAAAAGGACAGTGTGTCCATAAATAAGTTCCAAATTCATCTCCACAAAAACAGACGTCTTTACTTTTGAGAAGCTACAAAAATTCAACCCCATCTTTGGTTAAGACTGCCACTTAAAAGACAGTGAGTGAGTAAATACAGTTATGGTACCACAGATTGAGCAGTACAGCAATGCCAAAGAGTGCTGGTGGAGAGTGAAAATACAGACACAGACATTTTACTCCATTCTAGAGGACAAATATGAGGGTGTCTTGTGGTTTTGGGGGGTTTAAAACCTATTTTCTTATGCAAACACATATCTCTCACTGATGCATAAATTTGAAGATAATGCCTCAGGAAGCAAATATTTCAACCTGTTCTTCTTGTTGATTAGCATTTCCAAGAATTTGCAGTAGGAATAAGAAACAATAACAGATCAACTACAGTGGAAAAAAAATTGCAAGTCCCCTTAACAGATTTTAGTCATTAGATATCTTGGAAAATGTTGGTTTTATGACTACAAAATAGATTTCATCTCAAAAATAACTGTCTTCAATATTTAATCATTCCAGAAAATATGCAAGACAGAAAGCTAGGTTAAGAAAGCAAACCAAGAAATCAATGTTCCTGAATAAAATGGAAAGCTTTGAAAATATTCCTCAATGATGTATTTTTATTACCACTCTTAGTGAACACTCACATCTCTAAGTTTGCTTTCAAGAAACTTTTCCACAGCATAGGAGAAAAAAGCAAAATGCTGGAAGTAAACAGACTCATAATTAATTTGTATTCACATATCACTGAAATTTGGTAGACATTTTAAGTATGCTTAAATGCTTCATGAAAGGTTTTTCACTTTATAATCATTTTCTCCCACTTAATGTATATAGCCTAATGTGAACTTTAACAGAAGGCATAATTGCTCGTAACAGCTTTTCAAAGCTAAGGGATAGGAATACACAGCATGGTTAATTTTATCTTCTGAAGAGACTCAGAAGAAGTTCCTTGGGTATGGGTCTGAAATGGCTCACGTGTCTTTTGCAGATAGATACCTCTTGTGCAGAACTGGGATGCCATAGTGAAAACAGATAAGGTTACTAAAAAGGTCTCAGTAAATCACTAGGAAAGAAATAAGAAGGAAGATAATCTCCACTGTTCTCTACCTTGTGCAATCAGTTATACACCTGTACAAGGAGAACTTCCATGTTTTTTAATCAGCCTGGTTTACACTTGCCTTGAGCTGACACAAAGCCAAAGAGCTGTGGCTAATATTGTTATACATAAAGCCCATTAGTCACGGACAAAACAAAGTCTTTCCCTGTTCCACAGGTTCACTTTGTCTTGAACTCTTCCTTCTTTTAATCAAGGAAATACAATGAAAAAAAAAAAAAAGCAGCACTCGATAAAATCAGAGATCCAAATTTTCGAAGTAATTGAAGATATAGATGTTATCTTCTCCATGGTATTCTCATCTCATTGCATCGTACAAGTGAAAAAACTCTTTTCTGAAGTACTGTCTCTTTTTCTACAGAACTTTTTTTATCCTTCCGACACGCACCACCATAAAAAAAAAAAAGATGGTAAAAACCAAAGATTATTACAATAATCTATCATCTAGATAAGACCTTAACTTAAAATTTCTTATCTGAGCTCATAACTACTGTTTTATCTCAGACTAGAAACAGAAAGAAGAATGTTTGTCCAAGCAGAGCAGCATTGCCTTTCTTCCAACATATGAGCTATCAACCTTACATATGACCTATGGAGTAGTTTTTGCTGTTCTATTCTTTTTTTTTTTCCTCTTCCTTTTCATATAAAATTAATTCAAGCAGGGCCCTGGAGCAACGTACAGCAGCAGAGTTGCTATAGATAATGGACATTTTTCTCCAATTCATTTAAAACTAAAACAATAAGTGCAGTCTCCTCCAGAAAACAACAGCTCAAGTGCAATATCAGCATTAACAGATAAAATGAGATATCTCATTCATTCTGCTGCTCTCAACTATCCCAGAATTAATAATTCTGGGTGAGGACCTATATGAACTAAACAGGATAATAATGCTTACAAGAAGAAACCCAAAACCTAATTTCCAAAGGTATCAAAGCAAGGAAGCCACATATATGAAATGTTAATCTCACCTGGATGGAGCTTTTCATGTTGATCAAAAATACTGAAGTAAAATTTCTGCATTTCTGATTCAACATTTCATGACAGTGTTTTATAGAATCATAGAATAGTTTGGGTTGAAAGGGACCTTTAAAAGTCATTTAGTCCAACCCCCCTGCAATGAGCAGGGACATTTACAGCTAGATCAGGTTGCTCAGAGCCTCATCCCACCTGACCTTGAATGTTTCCAGGGATGGCTCATCTACCACCTCTCTGGGCAATCTGGGGCAATGTTTCACCACCCTCAGTGCAAAAAATTTCTTCCTTGTATCTAGTCTAAATCTACCCTCTTTTAGTTTAAAGCCATTACCCCTTGTCCTATCACTATAGGCCCTGCTAAAAAGTTTGTCCCCATCTTTCTTGTAAGCCCCCTTCAAGGAAGCCCCCTTTAACGACTGGAAGTTGGCAATAAGGTCTCCCCGCAGCCTTCTCTTCTCCAGGATGAACAACCCCAATTCTCTCAGCCTATCCTCATAAGAGAGGTGCTCCATCCCTCTCATCATTTTCGTGGCCCTCCTCTGGACCTGCTCCAACAGGTCCATGTCTTTCCTGTGCTGAGGGCTCCAGAGCTGGACGCAGTAGTCCAGGTGGGGTCTCACCAGAGCAGAGTAGAGGGGCAGAATCATCTCCCTTGCGCTGCGGTACATGTTTTTTTTGATGCGTAGCTGCGTGGGGTTGTTGTGTGCTAAGGGCAAGACCCAGCACATGGCCTTGTTGAACCTCATACCATTGGCCTCAGCCCATCAATTTAGCCTGACCAGATTCCTCTGTAGAGCCTTCCTACTCTCAAGCAGATCAACGCTCCTACCCAACTTGGTGTCATCTACAAACTTACTAAGGGTGCACTCAATTCCCTTGTCCAGATCATCAATAAAGAAACTAAACAAAACTGGCTCAAATACTCAGTCCTAGGGAACAGGTAACTTGCACCTCTCCTTTACATCATGACATATTTACATTAATGTTTCCAAGCTATTCAAGTAAAAGTGCAGATAATAAAAATTTGATTAATTCTGATATCATATAAGGGCAGTCAGTAGTATACAACGGAATAAGAATGGGAAAATGTGCTCAGAAGTGTTGATCTCTACATACTACTAGAAAAGTCCCCCACAAGAAACTCCAGGAGATACAGGCTCTTTTCATCTGCAGAAGCCATTTGGATGGAACAGGTCCACTTTCCCCTGCACAAAGATCTCCCTAAAATCCTTTGCACCATGAAATATACAACTCCAGACAGCTCCTTTAATGTTTTCCCAGTGCCTTTTACCACAAGTGGAAAAAATTGAATGCTGTGTCAGAGTGTTGTAAGCTTAACTTTACACTCTACTCTATATTTCATTGCAATAGTTAAGGAACTTTTTTTCCTGAACTGTTTGGAAAAAATTGTATTATCATTTAAGTATAACCTTCTTCAGAGAGACGGAAAAGTAATGTAATTACACAATACCTAGGTCATTTTGAAAATTATAAGTGAATTTAAAACAGTAATAACGAGTAATTAAAATACATTAAAAGTGTATAAAGTACAAAGCAAGATAGGTTTTAAAACATTTTTAGAAAATTAATGCCTTTCTTCAGTTACATTAATATAATTTAGAGGAGCAAAAGGTTGTGCTTTTCATGGCTTGATTCATTTAAATGACAAGTTACAGTCTAGGGAAATTTGAAATCAAATTTTACCAACAGAGCTCGACCTCATCTCTACTACCAGCCATATAAATGAGAGCAGAATTTCCTTCTACTGCCAGAGCACAGCAACAGAAACACCATGTAAAATATGAAATCAACTTCTTTAATTATTAGCATTCATTAAACCACCGTAGCTAAACCAGACAAACAGAGGAAAACACAAACACATACTACTTCATGTTAATAAGGTGTAAGAGTACAGGTTGAAAGTAGTTCTTGACCCAGAGTGACTGGCCAACAAACCCCGACAATGACAGAAGGCCCAGAGGAGATGGGCAAGGGTGATGAACCCACAAAGCCCAGGGAATAGTACAGAGTATGACTGACCACAGCTGATGCAAAGAGAGACGACTACCACAGCACCAAGGGGACCAGATAACAGCTGAGTGGATCAACTGACCATATCACAGTTGAGTGGATAACTGGTGGTATAAATGTTTCTACCCAAGTTCATTAAAAAAGTGTGAATGACTAAGTTAGCCAGACCAGCATGGGGGGAGCGAATACGTGGCTCAGCCCAACACAGAGTGTAAAAAATGAGCAACTAACAAAAGAATTTCAAAGAAAGCAACGGGGTTGAGCTGGCTTTAACCCACATATTGCTTCCTGGTGTCAGGATGTCCAGCCTCATGACAGTGAACGTGTTCTAGAGACCAGTAATAGAGATTACATCAGAATTGTGATTAATCTGTATATTGCAACATATTTGCTAAGTGTAATTTACATTTGTATTGTGATTTCTGTGTATTGGTGTATCATTCTGCCAAATAAAAATGTCTTGTGTAACATCAAATATCTTCACATAAGAGCATTTAGAAAAACGTGGTCAGAGTATTGGATTCTGGCACCCAGGCAGAGATCCATCAAAACTAGTATTTCCTACAACGACAGCACAAACTCACTTGCTCTCCACAGGAAAGACAGCAGGCTACTAGTCCCTGAGAGCAGAAGCAAGGTAAGTAACACGTAATACACAAGAATTCCAAAGATTTGCCTAGATCCTTACAGCCAAATAAGCTCTGAATACAGACCTCATACAACAGTATGTAACAGCACACAAATATAAGGACTGTGGTTTCCAAAGCACAGCACCCTAGTCAGCAGTTCTGCCCCTCAAACAAGTTCCAAAGTTCCCTTTAGAAATCACAGCACTATTTTATCACATAGCAAAAACGTGCATTAATTCTCCCTCAGGTTCTCATCTCTTTCTGAGTTGGTTGGTTTGCCCCTACACTAGATCTTGTTTTGTGGACATATTCTAGCTCTCAAAAGCTACAGTCTTAAGAAAGAAGGAAAAGAATGGCACAGATGTTACTGGCGTGCAATTCAGGAGAGTAAAACTATTTTCTGTCCCATTGAAACAGTTTCAAATTACAGCAGTAACAACCAAAACTTTCCATCTGGTAAGTGCTTGCTCAGCTATGTGACCACTGCTGGTAACTGCAATTTGGTCCTACACAGCAGATACAAACACATGGTCAGGAAGATTGTGTTACTCTTGGCGCTTTTGCCAAACACCACCTAAGCAGTACCACGCAAACTGCTTTTTCCAGGATACTCTTACTGCCTCAATACAGCTTTGTACAATTGAGTATGTCCTCAATTCAGAATCAATTCCTCAGTTCCCTTCTCCTTGTTCTTACATCTGAGAAGAAAATTAAAAGCAAAGCAAGTGAGAGAAATAGATGATTATCATTTGCCACTTCTTGCCATTTGTTACGTGTTGTGGTTTTTTTGGTATTTTTAAACACAAGTATCAGGGTTCGGACTTACAATTGCTTTTCCATTAAAAGAATAGAAATAAATTTTTTTATACAGGAAAGATATTCCAGTAGTGTCATAAATTTTCCTGGACCTATTAAGAATTCTTAAACACTTCCTGATCATTAGAACTATGCCAACTTTCTTTTGCATAAATAGTTCTAGGAGGGCTTTGCTGTTGTCCAGAATAATTTGTATAAAAGCACAGATAAAACATCCCTAGAT
>JAOXJK010000040.1:62724031-62778302 GCA_025774025.1 Xenus cinereus
TGGGGGATATGGTGTAGGGGAGAAATTTGTAGAGTAGGGTAGATGGTTGGACTCGATGATCCCAAGGGTCTTTTCCAGCCTGAATGATTCTATGATTCTATGAAACAGGAGCTTTAATTACTCCACAAATAGGTCTTTAAAGGGGAAAGAAGCCATCACCCCTGAGGAAGACCCTCCCTTATGATTTAGATGCCCCAGGAGTCTTGGGGCATCTCTCCGGCATCATCTCTCCGGCACATCAAGAGTAGGTGGGTGGATCTCCCTTGTGCTGAACAAAGAACGGGCACGGGGCTTGCACCTTGTTTTGTGTTGTGGTGAGCTTAGTCACCTTGCGTGGGACGTTGGCAGCGCAGGTTGTAGGGGTCTGACGGTGGCTGGGCTTTAGCGGCTGGGTTACGGCGAGGGATTAAAGCCGCCGGGCAGGCGGCGCGGCCCATCTCTGTGACTAAGGCTTAGGCTTCTCATCCAGAGTAAAGTCGGCTCTCTGCGGGGCTCGAGGCTCAGCAAGCGCTTTGTTTATCAGTGGATTGGGTCTGCAAGCCTGGGAGGCCAAAAGATGCCCTTGCGCACACAGACTTGCTGACAAAGTGATGGGCACTGGTGGGGGGGAGGTGAAGTGGGTGGTGTGGAAATAATCATACTTTTCTCAGGGAAACACCAGGCTGTAGAAGCCTGTTTATCCTGTCTGCCTGTTTATTTGCTTTCTGCTGACTTACTGTAATATATCTAGCATGGGCCTTCAGCCATCGCAGGAACCACAGGGATTTCAAGGGGGTCTTTAGTGGCGGTGACTGGCCCGCGGTGGCCCATCTCCTCCCCTCTTCAAAGCAGCGCTCTTCCCTGTGCTGTTGCACAACCAAGCCGGCATGCTAATAATACCCCGAGCGTGGAAAGCAGAGAACAAAACAAAGCATTGATGAAACTCTGGCGGGCTTTCCAGATGCCTGTCCGCATCAGCGCCCTGCTGGGAAGCGCAGAGAGCGAAATAAGGCTCGGTGGGAGCCAGCCAGGGGACGGTCTGCGCTCCTCCTCCCTCTTCCCAGCCCAGTGGAAGAGTCTCAGGACAAGGTTGCTCGGCAGGACACGGTGCCAACCGCCAAGAGAATGAAAGAGCCTGGTTTTATTTTTATGTAATTTTGGCGGGGGGTGCCGGCAAGGGAAAGGAGAGACAAGCCTTGCTTTATGCTCTGCATCAAAAGTTTGGATGAACGAACTTTTCAGCTCTTCTTTCTGACTCCCCGCAACAAGCAGTTCCAAGTCTTCCTGAGAGCTGCTGCTCCGCTGTCATCCCAGTGGAGCATCCCACCCCAAAAAACAAGGCAGGAGGATTTGGGATATAAACTCCTCATCTAGAGGGAAATAATAATAATAATAAAGGAAGGTGGCTGGAGAAGGCAGAGGAGACTTCTGCCTGCCTGCAGGGAGGAAGAGATTTAAAAATATTCCCTGTTGACAGAGAGATGAGGCGTTGCAATCCCTGAGCAGCCTGGATGGGGGAGAGCTGTGCAATGAGGGAGTTCTGGGGGGGGGAATTCTGGCAAAGTGGGGGACTCAGACCATTGACCCGTTGGTGGGGGCCGTGCTGCCAGCCCGGTTTGCAGTGCTGCTGCTCTCGGGCAGCTCGGTGTGTTTGCACCACGGTCCATCTTGGCGTTGGCACCAAGTCCGTGCCATCTTGGTAGGTGGTTTGTGGCCGATGATGGAGCCAGAACGGGGGAGCTGGGAGGGACACGGGCTCTTGTCTGCTGAGCGCTGCACTGCCAGCTCTTGCTGTTCTTGAGAGAGCCTTGCAGCATCTGGTGTTGTTTCCTGCTATTAGCTGTGTGCTTATGTGATGTTCTCTGCTTTTTGCTTTTCCTTTCTAAAGAAAGTTTCCAGGCTTGAGGCTGCCAAAAACATCTTGAAGGCAAAAGGGCTTGAGCTCACCCCGGGGCTTAGGAGCAGGAAGGAAGAGCAATGAGAATTCATCACTGCAAATCTCTTCTTCCTGGGGAGGGGGATCATATCAGCATTCTGATCAATGCTTATAAATGCTTAAAGGGTGGGTGTCAGGAGGATGGGGCCAGTCTTTTTTCAGTGGTGCCCAGGGACAGGACGAGGAAATGGGCACAAACTTGAATATAAGAAGTTCCACCTAAACATGAGGAGGAACTTCTTCACTTTGAGAGTGGCAGAGCCCTGGAAGAGGCTGCCCAAAGAGGTGGTGGAGTCTCCTTCTGTGGAGACATTCAGAACCCGCCTGGACATGTTCCTGTGCAACCTGCTCTGGCAAGGGGGTTGGACTAGATGATCTCCAGAGGTCCCTTCTAACCCCATATCATTCTGTGATTCTGTGACCTTCAAGAACAAAGTACCACACTGGGTGAGATGTTATTTGCTAAATATTCTTACTCTTGTGTAAATGAAAGTTAGGGATTGGTGAATGAAAAGGCACCTGTACCAGTGCATCCCACCCCAGCTCTGTCGTTGCACTTCACAGCATCTGTGCAACTGGTGCTGGGTGTCACTGGAAGACTCAACAGGCTTCAGATCAGCCCAAGTTTGCAAAACATCCTTGGGATGGGGTCCTAACAGGGAGTTCAGGCCAATGCAGCAGTATAAATATTAACCGATAGAATAGCTTCTGCCAGTTCCTGTCGTAGCACATACAGCTGAAATATCCACAGCAGAAAGTCAGTTCATGTTGCAGCAAACTCTACTTGACGTAAGTGGACAGGACATTCGTGCTGAAGCTAAATTTATTGTTTGCAAAGTACTTGGACTGAAGGAACCACCAAAGTGCCAAAAATGATGGTTTATGGCCTATTTCTATTCTCCTTTGAGACTGCAGTCATAAAAGAAAATGGCACTCAGATGACAGGAAGTATAAGAGGAGACTGAAAGTTGAATAACTCAAATCAATTGAAACTCAGGAGAGAGCAAGAGAGGGTGCTGAATGCTAGCAAGGGTGTGGAGAAGTAGAAGCAGTTGTGCATGGTGCCACTTGGGTGGAAGCCAAGGTCTGGTCCAAAGCTGTAGATAAGAGCAAAAGGAGGGTTCTGAAGGTAAACCATCTCAGACAAAGAAGAATCACAACACTGCCGGGTTTGCAAGGCACGGGAGGAATGAAATGTTGGAAGAGGCAATGCTAAATGTTCTTGACCTCTGCTCAGCTGACTCGGAGGGAACGTAAAACGCCCAGAGGAATCGTGATTGTGATCTTAGAATGCACAGAGAATTTTACTGCAGAAAACCAGAAATAGTTGGAAGAGTTTGCAATTTAAATTCATCGTTGTTAAGCCTCAGTAGGATTAAAGGGCAGCACAGGCCAATATGGGGCCTGAAAGGAAGGTGAAGATTAGCATAGGAAGAATAATTTGGAGGTCTCTGAAAAGAAGCAGAAGCAAGTTCAAAGGATAATTCAATAAACAAATAAAGAGATACACCAGGGAAAGAACAGAAACACATGAAGAAGGAAATAATACTGTGCTACACAGACCACTAAGGGAAACACATTGTTTAAGAAAATTTTAAGATGAGTGAAGGCAGATGGATAGGTCCTCTCCATGTGGGGGGATCTTGAATAGGCTTCAGGGGTCTCCTTACAAAGGTCTGAGCTTGCAAAGGAAAGATTGAAGAATGATACTCCTTGAAAGTCACGTACCGGGAATACTCCAGAAGGCATGTTTTTTGGGAACGTGAGTTTGGAAAGCTTCATGTCTCCACCTTGGTTTTATACGGGCTGTTAGATGTCAGCAGGCAACTCTTGGTGATGCACCAAAACCTCTGGGTAGCTCTCAGCACATGAGGTTTGGGCTTTAATGCCTGGAGAGGTTCACTGGGAGGCTGTGGCCTTCCAACGCTTCTCTTCATAAAGACCTTCCTGGTCAAGAAGTCACTCCTTTATGCAGTCACCCCTTTATGTTCACACTTGTCCTCAAACATGATCTCATCTAAAAGCTGCCTTGTTCATAAGGAAAGGTCTGACTAAGCCACAGCGAGGCACTTCTGGGATTTGCAGTTCCAGTTATATTGGGGTCAGGGCTGGTTTTGATTGTCTGAAGATGTCCAACCAACAGAAGGAGCATGAGCCTTTGTGGTGCCTTCTTTCAAATCTGTTGTCTGTCAAACAAGTTGGAGAACGATGCAGAGAAGAAAGAAGAAGGGTGAAGGATTGGAAGAGAATATAAATGATTTCCTTTTTTTTGAACATTATTCAGATAACCACTTTTGAAGTAACTGTTATAGCACGTGACTCAGAGGGAAGAGAAAAGTAAAGCTTTGGTCCTTTCTAGCTAAGAAACTGGAAAGGTGCCGGTGAGAAAGTCATCTCCGCAAAGGGTGGGGAGAGTACTTGTTTGATCTTTCCAGGGTTTTCTTTCTTGAGCATCAAATTTGTAGGATCGTCGCCGGAGTTAGTGTTTGATATCTGAGCAGATCAATGGTTTGAATCTCTCACTACAAAGCATTTTGTTCATTATCTGTTTTTTTTCAGGCCGACTGGGCATTTCTCCAAGCCTCAGGAGCAGCGTTTATCCAAACAGACATTAGTCATATAGCAGGGAAACATTTTGTCCTGCACAACTAAAGGTAGGACACCCACAGCAAACAAAAATAATCCTATTTGGAGATGAACCCGTTGTCCAAAAAGGACCAGGACAAGTCATGGGGTGTAGATACCTGACTCCTAGGGATGGTTGAAGTTGGCAGAGAATTTAGACTTTTGATGCTGAAGAAGTAAGAGAAAAGGGAAATCTCTTACAGCGAGAAAGGTAGATATTCAGCCTGCTTAGCCATCAAGAGACAAATCAAAGCGTGACTTGAATGCCATGTAAGGTATCTCGTAGAGGAGGATAAAAGTTGCCAGGGGCCCTCATGCAATGGAGAAAGAGCAAAGCTGATGTGAGCAAATGTCTCATAAACAAGGCATGACAAATTCAGATTATAAAGCATGGACGTGTGGAAGTAAGTGCGGTTAGTGCTGGGAAAAGACACCAAAGGAAGTGGAAGATCTCTCTTGTGTCTTTGGAAACAGACTACAGGTTTCTTTACTCAGGATGAGCTGCTGTCAAACACAAATTATTGGGCTTAAAGTACAGGTAACTGAGTAACATTAAATAGCCTGCAATAGACAGGTCAGATGAGCTAATAGTCCCTCCTGGAGTTACACTATGATCTAAAACTGTTTATTAATCTAAAACTGGTCTTTCTGCAGACTTTTGGCATGTTTCTGGTTTTGCATATTAGTCCAAAGCGTGTGGATTTGATTAGGATTGCTGAAAGGGTCCACAACCAGAGATAGAGGCGCTTTTTTTGTCTTTTTGTCTTTTTTTTTTTTTTCCTAAAAGCAGGAAGCATACAACAGAAAAATCTTCTCCTTTTGCTCCAAAATATGGAATATCCCACACCCTCAAAATATTCTTTTTTTTTTTTTCCAAATCTACAAAGCACAGTACTCAATCTGGGAAATTATTTTAGCTGTTTTCAGAATTTTTTTATGTGTGAATTTAATGCTGTTCTGTAGTGCTTCTGAAACCCAGGATGAGCAAGCGGAGAGGTGTCCTGAAATCCCATCCTGCATTTAAAGAGAATACAGACCTTCATTTCTGGGGAAAGAAGCCTTAAATGGAAAGCAAGGAGTGATTTAAAAGATTTTCTGTCAAGAAAAGTATCTTCTGGAGGTGTCATCAATGCGAATGGTTGTGGGAATCACTCATCACTCAAACAGAAACGGAGATGTCCAAGCAGTCAAAATGGCAGAGGTACAAAATCACATCCTGCAATCCATTGATGCTCTGTAGAAGCCAGAAGACAAAGGAAAAACAAGATGTGTCTCATCCCAGAAACACCTCCTGAATCCTGTGTTGATTTCATTACTTCCTGGAGTGGGCTCATGATTTTTTGGATGGCTGTGCTGGATAGTGCTGGCAGGTGATGACACCAGTGCCTTGAAATACAGGAGGAATGAGAAATGGAAAGAAAACGCATGCTGCCCTCGGCTACAAAACACTGTCTTTTGTCTCAAGTCTTAGAAAGCTCTAAGATGTTGATCCTTGATGTACAGGAATGTTATATCAGTTATTGTGGGTGTTAAGAAAAATATATTAGCTGTAAAGATGGCGTGGACTAGGAGTGGAAAAGGGAGAGGCATCTTTGTAAACGTTTAGCAGCATGAAAAACCCTAGTGCTTTGGGAGTTCATCACTTAAGATCCACAGAGGAGACAACAGTGCTGGTCTCTATGTGAAGTTTTGCTTCACAAAAACAAAGACAAAGGGTTTCAAACTGAATTTTGACTGATTTTGTTGAGGGAGGGGGTAGGTAATGAGGGACCTGCTTCTAAGATTGGTTATTTAACAAGGTCTCCAGAAAGTCTTCTGATGTAGATACCCAGAGTCACCTTGAGATTCTGGAAGTCTGAGACTTGCAGGGTAAAAATTGCTCCCTCTACCTGTTGACATGGACATAGAATTGTAACATCGTTATGGTTGGAAGAGACCTTTAAGATCATCAAGTCCAACTACCTGAAAGGAGGTTGCATCTTCATGGGGGTTGTTCTCTGTTCCCAAGTAATGGTGATAGGACAAGAAGAAATGTCCTCAAGCTGTGCAAGGGGAGGTTTAGGTTGGATATTAGGAAAAATTTCTTCACGGAAATGGTTTTTAAGCATTGGAACAGGCTGCCCAAGGAAGTGGCTGAGTGGCCATACCTAGAGGTATTTAAAAGACAGGTAGATGTAGCTCTGAGGGACATGGTTTATATGTTGTTTTAATGCTTTAATGAAGATTTGGAGAATGCCAACTGTGGATGGATTGGGGAAGATTTAGCATCTCTGTCATGTCCCTCAACATCCACTCAGCTGAACCAATCCTTTGAAATAAAGGAAACCACTTTCACCCGTCAGGCAAGCAACAAGAAAACAAGGCAACAAAAAAGAATAGCTCCATCCATCATTTAGCAGAGTCAGTAGTTTCAGCCCCTTCCCAAGCTGCTTTGTTATGACCTTTTCCACCCCGAGTGCCGCGAAGACTTTTCCATTCAGGGAGGCTTTATCCTCTATCATTTTGAACGGATCATTTCAGATCTCACCTGAAAGAGCTTTGAAGATAATTTTTGAGGTAAATCTTCGCAAAATACCCGGGGCATCTGAGACACCCTCCATTGGTCATTAAAACTCCTGAACACCCCTAACCCTGGAGGAGCAAGCAGCGCTCAGTACTTTGGACGAGCTGACTTTTAAAGTCATTTGCCTGGGTTGGGGCTATAAATACAACCGCCCTCCTCTCCTGGGGCCCTGCAAGGCAGTCCTTTCCCCTCCTTGAAAAGGGCTGGAGGTGCTGAATGGTTTTGGCTGAAGCCTGGGGTCAGTTAGCTTGGTCGGTGGAGAGCTGGCTCCCGACCAGAAAACACAAAGTGGATGTAAATGGTAATTTCTGTAGCCAAGGCAATTTTCGGATGGGGAGAGGAAAAAGGAGTGAATAACAGAGTGAGGTATAGTGTCGACTGAGACAGAGAAAAAAGTTGGGTAAGTAACACTTAAAACTGACTTTCCTTCGGTAGTGATTCCTTATGATCTTTTTGAGCCACTCCCATCATGCTGGAAGTTTTTAAGGGGTTTCTTAGCACGCAGCACTTTGTGTTTCTCTTTCATCCTAAAAAGCCAGCCATTATTCCAATGAAACCTCTTAATTAATTAACATTCAGCTCTGCGAGGTGAAAGTCGATCAGGGGCTGAGGATCAGGCCCACCACTTTACAGCGGTCCCAGAGGTTCGGTTTTGTGCTTTCCCTGCCCAACATCTTGCCTTTTGACATATTGCTTCAATACAGCACATTTTATGACACCTTTGCTGGAGAGCCAAAGGCCACATTCCTTCTATCTATCCTGCATGCAATTTTCATTCTCTTGTCTTCAATGCATTATAGAAATTTTTCTTTCTCTCTTTTTCTTTCCTTTTTTTTTTGCCCCCTCCTCCAGGATATTGTGGGTTATTACCTCAATCCTTTTTCAGCTGGGGAAGGTTTGAGGTAATGACCTGAAACTTCCTGGAAAAGATCCCAAAAAGCCCCAAATGGAAACCACATGCAACATATTAGGGACCCTCATTGCATAAAGAAACATTAGTTCAAGTAACGAGAATGTACATTGATCAGCTACTTATGTACCAGCTGGTAAAAGGCATGTATGACCAGCAACGCATAAGAACCAGGCGGGGGAATTAGTTGATCTGCTAAGTTATAGCAAGGAAGGTGTAAAATGTATATTCTCTTTTAGGAAATCATTTCCTTAATCACCATCCTTGCAGCTGGGTCAGGGATCTGACTCTTTGTAGTAGCAAAAACCTGGAAGAGATCCACAGAACCTGCGTGACGCCAAATGCTGTCGGGTTATGAACCCACGGAGCCCCACCGATGTTTGCTTGATGCTGTAGTATCAGTGAGGAAATGCCTGAGAACTTTTTATTGTTACCGCAGGGAGAAAAGAGTTTTCTTTTTCTCTATGCCCAGTTAAAATAATTTCCTTTTTCATCAGTGACAAGAAAATACGTCGTCTCACCCCCCAGCCCCCCAGCAATCCTATAGTTCTACAGGGACAAGCGAGAGGGGAACATGATAAAATAAGCATTTTGGCTCGCCTCCAGGAAGGTATTTAGGCGCTTGATTTCCACTGAAGTCAAATGCACTCATGGAAGTGCAGGCGAGTTAATAGAGTGGCTCTGGGCCTTTGGTGTTGCAGAGCCATCTCGTCATCTGATGTAAATCTCACTGTGCTCTACCATGGGAACATGACTTGTGCTTTTTTGAAGTAGTTTTATTTAACCCAGATGATGCGATTCAGCCCAGAGCCCAGTGGTATCCTTCTTCTTCCACACCACGGACGACATCCTGCCACACAAAAGTGCAAAGTTTCAAGAGACCTGGAGAAGTAAGAGCAACTTGGGTGCTGCAATCCAGTATCACCCATCACACTTGAGGAGGAACAAGATCTACGACAACTGATCTATCATCTCCCAAACAAGGCTAGTCTAGAGACCTCTAACACCCCAAACCAAGGCAGAAGAAGAAGCCACTGGATAAATAGTCCATCTGGGAACACAGGGAGAGGACACTTATGGTGGGGGAAAGGAGCCTTGCATTTAGCTTCCTTTCCGCTTCCTTTCCCCTTCTTTCCCTTCCAATGAAGCCACACAAGATAGTGTAAGTTAATGAGAGCAGAGCAACGACTTTTGAACCATGATGTCCAGACAGTTGCCAACTCTCTTGACTTTATTGTGTGGGTCATGATGTTTATTGTTTTTCTTAAAGCCCCAGTTCCAGGAGCTGAATACTTGGGCTTTCATTTCTCCCTCCCTTGAGGGGAAAATAAAAAATTAAAAAAAAAAGGAAAAAGAAAAGAGTTTATTTTAGCCCTCATGAATGTTGAAAAAGCTAGAATATATATCCTGACTGTGTCTAAATGTGCCAAAACCAAGGAGTCAATGGAAAAGAATCCAGAGTACATCAATTCTCATGATTTCTAAGCCAGTCTCAGAATTTATGAGCCTGCTGCTTCAAAATTCATCGTTTCTGCATGATTGGCAGGGGTGCAAGGGAATATAAGAAGCAGCTGAGAAAAAGAAAAGGGAAAGGCTAGGTGTTTGACCTCGGTCTCCATGGTAGGGTGGGCTGAGCAATTATTTACAGTAATTCTTATGCCCCTCAGTTTAGTATCCAAAATTGCCTTGCCTGTCACTTTTGTATGTCAAAGTTGTAAATGCGAGGCTTGAACTGGAAAGATTTTGATAACATTTTCAGGAATTTTTTTGATTATTCCACTTTGATTTTATTCAGTTTGTGATTTCCTTCTCTTTCTTTTATTTTTTTGCCTCCTGCCCAGCAGAGGTTTTGCAACAGATCTTTGCCCCGGGCATGGCCTTTTTGCACATTAAGAAGCACAAAAGAAGTGGAGAATAAAAGGCGACCTCATTTTTTTGTTTTCACAGGTTCCCTAAGAGAAAAAGGTTTGCCATCTGGGTGGAAATCTGACAAAACATCACAGGAGGGGTTGGGCCCATCAGCCAAGCCGAACAGCTGCAGGGAAGCTACATGAAAACTGAATCACTCCTCTGGAATAATTTATTGTGGCCGGCTTGCAGGGATAATAACAAAAAGAAATTCAGCTCTTTTATCTGCTCTTGCAGCATGAGGGCTCATGCCAGATATTTGCAAAGCACCATTTTCAAGCTATGGTGAGAACTTCACCTGGGACATTCACGCAGGAGTCAACTAGGAGGAGAAATGGCACATGGTACTTCTGTGGCTCTGGGATGTGGAATCTCAGGGCTTCACAGTCAATCCCTTCACCATGGCTTGATGGTGAAGTCCTATTAATCATCCTGGGTTAGTTCCAGATGGTTAAAACCCAACCAGAGATATTTCTGGTCCTTGGCTTGTGGTGGTTGTGTTTCTGTTGGGTGGAAGCCACACAGCCAAAAGCTCAGCCACGGGACACCTCAGACAATCTCACCTTAGAATCATAGAATCATATGGAGTTGGAAGGGACCTCTGGAGATCATCTAGTCCAACCCCCCTGCCAAAGCGGGTCCACCTAGAGCAGGTTGCACAGGAACATGTCCAGGTGGGTCACACTCATTAAGTGCTTATTGTTCATGCAATACTGCATTATGAGCTCTCACCTTCATCTCATCTTTTCTTTCTTCACCACTGCTACCCAGAGCATTGGTCTTAACTTCCAAACTTTACTGGAGTTTTCAGTGTTTCAGGCCTGTGACTCAGGATGCAATTGCATAACTTTTACTTCCATCAGCAAGTAAACTTCGCATCAGCAAACCACTACCGTTTCAGATAAACTCTCTGACTGCATCACTAATAATTCAGCAATATGAGCTAGTTTTGAGGCATTTTGAAGCTATTTCTCTTGTTATTCTGCTGTTTTTTTTTTTCCTTTTAAATTCCATGCTGGATAAAAACGATACAGCATTCTCAGTTGTCTATTAAGCTCACCTTGTTCATGAAT
The DNA here is from genome assembly GCA_025774025.1 of Xenus cinereus. Classification (NCBI taxonomy): domain Eukaryota; kingdom Metazoa; phylum Chordata; class Aves; order Charadriiformes; family Scolopacidae; genus Xenus; species Xenus cinereus. The sequence goes on from JAOXJK010000040.1 coordinate 62,735,026, forward strand.
GACAAAACCTTTTCTTTGCATTGCATGGGTTTTGTACTTTAACTAGATTCACCTGAAGGTTTCTGTCACTTAAGTGACAGGTAGCACTGACTTAGACTCTTCACCACCGTGCTGCATTTACTATGTTGTTATTTCCCTCCGCTCTCACTGAAGAACATCAAGAACAAAGTGACCGAAGACTTCGCAGTGTTGGTGTGCTCATGCAGAAGATGTCTAATGACATCCTGCAGAGAGAGACAATACACATCTGAGGACATCAGAGTAAATGAGGACTTTCTGTCCCTCACCAATTGCTTTTTCTAAGGAATTTTTGTATGAAAAATTTGATGCAGGCAGTATAGACTATGCAGCAGAATAAAGAGGAAAGAGGACAGACCTTGAGTTTAAGAATAGTATAATTCTACATTATTATATATCTAAATCTATTTTTATAGATTTAAGTCTAATTTTATAACTGTGACTGAATCAGTGTTATTCTACTATATGGGAAACAGCATTACCTGTATTAACACTCAAACATATAGATCCTGGAAAAACAGAGGTGGAACTTAATTGGGACAAATCCATAAATAAATCAGCTTAAATTGTAAGCTATGCAAAGTCTATTCAAATTTCTTATTAAGGAAATACAAGGATATACTGCTCCCCTTTACTATCATTGCATTAGACTTACCAAGCAAACATTTTGTATTTAAAACAAGCACTTGCTAGAAGTTAAAGGGTTTTCAAGATAATCTGTTGAAGACACATATAGCGAGAAAACATTCAGTGTATGCTGAAAATACATTCTGAGTTTTAATCTCTTTAAATGAGCTTGCGTTTCATAAAGCTGAGAAAAAGAAGCAGTTATAACTACAGCTGAGCTTGTCTAGTCTATGATTTAAGATAAGCAAAGTTTATATTGTTTCAAAAGATAAGCAAAATCTAATTGGACAAATGCAGCACAATCATCAATGGGACACCTTATTCCATTGATAAATGTATTGTTATTTCCAAGCTTCAGAGATTAAAGCTATTAATTCCTGATTTTGTTTTTCCTATAATCAAGGTTTGCAGATAAACAAGCGGAAGAGAACTATTTCTAATACACACAGCAAAAGCAAGATAAAGGCTCCGTTATCGTTCATTACTAAAAACTAACAGCTCAGATATTCTTTCTGCTTTACCATCTAAAATTCAATTATTATTATTATTTTAGTCTATTATTTATTTGTGCAATAGTAGTGCCCAGAGGATTGAAATGCTGACATTGATATTGAGGCCCTCATGTGAAAGGCACAATCTAAATACTATAAAAAGTAACTTTTTCTGCCCTACGTTGTTTTACAGACAAATCACAAATTACAAGTGGGGCACCAGTGCCCAAGTGCAGTAACTCGCTCAAGGTCAGACAGCAGGTCCATAATAAAGCTAAGCGTAGGAATCAGGTCTCTTCACATCAACTGATCTACCCTATCTGTGAAAATAAACTGATCAAGTGTGATAAAAAGGCTACATCCTTTTTACAATGAAATTATTGGTAAGTAGATAAACATTTCAACAGTATGTTTATGATTAGTAATCATTCTTCTCTCTGCAGCCTATTAAAGCTGGTGGCACAATGACATCTCCGCTGGATAAGAATTCTTCTCTTTCATAAAGCAGGTACAAAATTACAGTTCCTTTGCGTGTGACAAGCCATTGACTTCTAAAATAACTTAAGTGAGGAAAACTACTAATTTTCAATCTTGGCCAGCAAAAACCTGAATAGCGCTTCTAAATTCTCAGGATTCATACATTCCTGTATAATAGTAATATAGGGGACACTGCTTTGATAAACTAACATTCCTGGTACTTTTCAATACCTGACTATAATAGCAATTCAAAAACATAAAAAGGGCCTTTATTTTTATTAGTTATTAGTTAAAAAAAACACTATAAACTAAAAAAACCAACCCTAAAACCCAACCAACCAAAGCAAAAAAATACAACAACAAAACCCTTGGAAAGCATAGCCAAGAACCCTTTAACAGAAATTAGGAAGTAATTACAAGGCTCAGTATCTACCCCCAAAAAAATTGTGTGGTCCAACTATACTGTGCGCCCTTTGCACAGAACATGGCTTGAGCTTTTATGTGTAGAAGCTATATAAACTAGGAGTTATGGATGTCCTGACAACTGCTTTACAGTAATCTCGAAACAGATTCTGCAATTTTGAGCATTTCTGAGAATGTTCTTTCCTAGCTCATTTGATTTATAACATTACTTACCTGTATAGTTCTGTGAATCTACTCCCCCTCCAAGGGTTAAAACAAAATGAAAAATGGAGGTGTAAACATTATGTATATCTTTTTACATTATATTCTTAGCCATGATTTATACTTGTTAGTAAAGGCTTTTGGCTCTCTACTCCACTGAGACAGGAATAAAAATATTAAACATCCTATTTTAATGTTTCTTCACATGATACTTCACATCTATAATGCAGGTACTAGATAAAGAGACGTAGATCCCTGTAGATGAGGACAATTCCACTAATGTCAATAAGAGCAAACTTGAGCAAAGGAAAGTAGAGAACATTTTTTATTTCCTATTTTATTCTACCATAAAAAGTATTTTCTCTTACAGGTTCATGTAATTAGATTTCTCACTAACAAGTGATGAAATAACAGATTATCTTTTCCTTTGAGAATACCTGTCAGGGAATAACAAGTTTTAAAAAACTAAATGGCATACAAACCCAGTGCAGACTAAGGTAAAAACACCCCTTGGTATCAACTCACACAGCTAGTGGTTTTGCTTAAATCAGCATTTTCCTTCTAGAGTTCTTGTTTTGTCTGCTTTCCTAAATAGCACATGATTTAGGAACCTACTTGATTATGCCAAACCCTAACATTATTCATTCCTTTCTACAGAGCAGCACTGAATAAGCAGACTGCTTCTGTGGATTTTTCTGCCATTGTTTGCCCATTTCAGTGATACTCACTTTCCTGTGTGCTAGAGAGTCATTTGAATGCAAAAGCACTTTCACTTCTCTATGTAGCATTGTCAGAATACAATTTGATTTATTAAAATACAGAATACAGTTCCTGTAACCCCTTAGCAGCCTCTGTCAGCATGAAGACAAAAAAAACCACAAACCATCATTTGAGATGTGCTAGTGGACAAGCAGGCTGGGGTTTTTGTGTGTGTTTATATCATGTGTTTACTTAAAATCTTACTATGTGTGTTCTCTTAAATTACAAGATACTTCTATTCCTCCACCTCCCTGTAGAAATAGCTATCACAGGGCTTTTCTAATTTAGTCCCGTGACAGGACATCCGTACCTAGTAGTTTCCTAACAAGTTGTGCTCAACTTAGTTTTAAGGTCTACTGCCATTGGTAGCCAAAGATTAAAACCTGTGCAGCTACTGCCCATACATAAAACAGTTCTACTAAAAGATCTGCCATACTTACATAATTTATGTGTCTGTATTTAGCTTTGCAGGGTCACACAATCTGAAGTCTTGGTTGCCAAAATAGGGATAGAGTGTCTCACCAGGCAACATTTGCACATCGTTTACTGTGAAATCGTCACTGTTCATTGCACTCTTCCATCCTCATACAGGAAGCAAAAGCACAAGTACAGGAAATGCCACCAGTAGATAGGCCCTCATGTCATTTTTCTAATGATTTCTCCCATCAGTACATCCTTCTCTTTTGCGACTTCCTACTGTCAGAAAACTTGGTAACACATTAAAGACCCTCCTAATTGGCTAAGCAATATAGTTTACTAGTAAAACGAGCCATAGAAGCCATAAAGAAGTGGAAACCAACACATATAACATGTAATCAAAAATCCACCTAGTACATATATATATCTGTGGTCCTAATTAAATTGTTAATACCATCAATATGCTAATACCAGTTACTAAAGTACAGTAATGACATCCGACATCTTCTGGTGGGGAAAAAAAATAAAATTAACTCTTAGTAAGGTGTGTAAAAGATGCATTTCAAAAAAGAGATGTTTGAAATCACAAGACCACAATGTTTGTAATACTGCACTTGAAAAACAAGCTTATTATCTTGAAATTGACAAACCAGTTTAGTTGGTATCTCAAAATTCTCCAGGAGAGAATTTAGTTTTTCTTAATTCCTCTGCTTGGTTGTTTTGGGTGTTTTGTTGTTGTTGTGTTTTCTTTGTTTCTTTCTTTTAGGTCAGGTTTTGTGTGGTTTTGTTTGGGTTGTTTTTTTTTTTTAGTTGGTGGTGTTTCTTTTCTCCCCTTCAATACTTTATGAACAACAAATGCTCAAGGGTCAAACATACCCTCACTGCAGATCTCTGGATCAGAAAGTATCTTGCACTTCTAAGAAGTTCTAACTGAAAGCTGTGCTAGACAAAAAAAAAAACAAATAATAAATGAAGTGACTCTTACCTTAGACTAAATCACAAAATCCTGGCTATTTTCCAGAATCCGGACTGGCTGCAGCTTCTAGATAAGCTGGCTGAGTGGCTAGAATAAATGCTTTCTGTGGTGTATAGACCTGTGACCATGAGCACATTGCTCTAAGATGCTTGCTCCATCTAACCTACAAATACACTTGTTTTTTAATTGCTCAGTGAGGAGAATGGGACAAGAGAAAGCGTTTGTGAACCATGTAAGTATACTTACTTGAGAATTACCAGAAGTGGTATTCAACTATACATATTTAATATTAAAACACTGAAGTCGCCATAGAATAGAGTGATTTCAACCTTTCAGGAAATTTTTTTAGAAGATGATTCATTTGCACATTAAAGCCTAACCATGACTTTAGAAGCACATTGCTAGAATATATAGCATGATTTGAGCTGTTTTACATTTCTTTTTTTAGAGCCAAATAGTCCACTTCAAAAAGCCCTGGGTCCAGCACTCTAAATCAGAGCAAATCAGTCGATTAATTATAGAATAAAATTGTTACCAAATCTCTGTATTTCTAAGAAAATCCATTTTCAGTTTCTCACAAATACAGTGATTAACCTGTCAAACGGAGTTTTCAAACTTATTTTAAATCATTCACATCTAGTTACAGAAAGTAGAAGCTGAATCTTAACATTTACAGACACTAAAAGATTATAAAATTTATAGGTACAAAATTTCTGCTCGGAGAGCAATGATCAGAGTAATGCAGGAGCTTTGCATACTGACATCAATCAGATTTCTAACTATCTTTCTGTATTAGCTGAGATTTCATAAAGTGAAGATTTCAGAATGCAGCTTGACACTAAGCAGGAATTCAACAATTAAAACAAATTCATGGTTTTGGGGAGGATGAGGATTTGGTTTGACTTTGCATTAGTAACCTAAGTATAAACATTCAACAAATTACTATGTTCTACAGTACACATTCTCAACATTTTAAGTCTAAGTACTTTTAGATTCATTTGCCGATTTCTTTTGTCAGAAACATCAAGTGCACACTGAATTTTAAACACTTCCAGTTTCCCACTTTTTTTGAAAACAATCAAATAAAACATTCAAGGTGAATGTCTCTAATTTAGCATGTCTCTGACCAATACATTTATATTTGTAGTCATTACTCATGCCATCTGGCTTGACGTCCTCATTAATAAATGAAAAAAAATCTGTTGCATTATTGATTTTAGATAGTTGATGACTTTCTTCTCCCTGAAACTGTCATAGCCTTACACTTTGTATTTTTTGTACTTCATAGAGTCATTACCAAATATTGCCACATAAATCTTAGTCTTAAATTTTTCAACTTTCTTGTTTGACTCTCTAATAGAGCAGACTGATTTCTAAACTTCTCTTGAATAGTGTAAACTCTATTTCATCAAGACTTCCTGCTGTCAACAGTAGCAACTGTGCAAGACGTTACTTCTGCTTTGATTGCTGCACTGTCACTTTTCATTAACTTTTTTTGCTATGCTTTCGCATTTTTTTCTAGCACAGGGGGGATAAATTATTTATATAACATACAAACTACTTAAATATCCTTCAGCTGGCAGAACAGTGGAAAAAAGCTTGCAATGTGTATATTTCATGGGATGCTTCAGTGATATCCATTAGCTTTGACAGCAGTACTGTTCTGTATTTTAAATATTTCTAAATGCTTCATAATGCAGTTTCAGCAAGAACACCAGAAAACTGAACTGGCTTGTCCAGAGTCAGAAATACCTGGAAATAGCTTTTTACTGTTCAAAAGTAATATATGCTTCATATTAAAACTCAGGACCTAGTTATTACTCTTCTGCTGCCTGCAGTGATGATCCTGCCTTAATCTCTCACCATGTGCACTCACACCAGTTGAGGACAGTGCCAAAATAAATCCCTGCAAACACACACCAGCTATGACTGATTTGGTGAGTTGAGTTTTCTTCTAAGACAATGGAAAAGCATAAAAGGTCTTTCTCCTTTCAGGTTTTAAGTTTGGAGTTGTCATGTATTTCTATTTACATAAAAAGCATTGCACCATCTGCTATGGGTAGAGTGAAATAAGTCTCTAGAGGTTTGATGTTTTCATTTATCTATGTATGTGTATAATTTACATACAATAAAGTAAACCAACTGTTGTAAGGCTTTGAGTACTTTCCTAAGTACGAATAGTTTGATTCTTTGCTAACTTTAATTATTAAAAACTAAAACTTCAGTTTTTATGTTTAACCACAATCAGTTTGGGTTCCAAATCTAAGCAGTTTGCTGAGTATAAAATAAGGTCTAAATTTTAAGTCTCAATATAGTGTTGGGCAATAATTCCACCTACTCAGCAAACTGTTGTTGTGAAGGTCTTTAAAACACATTTGTATGGAAAATACTATAGGCCTCATTTTTAAAACAAACTGTTTGCATAATTGTGAGATTTACACAAAGCAGGTAACTGGGCATAAAATCACCACCAAGCCTCTTGGAATTTGCTTTCTTTCTTCATTCTGAAGAGAATGAAAGACCATTCTCTGCTCAAATACACCACATTCTGACGATTATTTCAATCCAAATGTATTCTAGAAGTACTGGTAATGGATTTTGGACCGGTAAGTACTATTTTTTTTGCAGTCATATGGAAAACTGACCCAAAGAGCAAATATCTTCTAGTCCTGCAATTAGCATACTGTCTTTCAGGTGGTTTTATACCTCAATTTTCAATGGCCTGCATTTTACATTTTACTTCTAAACCACAAATGTCCTCTCCTCTGTGAAGCACCTGCCTAGTTTATTAATATTATTGGGTCCTCAAGCATTTTTCGAAAACATAGACCAAAGGATTAAAGAAAGAACAGAAATGCAGCAAAAACAGAAGTGACATTACTAAGATCATAGGGGGAAAAAAAAGTAGAATTGGGAATAAATTTCACATTGCTTGAATTCTTGTTTTGTGTACTACGTGATATTGACTGTATTGTTCTCTCAAGAGATTAAAGTGCCTACAGTCCTTTATAAAGTTAATTTTATCCAAGGTGGTTTTCCGAAAAGAAGTGCAGAACAAGAGCATATAGAATGACACAGGTAAAAGCAAAACTGGCTGGCTGGCCTTCTATTATTCCTCATATATGACTTTGAAAGCCTAAGCATATTTTACATTAATAGAACATTCCTACAGTAAAATTAATGCTAATGTGGAACACATAAGCAAGATTAAATCCCACATGGAAAGCCAAAGAAACAGCAGGTGCCACCAGAGAATCACAGCAGATGTACTGCTGAATGCTGAGTACTCTCAGTGTACTTTGAGAGAACCACATTACTTCCAGAAACCACTTGTATTAATACCTTTGAAGAAAAGAAAGGAAGAAAAAAATAATTCCGCTTTCAGGGATCATTATCTTTGTTAGCCATTCATTTTATGCAAATTCCTTAACAAAAACACTCAGGAGAGCAGCCCCTCCCTACAACAGCAAAAAAGATCCCCTCAAGCAAACACCAAAAAGCCAGAAACAACATGACCCCTCCAAAAAAACCCTGCAAACTAAAAATCACTCACTGGCAAACCCACCCAAACCACCACTTGCTCACCAGAGAATAAACTTCCACCAAGTTTTTTTGTTTGTTTGTTTTATTTGGAAGTGAATGCATTTTCATCCTAAAAAAGTTCATTAACCCAGCAAAAATTCTCGTTTAGAAAAAAATATCTTAATAGTAACTAGAAAACACTTTTGTGAAAAGAAGCAAGACTTATTCAACCAAATGACTAAGCACTAAGTGAAAAGGAGGAAGGTGTCTTGGAAAAAACTGTTTGTATACATCATGCCTCTCTTGTGCCAAGTCAGAATTCCCTTTTAAACTTTTATTGACTTCATAGCATACATCTGGAGACAGTCAATTTGACAATCGAGCCCTTTTTCTTGCCCTTTCTCCTCTGAATCTCGTTGATTATTTAAGAAACTTTAGAACAGAAGAATGCAATGCATGTTATTCGCAAGAGTCAATCTGTTCTCCAACTTCGACAGGCAAAGGATTAGAGCTGACCCATTTTTGCCATGAAAGAAAGCAGCAGTGATACATTTCTACACCATAGCAACCATAATCTGCATTACCTACTTATGAAAAAACACAAAGAATACCAAGTACCCATTGAAAGTTAATACTCCTATTAATACATGATTAATAAAAAGGCTTTCTAATGCACACAGAACTCCTGTGCATCTATTCTTGCTTTCAGGTCAACATCTCTACTCCCACTACAGATAAGAACATTAACAAAACCTTACAAGGGGAACAAATCAATACAGATATCAACTGTTCAAATAGTTCAAACATTTTTTTAATTCTCAACAAAAATGTTTCAGTATGGGCACTTTTATATACAGAATTGAAGATAAGTTTTTATTCCAAAGCAGAAGAAAAATAATAATAATAGTACCCCCTCAGAAGTGACTATTAAAAGCAGTGGCCAAATCCAATGTGGAGCAGAAAGAGCAACATTTTGATTTGAGACAAGTGAGGTACTGACCAAAATAACCAAGCATCCAAGAGCAACAAATATAACTTCAAATCTTTATGTAGTCTTCATATTTTCTCTCCTCAACTTTTATGTACTCTCCATAATTTCTCTTCAAGAATTTGCATATATGTAATCCTTTCTCATCTAAATATAAATACATTTAGCAAAACATGTTCCTAGAAATGACAAAAATCATCTGTTGTTCTGTTTCCTCTGACACAAAGGCTTGAAGATAGGAGTATAATATGAAAACAGTATGAGGGAGAGGGAAAAAAAAAAAAAATCTTGCTGAGTAAACTGTTTTCGTAAATATGGGTCTACCAGTCTAAATCAAATTTCAAAGTAAGGTATACTCTCATAGCATATTTCAAAGACTACAATCACAATAATTGCTTATTAATTGAAATGTATTAGACAAAAATTGACTGAGATACACACATTTAAGTCTAGCAAGTTGCTTCTGCTTGATGCTGAAGAGGCAGGCAATGTAACTGCTTAGTCAATACCAAATATAGTATAGTAGTGATGTGACTTTAAAGCTGAGGATTAGTTTACCCTTGTGCACATAAGCTGAAATCATTATGTTCTGTATTAAATAACACAATAATAAATGCATATTAATGTTCTGGAGATTTGTTTTCCCTAGCTCTTAGGTGGTTAACAGTTTTATTAGAATATCAACATTAAATATTGTGACGTTTAGTCATATTCATTTGCTGCTCTCTATAACGTTTACGTGATCCACCAGTACTACTCCCAGTACGTAACACCGTAGGTGAGAGGCAGTACAGAACAGCACTGAAGGAAGATGCCACAATTACTAAGACAGACAGATGTTTATGGTAAAGCTATAGTATAAATTCCAATCCATGTTTGTGTAAGAATGGACATACATAAAGTTTTTCTCCGTAAGACAATAAAATCTAGACCGTAAAATCTTAACAAGATCTTAGTAAAATGCACACTACTAACTCTTTTAATAATTTTCTGCTTCCCAGATAACATTGAAACTACTCCTAAAGGATCTTTAATGCAAAGAAGTCTGATGAAGTATAAGGAATGTATTTTTGCACTTTTCTCTTTTTTATACATTTTGTCAGTTATATTTCCTTTTAGCAGTCTAAAGGAAGTACATGTGCACATCGCATAGCGTTCCTATACAATAGCATGAATAGAATGAGTCAAAATTCAAAGTCTACGTGAAATAGTTGCAGAAAAAAGTTCTAATTAATTTGATCTCGACTACAGCATATCTAGTTATAAGTCACTTAAGACTGTACAAATAGCTTGTAACACACTTTATGATTCTGGAATTATGGCTTGCAAGACATCTTTGATGTTTAAAAAAACAGAAAGATATTAATTCATGCCATAGTTTCTGCAGAAGCAAACTTCTTACTCTCTCTAAAATTCCTAATCAACTACTCAAGCCCACACCCATGAAAAGGAATAAAACATCCAATTGATGTTTTATGAATAATCATTTTCATTGATTATTCTATGATTTTTCTTTATCAAAACCATCCAATCTGCCACTTGCCTTTATCTGTGGTTTCTAGGTGCTTGTCTACATACAACTCTGCTTGTGCCTGGACTTCTGTCTTATGCGTGTTATGAGCCCTTCAAAGCAGTTGACTAAGTGTTAAAGTTGGCTTTCCTTATTATGCTTAACTAGTGGATAACTTAACAAAGGCATCACAAGTGAAGTGGAAAAGTGGCTGAAGAGGAAAGCAGTTAGGATTTGATAAGAAAAAAATTAAAAAGGAAGATGCAGTGAAAATAACATGAGTCTGAAGAAATCTTTATCTGATATGAAACGCAGCAGCAACAGAAGAACATCATTTGACACCAGCAGCACACAAGTACCAGTACCTCTCTGAGGTATTAAAGAATCCCATTAATACTCACATCATGGGAGAACCTATCACAGTTTGGAATACAGGTAATTGACTGACATCTATACATATGGTATTTTTCAACTATTATTCTGTTATTATGTGGAAAAAAGCAATTTCATCATCATTCCTTTTATCAATAAAAGTTCGCCTGCTTTGTCCCATGTTTGTATATACTCTAAAGTCTGCAATATAAAATTTTAACCCCGTTACTGAAATGTGATCGACCCACATGATCTGAAAGACTACTACCTTCCCTAATTAGTCCTCTTCCATGGACTAGTAGAGTCTCCAGCCTAATTAAGGTCTCTTGGAATGCCTAGTAATGCACACTTTCACGGTAAGAACCTACAATGCCGTCCAGAGCCTCCGCAGTACTGTACACACTCCAACCATCTCTCAGTTTTACCTTTTCCTTCAGTCACAGGCATGCGAGAGGACCCTTACTGAAACAAGCTGAAAGCTTGTTTCCACTACGTTCATTTATTTAACACACCACCATCACTCCACTTTTCTCCATGCAGTAAATGCACAGGCACATTTACAGTTCAGCCAAGAGAAAACCATCCATGTCAGGGCTTCTTCCCTTCTGACCACATTAGAGTAACTCTTCCTCTTATTCTCTGCTGGAAATGTTCATGGACAATACATTTTTTATTAACTTCCTCTGCAAATTCAAATGTAAATTCTGTCATCTATAAGCATTAGTGCTCTTAAAAATAGGTACACAATATAATAATATTAAAAAAGAAGGTGATCATCAATAATTATGACCAAGGAAAATTAATTTAACAATTCACAGAATGAAGTGTGTGTGTGTTTCAGGGGCTGTGTCCATCCATAAATAAAACCACAGGGACTAAAAATCATATTGCAAATTTCTGTATTTATTGTTTCTTACTGATATGAAGCAGGAGTATTCTTATTTGATATATTTCAGGTGTCAGTCCAGTTCTCCTATTGGGAGCCAAAATCAAGCTAGATCTTCCTCCCGCTGTTCCCTAAAGCCTTTTATGAATCTTGTACAGAAATGTGTGAGGCCAGATCAGTCTCACTGACGTGATTTGAACACCTTTGATCACAATATATGTGACTTCGCAATTGCGGTTAGGAAAAAAGTCATTTCAAATGCTTCAACTGCCAGTGCAAGAGGCCACAGAGAATAACGCACTGAAAGAAAGAGAACACAATCCTCTCTCCTTTAACTGAACAGCCACTAAAGCCGTTTCATGTGACTAAAATCCTAAAGAGCAGACACAGAAGGCTGTTTTCAGGTCCCAAACAGAAAGTTTATTTTTAAGGTCATTTATCACTCACTAAAATTAGTCTTCCTTGAAGATAGTGTTTTTCAGAAGATAAACCCAAGCAAACTGTCACTGGTACAGTATGTTACTATCATTCTCTGCCTGTTTTCTAAAGGTACGATAATGGGGTTCCATAGAATCATGAGAGGCAATGAAATTAGGGTTACCATTTGTTTTACTTGCTAGTGTTGCTGACAATCAATTAGAGGCAATCCTTTTAGAACAGTCATCTGCTACACTTGTATCCAACAGATTACTTTTAAAAAGAACTGTGCACATTTTAAAGATATAGGAACAATCTATACTAGCTTTAATTGGTTTATATTTCCTAATTCACTAGACATTCATATTAGACTATTCATGCTAGAAATACTTCAAAATTTTGATCAGCACAGACAAGCCATCTACACTATTTGGTAAAAGATAGCTATTAATTTCAATTTATCTAAACAATTTTTTTCTAAAATAGGAATGCAGTCTCTGAAGAGAAAACAAATTAATTTATTTTTAGTTGATAATACAGCTGGATACAATAGATTTAGGCACACATCTTTAAGATACCAAGTAAAAAGAACAAAATAGAGTATTCTGCTGTATTGTGTATAGTATAATACTGTGTACTCTATTGGAAAAGAAAGTAAAAAAAAAAATAAAATTTTTTCTCGCCATGAATTCTTAACCTGAAGTCCTACCTGAATTTAACTTCAATTTTAGAGTCAAGCCTCTGCCCAATTATCAGCTGGATATTCTTCTGAGCAAATAGGTTTGCCTGTAACAAGTATCATATTGTACAATATCATTTAAGTCTACACTGAAATGGAAAGAAACAAGAAAGTCTGATTCATACAGTCCTTTAAATAGTAACTGTATATTTCTACTGAACAAATATAACTCATCGATCTGACAGCATTTTACTTGAAAAAATACAAATACATTTTCCTTAATGGTTCTTTCAAGTAAAATTTAAGTACAGCTCTGACTTAAATCTGAAAAGAAAGAGATGAAAAATAGCTTTGATGTGACAAAGAGGGCATAAATGACTCATATTTAGTCATTCATTTATATCCATTGGACAGACACCAATGTCATGATTTTAAATTAAGAAAAGGAATTATTCCACTCATTAGAAAAAAAATTCCTATTACTTGCACTGCACATAGTAAATCCAAAGCTAATTTGCTAACATCAAAGATCATTAACCATACACTACGTCCAAAACTAAGGGTCTCCTAATTAATGCTGAAAACCTGAGAAAGCAGGTCCACTCTTCTGTATGATAGCAGCCTGAAAAATCACGGTGCATAATTCTGCTTCTGTCACTCAGGTTTTTCCATTTACTTGTTGTAGGAGAAGCTGTTTAATGCGCACCATTGCGTATGTAATATTAATAGCAATTGAGCTTGAAAATATATCCTTTCTGACTGCTGGCGATTTTGCTCGGATGTATCTGCATTAAAATTAACCAGGAGAATGGGTGATTTAAAAATTGTTGGACTTCTGAGTTTAAACGGCAGACTTTTCCATGGTGAACTCACTTAAAAGGTTTACCCCATCATCATTAATGCACGAATTCTGTGCAGGTTAAATGCCCAGCACAAGTACTAGAGTTTGACTGATTTGCTATTTTTTTTACCTTGACCTGACCTCTGTAGCAATTTCACAGCTCTAAATCTATACTATTAATGAGAAATGTGACTATTGCAGTTGCAGGCTCTGATAGTATGTTGTCAATTTTTTATTTTTCTTTCAAACAGTAATATCTCTTGCAGCTACTACTGATTTCTGATTTACTGTCATTTTTACATAAATAACTTTGCAAAAGATTTGTACCCAAACTACAACATGGTAAAAATTACATATATAACTAACTAAAATTAATTTTGTACTTTCACCAGAAGAAGATATGTATTAAGTCAAAAAGGCTACACTACAGGACTACCAACCTTTTGACTTATATTCATAGTATCAAAAGTAAAAAAAAAAAAAAAAATTTAAAATGTATTTTTAAACTGGAAGCATCCTAAACAACACTTTACAAATATATTTCACGTCATTCTATGGTACATAGAACTACATGTGATATGACAGTTGATGGACTTCACTACTATAGAACCAGAATAAACACCAGTTACTGGAGTTTATTAGACACAGGTTTTATGATTTATAAGACATAGAGAAGAAGAGGTACTTCCTACCATCATTTTACTGTCAGAAAACTGAGGAACAGAGCAGGTAAGTTTGCCCACAGTAACAGAAAGAATCTCTTAAAAAGGAAATTTAAATTTGGTTAGAATTTTTTAGCAGAGGATTACTCAGATAAGCCTGGAAACAACCTCAGGTTGCTACATACTACAGAGAGAACAGACAAAGAATAACTTCCCCCAGTTCAGGAACATCATGATTTTCTCAATAACATAAGTGAAAATAAACCTTTATATCAGCAGATACGATCTCTGCCTGCTCAGAGACTACATACAACTCTTCTCCAAAAAACACTGCAAGACTACAAATAGCCAAATTTCTCTTGATGCCATCGGCTTCAGAAAGTATCTTATGAGCTAGATACAACAGGAGACACTGAGGGTAACTACAGACCTTTGAGATAAGTCTAGTCTTGTTAAAGGTATGAGTAATTCAAGCAAGCTGAACTACAACAAAGACCTGCTATACCTCTTTCTGAGTCAGCTGGATGATACTCCATCTCAATGAGATACGCTCACACTTTGTAGGTAAAGTTCAATCCTCATATCACGAGTTATCAAGGTTGATGGCATCTTCCTAATGTCTGCACTCAAGGGTCCCCAAGCTGCTTAAACTACCAATATCTGGTAATTATTTTTTTATTTTCATTAGGAGCGGTTGCAAATATTCCTCAGTTTGAACTTTACTACAATAAATTGCGATTTCCTAGCTGTGCTAGGACTCTTACATGTGACAAAGTTTACATTTCAACTTTCCTCGTGACTTGCATCAGAAAGCAGTTAAATATAAATTTGCACAGTAGTACTTCTTACCTACAAGTTTGCTTTTCTACTAATATCAAACATAAATGTACTTTGTTGGTTCTGAAAGCACATTTTAAAATATAATTATTTGAACATTTCCTGAGAGATTACTTACATACATTAAATTCCTAGAACATCTAGATGTTAATTCACAACAGGAAAGTTGATGGACAAGTCTAATTTCACTATCTGAAATGTAACTCAATCACAGAAGCTGAAACCTTGTTTTGTCTTCTGTAAAACAAGAAACAAGCTTCTATTTTGCTATTACTCTGAAGTGTTGTCAGGAAGGATTCATCCAATAAATGTTTACATACAGTTCTTGATAATAAGAACGAGTTTTGATTTTCAGTCACATTTTTTTTCCTGTTTTCAGGCAAAAACAACATTCAGTACACAAAATATAAAACCAAAGTATTACTGTAATAGTGTAGTTTCATTGGGTTTTGTTGGTTTTACTTATGCATATATGGGGGCTTATACCAGAGGCTTAAGACTCTCTCTAAAAACTATTAATCTGCCAAATTCAAAATGTTACTAGTTAATGCTCTTCCAAAACTTTCAGTTTGTTTGCGGTTTTTGTTTGTTTGGGGGCTTTTTGTGCGTTTTTTTTTGCTCAGGAATAATAAGCCCACTACTACCAAGTCAAGTAATCATGCAACAGAAAAGAAACAAGTGATGAAGCCTTAAAACTTGTACCAATATGATAATTTAATACTTCATTATGTTCTGTTTCTGTTGTAACAACATGATGTTTCATCATAGGGCCTATAAAGAGAAAATTAAAAGATGTACTACAACTGTAACACCTCACTTTAAAGTACAAACATCATATTTAATGAACTAAAAGGAACGAAGCCGTGTTCAATACAAGATCAGGCCCCAGCTTTTCCTAGGTATTTTTAAGCACATTTATTTTAAATTTCCAATTTTCCATTGCATAATTATTTGAGACCATCTCTTGTTTAATGAAATATTGAATTGTTAGCAACTGAGTACAGTAGCTTGACAGGAAGGGTGATTTTTTTTTTTTTTTTTTTTTTAAATAATAGGCTCCTAACAGCTTAAAAGAAACATGATTTTGAACTGCAAAACTCCATGGATAACTCTGAAATAATGCAGGCAGAAGCTAACACATTGCCAGCCTCTACAAATATAACAGCTAAGTAAATATAATTATGCAATTTTGATTCACAACCAGATTCTAAAAAACTATTTTGTCCTGAAAATTATATGCATAATCTAAAATGTCTCTAAGTTCCAAGTGATAAGTTGCAGAAAACTTACAGGATGTCACTGTATGTTAATTGATGCAAAATTGCTTCCTTTTTAAGAAATATTTACCATGTTTTTTTTTTTTTTTCCATTAAAGAACTCAACAGTAACCTACTACCACTGAATTTCATCAGAAACTGTGTTTCACTAAACCATGTTGTGCATTAGTGTTTTATAGAGGCACATGTTACTAAACTATTTCAATCCACTGATTTAAACTGGAGGCTGCAGGAATGAACTAGTGAACAATCAAACATTTGTGACTGATTAAAAGAGGGGGGTGCCAGTCCTTCCTGGGCTTTACACAAGGCTGCAAGTCACTATATGTCATTATGCCTCAACTTCCTGCTGAATCTCCAAAAAGAAATACCTCAAGAGAAAAAAAATCCTTAGTATTGAAAGAAAAAAAAGCATTTTGTTTTAAAATGTAAATTAGCTGCTATTTCATTATTGCCTACTTCACTGAAATCAGATTATCAAAACTTGGAAAAGTTAACTATTGATTTTTCATTTAAAAACCCTCTGGTTAAACATCATAACCCTGTAACATAGATTATGATCCAAAGCTACATATGTTACACTATCTTGTGTAGATATATATAAAATGACATAAAGAGAAAAAGATGAGACAAGCAGTAAGATCCACAGGATTTCAATCTAAAGTCTACTAATGTTCTTCAGGAAGAACAAAGGCAATTCAGAATGTATTTCTGTTCTTTCCTACAATTCTTCATTGTAACTCAATGGAAACCCCCTTTGAGGAATGCTGTTTTTAAGGAACAGCTAATGACTATGTTCATACTACATCTTACACTTGCAAAATAAATTATTCTCAACACTTTAAAAATTTTTAAGTTAGTAACATTATTTTTTTCCCCCTAGAATAAGTTTTTAACTGACCACTATTGAAAAATGTATTGGTTGGAGACGACAGTTTGTTTTCAGTGTCTGCAATTTTCTACTTTATATGATAGAACTATTAACTTCAATGTGCTCAGCCCTTCAAGATGAAGGCCTGTGAAAAGCCCCAGGTAACTGATTGTACTTCCATCAGCGTCAACAGCAACACTTTAGCTGAGTGTAGTTAGGGCATTATAAAATAGAGGAACAGGTTTTCTTGAAAATATTTCCTACAAAGACACATCAGTAACTAAAAGGCACCATTTCAGCCATACAATTTCCCCTACAACATTCTCCAAACAATGCTGACTCAGCCGGTGCAAAGGCTTTCTGAAAAGGACTGCATCCAGGGTAAAACTACGTCCTTCAATTATAGCACAGGCTTTCGTGACAAAGTAATTGAAGTATAACAGCTTCTTTACCATTTTGTCGCAGTGGGATTTTTAACTGAGTTGGACTGGGGGAGGGGGTGCAAGGGTAGAGTGGGACTGCGGCTGGAGTGGGTTTTGACTGTAGCGTAATGCTGAGAAACACAAGAGGCAGGCAGACGCTCAATGGCCACCTTTAGCAAAGCAAAGAACTTCTCCCTTGTTTCACCCAGGCAGGCATTACTTGGGCAGTATTGCCAGCTGTTGAAAATGTCATGGAGTGACAGCTACCCCCAAATGATATTTTGTGTAGGTTTGAGTTAAGATCCATTTAAAATGCAGCATCTTGCTGCTCCTCAGTTAATTTCTGCAGATCATATCTCCCTAATGTTTTTATCTCAGAAGACAAGGGCATAATTCCCTTTTACTGCTAAATAGCATAACTTTTGATGCCTTGCTCTCCACCAGTTTTGCTCATTATCCTTCAAAGCACAGTTCTAATGAAACTGCTCAGATTATTCTGCCAGCATTTACCAAAAATACCAAAGCATTTAGAAAGGTCATTTCCTAAAGCCAGTAGAATAATCCAAGAGGAAAACAAGGATTCCTTTTCATCATCATGTCCCTCTCAGCATTTTTATGATATAGTCCATCATTTCCATCACACATTCTGCTCATCCAAAAATTTTATCCCTCATCCTCTTTCCGTAAGTTCATTTGGAGGGAAAAATAGCAGCATGACATTAAATGCCATAAGGATAACAGGGATTCTAGTGCAAACAAACTTAAGACCATCTGACAAGTTGGAGCAGAAGAAACCAAATGTATGGATACAAGATCCAGTTCCCTTGGATCAGTCATGTTGGCACTACTGATCCTGGGTAGAAATCCATCCAGGCAATGCTCCATAGCTAAGTAAATTTCTGACCTAAGATTTCAATACTAATAAAGTAAAGTATAACAGAGTAGTAAACTTTTACTTGAAAACTCAAGGCATTCACTATTTGAATTAGAGAAACATGTGCATACGATTTCATGTTTCAGATCTTCCTCTATTTTATTTCTACAACTCTTCCTATAAATTTTATGGTTAGTCTCAAAAGAAACTCCAACATTATAACTCAGTCTTTTACAAAGTCACTGGTTTCCAGATCTCTATTTTTCTGTCAAGCAGTGTTCCTCTTCATCCTTCACTACTTATCAGTTCCTCCAGAAGCGCTACTGCACTTTGTTACTGCTGGAAATAATTCCATGGCATGACGACAGCTGGATTTGTGCAAGTCACAATTTCAATACCAATTCCTTCTCCAGACAACATCTGAGCAGATCTTTCACACCCACCACGAGAATCTCCAAATGCACAGGTCCTAAACATGCTGCTTCTCTTCAAAGCTGCATAAACCATCAATCTCAAACCATGGGAGAGCAACAAACAGGACACATTCCTTTGCATCCCCATTGTTTCAGTTGTGGTTCATTTACCGAGTTCTTCAACAATTCATGCTTCAGCTCATGCAGGAATTAAAATCCAAAGTTACAGTCTGGCCTTCAGAGAAAAGCATTTGTTTCTCTTTTACTGCAGCGTGTCCAACATATGTTAGTAATCTAGTGAAACTGTATAAATCTTTCCTGACTCTGTCAATACATATGACATCACTGCGTATCATAGCACTGTTAGAGGAATAAAGAGGATTTCAACCTCAAATTTTCTCACTCTATTACCTGCCTTCTCTCTCCCTCTTTCCTGAAGCTGAACTGATTTTCTATCCCTATTCCTTTCATCCTATAATGAAAGCTAAATCAGAAATATTTTCAACTCAGTTCCCTGAATGCAAGATAATATAATGATGCAGTTCTTTCTCATATGTTTCCAAGACCCACTGACTTGAAGCATACAATACTGCCTACTACATTGTCAGGGGGAGGCACAGGGGAAAAAAAAAAAAAAAACACCACATAAAAAAAGCTTTCCTCTTAGCCAAATATAGGTTTGAAGGCAGAGGCATGCTCATGGAATCTGAGCAATACAGAATGGAGCTGGACAAGCCTGCAAAATAGCACAAAGGCAGTACCTGCAGGCAGTACTGTAGCATTTTTTACTATATACTACATTTCAAGTACCGCTATCCTTACATTTCCCCTCAAGCAATGCATCTTATGTCTACATTCCACTATCCCAAATATATCTGTATACATTCTCACACTGTTAGGGGAAACCTGAGAATTGTTATTTTCATGTGGCAACAGAAGCCCATGTTTTTAATCAGTAGAGTATGCTTGCTTTCCTGATGTTCTAAGGACAGGCATCGTAACAATTACATCAGATTAAAATCTAACAACAGCATCAGCCTTAGCACTACCACACCAAAAAAAAAAAGGAGATGGCACAAGTCAACTGATAGCAATACTTACAAGCCTAAACATGCACAATTCACTCAAGGAAAGAAACAGTATTAGCTCCTTGAAACAGGGACTATATGAATGCAAAGGAAAAAAATATAGGAAGCCTAAGAGATCTGAATCTTAAGAGAGATCTTACTGGTTGCCAGAGCACAGGGATAAAACAGTATGTGGTAAAAGTCCTAGCTTCAAACCATGTTCAATACAGACCCCTACAGCCCTGCTTGTTTAGTCATTGATTCATCGGTAGCAAACATTAAGTATTCCATTACTGTGGAGTAAGATCAGAAAACACTATGGGAATATATTTTAGTGCTCAATATTTAAAAAAAAAAAAAAAGAGCAATAAAGGATTATAAAGTAAATTACTCTTTATTCCAGAGTCTTCATACCATTTCCTAGAATAAACAGAAATGGATTTCCACCCCAAATCACAAATTTGTCTCTCAATTAATTTAAGCAGCTAAAGGAAAAAAAACCCAACAACATCACCCACAGAAGTAGACTCTCAACTACTGCAGTTTTCTTAAACTAACAGTCTCTCTCACTTAGCACAAATTTTCTCTATTAGTGAAAGATAGTAAGTGGAAAGAGACGTATTAGATATTGCTATAGCCAACATAAACACCTAATTTTTCTCTTCCTTCTCCGTATCTTCTGCCTGCTACAGAAGAAATATGGAACCTTTTGGAAAGAGCTGTGCAGGTGAGCAAGGAAGAAGGTGGGTAGCAACTAGACCAATCAATAACACACAAAGTGAATACAGTCTGGAAAGGTGGAAAACTGCACACAGGATAGAGCATATTCCTGCATAAAGAGTCTGGAGGGAGCTCCCATCTCCAGTTCTATATGCCACAGTTAACTCAAAGGGGCTATCTCAGTTTTGGAAACAGGAGATCATCCAACATTGTTTTTCATGTCCAACATTAAACAGTGGCTGTTCTTACACAGCTCAGCCTAAGAATCAAGTCTTAAAAACCGATTTGAATCGAAACGTTGAAAGTGCTAATTGAACTGGCAAAGATACAATGCTCACAATTAAAAGATGTCTCCATTTGGTTAGTGGCCAGACGCATAGCTGGAATAAAGTTGCAGATGCCAGCTAACGATCTGAGCCAGTTCCACTCTGAAACACAGTACTGCATTTTTTTCTTATACATTGGAAGGGACTACAGTGATTCTTACATTGCAGTGTAGTCATTGACCTCAGTCAGTGGCTCTTAAAGAATAAAGGGAAGAATTGTTTTCTTCTTTTCTTGGTGGCACAGATACAGCCATAATTTAAACATTAAAATATCCGGATTCTGTTTTCAACGGAGCCATCCTTCAGCTATGATGTACAACTCTTCCTGTTGACATGCAATGTCCAATTACTCACAAATACACACTTTATTCTTTTGAGTTGCTTATTAGATTCTAAGATAAATTGAAGTATACCCTATGCCATGCCTGTATTCCTCACTTTTCCACCTCAGAAGGCACATTAAGTTGATCAGAACTAATTTCATGACCGCTGGGACATTCTCCCAATCATCATTTTCCCTACTCATGTTATGCAGAGAACTAACAATAACCTATGAGCTATTCTCAGTAGCAAATGTTAAGAAAAACAAAAGGAAAACAACTTCTAAAGCATCAAAGGCTTAAAATATTAAACTCTAGTTTGTTTGTTACTTGTTATAGACATATCTGGGACAATGTAGATTTGATAGGTATTTCATAACTACTCTAATATCCATTCAATACTCATTAAGGACAGTTATAAATAACATTCAGAAAATAATAAAAAACCCAAACAAACAAAACTACAAACTTGAAAGCACAATGCCTTGTATTTCACAGGCTTAGATGGCTCTCAGAGAAAGATGAAAGGAAGTTAATTCAAACTGTTTAGTATACCTGACCACCCTTGTGTGTCTGGCAGCAGGATGCCATAAAGTTTAATTCCTGTACTTTTTATTCAAATAGAAAGTTATAAAACTGCTGAAGAACAGTATCCTTCAGGATACCTGACATGCCAAAAGTAAGAGTGACAGTCACTCTGATCTGTATCAAGACTCCACCTTTTCTCCCTATAGCCTCAGAATCAAGTAAACAAGATGCGTGAACTTCTTCCATAGGAAGAACAGCAGAGTGAATATACTAGCAGGTTGTAAAACAAGAAACTCAAACAAAAAAGGAGACGGATCTGTGTATTATGCAGTCCATCTTTACTGTGGTTACATAGACTTTAAAGTAAGTAGTAAATCACGTGTGCATTCACAGAAAAAGGCTTTAAAGAACGAAATAAAAACTAGGGTTCACTGTATGTCAATATTTCAAGAACCTAAATCATGAAGCAAATTTAAGTAAAAGCTCACACTTATGTTCTTCTAGTGGGGGATAATTGAAAACAACAATTTAAAGCACACCATCTTTCACACAAGAAGCCCTAACCCAGCGAGATTTTCTATTTTACAGAAATTGGAGCCAAATTGAAAAATAATCTGTAACCATGTCGCCTATAAATAAGAGAAGAAATCTCCATCCAAAAAAAATCTTTGAGTATTGTCTTGGTTGTGTCTTTGCTAAACTAAGTGGCAATTTCTTATTCTCTTTCCATACATGCCAAGAGAATGCCTCTGGGAGCTTTCTATTCTTCTAAGAGTCATGGTGATTCAGCGAACTTAGTGGATGGCACAATGACCCCAAAGGTGTCAAATGGGTAGTTTTGGTGGTAATTACTGAAGGTGATCAAACAATTGATTAAATCTACAGTCTGTTTTAATCCACTGAAGCCAGCTAATATTCCCAGGACTACATGTCTGCTGAACAAGGCAAATTTCTATGACCTTGACCAATAGAGACTACAAAACAATAAATTTTTTGTGAGGTTTTTTTTATTTTTTTTCTTTTAAAGCTAAGATATCTTAGTCCATGGTCCTCCCCCATTCGTAAAATGCAATTACAAATCTCTTGCTATTTCTTACTACAAATAGGTAATCTGTAATAGAAAGTTCTATACTGTTTGTTCCACTAGTATTTTCAAACCAGGTATCAAACTCAACCTTATATACACTATAATACAGGCACTTTAGTTGTTGCTCAAAATGGTTTCTGTATATAAAAGGAAGTCCTTTACTCAGTATCACAAAAATAGTAATTCAAACCAGAAGTGGACAAAGGAATGGTGTGGTGTGAGGGTCTATAAATGGATTCACTTAAGGCTGAAAGTTTATTTACTCTGAAATCGATTTCATTGAAGTATCCCCATGGTCACATGGGAAGAGAGGTCTATAGTTGTGAATGCAGTGGTTTTGTGAACACAGCCTGAAGTTTTAAAATGTCTAAGTAATTGTTAAGCAAACAAGGATTTAGGGTGAGACAGAACATGTTTCTAACACTGTAATATCCATTTAGGTAATCACTTCATTTTTAAAGTGCTCGTGAGTTGTTGGAATTTTTTTCGCTTTGTTTTGTTGTTTGGGTTTTTTTTTTTTAAAAGATGTAGTCTTTATGTTCCCTACACTTTAATCTTGATGTTCACTATGAATATATGTATATGTTTTCATATATTACTGAAAGAGTTTGGTTTTTTTTATTATTCCTATTTCAACATCTGGAAGACAAGTGAACCTCCAAAACCAACCTCCACTCCTTATACATATCCTAGGCTGTAGCAATATCCACTATACAGGTTTAACCAGGGAGAATTCCAGTTTAGTTTAGCCAGAAATGTACCAAAACCACCAATTCATTTGTTTGTATACCATTCATTTTTTCCAATACTCCAAGTGAAGTTGTAACAGAAATCCAGATGATCTGAGTATTTTAGGAAACAATATTTATACAAGCACATTAAGAACGTGTGCCAAGCTGAAAACCCAAATCAAATGAAGCAGTAGTGACCCTAACCTTGTCCAAAACCACCCATAACGGCTTTTTATGAAGGCAAGATTTCATCTATTTTTCCACTCAAGTTTTATATCTTAATTCTCAAACAGGCTTTTGGATGAAGAGAATAAAGGAAAGCAAATAGAAAAAGAAATCTTCACACTTTTCTCCTCCACACAAATAAAAATTTGAAGCCTAACACAGACCACTTCATTAGTTCCAAATTATCTCAACTGAAAATGATGCTGCAAGGCATAGTAATGATGGTAAAAGAACGAACATTGTTCTTCCCCCCAGTCACCTGTCTTGCAGAAATTAGTACTACTATTGTTTGGTGCAATTTTATAGATCAATACCTTCTAATCCCAGTGGTTTCTGTAATATATATCCTAATCGTTGACTGAAAGCTTCCATTACTTTACTCTCTTCCTTTGAGGAACAGAAGTGCTGTAACGTGGGTCAAAAGGCTAAAGTACTTCAACAAGAAAATAATCATTAAAACATCTATTCAAAGACAGTGTTAAAACTTCAGCCATCGTAAACCAGCATAAATACAAACATATTAATCATAGGAGGTTACTACTTCTACTATTCCTGTAATTATAGTATGATTACAGTATGGTAAGAGCAGCAACTCTCAAGAAAATAAATAAGTAGTGAAATGCATTTTGAATCCACGATTTACCAGTTTATAACAACTGATATCTGTCCAAAGGAGAACAGATTGTTGAAATGTTATTAACAATTTTTTCCCATAGTACCATTGCCTTGTGATTTATGTAGCTCTGTATCTATGATCAGAGATCACTTTTTTAGTGTCTTGTCATCTCTGTATGTAAAAATAATTGTATGAAGACTCACATTTGCATCCATTACCAAAGGTAATACAGAGATATCTTGAAGCCCAGCTACCCCAAGTAGTTTAACCATGATCTCCTTTACTTATTTATTTAGATCTTTTGCCTCAGTTTATTTCCTTTTATTATTACTCAAAACCACATGCAGGATTCTGTTCATCTCACCTATTGGTCCAATCATGCTTGAAATCCTATTTTATAAGCTTAGTCATTTTCAAAAGCGCAGCTGGCATTTTTAGCATGGATTTAGAGGTTATATGAAATGCTGCCAGTTCATAAAAGGATCTGAGGCCTAAAAAGATTCAGATCTTTCTCTAAAGTTGATTTGGAGGGGTACCTGCCACGCAAACTTTGCAAAAGCTTCAGAGCCAGTTGAGAAGAGAGTCTGCAAAAGTACCTACTGTTTCATACACAAGGGATTTGTTTGGAACAGCCCCTCAGGATGTGTCAGATCCTGCTGCAACAGGAGATTGCACTGATAACCCAGCCTAGCTCGGAAAACCTCATCAAGATAACAGATTGCTGAGTAAGCATTTAACACAGCACCAATTTATCAAGTTACTTTTTCAGTAGTGTTGGACCTATGCCTCAAGGGCAGCAACTAATGGGCATTGTCAACATAAATATAATATTATTTTGAAATACAAGGAATCTAAAGAAATTTTTAATCTTTTTTACACTGAAGTGCAAGACTGTCCAACCAAAAGACTGCAAAACTAGAAATTAGCAGAATAAATCCAGATTACGTATTTGCCAGAAACACTGCCTGTCTCCAGCACAATTTCTTGCATTTCAAGAAAATGGCAGGATATAAAAAATTAAAGCCCAATCATATATGTAGAAATAATTTGATATTTTTATCTGCAAAAGGTGCATCTAAATTTTTTGCCTTAGCTCCTGAAAAATAAGTTCAGCTGTTCTGAAGCATTTCATTGTGTACAAGCAAAAGCATACATATCTATTCAAGCCACTGAGAAAAGATAGCCAAAAATCAATTTTTCATACTTCATTATGTGTCTACAACTAGAAATCCTTTACACAGAGGCACATACACTGTACATATTTATATATTTTCCTTTGAGTGAAAGATATCTTTTTAAATTCAAAAAATACACTAATGAAATTGGACACAATTTGGCAGTCTTTAGTTTCTTTTTATCAGTATCCACAATGATGTTTTGGCATCTACTCCAGATGAGAAGACTCTCCCACTGCCGCTTATTTTCATTAAATTAACAAGAAACAAGAATTCTTACTGCCCTCATTAGTGTGTGGTAAGTAATGAGCACTAAGGAGATTTCCCCCTACACACACACACTATCTTTTAGCATTATCTGCAGAACACCGAAAGATTTACCCTTAAGTCAGCATTAGGTGTACATCATTTATGAGGTTTAAAGTACACGGAGCATAAGTATCTCCATGTAGCACAAGAGGAATCTGTTCTATTACCCTAGAATTCAGGTGAAAGAACAGCTTCTTACTGTTTTCTTATTAGGATAAGAATATGTCTTTTCAGCCATATTTTTAAATCACTTTTAAGCTTTTAAAGATTTAAACCTACACCAATACCATAATATCCAAGTCATGAGCAGAAACAAGCAGAACAGAACAAGTCTCCTTCCCTCCGATGTTTTCTCAAACCCTACATTCATAGCATTTTTCCCCGTCTTTGTATAGAAAGACTCGCACCTGGATGCAGCTAGCCTCTGGTAAGATACAGGTAAATAGATAAAAAGGGACAATAAGTGGTGAATGAGTAAGTTGGAATATTGATACTATTCTGGAGATGCTCTATCTCCTTCCAACAGATATTAAAATTAATCTGTTTTCCTATCACACACATACAGCTGCTTGATATCTTATCCTATTAGGTCCCAGAACTGCTATGGCAATTTCTCACTTGTGACTTTGTATAGTGAAACTTCCCAACAGTTTCCCTGCAATTCAGGTGGGAAGGGTGTGTGTGTTTGAGTTATTGCTTGGATATGTTTTTTTGTTTCCAACTTAGTCACCACCTGAATTGCTGAAAACACATCTACTTATTTCTCCAGACAGATCCTTGCAAATATTCACAAGAACAAAGGCTCTGTTACCTGTCTGAATATTCCTCTACAGGAATGGCTCAAGCAACTCACGGTTCACCTCATTCCCTAGAATGTGGAAAGATTTAAGGCAGATGAAATTAATTCCATGCTGCTTCTTCCAGGGTTTTTTCACCTTCCTCTGGTAGCAACCACTCCTGTCAACAGTACGTTGTTCTACAGGCTTAATCCAGCACAACAAAAACTTCACATTCATGTAATGACTAAATGATATTAGGAAAGGTTTTCCATTTCACATAAAAGTACTATTTTAACATGTGATATAATCATCAAGCTTAAGCAGGAAAGAAACATCTGAC
Source organism: Xenus cinereus (assembly GCA_025774025.1). Taxonomy (NCBI): domain Eukaryota; kingdom Metazoa; phylum Chordata; class Aves; order Charadriiformes; family Scolopacidae; genus Xenus; species Xenus cinereus. The sequence continues at coordinate 62,762,209 of JAOXJK010000040.1, forward strand.
AACCCTACAGTGAAGTAAATGTATTTCAGCTATAATTTTAAACCCTGACTGCAGTATCAACTTCTGTAAATCACCTATTTGATGGAAATGGATTAAACCTTTTAGATTACATTTTATAAGCCCAGTGATGGGGGATTCATCTAAGCCCCCCAGTACCGGGGCATTCATCTTGTAAAAAGGGAATGTATATTCCTTAAACACTTAGTTCTGGTATACATGTCCTGTATTTCTTCCTAGGTATTTCAGAAGCTATTTAAATTCTGTCAGTCTAGGGACATATGAAACAGGCCATACCACATGCTATCACATTAAAACAGATAGAAATGCAAGTCTTTCTGAGTCCATTTGAAGAACTGATTACTATTTCTTTAAAACAGATTTTACTATTTAGTTTTTATAGCAGTTTAATTCTTTTTTGCTTCCAGGAATAAAGAACAATCTTCCTCTACTCCAGCTCCGGAGTAGAAATTAGGGAAGGAACTAGGAAGTTTGAAACATGGACAGAGAGAATTCTGAGTTAAATAAAATATTAAATTAAATGTCTGCTTTCATAAGCTTTCCTAAGCCAAATACAGCACATCTGTGTATACTAAAGAGCAGATAGTTGTTTTACAAGTAAATAAAAAAGTGACTGCAGAGAAGTCTCTATTCACTATCTATACACTTGAGGAGTGTATTTTTTTTTCATACATCATTCATGTATGAATGCAGAGATTTCAAAGAAAGGAGTATTTGAGACTGATTTTTTCCACCAAATTAAATAGCACAGGCTGCACTGATTGCAAAGTTAGAAATGCTTAATGAAGCAGAGGGAAGGAGCAACACTGCCGTGAGTTCTGACTCCCTCCTTGCTCCATTGTCATCCGGGCACCATGGTTACAGATTCATTTCCCAAGCCTTACCATTTGCATTAAGCCAAATAACCTTATTCCTCAACACAGGCTGAAACAAAGCAAGCTGCAAGGCTAGACTTTCTAAAGCAGGTCAGGATGGATTGCTAACAATCATGGCAATTTGGTATCCCCCATACATATCTGCAGCAAAATAAGTCTAATTTTCCAAGCATATAGCTCTCATTTATGTTTAGATTTTCACGAAGTTAGTACAGCCAATACGCTGTCCCTTTTGAAATTCAAAAGGCATCAGATTAGACTCGTCCAGATCACTTAAGGAAAATCCACTGCAGATTATAGGTATTAAGCCTTTCTAAAATGCCCGGTCACTTGGCAAACCTTGACTCCCTTCATGGAAGGAAGAAAACAACCCAAAACCAACAAAAACCACACAGTGTCTATTTTCAGAGAAGCATATGCCAGGAACTTGTGTACTTTACATAGAATAGAGGGGTAGATCTGCAGCGGCACTGATGGACTCTGCCAGTAGCTATTGTATTCTTACTACTTATTAATTATGTGGTATATTTTGGGACAGAAAATAAGAATTAATCATCAACTGACTGGTTTCAGCAAAGCAGCTCAAAGGTTCAGCTATTTACTAAATACAGTTGTTAGACTTGCATCCTGGCTGAGCTTCACTTCATCCTGAAAATTTTCCTTTACAAAAAAAGCTGTAAGTGATGATGCAGAAGTAAAATTGATTTTATTTCTCTATTTTCAAGACAGACATTCTCTCTTTGCACATTGAGCACACATTTCATTGCGCTGCATCAGGAGGAAGAAACTTCCTCAACAGACAATCTAGTGCCACCCAGAACACAGTTGCTTTTCAGTCTTGTCAGTTCAATTTTTCTGCACATTTTTTTCTTTTCTCCTCTGCATTTTAGTAAAATCTCACTTTTTTTTTTTTCCACCTTTTTGCTGTCACAGGCTAGTCTGAAACAATCACGGGACCGCAGAGTCATTCAGACATGATGAGGACGGCCTGCATCAGGTAGACAAAGTCTATTACTGTGGTTATCATCACTCTAGGTCCCCTGGTTTGCCAAGCAATGCTGAGGTCCAAATGCTGCTCCTACTTCTGCAGTCATTTACATAAACAAACCCACAGAAACACCTGAAAAGCAGTATCAAGTATTGCGAATCCAATGATATGGTACTAGTAAGCAGCTACCTTTTGTTTACCGCTTACGGTGCTAGGTAATTTGTCTTCCCCTTGCCACTACCAAACCAAGTTTTATAATGATCTATAGCAGCTACTGAAAAATATGATAAAGGGTTATATTACAGTGAAATTACAGAGACTATATCCCATCACAAACCCCTGTTTGCCTCTCCTTTCATAGAAGGTGTTTGGATGGTCTCTAGGAGAGAAGATAGCAAAGCCAGTGATAACAGACATCGCCCAGTAAAAGTGTGGTGGCCTCAAAGAAGTTCATATGGAGAAGTCAGAAGGATGTTCTGCTGCAGCAACATCACCCCTAAAAGGGAAAGGTGTTAGTTCTGCAATTAGATGGGATTGCGCAAATGTGTGCTCAGTTTTTTAAGTGCTGCAGTTTGTCTGACAGTGGGTAAAAATGCTTTTTACCCAGCTTCCTCTTTCCTACTCAGGAAACGAGGAGCGAACCTACCTATTTTCCCACAAGAAAATTGTGACCATAAATTGACAAAATATGAGCATTCATAAATGACAACAATAAGAATATGTAAACGGATGGAAAAATTAACAATTTGGGTAAAATACACCAGCTGGCAGCACACTAGCCTTACCTTATCTATGTAACATATAGACACAAAACACACCAGAACTTTTGACATTTCTCTACTCTTTTCCATAGAAGCTATCAGTCAATATCGACAAGTAAGATATTGAGAAATTCCATACACATTCTTCAGCTTGTAAGAGTCACACGCATTGATTTCACTCATGATTCACAGAAGTATTGTTTGTTTCAACAAATACAGCAGATATTTCAGAGGGAACGCTACAAAAAACACTGCTAAGATAATACACTGTAAAAGTAAAGGTTAACAAACACAGGAGTGAAATGAGGTAAGGGGTAAGATGAGTAAGTAATAGCACAAGAAGAAAAGGGAAAAACTCTATAGTGGTACACAAAAACTGCTATTTGATGCAGTGTCACATTTATTCTTCAGCATTTCTAAGACATACTTGCCACTCTGATATGTTCAAAATAGCAAATATAACAAGACATATCTTAAACCTTCGCACAATATTAAAATTGAAGTATCTTTATTCCTTCCGACAAACATACTACTTGTCTTCCATACAAAGAATATTTACAGATCTGACCCTTACAAGACAGCTGGCACATCCATTGTGCAAAACTAGACAATGAGAAAAAACATTGTTTTTGACAAGTGACATAAATGAGATTTATTTCTCTGCAGAGTGGTATATTATAAGAATTACTATCTGTGAACAGGTTTCTGACAAATATAGAAAATAATATCAAATGCATGATCTCACAGAAAGAGGGATTACAAGTTTAGGTTAAGATTTCCTTATATTCCGCCCTAGCTATAAATTAATAAGCGAGAAAGAAACAGGAAGGCGTCTTTACTTTCCTCTTAAACACAAAGAATACATTAAAACGTCAAAAGTAACTCCACAGAAAGTCTCCTGGGCAGAAATGCATAGCATAACAAGCAGAATCCCAACTGTTCTATTACATTAAGACTGAATCCTAGAGATCCTCAAGATTTATCTGAGATCACGTGGAACTTCAAGAATATTCTAACGGTAGATTAGATCAAATCTAAAATAAGTCTTTCTGGAAGGTTACAGAAGTTTTTAGCATCGTTCTTTCTTCCCCTTCTCTAATTTTAATTTCTTCTTCCTTTCAGATTCCATAATCAGAAACATAAATGACAAAACATCACAAAAGAATCTATTTTTAGTATTTCTTGCCAAACTGAGAGAGACTTACTTTCCGGATTTCTAATTTAGGTTGTTAATCTTAAATTTGTGCAGCATTTTTAAATGTTGTAGCCCAGATAATAAGGTAACGCAGCAAGCATGCCAATTCCAAGGACATCCAAAAATTAACTAAAAATTAGCCCTACCATAACAGCAGACAATCCCTTAAAATTTAAAACTTTTGACAGAAAGAAATTCTCTCCCCCACTACCTCAAGTGCAAGGCAAACAGGTAGAATAAATGAGTGTCTGCCCTATTATAGAAGGGCTGCAAATATGGAGAAGCAAGTCTATTATGTGAGGCTAGCATTAAGATATGTGTGTACAAACACAAATATTCTTATATGCATATATAGTACAGTTCAAGCACAGGGATTCCCAAACTGACTAAAGCATCTTCATTCTGATGCCAAAGTAGTCCACCCACAGCAGGTTCTTGTTTACTTTTCTATACAAGATAGAGATACTTTAATTAACTTGTTTAAAAGCCTTGAAGATCTCTGCACTATACCTCAGCCTGCAGATCTGACGTGGCAGTGTACTCTAAGGCAGTACGGTTGGCGACCGCACTCGTGCCAATAAAAGAGTCTCATTTTGATTTTTGTACTCCAGCACCTGCATCCCTGAGGCCATGGGCTTTGTGCAGGGGGCAGAAGGAGAAGTAGCTCCTCCTGCCCACACATCTGGTGGTTTGGTTTTGTTGGTTAGTTGTTTTGCTCAAGGTTTTTTTGTTTGGTGGGCTGTTTTGGTTTTTTTTTTTAGTTTGGGGGAGTGGTGGTTGTTGGTTTATTGTTCTTTTCAAACATATCACTGGAGCTCAAAACTTTTCTCCCAGAAGGAAAAGACTTTGTTTCATCAAGTAGCTTCTGGTTTGCTGTATTAGGCACTTGCTTAGAAGTCATCAAAATAAAGCCATCAAGCTCAACGCGTTCCTTGAAATAATGGATAGCTGTGCCACTGGTAGATTTATCCTATTATGTTTAAACATAGCTCACAACGGAGCCCATTCTTCTTCAGGTATAGTAAGGTCACAAGCCATACAAAAACGCCACTTCTGTACCTCAAACAGAAGTCCTTACAAGCCATTAACCAAACATGTATCATCATCATCCACATTGATAGAAATCAGAAAGCTTTCACGGTCCAGAAAACTCTGACAGCAAAAGTGTGAAAGGCATTCTAAGCAGGCGACCAATGATAGAGTTAATGTCCCTGTATTTCTGGAAGATTTCAGAAAGCAAAACATTAAAACAGTCTCTGTTATCCAACATACCCAGAGAAAAAATGCATCATCTTTTCCGATAAAGAAGTAGACTACTACCACTCTGCAGAGTTCATCTTCAAACACGGGTAAAAGGATGGACACTGCTGGACCTCAGCCTGAGATGTAAATGTGAGAATCGCTTTTGGCTGCCTGCTGGAGCACATAACCATGGTGTGGCTACAGCCAAGGGTATAAGTGCACACTGAGCCTCGTTCTTCCACCTCAAAGTCTCAAAAGGAGCAGGGTTCCCTCTACTCTCATTTCAGTCTAAATGAAAAACAGTTACTTTCAACATCTGGTTATAGCCCAAACAGTGTTTCTAAGATGGGAAAGAGCAAGATGGGAAAGAACTAGAAACAAGGATTTTCAACATTTTCCCCACGACCTCCCCAGTTTAATAACATCAAAGATATTGCCCTTTACCTTTCCTCAAGTCTCAGGCTGAGTCCTTCACACATCTTTATCTGAGAGGTGGGAAAGATATTAGTATTTTTCATATTCCTTAAAAAATAATAACCAAAACCAGCAAACAAAGAAAATAGCTGACCTTGAAAATATGTCCACGGAAAAAAGCAAGCATTCAAGTCAGGTTTTCATGCTTAATAAGTTAAGTAAATTCACTACATTTCTATCACTTCCAACATTAGACATACACCAGATCAATACCCATACCTTCATTAAGAAACATCCACCTACCAGAAATGAGCACATTATTTTTATTCTGCACACAGAGGTGGCATTCTATAGAAGCCAATGATTTACAGATTGCTTCATAACATCGGTGTAGTAAGACTGCCAGTGAACTGCACTTTTAGAAAAAATGACCATGAACCATTTCTCTGCCATTAAAATAATATAAGTTCTGCCTTTTAGAGCCCTGTTGTTTGTACATCCATTTAATGAGTTGCTGTAGTAGTAATATTATTATTGTTATTAAAGTGCATCTTGTTGGGTTTATGGCTCTGTTCTCAGCTAGAAAGCTGAGTTATTCAATGCCTTGCATCTTTGTCGCATTTCACGTATGGACAGAAAGGAATTTGCTGCCACAGGAAAAAAGGAAAGCTTTGTTTCACACCAAGCTTCTTCTAAGGAGTCAAATCCGTCATTTGGACAAAAAATTTTCTTCACTGAGCAGAGAAGTATCCAGCTGCACAATAGTAACGTTAAAGAAGTACCTAGAAAATTCTCCTTTTAGCTAAAAGCAGGCAAGCATCATTAGACGAGGTAATCTGGACTGCAGATCTTAGTTACTGATGCCAAAGACTGACCTCATGCAAGCACTCCTTTCTACAAATGCTTTTCCAGTTGGAATATTTAAGTGTCTGGGGCCACAAAAGCACTTGGACAGCTGCAGAATCAGACCCTGAGCCTGTTACACACTATGGGCACTCACCAAGCACTCCGTACAGTGGGACTCATTTCTGAAGGCCTCTTCAGCATCGGATGAAAAAATAACATACACACAACAATCTCATTACATCTGCCAAAACCAAGTAGCCCAAAGAAATAAAAAAGTAGACAGGAAAACACCAGCTTCAGAGTAGTTTTACCAAGTTAATTTCCCCTTCAAAAATTTGTTCCCCTTAACTTTTTGATGGGACTGATTTTAGAGCAGCAATTTTTACTTATTCCATCAAAACATATGTAGTTAACTAGACAGGCAAATACACCTCAATCTTTTTACCTCTTTGGCACCACAACCAACTGGAAATATGATTAAGAGTCATCGTTGTCTCAAAGGTGCACCAAAACCAACTTTAGGTAATACAGAAAAGATCACTCATTTCAAAAACACAAACTTTCTTTAATTTGATTGGCATTTGTTCGACGCATGTGATTTTAGACAATTTTGAGAAGTTAGCTGCATACAACTCTGAAAATCAAAAGCTAATACCAAATGCAATCTTAAAAGTAATAGCTGTGTATTTTCCTCTTTTTAACAATACCATGAAATAAGAAAAGATGACACGGTGTGTTAACATAATTGAACTCAGCAATTCATATTTGTTTACAATTAGGTTTGAAGACACACTGAGGTCTTCCAAAACCATCACCATGACACGATGCAAAGAAGAACACATCACCACATGACAAGGAACAAAAAGCAGCAGCTGTCCCCCTCTGTGACAAGTACTGTGCTCACTGAATTCAGCACTAACTTATGAAATGGAGATATGGTGCTTCTGCACAAACTTTAAAAAAAGTGTAGTCCTCATGACGGAAAACTTTCTGCCCTGCAAAGTTGATGCTTTGCCTTAGCTAAGCAATTTCACACAGTGGCATATTAGACCTTGCATTTTGCAAACACAACTAGCCCCGCAACCCTACTCTGTTTGGGTCCAACAAATAAATTAAAAAGAAAAATTTACAAGAAATACTAACTGCCACAGACAGAATTGCCTTCTGCTGAAAGAGGTTAAAGCATAATCTCTTTCCAGTAGATGGCATATTGATAGCACTGTATCATTTTTTTAAACTTCCATCATGTGTTTTTGAAAAATTATTCTGTGTTCTACACAGTCCGGTAAAAATCAAGTGACTGAAAGCAACTGCTGAACAGAGTAGTCCAGGACTTTCATAAATCGCTAACTCCTCAGTAGCATTTCAGTCTCCTTTTTTACAGGATGACCAATCTGGTGTCAAAAGCCAAACTTCACTTTGCAACACATACTCGGGTGGAATTTCAACTGGAACTTCTCTCACATTGATCATCTTCATCCCTCAATTACAAAAGGACATAAATCAACAAAATTATACTCTCATGAAAGTACTTCCACTCCTCAGAGTCATACTGTTCTTAATTAGTATTCATATGCCAACTACAACTTCTTCATATTCTTTCCAACTATGTTTTGAAAGGTGGGGAGGGACTTTTTTTTTTTTTTTAAACAATTACCAAGAATGACCTACAATTCATTTTTCATCTACTTAATATTTTCTCAAGAAGATGAGAACCTGCTTGTAGGGCTTTACATTGGATACCTTGTACCGGTTTAGTTCCCTGAATGTTCAAGTAATTTGTAAAACATTGCATAAAAACAATCAAATATGAACATTTAGAATAGCTTTCCACATCTTTTTTCACTGCAGTTTTACCTGCACAAGCTCATGCAAGATACAAACCTGAATCTGCAGAAGCTGGCTTAGAACTTCCTCCCCTTTTTAACTCTGGTATAATTTAGCAAAGAATGTATGACTCTTAAATGAGTGTAAAATTATTAAGCTAAATTGACAAGAAGTTTCACACTTGACTGCTAGTGAATGTTTCCTCAGACCACTTATTAAATCAGAAGGGATAGTTATTGAATCACAATATATTACAATTTTCTTCCAGGTGTTATATTCCAAAGAGCACCAGAGTGGTTTGTATGGACTGGCACTGTAAAGTCCCTAAATCAGAAGTGTTAACAAAAAAAAAAAAAAAAAAAAAACCCACAACACACAAAACCCCCTTTCCCTCCCCAATAACAATCCCCACCAAAGGAGTGAAATAATTGAAATTTAAACATTTTGATATTCCTGATTTCTCCCTTTGTCCTGACCTTTTCCCACGCAGAGATTTTCGCAGTTATCATTTGCCTGTGTTTGAATATGTACAGAGATGCGCTCCTGCTGTACCTGACTTTGGGTACTTAGCAGGCACACACTTTTTTTTTTTTTTTTTTTTTTTAAAGTTTCAGCAAACAATTAAGGCTTAAAACATGCAGTGCTTCTGGAAAAAGCTGCTTCAATGCTGATTCCATAGGAAGAGACCAAGAATCAGGGAAGAGACATTTCCCTGACAAATGTGCATGCGTGTGTCCTCCGGTAACATGTTTTATGGACTTAGAAGTTTATAGGGTACTTAATACTAGCACAGCACAGAAATGCTGTAGTCAAAATTTGGGCTTGATTTTCTGATAAGGAACTGCAAGTTAAGAAACCTCAACTGAGAGCAGTGTCATTATAACAGACCTGCTCTGTACCCAGCATTAACTTTCCATCTGTGTACATCAAGACAACGGGATAGAGTGTCTCAGCTTTATCTTTTCTCTGTTAAACATCTTACATCTACAGCATGGAGAATATACTATCTCTGAGCAACTAAGCACTGCATGTTATCTTATCAGAACACTCCATGGTCAGAAGAGGTCTTATTTTTAAGCTGCAATAGATTTTTTTCATATTTTTCTCAGTGATTTATTATACTTGCACAGAAAGGAATGCTTCTAGATTGCAGCAACTTTTTAACAGGTTTCCTGGCATTGAGATAACACTGCAACATCTCACCTGCATTTCATAGTTAAGAAAAGATGTAAGCCCTGGGTCTCTGTTCAGACACAGAAACCTAAACTGAGATGAGATTGTTCAAGTGATTATTTTTCACACACTATAAGGGAAAACGTTAGCGTGTTCTCAGTTTCAGCTGTTTGGCTTCCTTATTTCCAATGAAACAGAGCCTACCTGCTACAACTGATGTACATATAAAGCTTGTATTTGTTACTGCCTTACTACAGCACATGAGCTGAGGGTCAATTTATACAAAAGCAGTTCTTTTACATCATAAAAAAAAAAAAAAATAGTCTTAGACCAAGAGAAGACTCAGTATCTCTCAGAGGACCGGGGAAGGGGCAAGGGGGAGAGATAAGAATCAGAGAAGAGATCTGCTCTAAACTTGCTACCCCAGTAAAAGCTGAAATCTGTATTATTTCTCTTCAGAGCACTGAATCTAAAAGAGCAAACAAAACGGGAGAACTCTAAGCAAAATAGCTCTCGGTACTCACCTAGTGCTGAAGACCAGCGCAGGAAAGAGAGGCAGCAAGTAATAAGCAGAGACGAATTTCATACTGGAGCTCCCCTTTCCTTCCGTTCCTCACTATCCTCTTCGTACCGACTCTTTCCTCCTCCTTCCTCCAGCGGCTCTTCAGCCTCGCCTCGCCCGCCGGAGGGTCCTAGCTCCGCCAGAGCGACAAGACCCAGTAAGGAAGGGAGCTCCGAGTGGGATTTGAGCTCCAGGAGTGATGTCACGAAGCACGGCGAGCTGCTGCCGCCTCTGCCAGCCCACAGCCCGGCCCGCCTGCCAGCCAGCCGCGTCCCCGGGGATGGATGCGCTGGTACCCGCCGCCCAGGGATGAGCACAAGGCGCCGGGCTCTGAGGGTACAGGGCAACACAGCTGAGAAATTCTTCCTGGAAGGGAGGAGAAAAAAAAAAAAAAAAGAAAAAGAATAATCCACAATGGAAAAAACTACCCATATTTTGCAATGTGTCTTTAATTAAAGTGAATCTAGACAAGACAGATGATACAGAGGGCAGGAATTGTTTCAAGCAGGTGCCAAGTTACAGGTCCGCTACGTCTGGAAAGGCAGCGTTTCTCCAGAGCGCCACTTCCCAAGTTATTATTTCAATTAGGTATACATCCATCCCAGTACCGCATCAAGTCGAAGGTAAGAGCAGAAATAACTTCCAAAGATGGTATTTTGAAACGCTGGTGTTGTCGCTGAAAGCCCTCCATCACCTGTAGCAACTGATAAGACCTTCAGAGCAATTAAGACTGTTTTACCTACTTTCTGTGTTTGGAAATTCACCTGATACTAACCTTGATTTAAATAAATCATGAAAGGTGTTTTCAGAATCTAAGTGGTTCCCTACCTTGACACAAGTGAAAGCTCATCTGATGGCAAATCATATGAAAATACAGCACTTAAACAAGAATCACTTTTCTATGTAACACAACAAACAAATAAACAAAAAACCCTACCCAACATCACAAAAAAAACCCCACTAAACTTGTCTGTAAGTGAATGAAGTGTGATTATTACAAGATGGAGTTTTGGTCATTGATGTAGTTTTCTGGCCATATGAAAGGCATCTAGAAACTAATTATACACCACATACATAAACCAGAAGATCCCATGGTTTAAGTTGGTGTGTCACTGTGTTCAACTTTTTATTGAGGAGTGATTTTGGAGTCCATCACAGTAAACAGAAATTCACTATTTGAAATGAATGGAAAACTTTTTGAAATTACTGTTTACCATTAATAACACATTCACGTGGCATACAAATGGAATTAATAAATTAAATTATTTGTTACATTCTTAGGTAACAGTTTGAGAGGGAGAGAAGAGAAAAGAAAAAAAAAAAAGACAATTGACCCCAAATACCCAAATAGGAATAAGAGAATGTATTTCTGACTCCTCTTCCTTGTGTCCCAACTCTAGTGTTTTTTTTTCAGTACACCTAGCAGCAAGTTCTATTCAACCATATTAATTTAAATCAACATTTATTGTTATTTTGATGCTACATACCAGCATGAAAGAAACAGTCATGTTACCATGGATACTTATGATTGAACAGTAAAAAGGTCATAAAAAGTGCAGTCAGCTTGTCATCTTCTCTTCCAGAAAAAGCCAACCTTCCCAGGCTACCAGGCACCTCACAGTCATGTATCAGCAGCTAATACTTCTTCCATTTACCTTTTACATGCATACGTACAGGGTGGAATGAAGGAGGAAGACACCGGTGCATCAAGAGAGAAAATTATGCTTGACGATGCTGAGAGATTAAGAAAACGCATGGAATTTTGCAACTTGAGGAATTATTTTTTTTAATTACGTTACTGCTCTGCATCTTTTTGGGGGGGGAATGGAATAGAGAGGCCTCCTGCTAAGTCTTAGTTTCATGGCACGAGTTTTACCACACTTGCGTGGGAGAACATCTCCACAAGTGTTTTAATGCCTTCAGTACAGGTAGTGTACTTCTATAATAGTGCTATATCACCCAGACATCATATTATCGTTCTTTGCATAATTTCTCCATCCTGATCAGAACTGATTGAACAGTTATAGGAAGCTTTTCATGCTTACCAACACTGCTGCTTTAGTCCTGCTCTGATGTGAACATCCTATAAAGACTGCCACAGTTCAGTTGCAGACTATGAACACCTCCAGGGCTAGATATAAAGAACATAGGAGTGGGGACGTTCAGCCCACTTGGGCACAGCCAGGCCATTAGGAGGTGGCAGCAGTGGCTAAACAGGGATTGGAGCAATTGTAATCCTTAATATTGAGATTACGCACAGATAAAATTGTATTATTGTAAAAAAAGAAATGCCCAGCAGTGAATGCAGGTAGGACAAAAGGAAAACCAGCATTTTTTGATGCAAACTTCTATAATTAAGGACTAGGCACTTTATCTTAGATGCTACTCTTGTCAGACTTGATTGTGCTCCAGTCGTTTCCCTGAAGACAGAAAAAGCATCCTTCCCCCCCCCCCCATATTCAACCAACCGACCTTGATCTAGATCTTTCTATTGTTTCAGGGTTTGTTTTTTTTTTTTCTTTTAAGGAGATGTATTTTACCAGTGTGATATGCAGGTTAAGAAAAGAATAACATACTTATACTAAAAAAAAAAGGAGATAATTGTAGATTTTCTTAGACTTAGACTGTATAGTCAATTTGTTTAGAGCTGTGTACATGCTTAAAGCGAGATCAAATATTAACATATAACAACTTCAAAGACCGTGGATAGAAGTATTCCATATAAACACATATTAGACGCAAAGAACTCTTAAGATCTATCATATTTTCACTATTGTAATTAAAGGCTTTCCATTTCTTGGCTCAAATGTATTGACAGTCTTACTAAATAAATAATTATTGCTAGCTTAGCAAGCAGAAGAAAGGTGATTATATATGCTCTTTTACAAATAACCATATACAGAAAATATAAATAAGAATAATGGAACTATTACTGCAAAATTCCAAGGCATTTCAAACGCTAATTGTCACACAGGTTCAAGTTTGGCTAAATACACTGTTAGTGTAGGAATATCATTGCCTGCTTCAGAGAGGAAAATGAATCAACTGTCTCCCTTCGCAAAATACAGCACAAGCTTATGTTTGCCAGAGCAGAAAGACATCCACTTATGCCTGCATTTATGTAAAAACTACTATAGCAGGGGTCCTAATTTTATTTTCATTCTTTGGAAATAATGGTAATGGAAAAAGGAATCATGAAATGATGGCGTATATTATATTCAGTTATTTTGAATGCATATGTGTTAGAGAGAAATTTCTATAAATATACCTAACGATGCAGACCATTAATGTATCTTGCTGTTGAATATCAATACTCTAGATGTTGAAGCTTTCACAAGACTTTGCACAAAAGACTTTCAGAAGAATAAGGGCACAACCACTGGAAAAAATGTAACGCATTTTATATCAAGGTGCTTTACAGACGTAATTGGTAAATTTTTATTTGTGAAAAAAGCCTACAGTTGAGGCAAAGCTACAGGTAGAACTTAACTATCCCCATTTTATGTCCAGTGCTCTGTGAAACAGACTACATTATGACATAGATATCACTACTGCAATGCAGAGAATGCCAGCTTTTAAATGTATTTTTATATACATACATGTATACACATGTACATTCACATGTATACATATTTTTGTTGCACTGAAACACCATTTAAGATAATTAGAGCTGTAACTTGGTGGATTTTTTACACTCTATACAAATATATTATATTTCTATGTCTTAAAAAGACTAGCCAGACACACTGAGTTCCCAAGTAATAATATAATCTCTGAAATACAGTATGATAAATAGCTTCTTAAATAATGGAGGAAGTACAAAACTACGCATCAGTAATCTCTTCCTAAGGATAACTGTTGTGAGCTAGTTAAGGTTGCAGACCTTCAGTGATGCAAGATGAGTGCAAGTACAGTTCTGAGACAACAGTACCGGTTGAGCAGGAGCAGAAGGGACAAGCAACTTACAGGAGACACTTTTTCAGCTCTTATTCACATTTCTCTCTCCCCTCAAAGAAAGATTTCACTTCAACTTCGAAAATAGACTCAGCGTACCTCCCCATTTTTCCTCCTGCTTTTCCCACTTCATCTGCTCATTCCTTCCTACCCAGGGGAGAATTTCTCTGCCTTTGGAAATGCTCCTCAATTTAACTAAACTCTGAACAAATCTGTTAAGTGACATAAAGGCAAAATGTTCCTAGCAAAATAGGAAGGCAAAGCATAAGTCTAAGGGTGAAGTATTTCCATATACTGGGCCTAACACTTCATATCCACATGTACAAACACGATCAGCTCAAACACATACATAGGATTAATGCATGTAGCTAATTACTGCTCCTGATTGAAACCTCACATATTAACAACATCTCTTTGAGATATTAGATTTGCAGCAATTGGCTCCCAACTCCATTTTCAACACACATGCTTTTATAAACTCTGCAGGAATCCAGTTGCTCTGAATGGTGAAGCCCTGGAGACTTGCCTGCATGTCAAAGGAAGGTATATGAGTGACATGGGTGTAAGAATTGTGGTAGAGTTTCTAGCAGTGTCCTCTTCAGGAGTGTATATTTCACTTTCATTTAAAAGTATATATTTCAGGTGAAACAGGATGCTTATTATTACCTCTTACAAGTATGCACATAGTAGAAACATTCAGAGTCACATAGTTAGCTAATCCAACATTCACAGCATCTCAGAAGAAGTCTGATATGCCATTATCGCAATTTTTTGAAGCTTAAAAAAAATAATTCTCTCAGTAAGTTTAAATACCATATCACATAGGAAAACACTGGGTCTTGTTATGCGATATGGTATTTAACACAATACTAGCTGGTATAGCATTTACTATATACTAGCTGATATGGTACTTGATGGAATACTAGCTCACACCACACTGATACATCATCTTCATTTGTACTCAGCTAAAAAAAAAAAAAAAAAAGATGCAGATGCACAAGGATAGTGCCTGATTAACTTCAGTCCCAAGAAAAAAGGAAAAAAAAAAAATCTGGTTGTCACAGTGCTGGAATTATAGCTTAAATATCAGAGCTGAGTAAAAGCTACTACAAAGGTCCCTTCAAAGGTCATTTAAACTTTCTAAGAGATGTTAAAGGTAATCCTTTTTAAATCTATGAACCAGGGAATCATAGAATGGTTTGGATTGGAAGGGACTTTAAAAAGAATTGAGTTCCAACCCCCCTGCCATGGGCAGCGACACCTCCCACCAGACCAGGTTGCTCAAAGCCCCATGCAGTCTGGCCTTGAACACCTCCAGGGATGGGGCAGCCACAACTTCTCTGGTCAACCTGTTCCAGTGCCTCACCACCCTCACAGTAAAAAATTTCTTCCTGATATCTGATCTAAATCTGCCCTCTTTCGGTTTAAAACCATCACCCTTTGTCCTATTGCTCCACTCCCCCATAAAGAGTCCCTCCCCATCTTTCCTGTAGGCCCCCCTTTAGGTACTGGAAGGCTGCTATAAGGTCTCCCTGGAGCCTTCTCCAAGCTGAACAATCCCAATTCTCTCAGCCTGTCCTCATAGGACAGGTTCTCCAGCCCTCTGAGCATTGTCATGGCCCTCCACTGGACCTGTTCTAACAGGTCCATGTCCTTCCTGTGCTGAGGACTCCAAAGCTGGACACAGTACTCCAAGTAGGGTCTCAGAGCAGAGGGGTTGAATGACAAAACTTAACCTGCTGGCCACACTTCTCGTGATGCAGCCCAGGATGCAGATGGCTTTCTGGGCTGCCAGTGCACATTGACAGCTCGTGTATTGCTTCTCATCCACCAGCACCCTCAAGTCCTTCTCCTCAGAGCTGCTCTCAATCCATTCTCCACCCAACCTGTATTTGTGCCTTGGATTGCCGTGACCCAGCTGCAGGACCTTGCACTTGCCCTGGCTGAACTTCATGAGGTTCACACAGGCCCACTTATCAAGCCCATCCAGGTCCCTCTAGATGGCATTGCTTCCCTCCAGTGTGTTGACTGCACCACACAGCTTGCTGTTGTTGACAAACTTGCTGAGGGTGCACGCAATCCCACTGTCCATGTTTCCAACCAAGATGTTAAACAGCACTGGTCCCAGCACTGACCCCTCAGGAACACCACTTGTCATTGGCCATGGTTGGAAGGGACCTTTGAGATCATCAAGTCCAACCACAAATAAAAATAAAAACAAACCCAACACCAAAACAAA